>OX328132.1:96928172-97016431 GCA_946811695.1 Gonocerus acuteangulatus | reverse complement strand
GAGAGAGAGAGAGAGAGAGAGAGAGAGAGAGAGAGAGAGAGAGATAGGAGGGGGAAGGCACCATAACTTTAGTCTGGGAGGGATTCGAGGACTGGCTGGTTCATGAATATCACACATGACCCATAAAATCCCTAATTTCAGCAATTGTTAGAAAGCTTATGGCAAAGAGCTCTTGATAAGCTTTGAGAATAACCTCATGAAGGCATTCCTGTAAATTGTAAAATATCAGTTATGGTCCACCAATTAATACCACTGAGAGGCTCGTTTTTCAATATAAGGAGTTGCCTCAGACACCTGGACCCAAGAAAAATTACTCTATTCTGTCTAAAGGGTTAATTTTAGTCTCTCAAAAAATATTTCGAAGCATTAATATGAAGTGTGTGTGTGTGTGTGTGTGTGTGTGTGTGTGTGTGTGTGCGTGTGAATTTTGGATGGGCAGTTCCCAAGGTAATAGCTAGGGCTACTCCCAAGGAGCTCAAGCTTCACGTGGGGAGTTTCAATTTTGAAAAATACTAAAAAAGAGACAATAGTCACAATGGAATAGAAGAGATTGAAAAAGAGGGATTGGGATAATTCTGGCCACAAAATTGATTCTGTTTAGAGGAAACTTTTTCCAGCACATCTGGTCGTATCTCTGTGGAGTAATTTGTGGTAGCTAGCACCGTTACCAGTACTAACCATTTGTGACATATTTCTTTTGTCTTATCTCAAGAAAAATTTTGTTACATACTGCTTTCACACCCTTCCAGAGCCAAATCCATCAATATGGATGATCCATAAACTATAAAAGCTTCAGGGGTAATTTCCCATAGTACATTGCTGCTAACAAGCAGATTTAACTATAATAATAGATAATTATATGTTCTGCTAAGTTAGAACATAAAAACAGTGCATCTTAACGACTGATAAATTGGTTTTGCTGCATCAAGTACATCAATAACAGAATATAATGAATTCAATCAGGCATATATTATATTTAAGAAGATAGAGAATGAAGAATGTTCTTTTTTAACTGAAGTTCTCATTATTTAAGGTTTTGAGTTTTCAAATGAATATGTATGATATTACAACTATTACCTTGCTTACATTCTGATCGAACATTACTCTCCAAAGTGTCCATTTGAATTTGAATTCTCTTATATTCTCTTTCAGCTTGAGTTGATTTACGCCTATAAACCACTAAAATGACTAAAAAAAGAACTACTAAAGAGGCCACAACAGCAGAAGTAACAGCAATTACTTCAGGTGGAAATGTGTAATTATGAAGCATATCGTATTGTAAATATCCAATTTCAAATCTTAAGCTTTTGCCAACACGAACCTGGAATATAAACAGAAGAAAAAACTTTAGCAGACATATATTTATAAATAAAAAAAGATATTAATAATTTTCAAGGTAAAAATAGTAATTCTGAACATCAAAATAAATAAAACACAAATAAAAAAAAATGATTCATTACCTTATTCTACAGAGCATACTATCTAAAAATATGTCATGATGTTGTAGGTAAGTGATTAGGGTGAATAAGAAGCCAAAGAATTTACTATCCAGAAAAATTTTAAAACTGATTCAGTGGAATTAATTTATACAAATGAAAATTCAGTAATTCAAATAGGGGGACCAACCTCTGGAAGTATAAGATATAACAAAGGATACATATATAAAATATACTAGTATGAAGATACGTTGCATCATATCTAATTCATGAGAGATTTAGTACCTCACTAAAAAAGAGTTAGTTATGTAATGAATTGAATAGGGAAACATGAATGTTTCCCTGTAATATATATTTTTCAAAAGGCAAAAAGGAAACTGTATTGGTCAATTTAATTACTAATCAATTGATTTTTACCTAAACTTTAAAATATATATATATATATATAAGTTATGTCTACCGAGCAATAGACAAGGTTTTTAAAAATAGACTATACACGGGAAGAGGGCTAGACACTCACTACATGGAGACTGAACTTCAACTGCCTTTATTAATCCTGCCGGGCCTTATATATGCCCGGCTTGTTTATTTACAATACAAGGGTTACTCTCTGCCTAACAGCCCCCCCGAGTTTCTGGACATTCCCCAGAAACTTATAATAATAAAAAGAAAAAGAAAATAAGAAATATATGATACACTCCGCATTACTTAAACCTAACCCAATAAGGTATATACAATAAAATAAAAATTAGAATTATATAAGAAATTATTCGCAATAAATATAAAGAAATTCACTATAATAAAAACTATTTGAACAAAACAAAAACTACACGTTCAACAAACAGAAAAACTACACTTTACAGAATATTCATAATAGAAATATGTACAAAATTAATGAAGGAACATACCAATATGCTCATAAAAATCTGCACACAGGGTCCACAATATCTGGCACTGTCACTGTCACTACACTAGTCATTCGGAGTTACTGCTCAGCCTTCTGCAGAGGAATCTTGAGCTGATCAATGTGTGCGTTACGTTGACTGAAGGGAGGTGAAAGCATCTTAATGGTGACCACATTGTGTTCTCGGATGGGTGTAACCTTGTATGGCCCGTCGTAACGCAGATCTTGTTTCGGTCGGTTGGTAGGAATCCGCCTGTAAACGATGTCGCCGGGTTTATCAGGCTTAGCTGGGGTTGTAATTTGTTGATTATATTTGGCTGTTCTCTGCTCCTTCTCACGGGCGAGCCTCTCGGCAACCTTTTCCGATGTTTTCCGTTGGTTGACCCGAAGATGAAGGGCGGTGTCAACAACTCCTGGACCTCCAGCCGTATCAGAAACATGTCTGCCTAATCTCCACGTCCCGAAGATGACCTCATGGGGGGTGAAACCTGTTGTACTGTGGACAGAGTGGTTGTAGGCGGTGATTGCTATGGCCTCTTCTCCTGACACGACGCGTTCAGCCTGGATGAGCCGGAGATGTTCGCTCAGCGTGTTGTGGATGCGCTCGACATCACCATGGCGTTTAGGATGTCCCGCGGTTGTCACGTGAAGAGTAGCACCCCACTTTTTGAGAAGTTCTTTGATCGTGTCGTTCCGAAATTCCCAACCTCCATCAGTAACTAGGAGCTCTAACTACCATAACACTGGCTCCAGGCCCATAAGGCTCGTCGGACTTCATCAGCGCTCTTCGCTGACACAGGTACAGCCATCGCCAGTTTACTAAAGACGTCAACAATGGTTACCCAAGACTGTCCTTTCCACACGAACGTATCCGCCTGTAGTGCTAGTAAAGGTCCTCGAGGCGTGAATGTGACATCGCGTTGGGGTTGGGCGGGTCTCCGGTCATATTTAACCTTGTTACACACCTCGCATGCAGCCACAATCTCCCGTATCGTCCACTCCATGTTTTTCCAATAATATTGTCTCCTCAGAGCTAGGAGCATCTCGTTTATTCCGCGGTGATTCGTCTTGCCCTGATGATGAGCGAGCGTAACGTCTTTCTGCACTTGGGCGTCGGACACGACTTCTCCGAGACGTAGACATCTGACGAACCTCCGATCTCCACCGATGTGGCCCTGCTCCTTTAGTCGGACTATCTGTGCCCAAATGACTGGGCTCTGAACATACAAGTATGTTGTCGACCTCGGAACAGAAGAATCCTCCAGCAGTCTACACACAAAATCGTCCGAGACGTCTTCCATCGTCGTAAAAGTACATTTCAGGCTCGAGCAAGTACGTCTGCCATACATAATCTGAGGGGAGCCTGACGCCGTGGTTTTCCAAACAATCTGTCTCCTCTTTGCAACCACTATCTCGTCAAACTCTTGGATGAGCTGGTCGTCTTCGTCTGCAGAGACTGTCCCTTCGCTAGCTCCAGGTGGGGCAGCTTCTCCATCTCCAGGTGTCCACTCTTGGAAAAATTGGCGCAACGATTGATCATTTTCGCCTTGTCTTGTTTGTGTCACGTTGACCTTCTGAAGCCGCGAGAGACAATCAGCTACAACATTCTCCGTCCCGGGCGTGTACCGTACCGTAAACGTAAACTGTGCTAACTTTTCCTTCCAACGGGACACTCTCGCCGAGGTTTCTTTAAGATTGGTCAGCCATTGGAGGGGTTTGTGGTCGGTATGCACCACAAATTGTCGACCAAATAAGTAGGGCCGAAAATGTTCAACAGCCCACACGATCGCCAATAGTTCTCTTTCCAGGGCGCTGTAACGCGTTTCGGCGTCCGTTAACCGTCGATTGGCAAACGCTATAGATTGTTCTCCTAGTGAAGTGTGTTGAGCCAACACCGCACCCACGGCGTAATCACTGGCGTCTGTGGTGAGAATGAATGGTTTGGCAAAATCTGGGTGTGCCAACACCGGTGCTTCCCGCAACGTGGCTACACATTCCTCCACGCTCTTCTGCATTTGCTCTGTGACTCGAACTTTACTCCCTTTTTTGAGGAGATTGTTAAGTGCTGCAACCTTCTTAGCCATACTAGGGACGAATCGCCTGTAGTAGTTGAGAGCTCCTAATATGCGGCGTACTTCATGGATGGTAGTCGGCGGTTTAAGTCCGACGAGCGCTGGATCAGGCCGGATCCCGCTGCCTGAAATGACGTGGCCCAAGAACTTCACTTCCGTTAACCCAAGTCTTGATTTCTCCGCTGAAAGTTTGAGACCAAACTGACGTAGCCATTCAAACACACTCCGAAGGTGACTCTTGTGGTCTTCTACTGTTTTACTAAAGACCAGGATGTCGTCCATATAGCCTTCGCACCATTCGGGGCTCAGTTCTCGCAGTACTTCGTCCATTAACCTCTGAAACGTCGCAGGCGCATTTTTAAGCCCAAACGGCATTCTCGTGAATTGGTAATGCCCCCTTTCAAATGAGAATGCCGTCTTATGTTCATCTTTCGGGTGCATGCGGATTTGGAGATATCCGGCTTTTAAATCCAACGTGCTAAAGACTACCGCTCCGTTGAGACGATCTAGGATGTTTTCCAGTCTTGGAAGTGGGTATCTCTCATCCAGTGTGCAATCATTTAGTTTACGAAAGTCCACCACCACTCTATATTTGTCAGGCGCTCCTGCCTTAGGGACCGCCCATAATGGACTGTTAAAGGCTGATCGGCTGGGAACAATAATGCCTTGGGTCAATAGGTCCTGAAGTTCTTCCTGGATAGCTTGCTTCATCGCTTGCAGATATCTTCTCTCCTTCACATAGACCGTTCGATCCGAACTGAGGTTGATCTCGTGCATCGTTTTTCCCGTTGCTCCCAGAGGTTCCCCCTCCCGGTGGTACACATCTGCAGCCTCTCTCTTAATTTCCTCCCACACGGTGTTATCTGTGGCCACTGTGCTGACTTGTAAGCATTTCTCGGGTGACTTAGCGTGGTTCGCCTGTTTACCGATGTGTACTCAACACCGCCCTTGGTTCGATTCGATCCCGCCGCCAAGTAGGGTAAGAGCGTAGCATCCTAGGATCCCTTGGTACTCTCCGTTAATGACAGAGATGACATGCACAACGAGACTTTCGCCTTCTCTTCCCCAGTCGTCCGTGGGTAGCTCGAATTCACCTTCCACCGCGCACTCACCACCTAGCGTCAACAAATTACAATTGCACTTGCGGACTTCTCGCTTCCCCCACTGCTCTTCAAGTCGTCGGAGTTCACGCGCAGCTAGCAAGGTACAAGTGCTCCCTGTATCTATCAACCATTTTACTCCGGCGACTTTGATAATCGGCAACCCTCCTCGCTTGGATTCTCTTACTCTTCGGTTGCCGCGCTGCTCACACAATTCTCATTGTCTTTTTTTAGTCACTTGGTGTTTTTTTCGCAAAATAGCGGCGTACGATGTCATACGCCTTGACGGTCCTTGGTCTGCTACCTCGCCATCCGACTCGCTAGATACTTCCGAGTCTCTCGTTGAGGCGACATCATTTCTGTTTGACCTCGATTTGCGGACTTCGTGGAAGTTTACTTCCATGGGCTCTCCTTGGTCCGGGGGAGTTCTCTTGAGGTACGGGCATCTTCTCGCTACATTCCCTGAGTTGCCGCATTCGAAGCAGCGTATGCGTGGGCACTTGGCTGCGACGTGGTCCCTTTTTCCGCACTCGTAACAAGTTCTGTCTTCGGGTGCTTCTCTTTTTCGAGCCGGAGGCCGTCTACTCGTGGCTTGTTTCCGTTCTTCTTGTTCGAATTTCCTCCTATTCGTTCTGGGTCGCTCCTCACGTCTGGAGTCAACAGGGTATCTGCGTTGTCGCAGTCCTCTAGCCTGGATCCATGGTTCTTCCTCAGCATCGTCTGCTCGCGACTCCCTCTCTCTTTCTCCTTAATCTATCAGAGCTTTTGCGACTTCTGAGAATACTCACGTCCTAAATGCATTCTTAATAGTTTCTTTAGTACCAGGGCCATAGCTTCAGCTTCATCTTCTTCGGCCCTTCCTGCTTATTGTTGATCGTTCCCATTATTCGATCACCCTCCTTCAGGAAATGAAAATTTCGCTTGCGTCTCCGGTGAATCTTTCCACCTGGCTTATAGCTGTGCGAGTGTCCTGAGCGTTGGCAGCTTTAATCTTGAGCCACTCAATCATAGCTGGCGATAACTCCGGCATCCTTATTTGATTAAGGTGATCCTGGGCCGCTGCCATCCGAGCCGCCTCCAGCTGAGCTGCCGCTATCTGAGCCGCCTCCATCTCAGTCATCCCTAATTGGTTAAGATGATCCTGGCTCGCCATCAAATCGGTCATCCTTCTTTGATTAAGACGATCCTGTATTGTCACTCGCGATTTCCGCGTCGACATGTACCGATCGGTCTCGCACAAAACTTTCCCGGGTTTCGGCACCAGTTATGTCTACCGAGCACTAGACAAGGTTTTTAAAAATAGACTATACACGGGAAGAGGGCTAGACACTCACTACACGGAGACTGAACTTCAACTGCCTTTATTAATCCTGCCGGGCCTTATATATGCTCGGCTTGTTTATTTACAATACAAGGGTTACTCTCTGCCTAACATATATATATATATATATATATATATATATATATATATATATATATACTTAACCTATTAAAAATATAATGAAACAAAAACATTTGTGTCAAGATATGAATTAAAAAAAAAAAAGAAGCTCACTCATTCTAGAAATAATTCAATATTTCAATGAAATTGAATAAAGACTACTCAATGAATTTTATGTCAGATGGCTACTGTCCCAGACAATATAAAAAAAAGTAGGTAGTATCAAATAAGGCCAAAAATGTTGTCCTTCAAACCTCAATAGAAAAAAAAGAAGAAAGTTGAACACTTACAACAACCAACGGAAGTCCTGTTATTGTAGGGAATCCATTCTCATCAGTTGGATCAGGCTGCATTTGAGGTGGTGAACAAACCAGTTGGGTCATAGCAAGGGATGTAACGTTGCAAACTGCCATTCCAATAGTTACATTCACATCACTTTCATCACTAGCATAATTTAAATTTTCTCCCTACAAATATTATTGTTACTAATAAATACACTCCTGGTCTACTTTAGGATTTCTTGTAATTAACAAATATATTAACGTATATCCCAAGCATATCCTAACTAATTCTAAAGCATAATTTTAAAATACTAATAACAGACATTTACATATCTATATTTAAAACATGCATTAATATATATATATATATATATATATATATATATATATATATATTTAATTACCTCAATAACTAGAGTGTCGCCTTTATACAATTTGACATCATTTGAAAATTTAAAATAATCAGGATCATCAACATAAATTAACTGAGCTCTTAAACTTTTATAATGCTTTTCTAAATCCCGCACAGATTGCACATTGTCCATTAAGAATCCAAGTTTAAGGATTAATTTGGGAGGGTGTTCAATTGTATTGCTAGGAAGTGATCTAGTTTTTCTGCTATAAACAAAAGTTCTTCTAAATTCATCATTCACTGAAGGCGAAGGACATTCCATTTGGGCTCCATTAATAACAGTGCAGGCCTAGAATAAAATTAAAAAAGGATTAGAATTCCATGGCAAATAAAAAATCCATATTGGTTAGAATCAAAGATTAGTTCTATACATACAAATTGTTCAAAAAGCATATCAATCATTAATTAATAAAGTCAGCCAATGATTAATGTAACCTTCCAGTAAGTGCGCCCTAGTCTATGATACCGGTAAGTGCGTGGCTACAGGTATAGCCATGACTTAAACCCTTAATTACATAACAAAAACGCAATTTTATTAACTTTTAATTATATAGAAGTTACATTTATACTATTGTTATGAAATTATTACAATAAATAAATGTATCTGTTGAAGTAAATAACAATTTTTTTTTTTTTTTTTTTTTTTGAAAACACATTACTTTTATTACAAGGTACTTTTTGGAAAGAAAATGTAATCCTCTACAACGTTTATATCAACTACTTTTTTCATTACGGACATACTTTCTACGTTATTGGCAGAAAAGTGACAAAAAAACAAGGATTTTATCGGTTTTTGGCAATTTGTTACTCATTGGTGCGCTTTAGCGAAAAAATGACAGATATAAAATCGACATAAAATTTAATTCTCTACAATAATCTGTCATAAAAATAACCCTTTCTATTGGAGATTCCAGAGTTAGGGTCTCTGGAGAAAGTTGAGGGGTCGTGCATTAGGTCCAGTGAAAGTTCATTTGACCACGTTAAGACCCACCAAGTTTCGTTTTTTAAATTTCAAAAATTGTGGAAAAAAATGGGGGTGTCAATCGAGTTTTGAACACCCTGTATACAGGGCGATTCAGGTCTAATTAGCCAAACTCCAGTAGGTGATAGTAGACATAATTTCTAACAAAAAAGTTCATTTGAAGTATAGTCCGATTCCGAAAGGTAAAGGAGCTATGTCCAATTTTCTGTTTTTATAACGAAGTCATGCTTTTTGATGAATTAGAAAGAATTTCACAAAAACTATTCAAGATAATTAAATTCGAATTATGCCATCATAAAATAGACAAAATTTACTTTAAAAAAAATTAATTTAATTCACTAAAACTATTATTAAAAGATACTTTTTAGACGTCCAAGACACTAGAAGTTTTTGTGTAAGTATTGAATCTGTAGTCCGTTAGGGGGCTAAGGAAAAAAATCGCGAAAAAACTCAGAGTCATTGATAAAACAGAAGTACGTTCTTGGACGTCTAAAAAGTATCTTTTAATAATAGTTTTAGTGAATTAAATTAATGTTTTTTTAAAGTAAATTTTGTCTATTTTATGATGGCATAATTCGAATTAATTATCTTGAATAGCTTTTGAGAAATTCTTTCTAATTCATCAAAAAGCATGACTACGTTTAAAAAACAGAAAAGTGGACATAGCTCCTTTTCCTTTCGGAATCGGACCATACTTCAAATGAACATTTTTGTTGGAAATTATGGCTACAATCACCTCCTAGGGTTTGTCTACTTAGACCTGAATCACCCTGTATATATAAAAGTATAATTTCATAAATAAGATAGTGTAACCCTGAAATGCTAACTTTTTATTGGGAGTGATGCGTCTACTCAATTAACGAAGAGGAATTATGTCCATTATGTAACATGTTCAGAAAAGAAGATATTAAATATTTCCTTCTCAAGTCCCCCATGTACAATGATCCTGGAAACGTCTTTATCAAGAAGTATTTGGACCTCACGATACAGGAACAAGAGGCAATCAAGGTCCTATTTGCTATAGTCTTAATAGAAAAACTAAACAATATTTATTATTTTATAATCAACTCCCTAAAAATAAGATCCTTTATTGTAAATGAATAATTGATTAATGAAAATAGCTTATTTAATAATTAGCAAGGAGAGTGTCATTTGGCCCATTTCTTTTCTGGTGATTCTGCATCGAAAAATACGTGCTAACTATTTTTCTGCATCGAAAAATAGTCGACACGTATCCGAGCGTTCAGTCCAATGCGCCTTAGGAGCCGAGAAATAAAATAAAATAGATGTAAAATGCTTTATTTTATTTCTTGAGTCTAAAAAAATTATATCAACATTAGTTTTTCACCAATTTATTTGCATTAGAGAGTAGGTTAAAGGAAAAATACAATCGTTAAACAATAATTTATATTTCATCAAATAAATTCAAAAATATGCTTTCGTTTTCCAGTAAACTAGCATTATACATTTTTTCACAAAAAAATTAATAGAAGATTTAAAATCAGCACCCCAAGAAACCCTTATGTAATAAATATCATCAAAAACAAAAAGTAATAATTTTTCCCAGTCCAAAAGAGACTAAAAATTTTCAAGCGAAAAAGTAACATGACGTAAAAAGTAACATATCTCACCTTGAGATAATTCGATTTTTACATCCTTGAGCTCTTTCAAAAGAAGAGAGACTCCCCTTTCTAACCATATAAATAACTATTGTATTATCTCAGAAGGTACTTGTAAAAAATGGTTCCGAAAATAAAAATCAAATGTAAACATTTATGCATTTAACATTGATCCTAGAACACGTAGAAAGCCCTCGATTGGAGGGAAATGTGTCACTTTAGAGCCTTTACTGATCCTCCAAGTTTGGTTTGAATCTGGTAAATTTTCTTTGAAATATCCCCGGATTGTTGAATCTTTAATAAAATTGTAAGGGTCCGGCCTGGGCAAAATTTAAAATACATTCTTTCTTAATTTTGGAATCTTCGGATGTCAGATTTGTTTTTTGCACATTAAAAAAAACCTTATATTAAAATTTTAGGAAGTTTCCAAAATATGTATTTTAAATTTTGTCAAGGCCGAACCCTTAAAATTTTGTTAAAGGTTCAACAAACCGAGCATATCTCAAAGAACATTCACCCGGTCCAAACCAAATTTGGAGGGTCGATAGGGGCTCTAAAGTGACACATTCCCTTAATTAGTATTAATATATATATGTATATACATTTTTTTTTACGGCACATTGGCATATATTAGGAATTTTCTCAACGAGCCGTGAGGTGAGAGAATTCCTGCCACCCGTGGGACTTGAACCCACCATCTCCCGTTCATTATAAGCAGTTAATAAGGAAAAAAGAAAACAAATTTATGTGCAAATATGTACAATATAAGTAGTTGATAAAGAAAAAACATTTATATTATCTGGGTATAGAGCAGAGAGTTATGAAGGGAATAAATAGCGATTATAAAAATTAAAGTCTGTTTATTTTAGGTAAGAAATATTAATTAATTATTATTTATGTATACTTTTATTTGTATTGAGAATCTATTATCGTATAAAGGCATTATAATCTCCACTATGTAATGTGTAACATTCACAAATACAATTGTTTCTTATTATTCTTCTGATTAATTTAATGAGTTAACAGAATTGGATGGACCTTAACAAATTATGTCTCCTAGATAAAACAATCAATGCCCAGAAGACTGATAATCTTGCAGCTATTGCATTGCTGCCTCAAAGATTTGGTTACTCCAAAGATGGCTAATATCCCTCATCTTTCTGAACTAACTGCAGACAACAACGTATGACTAGACTACGGACCCAGCATAGTCACACTACTTTACATAAAAGAAGCCAAATAACTGGAAGATGTGCCGTACCTCAATACTTATTATTCTACAATTCCTATCATAATAAGTTCTATATGAAAAGGAATAAATACATGTTATGCACCTTGAAATATTCAATTTTGCAAATATTTTTGTATTCTAAAATATAAATTATTCATTTAACATATTAAAATTAATAAATATAATTTTTTAAGATAATGTAATTAAAATTACATCTGATAATGGCCACTTTAGTCCATCAATGAGGGAATTGTCAATATTAAGAAGATGGTCTGATGAGCAATCAGCCAAACGAAATGGCTGACTGCTTATTGCACCATTGTTTGTTCACTACAACTACAACTAATGAACTTACAATGCACTCTATTTTCCTTTGGATAATGGTAACAGCAGAAATGATGGCTGAGCATTTCAAACAATAAAAATTAATAAAGTGGTCTCAGTGCCTCGAAGCTCTGGGAATTTAGTTGGAATTGTATCCGCCGATCCTTTATATACCACCCATATATAATTTCCTATGTTGGTACCATTAAATTTAAAAAAAAAAACAAACAAAAAAAAAATAAAAAAAAAAAAAAGTATACTTACAGTTTTATTCAGTACACTTGTTGATACATCTGTATACACAATCATTTCTGGTTTTTGAATTATATCCAGATTTGTGCCATGAACTGTTATCATTCTTCCGCCAGACAAAAAGCTTTTTAGTGGTTTTATTTCTAGGATTGTAGGGTCTTGTTTGTAAGTAAAAGGTGATGATAGGGTTCTGTTTGCACCATCAATAACAAGAATCAATTTTTTAATTGATCGAGGAATGTTTGCAGGAGAAGTTATACACATTAGCCTACTGCTAGATGTTTGAGTAGCATTGACAACACATCGAAGTTCATCCAAGAATACTGATATTTTACTTCCAATATTTAAGTATTGCCCAGTAATGGCTAGTTGCGTCCCTCCACTTTGTGGTCCAGAAGATGGAGAAATACTTTCTAATTTTACATCCTAAAAATAAAAAATAAAAAGTGAAAGACAAAAAAAAAATATATTTATCTTGAGCAAGATGAAAATACCAAAGCCAATTCATAGGGAGCCAACCAGAATAAGAAGCCAGACGATAAGTATAACACAATTAAGTATTTACCTTATAACTAAAATTGACAGTTGATTCAGTGAATCCAGCCTGGTTGCCTACAACAACTGCTGCTACCTTTTCATTTTGCGCAGATCCAGTTTTACAGACTATTTTAACTGAGACATCATATTCCACCAAAGTGCAGGGCGTATTTCCAATATGTATTTTACCCGCTACATCTTCCTCTTTTAGACCCAAATTACTCCCTTCAATTATCACTAATGTGCCTCCTTCAATAGGCCCACTTAAAGGTTTAATCTGTTTGAATGAAAATATAAATTCATATAATTAAGTGGAAAAGTAACTTAATCTATAAATCATGCTCATGAAATTAATTATCAAAGCCAGAAGATATTTTAAGACATGTTAAAAGGCAAGTATTCAATGATGGATTTGCTTTTAGAAGAGTAAAATTACATGTCCACTAATTATTGGAACACGCTCTTACATTAAGAAAATTTTGATGAAAGAAAACTATAAGGGGATTTCAAAGGAAGAAATTATAATTCCAAATTGCAAATACCTGTTTGACTACAGGTAAATGATTTTGTTAAAATTGGAGATTAATATCACAGCATATTTGGAATTAAACTAAAACCACTGCATATTTTTATTTATTTTTCAAATGTTATAGTTAATAATAAAGATATTATATTTAACAATGAGAGTGCACCCACCACTAAAGGGATACTAAACGTACTAACACTTTTCAGAGCATGTTCAGAAAAGTAAACGATCAACCAAAACTATGTAGCACATTATATCACTTAGCCTACAAAACCAGACCTCTCATTTCAGGCCCTAAAGATGTTTAAATCTGTTGCTGGTATAATATTTTGCATTTATTTTGATACAGGCTGGATCCTCTAAAAGATACAGGTAGTAATATAGGCAAAATAATTAATAAAGAAAGACAAGCTTATTCAGTTTCCTGAACTGATATGAAATATCCGACTATCTTTGACTCCCAGAGGCCTCCATAGTGAATAAAATTGGAACACATGACTACAGTGATTTCTTCAATAATATGAAACCTTCAAGGCAGGGATTTAAAAATGAAAAACGTTGTTTCAATTAGAGTATTTACTTAAAATAGTAGATGTATTTTC
This sequence comes from Gonocerus acuteangulatus, assembly GCA_946811695.1. NCBI lineage: Eukaryota > Metazoa > Arthropoda > Insecta > Hemiptera > Coreidae > Gonocerus > Gonocerus acuteangulatus. Next base: position 97,002,712 of record OX328132.1, on the reverse strand, counting down.
TTTCATAATCCTTGATGAACAAATATTTTAATCTGTTGAGCAGTCATCCAGTGTTTCTTCAAAAACAATCCCAGCCTAAACACAAATCTAATAAATATTTGATAATATTTTATGTATGGGATTTTTCAAGCCTATTACACAGTCCAGTATTTCCAGATGCTGCATGACCTCTCTGGCTGTTCCTTGAATTGGATTTCCGTTTATTAAAACAAAAGTTGAGCATGCTACCGAGAATCAAGTAATTGAACTGATTCAGAGAAAATAGGGCAAATCAACACCACTGAATAGTATTGAAAGCAGGGACCAAAATTGTTATCGATTTTTTGCAAAAAAATCGTTTTTAACTGTTAAATAAGAATTTTATCTATAAAAATCATTTTCAAATAGTTATTTAAAATTTTTTCAATAAAACTTTTCTTAATATTTTTAGATAAAAGTTTTTGGAATAATTTATTTATTTATTTTAGTTTTTCACCATTTGATGATAAAACAAAATCTTTTTCCCTAAAATCTTCTCACTATCCGGTAAAAAATCTTCTTATTTTTCCATGTAAAACTGTCAACAAGTATGTATGAATGTACTGAGTTCTGTTCCATTGACCCAACAAAAAGAGAGTAGTAGACCCCTATTTTTGGAATAAGAATGATTTTAAAATAGCTGTCTAAAAAGTCTTACTCATCATTGGTTTTTGAAAATTTTAAATAAAACAAATCCCAAAATGAGTATTTTGGGATGATTTTTCACAATGAATTAAAATCTTTTATATAATATGTAATTTAAACTCTCTAGCATTACAAAACATATTGCTAATTAAATTAAATTGAAATTTAGAAATGAAATTATTAACCTTGATTTTGAAATGTGTGTGTGTGTATATGTATATATATATGCATATTTACATAGTTATCCAAAATATGAGTTATTTATTAGCTCCTCTCTAGGCCACCATAATACTATAGAAGTGATAGGTATGTCATATCAACTCCTATATCAAACTACCACAAGTATTTATTGTGACAATTTAAAAAAAAAAAAAAAAATTAAATGACAATTTAAAAAAACATTTTTCAGATTTTTTTGTTTTAAAATTTATACATTTTATCAAAATTGTTATTTTAATTTTTAAAATAAAAATTTTCATAAAATTTATAAATTTAAAAATAAAAAATCTGAAAAATGTTTCAATACTTTCTTTTATTAATTGAATTGTATTGAATACAAATAACTACTAATAAAAAGCATTAAAACAAAACTAAAAGATAATGAACTAATCCTTACTAAAGCAGACAAAGGAAACGTAACAGTCATAATGACAAAGGAAGACTACATAACTAAAACAAATACATTCATCACTAACACACACTGCATTAAACTAAAAACAGACCCAACAGACACTTACCAGAGACAGATAAGAGACACGCTTAAACGAAACCCACACATCATTGACGGACTACAATACAAATACATCAACATGAACCCGCGACCACCAACAATGAGAGCACAACCAAAAATACACAAACCTGACATACCCATCAGACCCGTCATTAACTATAGGCCAGCACCCGCATACAAACTAGCAAAACACATCACAAACGTACTCAAAGAAACTATTAACCTAACAAACACATACACTATTCGCAATACACAAGACCTAATCACAAGACTACAGGACACTCACATATCACCCACCATGGTACTAGTTTCATTCAATATAAAGGACTTATACCCTTCCATACCTGTGAACGAGACATTACACATAATACGCAACAAACTTACAGAACTATACGACGTAGATTACATTGACCAACTAACTGACGTACTAAGAACAGTACTTTCACAGAACTACTTCCAATTCAACGAACAGATCTACAAACCACAGGACGGACTAGGCATGGGCAACCCGACATCTTCAATACTAACGGAAGTATTCTTACAACACTACGAGGACTTAACCATTCCAACACTTATGGACAAACACAAGATAAAATTCTACGGTAGATACGTCGACGACACATTTCTCATCATAGAAAACGACACCACAGACGAACTCCTTACAGACCTTAACAAAATACACCCAAACATTATCTACACGATGGACAAAGAGCAGGACAAAACTATAAACTTTCTCGATCTAACAATAACAAGAACAGAAAACTCACTTACATACGGCATCTACAGAAAACCTACTACGACCGACACAACAATCCATTCCTCATCCGTACACCCCACACAACACAAACGCTCAGCCTTTAGACACATGATCCACCGCCTCCAGACTACACCCATGACCCAACAGAACTACAACAAGGAACTATCAACCATATACGACATAGCACTTAACAACGGTTACGGGCGAACAACCATCGACAAACTTATAACACAAAACAGCACTAAAAAACTCACACAGACGGACGAAGTCACGACAAGACGCTGCACTTTCACATATACAGGACCGTTAACATACCGACTAACTAACTTGTTTCACAAAGAAGGACTTAAGACAGCACTAAAAACAGATAACAATTTACGGACTAACCTCACAAACGATATCGACAGACCTAACAAATACGACCTAAACGGAGTGTACAAACTAACATGCACTTGTGACCACACATACATCGGACAAACAGGACGAAAACTAAAGACACGATATACAGAACACATGCGATCTTTTAAACAGAACAAACGTGACTCTAACTACGCCAACCATTTACACGAACACCACACGACCCTAGCAACATACAAAACAGCATGACACTCATACACAGACAACAAAAAGGACGTAGACTTGACATACTAGAAAACATGGAGATATACAAACAACGATACTTTAACGGAAACATTATAAACGAACAACTTAACACTAGCTCTGACACAATATTCAGACCACTCAAACTACTTAAACGAACAAACAAACGAAAAAGGACAGACACAGCATCACTTCCAATAACTAAACGACAACGTACTTAACATAAAAACAGAAAAACTAAGAAAGACAAACATAAAATCACATTTTTCCATGATCAACATACAACGGACCACCTGCACAGAATACAGACAAACAAACTACCTGAGAAACCCTTAGACGGCAATGACCCACGGAGCCAACAAACACTTTACCTGAACGAACACCTGCACAGAGTACAGACAAACAAACTACCTGGACGACCTTTAACAGAAGTAAACAACGTACTCCACCCTGTATAAATACTCTGACACTACAAACACAGTTCAGTACTAACTTAACAGTGGCTTGATAATGACGTATTTACGTCGAAAGCGCTCGCCCACAGTACTCGCACAGATGCCAGTGACGACGGTCTCCACCGACAGGTATGACAACAGTATATTTACTGGCGGACCTAACCCCTTAGATTATATTTTAAATATTTTTCTATTGTATTATGACTTAAATTAAAGTTGCAAGCCAAGTTTGATGAAATCCTTAATGAGCCTTAATAAATTACAGTTGACTCTCCCTAATCCGGCATTGTCGGTACAGGGGACAGTCGGATTAGAGAATTCAGTTAGAAGCGATCACTTATATATTTGAAAAACCTTATTATTTGAGGATATAATGATATGTGCCATTTTTAATGTTGCTTATTTTAAATGGTACATATTATTAAAATTACTTTTAAAACTTGCACTCCATTCGTGATGAATGTTCAAACTAGACTGGCTAAAGTCAGGCATTCCAGCTGCAGGTATCTGCGTAGAAACATTTATTTTCTTAGTAGACACACAAGATCCTGCCTCTAAAACGTAACATGTATGCCTTCATTTACTTCCATTCAAAGAAAAACCACGAAACAAATGTTCAGCAAGCTAGAAAGGGAAAGTCTTCTAGGAACCCTCGAGCCGGTCTAGCTCCGGCGAGTTCGAAGATCCGTCATTCATTCATCTCGGAGACTGCTGGATTAGAGAGAGCGACGGATAAAAGAATGCCGGATAAGGGAGTGTCTACTGTATTATTAAGAGGTGGGAGTAAAAAAAAAGTATAATAGTTCAGCAAAAGTGAACACAAATATGCTTTTATTAATGCTAACCATATCAATACGAGGTTTCGGGCACTCATTAGTAGAAATGTGTTTACAAGTGTCTATGTAAGCACAAGTAGTAGAACACCAGGTACATTCATATTTTTCCTCCCTCGTAACACATAATGAACAATCTGCATGGTCACGATGAGATCCAAGAATATCACATTTATAAAGTGTTAAGGCCATAGAATCCACATGGTGATTACGATTCCATACTAAACTAACTTCAGCTGTATATTCCCCACTGTTTGCTTCATAGGAGTACTGTAAAAAAAATATTTTTATTGATAAAATAAGAAGAGTTATTTGTTATAAAATTTACTGAAGTACAAAAACTTTCAAAAGTGGCATTTAAGACCATGATTAATACAATAAAAATGTACACAGAAGCTCACTTATACGAATGTGAGGGGGAACGGAAAATACTTTGTATAACTGAATAGTACTAGGTTTCATGGCTATTTTAAAATAAAATAAATTCTTCATAAAAAAAGTCACAATTTTTTGTTTGTACATATTTTGTTGTTAGATAACATTGTACATCATTATATTTTAAAGTTTCATATCCCGAAACTCTCCTCGATTTCTTTCCTCTTACTGATAATAGTCATAAGGGTTAACAAAGGTAATTTCAACCATGTAGCTGTCTTTTTTTCTTTCGTTGGGGTTGTCAAGAGCTTCTTTCATGATTTTTATTTTGTCTTCAAGCGAAAGTTTTAATTGGGCTTAGCACTAGTTTTTTTTTTTTTTTTTTTTTTTTTTTTTTTTTTTTTTTTTTTTTTTTTAATGGTGCATCGACAAATTTGTGTCATTAGCGCCGAGAAAATTCCTGCCGCCGGTGGGGATCGAACCCACCATCTCCCACTTATGAATCTAAGGCACTAGCCACAAGACCACGGGAGACCCCTTAGGACTAATTATTTTGCAAATTCCACTAAAAGATTTTTCCCTACAAACAGTTTCTAAGTACTTACAGTTGTCTTGTCACATATTATACGTTGGTGTTCCATTTTTGCGGGTACCATCATTTTAGCACCTTCAATAGTAACAATGCATTGAAAACCTGAGTGTCCGACGAGAGGAGAAGGCATGTTTTCTACCTCTAATATTATTTCTTTAGCAACTCTGTTTGGAAGAAGAAGAGGCTTACTACTTCTTGAAAACTGAGGGCAGGAGTTTCCACCATGGCTCGGGACATGCCCAACAGTCTACAAATAATAATAATAAATAATTCCAAAAGTAGTATAGTATAGTATAATGTATGTGTATATATATATTAAATGAAATGTTGAAATTTTAAATAGCTTAAAAGTAAATTTATTAATGTTTAGCATATATATATTGATGGTATTAAATCAATACCATTATATATCGGGTAATGATGTAACAATGTATGGAATTATTAGCTTTTACTAATAATAAGATTCTTATTCTGAACACCCTTTAACATAACAAGTTTAAAAATGAATATTCATTAAATATGAAATTTTATGTTCCCTACCAGTTTCATTTTAATAATTATTGAATAAGGTATCCACTCTTGAGGAAGGGGTATATTTGTATTAAAAAAAAATACATTTTCCCCCCAGGTTTTTAGCTATCCTTTGTAAATATGTATGAAAAAGGGACAAAAAAAACAAAACCCTTTTTTAGTTTCACTCATTGCTACTTAAGTAGGGGACTATCTGAAACTCTAGCTCTCTTAATATCGACATTCTCTTTTCAAGATATTTAGGGTTAATCCCAGAGTGCTAACTCGTAACTGTCCCTTGGACTGTTTATAGTACTTTTCAGGTAGAGTCATGATTTATAAAAATTTGATGGATGAGGAAATTTTGAGCTTCTTGCTCAGTGACATTGAGAGTGACATGGATGAGAGACTTCTGGGAAGAAGATATATCACAGCCTGGCACTACCTCCTCTCCAGATCCAATTTCAAGTGTTGCTCAAGAGCATGGATAGGTATTCCAGACAAGACATAGGAGCCTTTTCCGAAACAAAAAAAAAATAATTTGCAATTGCATAATCTCAATTTTTGAGGAAATTATTTTTCTTTCAATGACACTTATTGGGAATTAAAAATTAGGCAGCCAACTAAAATTTGTTTTTTGCTTCTGGGGGGGGGATAGAAGTAGTAACATAATATAGTAAATTTTCCAAATTTGCACCACTAACAATTTTTGGAGGCTTATCTGCACTCTTCAAAATGAAAAAATATCACACCACAGGAAAGGTATTTATTTTTCCAAATAGTTTATTCCGATCAAGAGTATTCAATTCAGAGAAAAACATTTTTTGTTTTGTATGACTGTTTGACCGGGTACATTTTAGTCATGTAATTTATACAAGACTATCCACTGAACTCGTCGACCATGGCATCGGAATGTTAAAAGGATGATGAGAAACTTATGTGTAACGATTTTTAATTATTTAATAATTTTAATTGATGGAGTAATAACTATAATTTCTATTTAAAAAAAAAGATAACGAGCAAATCGTAAATTCAAGGTGATAAGAGAGAAACTAACTAAATGAGTTAAGAACAGCATAATAGTGCAGAATGTAGAATGAGAATTGCAGTGTTTAGAGGGTAATAGAGCCGATAAGGGGAGGGACAGGGTGAAGGCTGGGTCACCTGAGGGGTTAGACAAGTGCATGAGAAGTACAGTCACAAAAGGGTTAACATTTTTTTTTAGCTATAATGTAATTAGGAAATGCTCATAATAAAATTAAATAATGTAACTATATAAAAAAACATCATTATAAGTATCACACTAACAATACAAAAAAATTAATAAGAAAACTTACGCTTTCACCACTAACAATTATTCGCTGGCAAAGTGAAGTATTATGAGTACACTTATTTTCATAAACACACCAACTACAACCCCATTGTGAATGTACGCAACTTGTACACTTAGTATGAGATGAACAATCATAAAAAGCAAAATTTCTTGAAACAAAGTCTTTGTTAGTTTCTGATGAACGAACTGAAAGAGGTACAAGAACATGATCCTTGCCAACAGGTATAACTGGACGTGATTTCACATTAGGTGTTGGGCAAGAAAGACCTTGAGCTGTTACTCCAGCATCTAATGGCTCTGCTTCACCAAAAACACAACGATATTTTGCACCAACAGGTAGCTCTGGTAGAGTCCTTATCATTAGTTGAACCTACCAAAAAATTAAAAATTAAATTAGTGGAAGGTATTAGAATGGGCGAGTGGTTGAATGTTCATTTCAATAAAATGTACTGTCTTGGGAAGGTTACCAAATAACCACTACATAAATAGCAGCAAAATATATTGTATACATATATATATCGAATTCTCCTGTTTCAGCCTTTTTAATATACACACTAATTTCATTTGCTTTTAGGAAAAGAATAAAACTAACAAGGTCATCAACATGAAGTTGACACAAGCAAAGATCATTTGTATGGTATTTTACTTGCTATCCATTTATTTGTGACATACTTATAACTTGTTAATTTATAGGTATCAAGATAAAATTATATTCACTGGTGCTATATACAGCCTACTATGCAATTATAGGCAGCAACTATTCAAATACAGTGAACATTATTCATAAGGTTATGTTATTTACTGTCATTTTCCCATGATGGCTCTAGTAATTAACCCTTCCTGAGCCGAGTAATCATGGCTAGAATTTACGCGGTGGGCCGACTTTCTCACAATGCCAACCAAACCCAGCCCACACTCCCACAGTCTCTTACGTTTGTCTCCTAATTCGGTGAATGCCTTCACCCATTTTTTAGGCTGAAATAAAGGCACAAGATTATTTTTCATAAGTGTACCTAATAGGTTTAGACATTTCTACTTTATTGTATGAGAAATGGAAATATAAGTAGTTTTTTTTTTGTTTATTTATATATATATATATATATATATATATATATATATATATATATATATATATATATATATATATATAATAGGAAAACCAACAAACTCCAAGGTCTCCACCACAAATGATTTATTTTATTCACTCAAAGCAAGCTTTCGGAGTCTACAGCTCCATCCTCAGTGCTTCTACAGCATAGAAAAACAAAACATATATAATCTTTAACACCTGAGAATAAGCTTATCAAATAAATTTGAATTGTCAGGAACCATTTAAAACCATCAATGCAATCATAAAAACAATTAAATCCTAAAACAAAAAACACGTAAACAACCACACAAGCATTCATACTCATATATACATTAAAAACAGCAAAATACACACTTTCTGTCCAAGCACCCGTACGAAAAAATAAATAAATAAGTACATGAATAAATATAAAAAAACACTAGTGAATCACAAGTTAAAAATAAAAATAAAAACCTAATGCTGAGGTACCCACCCAGTTCTTCACTGCAGGCGGTTCACCCGTAGACTGAGGTCTCTTCTTGGGAACTCTCTGAGCCGGGATAATCCTTCTTCAGTCCCGTATTTTAAACGCCAAGTATCCGTCCTCGTATTGAGATTTTTACCTTTATTTATTAGTTTATCTAATTTAATCTCAATCCCTTCTATGACGTTCATCTTATACCCCTTTTTAACATTGTGCAACAACGTTACATCTAGGGCCTCTTTATTGTGGTCTTCATTTTGCAAATGAGTGAACATTTCAGAAGAGTTATACGTCATATGCTCATAACACCTCTTCTTCAGTTTACAACCACACTGTCCAATATAAGACGCCTCACACGATGTACATTTCATCTTGTAAATCCCAGACTTCTCCACTAAGGGTACTTTTTCCTTGGCATTACACAGTAGAGACTTTAAAGAGCCAAGGTTTTTGAATGCCACATTTATTCCTTGGCTACCTAACTGTTGCCCCAACTTGTCTGAAAGACCTTCTATATATGGCATAGAACACCATTTGATCGATTTTTTATGCGACTCTTCTTTGTCCCCAACTTTCCCATATATTTTTTTGAGACGTCTCTTCACTAGTTTATCCACTAACGTTTTTCCATAACCATTCACCTGTGCTAGGTGTTTTATGGTATTTAGTTCATTTAGATAGTCTCCTTTACTAAGTGGGATCCTCAGCATTCGGTCAACTAAATATATAAAACTAGACAATTTGTGCCTATAACTATGACTCGAGTCAGATGGAATCAAGGTATCTGTGAAAGTGGGCTTCCTATATATGCCAAATGGGTGAGCCTTCTTCTCCCTCGTTATCTGTAAATCCAAAAAACATAACACTCCCTCAACTTCCAATTCAGACGTGAACCGAATAGACCCATGACATCCATTGGCGTACTTTAACAATCCAGTCAATTCATCACGCGACCCGGCAAACCCCAACAATACGTCGTCCACATACCTGTACCAAAATTTGATCCGACCATAGAATGGATTTTTCTTAGTATTTATGAAACATGCCTCAAACCAGTCCATAAACATGTCAGCCGCTAAAGGGCTAATGGGAGAACCCATAACCAGGCCTGTATTTTGTTTGAAAAATTTTCCCTGATATTTACAATAATTTTGGCGTAAGCAGATTTTAAGTAATTGTATGAATTCTGAAATAACTACAGGATTGATTTTTCTGTTATTTAATACTTTTTTAAATAGGCTGACTGCGTGATCTGGCGGTATGTTTGTGAACATGTTAGTCACATCAAAAGATACAAGGAGCCGGTTCTCCGGCAACGCGTCAGGATTGATGTTATTCAATTTCTCGATGAGGTCAATATTATTTAAAAAAGTATTAAATAACAGAAAAATCAATCCTGTAGTTATTTCAGAATTCATACAATTACTTAAAATCTGCTTACGCCAAAATTATTGTAAATATCAGGGAAAATTTTTCAAACAAAATACAGGCCTGGTTATGGGTTCTCCCATTAGCCCTTTAGCGGCTGACATGTTTATGGACTGGTTTGAGGCATGTTTCATAAATACTAAGAAAAATCCATTCTATGGTCGGATCAAATTTTGGTACAGGTATGTGGACGACGTATTGTTGGGGTTTGCCGGGTCGCGTGATGAATTGACTGGATTGTTAAAGTACGCCAATGGATGTCATGGGTCTATTCGGTTCACGTCTGAATTGGAAGTTGAGGGAGTGTTATGTTTTTTTGGATTTACAGATAACGAGGGAGAAGAAGGCTCACTCATTTGGCATATATAGGAAGCCCACTTTCACAGATACCTTGATTCCATCTGACTCGAGTCATAGTTATAGGCACAAATTGTCTAGTTTTATATATTTAGTTGACCGAATGCTGAGGATCCCACTTAGTAAAGGAGACTATCTAAATGAACTAAATACCATAAAACACCTAGCACAGGTGAATGGTTATGGAAAAACGTTAGTGGATAAACTAGTGAAGAGACGTCTCAAAAAAATATATGGGAAAGTTGGGGACAAAGAAGAGTCGCATAAAAAATCGATCAAATGGTGTTCTATGCCATATATAGAAGGTCTTTCAGACAAGTTGGGGCAACAGTTAGGTAGCCAAGGAATAAATGTGGCATTCAAAAACCTTGGCTCTTTAAAGTCTCTACTGTGTAATGCCAAGGAAAAAGTACCCTTAGTGGAGAAGTCTGGGATTTACAAGATGAAATGTACATCGTGTGAGGCGTCTTATATTGGACAGTGTGGTCGTAAACTGAAGAAGAGGTGTTATGAGCATATGACGTATAACTCTTCTGAAATGTTCACTCATTTGCAAAATGAAGACCACAATAAAGAGGCCCTAGATGTAACGTTGTTGCACAATGTTAAAAAGGGGTATAAGATGAACGTCATAGAAGGGATTGAGATTAAATTAGATAAACTAATAAATAAAGGTAAAAATCTCAATACGAGGACGGATACTTGGCGTTTAAAATACGGGACTGAAGAAGGATTATCCCGGCTCAGAGAGTTCCCAAGAAGAGACCTCAGTCTACGGGTGAACCGCCTGCAGTGAAGAACTGGGTGGGTACCTCAGCATTAGGTTTTTATTTTTATTTTTAACTTGTGATTCACTAGTGTTTTTTTATATTTATTCATGTACTTATTTATTTATTTTTTCGTACGGGTGCTTGGACAGAAAGTGTGTATTTTGCTGTTTTTAATGTATATATGAGTATGAATGCTTGTGTGGTTGTTTACGTGTTTTTTGTTTTAGGATTTAATTGTTTTTATGATTGCATTGATGGTTTTAAATGGTTCCTGACAATTCAAATTTATTTGATAAGCTTATTCTCAGGTGTTAAAGATTATATATGTTTTGTTTTTCTATGCTGTAGAAGCACTGAGGATGGAGCTGTAGACTCCGAAAGCTTGCTTTGAGTGAATAAAATAAATCATTTGTGGTGGAGACCTTGGAGTTTGTTGGTTTTCCTATTATGATGCAGTACCACCACCGTCCAGCCAAATCAATGTCAAGATATATATATATATATATATATATATATATATATATACATATACATATACATACATATATATTTAGTGCAGAAATATTACACGGTCTAATTCCTTAAGCCTGCCATAGGTGGGCAAACCTGGTGTGTGTGTGTGAACCAATTTTGACACTTTCTGCCCATGGGGAACAAGTTCGGGATGAACCTGGTCTTCCAACTGGTTGGAAAACATTGATTGGTTCATGGATCTGTCATGGCTTTGATATCGTGGGGCACTACCATCACCAATAGTAGAGGTGAGACCCTATTCGATTATTTTCATGTTAACAATATAGAAATTAATAACAGGTTTAACAAGCCAACCTTTGAGAACGAAGTCCGGCAAGAAGTTCTTGATATGAGAACCATTGATTATAAAAAAAAATCTCCTCAACATCCATAATTGGCATGTTGTAGAAGAATTCATGAGTTCCAATCATAAGTACATTAGGTTTGACCTAGAGTACCAAAGACCTTTTTACCTAAGTTATAGAAACCCCAAGGGGACAGATTGGCAAGGTTATAAGGACTCTTTTGGTGAAAAACTACAGTATTGTCCAAGCCATGCATGTCACCCTATTGAAGTTGACTGTCTTTACAGTGAACCCACAAAGTCTATAATGAAGGCCTTTAACCCTTTAAGGGGCAGAGATGGCCAAAGCCGTCGTAAGTTCAAAAATTTGTTCGCGGCGCCGATTCTAATAGCTTGTTGCTCTAATAGATATCCTGGGACTGTTAAAACTATTTACAACCCTTCCAGCTCCTGTCTACCCCTTGGTATCCCACATAGCATCCTTTGTCGTCTTACGGCACCTAGCGTACCCAAACATGCCTCACCCTCTGAAGCATTATCAGTGATTTCCTTCCACAGGAGCACATCTACCATCAACAATATATGTAAAAATTTTGTATATCTATATGAAATACTATTGCTTGTTACTTTATCTTTCTAGAATATGTCGCTATGATGTTATTGATAATTGTTTAGACGAAAGTATGGGTTTTGTGCTGTAGTGAGACAGGATATGCATTAAATATGGATATTTACACCGGGAAGAGCGAGAAACCACATCCTTAATTTAGTCCTATGAGAACGGGTTGTTTTTATCACAGTTTATTTATTTCCTAACTGCTTTATGTAATGTTTCAAAGAGTAAAAATATTTCTTCGCAAATTTTAATTTGAGCAAACTGGCTAATGATCAAATTTAATAGAAATTCATAAAATAAGTAATCAAAGGATCCAGAGACCAAGGCAACTCACGCAGGTAAGAAATCCCATTATAAGTGTGAAAGATTGCGTCCACAACGTGGGAAATGCCCCTAGACCTGTGTCATGCGGGTTTGCATTCAAATAAACATTACATAGACCCTTTAGCGCACAAACGGCTCAGGTCGTTTAAAAAAAAAAATGAAAAAGTTTGATTTTGCAATAAATGGGCTATGGGGTTTGTTTTAGCAACCACAAGGAGTAATTTTTTTTCATTGCTTGATTTTTAATTTTTTTTCCGATGATTGCGCCTTAAAGGGTTAAGGAAAATTGTAAACTTACCACCAAGAGAACCCCTAGAGCTGTTCCATAGTGGAATTCCACACTAGATGAACTGAGGAAGAAAACCAGGAGCCTCGTCAACAAAGCAAAGAAATCCGGTTTGTAAGACCTATATAAAAGGTCCTTGACAGAACATAACAATACTCTCAGAAAAACCAAAAGGGATACCTGGAGGAATTTCTGTGAAGAAATCAATGACACTATTATGGTTAGTAGGTTAAATAGAGTCATATCAGAGTCTAACAGTAATGTTATGATTGGAGATATGACAGGCTCTAATGGAAAAACGAAAGAAGGAGAGTCACTCGACCTCTTACTGGATACTCACTTCCAAATAACGAGGAAGGCATAACACATAATCAACTCACTACAGAGATAAGACACCCCATGAGAGCTCCAGACTGGACTCTAGCAAAAGAACTGGTAACAGCCGAATTCATGAGGCGGGCCATCAGGTTTTTTCATCCCTATAAGTCACCAAAATGGACAATATTTACCCACGCGTTTTACAAAAAGGCCTTGATAGGCTACCCTAAAGTATTGTTGACCTATTGAGAGGAAGCCTTGCCTATGGGTACATTCCAACTAATTGGAGACAAGAACGTGTTGTGTTTATACCTAAGCAAAGAAAGAACCATCACGATCATCCAAAAGCTTACAGACCAATATGCCTGACATCTTTCCTAAAGAAAACGCTAGACAAGGTTGAGGACAGGCATTTCAGGGACAATACTCTAAGACTCAAACTCGATTTTGCAAAGGGCCATATATTAAATTTAGAATGTGTAGGTGGGACAGATACAAATAAAAAAATGTACTGAATTATTTTAGCATTTTATTTATTTAACCCTTTCCGTAAGCAAAGAGCAGTAAGGAGATTTGTTCTCCTGTAAGGGATACTCGCACCTGGTATTGGTACCCCCGTATGGGCTACTTTACCACTCTCGGTCACAGCGCCTCAACTTTCAGCGATCTCCTTGTCGTATTAAAACTCGTCTTTTATAATTTTGATTTTTCCTACAATGATTAAATTAAAAATAAGTTTGTTTAAAAACAAGTTTTAAAAAGGTATATTATATATGAGTAAAAAAAAAAAAAAAAAAAAAAAAATGTTTTTCTGTTTATCGTTTGCCTTTTATTTATGAATAATAAGCAAGGGAATTATATACTCAGTAACTACAGCAAGTAAGTTTCCTATCTTTTGATCCGTGACTTTATACACCGGTATTAAAAACTCCTTTTTCATTTATGTATAAAACTTATTTACAAAAAACAAAAGGATTATTATAAATATTCACAGTTAATTTAAGTAATTATTTAATTAAATATGTAATATATTAAACTTATCAATTAAATATTAAATATTGTATTAAAAATGGAGGTCACGCAATAAAAAAAAGAGGTTTTTCTAAATTTTACAAAACACGGATGTACGATCATATAACAACAACTTGGGCTGAGAAGGCAAGGAGTTGTAATTCGCCTGAAAACGACAAAAACTTCATCCAAATGCCCTCTAGTAATAGGCAGGAATACTAGAAGTACAATACGGCAACACTAGATATCTCTAAAGTTGAGAAATGAGAAGAGAAAGAATGCGAGAGATTTGCGGAACACTCGACTGCAGGACAAGTCAACAGTATGTTGCTCCCGTCTTCCTTCAACTTGTACACAAGTCCCGACTGCTTTCGACTCTTGTACAAGTCAACGGTAGAGAAAGGTTTAATTATATAATATTAATATATGTAAATAAATATATATATATATATATATATATATATATATATATATATATATATATATAAAAATATGGTTGTTAAAAATCATATCAAAGTTATAAAAGAGGGTAATTATTTTGAGCTCGAGGATCCAGATACCTGACTCCTCTTGTTTTTGACAAGCTCATTGATGTCAGGTATCATATTTGTTGCAGTTATTTTAAGAATTGATTGGAGATGTTTATTCGTAAGTCTTCGATGATGTTTGTTCCTATTTATTTTCATGACGGAAAACATCTGCTCACATAAATAGGTGCAACCGAACATGCAGAGAATGCATGCTGCATGAGTTTTTTTTTTTTTTAATTCTAGGTAGATATCCAAACTATTGAAATATTGTTTATAAAATGTAAGAGCATTAATCTCTTTAAATTTGTCTTTCGAAATACTGTCCAATTGAAGATCTATCAACTCCATTTGCAAATGAACTGGTGCCTGTGAAGCTTCAAAATTGAGTGGATTATTGAAAATTGGGAATTCAATTTCATTCATTTTGTGGAAGTCTTCAAAACGATTTTTGAATTCCATGATCAAATTTGGCAGAAGTTGAGAATATTGATCCAATTTGTTTTGGCTCACTGTGCCAAATGATTTTAAATGAAGGGAATGATCCAAAGTTTGATTTTTTTACCTGATTTTCCCACAGCCTCAACATTGTTTTAAAGGCTTGAATTCATGAATACATTCGAGTGACAATCAGGTTTTTACCCTGTAACTTTACATTCAGATTAGTCAAGTGTTTATTCATACCTACCAAAAGGGCACAATCAACCCATTAGTCATAGTCATAATCGAAAGGGTTGCCTTTTCTAACATGGAAGCTTGAATAGGGTCATGTAATACAAAAAAATCTTTCTAAAACTACTCCTCGACTAAGCCATGAACTTCAGTGCAATAAGGGACATCTGAAAACTTTTCGTCGAAATCTTGTAAAAACTGCCTGAACTGTCGGTGATTTAATCCTCTGCGCCTTATAAAATTTACTATTTTCATTTTAGGTTGCATGACACAGTCCATTTTAGCACGGTTCCTCCCTCCCTCCATAGGGAGGAACCCCGCTTATAAGGTTGATCTCATGACGCAATCCGGAAGTGCCGACTAGAAAATTTTGCGTTTCAGAACCCCTAGAGACCGAAAATGAAGGTGGTTCAAATTTGTGTGTGTATATATATATATATATATATATATATATATATATATATATTTATTTATTTTCTTTTTTTTATAACGGCGCATCGACAAATCTTGGCCATTAGCGCCGACATCCAGGGTGCAGCCAGGAATTTTCTCAGCGAGCCATGAGATGAGCAAATTTCTGTCGCCGGTGGGGATCAAACCCACCATCTCCCGCTTAAGAATCTAAGGCGCTAGCCACTAGACCACGGGAGACCCCTATATTTACCTATATATATATATATATATTTGTCTGTTCGTGGCATACGTCAGCGAATAATGGTCCGATTTTGATGAAATTTGGTACAAAAATCTTTCGTCTAATTTGAAAGGTCAAGTTCGTTAACCAGCAGAATCCGCCCACCGGAACATGGTTTTTGGAGCGAATGTCGCGCGGAAAAAAAAATCGTTTCGCTTACTTCATATGCTTGCAAGTACTCGTTTTATAGGCTTATGGGCTTAGAAAAACGAATGAAACCATTTTTAAGGCGATAGCTTTAATTGTTGTCAAGAAAATTGGAGAAATAGTTGTTGAATAACGTTTTTGGTTTGGGTACTTATAATCATGGGATTCAGTTGAAACATTTTCTGCATGTTCAAAGTTCATCAAAACTAATATGTTGAAATTTTGGTTACGTTTGGAGTTAAGGAAGGGTTAGAACAAAATATTTTATTAACAGACATGAAAAGTTTTGGTAACTTTGGTAAGCGGAAGGTTACCAATAGAAAGCTTACTAAATGCTTTAAAAAAAAGGTTCTGAAGAAAGTTTTGATTAGTCTATGTCAATTGGAAAACAAGTGCTTAAAACTTTAAAGTAATTGATTTCGGTTATTCAAACAGTTCTTTTCGTCTGTTTTTATTTCTTGTTATTTTTTAATTGAATATAGTTGGATAATGTATTTGACAATAAAACAGGTTAAGGAAAATAAGAAAAACAATTTATTGTTAGAAATATAGCTTCGAGAGAGATTTGAAGACCTTGTGACAATTTTCAACTGCCTAGCGGTGGCCTTTCTTGGGTTGGCCGACCCATCTAGGTAAGATCATAAATCAAGAACATTCAAGAAAAGTGGAACCAAAACAATAACTGCTTCTATTTTAATCTTTCCAAATGAGACTAGGGATAAGAACGGAACCGTGCTAAGATGATGTAGTTCCTGCGAGTCGGACTTTTTTAAAATAGTTAGTTGCCAATGATTCCTGATGAATTATACAGTCCCTGATGTTTTCTGTTTTAATTCAGTTACAACGCCCGAATGTTTCCCAGCCATGGCAGGAGCGCCATCTGTAGTTGTGCTGCTAAGTATATTCCAGTCGAGTTCACATTCTGTTATCAAGTGCACAATTGCAGAATAAACATCATTTGCTTTTGTAGTACCTGTCAATGGAAAGCACTTTAATAGTTCTTCAGTTATTTCAATGTTACTGTTAATACCTCGTATAAAAACAGCAAGTTGAGCTGTATCAACAGCATCAGTGCTCTCGTCGACAGCCATTAAAAGTTTGTAAATTCGTTAATTTTCTCCTTCAGCTGAAGAACCAAATTTTGAGATAAATAATTTATTCTTGAAGCAACAGCGAAATATTTTGAATTAATGACTTTTGAAATGGAAATGAAACATCGGCACCATCAACATACAGTCTTTAATAAAATCACCATCAGTGAAAGGTTTTGATCTCTACGCGATTTCTAATGCAATAATAAAACTTAATTTCAGGTCATCTTCGCTCTCAGTATTAGCTTTAGTAAACATCGATTGCTACGAAGTTGAAGTTTAGATTTTAAAGATGACAATGTGTCCATTCTTATTTTTTCAGAGTAACAATCGACTTTTGATTTATGATTCATACCATAGTGTCTCTCCAAGTTAAACTCATTACAAAAAGCAACTGGTTTACCTTTCCATTCTATGAAAAAATATGCAATTTCCTATTTAGACTGAAAAACTCTGCACTCCCTATCAACATTACGTTTTTGTGTAATTTTGCCAATTATGGAACTCGACACAACAATTATGAATATTGCACACGCACGACACCAACAAATGCACAATACCTTCACAATCACTTCTTCACAGCACAACTAAAATCCTTCGCCGACCGTATCACTTTGATTACTCAACTCAACTGACTCACGTCACACCAATGCACTCCTTTTATATCGATAAGGAAGGTTCTAGTCTAGACTTGAAGCACGTGGGAGATTCTATTGTTCTAAAAAAAAAAAAAAAAAAAAAAAAAAATAGGGTTTTTCCGCTTGTTACTAAGAGATGGCATTACTTTCTATCTCTCTCGCTTGTCTAGGCACGTGCTGCCCTTGAAATTACTTATAAATGTAGTGTACGCATTTAAAAACTTCTGTAGAGGAATTGAGTGAAGTATAAAATATTTAAAAATCATGATTCTTCTTTCTGTGACACATTGGAATCGCGGGCCTTATTAATACGGCCCAGGGGCCAGATGCAGCATGCGGGCCGTATCTTTGACATGACTGTTGGCATGTACCATTAGTAACAATACAGTATGCCTATCCATCTGTTAAATCAAATGAAAGTGCCTAGCACTGTTTAGTAGAGAAAATTGAATTCATCAATGATAAGGAAATTACCTTTGGAGCATTTCTGTACATTGAGGGAGCATTCGATAACACTCCATTGAACACGATAGCAGAAGCTATGACAAGCTTTGGCATTGATCCTATCACGACCAGGAGGACACTGGCTATGCTGAGTGATAGGATAGTTTGTGCTAACCTGGGCAAGGCCAACATACGTATCAAGGCTACAAGATGATGTCCACAAGGAGGGGGGGGGGGATATTATCTCCACTTTTGTGGTGCCTGGTAGTCAAATCTATCATCAAGGAATTAAACAATACAGGGCTATGCTGATGACGTTGACATATTAATTGGTGACAGGATACCTACAGTGATAACGGACTTAATGAATGAAGCACTTCTCTTGTACTAATTTGGATCTCCAGGTCAGGACTCAGCATTAATGCTCACAAGAGCAGCAGCCCCTTCTTGATAGTCCCTTTTATCAAGATGCGATGACAGGAATATCAGAATTCCATTACTCCTTGTAAGCAGTTCAGTTAAGTACCTAGAGATACTACTGGACACAAAGATAACTTGGAAGATACACCTGGGACACATAAGGAAGAAGTCCACATTTGAATTGTGGACATGTAAAAGGCTGTGCGGTAAAACCTTGGAGCTTAAACCGCACATTGCCAGATGGCTTTACCTGAACGTAGTCAGGCCAATTGTCGCATATGGTGCACTGGTCTGGTGGCACTAATAGGACACCAAATACATACATATCATGGTTATTGGAATACAAAGACAAGGATGCCTCCTTATAGGTGGGGTAATGGGTTCAACACCCACTCTTGCCCTGGAAGCTCTCTTAGACATACTTCCCCTACAGTTAGATGTTGCACGGATGGCCATGATGAAGATGATTAGCTTCTCTATCTGCAGGTAGTGTGGATCAGAAGAAGAGACACTGATACACATCATTCATGATTGTGAACAGCTGGATCATGTACACTTTAGGTACTTTGGTGCCACAAAGGATACCAACCTTGACCCAAGGGAAATATTAATAAGGAAACTCCTGGATTATTGGAAGGTAAGTAACACTCTGAAGAGAGACAACAATAGGCCGTACGTCTGCAGTGCACTCCCTTGAGGAGGACATACTGACATTAATGTATTGTAAGTATACATTAAATATCATTGGATTAAGGTTTACAAATAGATCTGAGGAGGTATAGTGATGAATTAATATATCCCTGAAAGAATTAAACAGAGTTTATTACGTTTATATAGAAATCAAAAGTAGATGGTTAAAGATAAATGACTGAAGTTTTAAAATCATTCAAGCTGTGACTAAGCCCTTAGAATGCTATGCACGGATATATTCTTTCCCCATAAACTCCAGATTCTACATACAAATATATTCGAGCGGCTGAGACCATGCTCGTGATACTATTCTTGAATATATTTGTTTTCTTTCACTAATTACACTGCCATCAGCTCCACAGATCTCTTGTATCACTTTGTAGAACTATGCTAGTTACTTAGCTATCCGTTAGATTGCAGAAGAATATTCTGATGAATTTTTTCCCCGTATTATTCTGAGTTGAAGCTAACTTTTGCTCGAGACCACTCTAAGTCCTTGACCACCCAAAGGGTCTATTACACACCTATTGAGACTAAACTCAAGACTACCTGTAGGAGAAGAGGTGTTTTTGCACCTTTAAACTAAATTAAGGATGAGAAATATGATCCTAACAAGTAGTAAAAATTCTGTTTTGTTATTACTCAGCGCACATGTATAAACACAATAATTCTTTGTCTTTGAAAGGTGCAAGCCCTCCCGCAGCAGGTTAAGTTTTTTCATTCCAGGGCCAGTTGAAAAAATACCCTGCTTCATCATGGGTGCTTAGGGAGGATGGCAACCTATAGATAGCCCGGCCCTAATGCCCTAGATTTTGATGCGCCTTAAAAAACAAAAACAAAAAAAAAATGAATACAAACTAACACAAGATAACTTTAAAACTAAAATACCCTGGTAACTATTAAAATGCTATGTCAAAATTGTTTATTTATTCAATTTCTTCACAATTTGCAAGATAAGATTAAAAAGAAACTTGTTATGATAATTGATAAGGTCAGTCTACAGTACACAGATTTAATGAAATTAGCATCTTAAATTTCAGCACATAACAAAATTTTACATGTTCCTTATCGACAAAATAAGAGCGGCAGTACCGAGAGCTCATTCTAGGTACACTCTTGTTAAAAACATCCACGAAGGGAGGAGAGTAGGCTTCATACTGGGGATAGTATTGGCCTGAACAGCTAATAACCAGCAGCTCCCACTCTCACACTGCTTGGCTAGCAATCCTTGGGTTTAAATACTGAACTTAGTGAGAGACAGAAACCTGCGGTTTTAGAAATACGACAATATGTGAATAGGAGGATAAAAGTACCGCAAGATGAGCAATAGCCAAGCTGGGAATAGACAAGTTAAAGACAATATGAAAGATGGAAAATTTGTCATTAATATTGGCCATATACAAGGTGTCTCATATATGCAAGCCACAAGAGAAATATCTTGGAAGCCGTTGAGCAAAATTGTTTAAGCAAAAGGATGAATGTAGTAGCTCTCATCGAAATCTCGACATTAATATTTATGCACGTTAAAATTTTCAGTCTTATTGTAAGTAAATAAGTTTTTAAAAATAAAAAAAGTTGTAAGCAATAAATTTGTTTTAAAAGAAAAAATGAGCTTATTTACATTACCATTTATATAACTGTCTACAATAATGAGTTAAATACAATAAATAATATAATAGTAAAGAAAAACAGAAATAAACAGACACTTAAAACACCATTACACAAAAATAAACACGATAGCTCACTAAGTCTGCCCCGCAATGGCCCGAGTTCCAACAGCGGCCGTAACTACTGGAAGGTTAATGATTTCTGATATATTTCAATTATGGCTCACAATCCCTGTATATGGCCAATATTAATGAAAATGTTTCTACCAGTAATAAAATAACACTCGTTAATGTTTTATGTTACATCATAAATAAATAAAAAAAGGTGTTTTTATGACTCAGGTTGAAATAAAGTCTAGAAAAAAAATGATAAATTAGAAACAATAGCAATCAAAGTACATAATCTTTATGAAATATGTTTACTTACAGTGGTCATTTGGGTTATTGGAATTTTATCAGGCAAAATTTGTTCAAAATCTATACATTGCTGTCCAGTACCATAGGAAAGCCATCTTGGAGCACTGTGACTAGCTTTCCGGCAAGCACTTCGAACAGTACACCTGAAATACACAAGATATTCATTATTAATATGATGCATGCATTGATTTAAGGATTGAATTGTAATGCTACTAGAAACTAGAAACCGAAGAGATCATTTTATGGAAAATATTCAATTTAAATTGGATATTTTAAAACTAAATCTTAATAACTAAATCTTATTTCTCTTCCTCTAACTTAACTCGTCTCTGAAGATAGAGATAGTTCCAATAAGTTGAATATAAAATACTGTTAACAATTACATCATGACTGATAAGGATACTCGTTTGACTGACTGGATACTCCTGGACTTCGATTTATAATGATAGTAGTAGGATAGGGCCAATAATGATAGTAATAGCATATAATTATGTAAAACAAAATTTTGTTAAATATTACATTATATTATGATCTGTGCACCCAGTCCTCGAGTTCTCGGGCACATGGAATAGTAATGGTGCCTTATTTGAAACATAGTTTAACCATAGAATTAGATGTAGTACAGTGAAACCTCTTTATAGCGGACACCATTGGGTCCGTAAAAAATGTCCGTTATTGGGAAGTGTCCTTTATTGGGAGGTTAATGAAATCCACCTTTTAAAAAGCAGTGCACAACAGTTTCTTATTTCCTTTACAGCTGTCTTTATCCATAATACCGTGTCAAGTACATTAGTAACATAATCACTTGTGTCCATTTTCGTAATGGCTTCCCGAAGAAATCGTTTTCTGTAATGTGTTTTGAAATTTTTAATAATACCGAGATCGAGGGGCTGGTAAAAAAATGTCATAATCGGTGGGAAAAAAACTGAATTTTAACATTTATTAGATGCATCTGTAGGCGGCATGTTGCGTTGTCCATAAACAAAATTACACGCAGTTTTTGACGTCCCATTCTCTGATCGAAAGTTTTTAGCAATTCACTCATTATAGACGTGTCATCCATGCTTTTATGTTAGCTTGCCAGGATATTCTTGAAGTATTGACGTTACTGTTCTTAAAACAACGTGGTTTTAATGATTTCCCTATTATTAACGGCTGTTCAAAATCGCCTTCGATATTTACGCACAACATAACAGTTAAACGATCTTTGCTTTGTTTGTCTTTTGTGCACATTTCCCCTTTTAGAATCATGGTCTTGTTTGGCCGGGCCCGAAAAAAAAAAAACCATTGGGCCCTGCCAAACCATATAATAAATAAATAAATATCCATAAGGCAATTCAACAAAATTAAATATATTTTTAGCCTCATAGTCATGGCAAATGTAAACCTAATAGTTTTTCCAATCTTGAACTAAATCAACATTAACCGATGTACTTTCACCACATATTGTTCTAAAAACTACGCAAAGTTTGACATCTGTGTTTTGCCGTCGTCAAAATTCGGGCCAAGGTCTCTAACACAAGGCTTTAAACTATCAAACACTTTTAAAACTTTCACTTCATTTTTTAGAGTTTCACACGTTCTTTTCGGAGTTCATGACAAGATACAAACTGAATAAAACCTGCTGAAAAATGGTGTAACAAAACAAGATATGGTTCCTGGATCAGTAGCGTATCGTTTACTCTTGACATTTCGTATGAATTTTACTAGCAATGCCCGCCAGGGTGTGCTTTTTCTTAAGAGTTGGAATCAGCTATATGGGTCCGATTTTAGGTGTCCGTTGTCCGTAAGTAGAGGGTCTGCTATTGAGAGGTGCATTGATTTAAAGGGGTTTTCACCGGGACCATGGATATTCTGTCCGTTCATAGAGGTGTCCGCTATTAGGAGGTGTCCGTTACAGGAGGTTTCACTGTATATTACAATTATGTCCACCCAGTCTTTGGTTTCTTGGGAAAATAGGACATACATAGTATGGGATAGTATTATTCCAAATAGAGTATTATTATATGTGACATTATATATATATATATATATATTACAGCGCATCAGCATCTAGGCCATTAGCGCTGGTTTAGTATTAATAAAATACATTACATATAGAATTATTTTATGTATTAATGAGAGCTAAATTGGATTTAAAGCAACTTTTTCACAGTTCAAATTTTAACAATACTAAAGACTGCTTTTTTTTTCTTTACAGATCACATTGCTTTCTAATTTTCTCTAATTTAAGATATTGATAAAAAGAGTTTTGTTTTCCTATTCAAAAACAAAGAGGAGATTAAAACATATCTAAAATTAACCTTTAGAGCCCTATAAATGTCAGATTCCTTTCATAAATATATAAAAAAATAATTTTAATGAACATTAACAAGAAATACATTTTTTGTAAAATTAAGATTGAGATAACCAATTAACTAAGTAATATAATATATAATGAAAAACACAAAAAATTACCTTCTTTCCAAAGAGCACCACCCACAATAAGGATCATTAGCATCTAAACAAGATGAACAATTTGTATAACTATTACAATGTTCAATCGATACTTTAAAGACCTGTAAATGAAAGCAATTTTTTAATGAAAAAATAAACAATATGGTTTCCAAACAAGAGATAAATATTATTGATCATATAATTTTTTATAATTCCATAAGGGCAGATAATGACATTTTGTGAACATATTAATAATATGTAACTTTAAAAGTCAAATAAAAATCATTCAAGAAAAAAAAATATCCAATCACCAAATAATCAGAAAGTTGCTTCCTTTGTTAATAGACAAGGTAGACCAATAAAATGTCAATCAATTAAAGCTCAAGCATTTTTAGCTTTTAATAATGAAATCTCTGATTATTTTTTAGCAAATAAACACTAAAAATGCGACTTTCTATCACAATCAGCACTGGCCACTATCTAAAACCGAAGAAAAAAATATCCACAATCAATATTAGGATAACTATTAAATCAATACACATTCAAATGTATTTGTGTTTGTAAAATAGTGTGTCATTCGGCAAGTGGCTTTTAAAATAGTGATGCAAGTCTACTAATAACCCAAACAGTAACAATCCATAATTTTTAATAAATTAAAAATTACTAAAGTATAACTTTAAAAGATCCTGCCTTTGGATACCAAATCATCTCTATAAATATAAATTAAAACAAAATGTACCTTATTAGTCGTTAAAACATATAAATGTTCTCCAGAAGGTGAAACAAGAGTATCAGGAAGAATAGCTTTTCCCTCATTTATAACAATTTCCTCATATTCTCGTGCCACAAAAGGGCTTGATAAAAGTATCTGCATCAATTACAAAAATTATAAACTACTATAATAGTAATAAAATGTTCTATTAATATTTTCAATTATTAGACATTAATTTGAGCTTTGTCTCAATCTAAATGAAAAACATAATTAAAGAGAGAGAATACACCAAATTATCTGAAAGTTTAGTACATATATGGTAATAATTTATTTTAATAATAATTATTTATTTCTATTCATTGTATTTATGGATGTTCTTCATTTTTCACATCTTAAAGTAACACAAATTAATATTCTTATTTATGAAAAATTATTATTTTAACAAAAAATGTTTTTATTATATTTAATTTACTAATGATTAATGATAACAATCTAAAAGACATGCCTGAAGAACCAAGCAATCAAAATAAGCTCTGAATGTGTTTTAGGATGATAAAAGTTTCTATTCACACTAAAAAGTAATCAATTTACAGTGGTTCCTGAAAATCTTTTCACAAAAAAAGATAGCCAAGATGATTCTACCCTGGAAGAAATACTAAATTTTCAAACCAATTAGAAACGTCCGACCCGCAGAATCTGCGCCACCTTAGTGTGTTTCCGGCCATAACCCTAGTGCCATTAGGAAAGGAATAGAAGCAGTTATTGGTGAGTTCAGATCTTTTGTGAAAAATATAGTATAAAATCATAAGCAGAAATGACCCCTCCTCATTCTCAATGTTTGCTCTAGAAAAACACTATCACCAATAAGGTTCTCATTTTGTTACCTAGTTACTAAAATACTCATTTTACTGTTAAATGCAATTAATATATATACAGGGTGTCCCCAAAATAAACGGCAAAACTTTGGGAGACGATGCAGGATGAAAAAAGAATGAAAAAAAGTCCTTTGACATTTTTCTTGTTTTTGCTTAGTTCCCGAGAAAAACGCAAAAAACAAAAACACAATTGTGAAAATGTATTCTTTCATAATGCCTATATAAAAATCATTAAAAGTATATGTTTTATCTTTCACCCCCTCCACTCACCCTTCCAGCCCCACCATCACCTTCTTTAATCTCTCTCCCCCCACCCCAAAATATAGGAGTTTGCCTCTGATATTGTGTGGAATAATGAAATAATAGGTCTCCATTTTTTGACCCCTCGACTTGATGCCGAGTCTTTCCACACATTCATCGATAATAAACTGTCGGTGTTCTTGGAGGAAGTCCTTTTGGCTCAGAGATTGGGAAGCTGGGTCTTAGTCTAACCCACTAAGGGAGGGAAGTCCAAAATTGTTTGGGCATTAACTATCCATGGAGTTGGATAGGACCTGGTGGGCCGGTTTTTTGACCGGCTTGATCTCCAGAGCTCACGCTCTTGGATTTCATCGCATGGTGATACATTAAAGATTTGGTCTACAGGGAGCCCATTGACTCAAGGGAGTACCTCATCCGTCGCATCAGATGGGCCCGGGAACAGATTACAGCAGAGCAATGCACAAATACCATCCAGTCTGTCAATGTGCAATGTGATGCCTGTATTGCTGCAAGGGGCCAAACCTTTGAACAGTTTTTAAATTGATTGTTAGGAATTACTAGAAGAAGAAATTTTTATTTTATATTTATCATGATGATTAGATAGTTAGCCGTCGAGGTGATTAGTAAAGATGGAATGTTTGGGATTCGGCTAAAGAAACCTTAATACGATTTTTGTTTTAAAAAATCTATATTTAGGACGTTTCGGCTACTCATTGGTAGCCTTCGTCAGCTAAAATGACTCATTCGTAGCCTTCGTCAGCCAAATATAGATTTTTTTAACAAAAATCGTATTAAGGTTTCTTTAGCCGAATCCCAACCATTCCATCTTTACTTTTATATTTATGTATGAGTCCAGTGTCAAATGTTAAACTGTTTTAAGAATTGAAAATTTAATTTTGTTAAGAATTGAAAGTTTTTTTTGTTTTGTGATTTATGACTTCCTTTGAAGTAAAGTAGCTATTTTAAATTATGTTGAACTTGCAGATTTACATTCTGCCATTTAATTTTTTTTGACCAAGAAGATTTTTTGTTGTTCTTTTTTTTTGGGGGGGGGGAAGAGGTGGGAGGGTAGAGGTGGTAGAAGATAAAACATATACTTTTAATGGTTTTTATATAGGCATTATGCACGAATGCATTTTCTCAATTATGCTGTCATTTTTTGCGTTTTTCTCTCTTTGTGAAAATATTCTCCCCTCGGGTAAGAAGGATAGCAAGATACGGATGTAGGGGTTCCGGGACAAGATGCGCGGCGGCCTCATAGTCTCTAGGAGTTCTGCAAAGTGGTGGGTCACGCTTCCTCCCTTCCAGGGGTCGTTATAGTTACATCCTAGAATTCCATCCCACCGTCCCTGCGATCTTCATTTCTTATTCAGTTATAAGTCAGTCAGTGCCTAGATCTGTTGTATTGTTTGTGCCTTGAATTTCTCGTGTACAGTAGCAGTTCAGTGAGTTCGTAATTTAAGAGTCGAAGCCTAGAAGAAAACTTTAACGTTGTCAGAGAAAATAGCTGCAATTAAAGAAGTTGAAAGAGGAATAAAGAAAAAATCCGAAATTGCCAAGGACTTTGGAATTCCTCCTAACACTTTATCAACTTACCTGAAAAATAAAGAATCAATTCTTGCCCACGACAATGACTTATTTTCAAAACAAGAGACTTATTTTTACTTTTTTGATAAATTATTTATTACTTATGTACCTAATCATCAATTTATGAAATGTTTGTTATTGTTTGAATAAAATTTATGTATTTTTTTAAATTAAAAAAATGTGAAGTTTGATTTTTTCCCCCTTTATTTTTAGAAATTTTTGTAAATTTTGGATAATTCAAACTTTTTTATTGGTACCTAGGGGTTCGAATTATACAAGTTCTACTGTATTTCATAATAATATAAAATGCAGATGTAACAAATGTTCCCTTCATTCTATCAAGAAGGCTTCTCCATTCAATCAGAAGCTGAAGAAGAACGAAACTGAGTCTAGCCAGTCTCTCGCTAGTCACCTGCTATGCAGTCTCTCGCACTTGCTTCCACAGCAACAGTCTCTCTCTCATCCGTCAGTGCCTAATGTGAAAGAAGTCTCTCCCCCTTGAGGAAATTTACATGGATGGTTTATGACTAAACAGTGGTGTTGAGTGTTTAAGGCATGAAAGGGGAAAGCAGAAATGGGCATAATTTTATTTATGAATAAAAATACGGATTTATTCCTACTTCATAAATTTGTAAATACGAATATAAATAAATTTGTATTCATAAGTGTGAATACAAATTTATTTGAATTCAAGTATATTAGATATATAAATACAAATAAAATTGTATTCACAAATTTTCCTGTAAATACAAATAAATTCACAGGAAGAATTGTAAATATTCACAAACAATCAAGAGATAAAAAAAAATCACATTAAAATATATGAATACTAATTTATTCGCATATAATTTGTGAATACAAATTTATTCACAAATAAATTATGAATTTATTCGTATTAACGATAACATGATATTTCGAAAGATATTGAAGGTGGTTTTAGGAATGATGTGGAAGGTAGCATGAGGAAGGACATTGAAGGTGGTATTAGGAAGGATATTCAAGGTGATATTAGGAAGGGTATTAAAGGTGGTATTAGGAAGGATATAGAAGTTGGTATTAGGAAGGGACTTGAAGGTGATGCTAGGAAGGATATTGAAGGTAGTATAAGGAAGGATATTGCAGGCATTATTAGGATGGACATTGAGGGTTGTATTAGGAAGGGTATTGGAGGTGGAATTAGGAAGGATATAGAAGTTGGTATTAGGAAGGATATTGAAGGTGGTATTAGGAAGGATATAGAAGGTGGTATTTGGAAAGATATAGAAGGTGGTATTAGGAAGGATATAGAAGGTGGTATTAGGAAGGGTATTGAAGGTGGTATTAGGAAGGATATAGAAGGTGGTATTAGAAAGGATATAAATAAATCACCTTTTTTTATGAAAACAAAATAAAACCATCCTTTTTGCGTTGACAAATCTGGGCCATTAGCACCGACATCCAGTGTGCAGCGAGGAATTTTCCCAATGAGTCGTGGGATGAGAAAATTCCTGCCGCTGGTGGGGATCGAGCCCACCATCTCCCGCTTATGAATCTACCATGGGAGACCCCTGGATAAGATGATATTACAAAAGATATTGAAGGTGATGTAAGGAATGATATTGAAGGTGGTTTTAGGAAGGATACATTTTTCACGGAATATAAAAATAAAAAGCATTGATTTTTTTTTTCTATTCCAAGTTTTACAATTGACACTGGGGAAAGGAACATTATGGAAATCTACTAACATGACGCAGTTCCTTGGAGTCGGATTTTTTATATGATTAATATTTAAGATTTAAGTTTACTTTAATGGAAAGTTACAACAAAAATATAGTAGATTTGTGCCCAGTCTATTGTACGTTGTCTTTCTATTATCATGAATAGACTACATTCCTGTTACTCAGATAATTGGAATTTTACTGTATTCATAGAAAGGGAATAAAGAATGTAATTCAAATATAAATATGTACATACCTTCTTTAGAACTCCACTAGAGGAGCCCAAAAATATTACAGTACTTCTCTCAATTCGACTTGTTGTAACTGACGTGACAAGAACATTAGGAAAATGTAAAGCAGCACGTGTTTTAATAGGAGTAAAACCAGATATTTTAAGTCCAACTTCACAAAAATTTAAGATGTTTCCAGTAGACTAGAAAGGAAGTAGATATTAAAACATGATGAAAGAACTAAATTATCAGTTTAAAAGTTAAAATTATAAGAAAGTGTCCGCTTTAAGAAATAAGAAATAATATTGTCCATATTTTGATTTGTTTTAATGTATTAAGTACATGGTCATACATCAACTCATAGAAATTGTTTCACTAAAGGCAGTAGAGTGACAAAATTTAGCTTTTTAAAGAATCTTTCAAGTAGTTGTTACTTCATCTAGAAGTAGCTAGGTTCAAACTGTAAAGTAGGTATATTTTCTGAATGTTTTAGAGGCCGGGGGGGGGGGGGGGGGGGGGGCGAGGTTAGCTCAGTGGTAGAGCACTGGACTAATAAGTTGGAGGACCTGAGTTCAAATCCCGAACAAGCACTAAAGATTTTTTCTTCTAGTGTCTTCGTTCATGGGTTGAATTCGGCCTCCCTGACCATCCCTAGGCCAACCAAGCCTTTAATTAATTTAATAATGGGTACCTTGTGTGCTAATGACTCTAGCAGTCGAAGCACCCAAGGGGAAAATCAGGCGGCCGGAGCATAGTACTGACCACACTATCTCCCTTGTGTGCCGTATGGTCATGAATCGGGTCCTCGTGGCCTGTTACGGGACTGATTTTTTTTTTTATTTTTTTTTTATTTTTTTTTTTTTTTTTATTTTTTTTTTTTTTTTAGAGGCCGAAATTTCTGCCTCTAAAACATCCAGAATGTTCTGGTTTGCAGGACGCCAAACTCCAATTACAATTTAATAAAGCTGAGTATAATTGCATCATAAAGTTACTAAATTCAACCACTAAAAAAACATAGCAGCCTTCTTCACAACATAAGGTCTAAGAAAATAGGTACCTTAGTAGTTTCGCCATATTGTCCATGCATTGCTTAGAGAGCAAGCTGACAATACCAATATGGATCAAATATTGTTACACAGGTGAAAGTTAAAGTCATTTCGGTTTTTGAAGAACTGAAAAATAAATTATCTTCCACTAACATAACACAATTATTGTTAAGAGTTAGGGGTCACTCTATATCTTATATATCAGCATTTTAAGATCACTAAATTCCTCTTGACTCAACAAATAAAATTATATCTCTTCAAGAAAATTGTAATAAGTGCTAAATGCTAATCATATACAAAGAAATTATACTTCTATAGCACCACAAACGTAAACTGACTGTCAACATCGGGAAACTGATTTCAGCGACTGAGAAGGCGGACTCCATCGCTGATATTAATCACCACCGATTATTCGTCACAGACAAGGATTCTGGGGAACGATATTTGGTTGACACCGGTGCAGAGAGCGAAACCACCCCGCCAACTTCACCCTTTTTACAGCCAATGGTACCACGATAAAGACTTACGGGGAAGTCAAGAAGACCCTCAAACGTCGGACTTCGATACCTACTTTGTTGGTCCTTCATCATGGCCGATGTCAGCAACCCGCTCATCCAAGTGGACACCCTGTTCCATCATCACATCTTGGCCGACCTCAAGGGAAGGCAGCTGGTGGACTTCCAAAGGCAGCCTCAAACATAACACCACACCTTCCGTATTCGCAGTGCCTTGCGGTGAGTGGTATTACAAGCTCTTACGGAAATACCCGTCTATCACTTGCCCATCTGCTGTACCGCAGGAGCCGAAGCATCCCATCAAGCACTTCATAGAGACAAAAGGACCACCGGTAACATCGAAAGCCATACGATGTTACCAGGTGAGGTCTTCCACCTGACCGTTACAATGAAGCCAGGGAAGAATTCCTGAAGATGGTCGATGAGGGTATCTGCAGGCCATACAGCTGCCCTTGGGCAAGCCCCCTCCACATATTTCTAAGAAGGACGGCAAGTTGTGGTTCAGTGGGGACTACCGCCGTCTCAATGCCCAGACTTTTCCTGACAGATACAGTGTCCTCAACACCAATCTCTTTGGGAAGACAATCTTTAGTAAGATCGACCTCAACTGTGCTTACTACCAGGTGCCGGTGGCGGAAGAAGACATTCCGAACACTGCTATGATCACCCCATTCAGTCTCTTCGAATTCTTGGAGATGTGCTTCGGACTAAGAAATGCTGCGCAAACATTCCAGCGCCTAATGGACAGCATCCTAGCACTGCAGTATGTTTTTGTCTATCTCGACAACATACTTGTAGCCTCAACCTCGGAGGAAGAGCATCGCACCCACCTGGAAGCAGTTTTGAGACGGCTATATCAGCATGGATTAACCATCAACCCGCTCAAGTCAGAGTTTTGCAAGACCGAAGTCGAGTTTCTAGGCTTCCTAGAGCAAGGTGGTCCAAATTGCTGAGTTCCCTCATCCTACCACCAAGGGTCATCTCCGGCGCTTTTTAGGGATGGTCAACTTTTATCGAAGATGCCTCCCTAAAGTAGAAGAAATCCAGCGCATGCTTCATTCTCTGATCGGTAACAGCAAGGAAAATGACAGCACCCCTGTCCTACGGACTACGGAAGCCTTTGCCCTATGCCAACGAGACATCAAGAATGCTGTAACGTTAGTACATCCATCGTGAGGGAGACCTCTTGGTTTCTTCTCAAGGGCCCTTACATCAGCACAGCAGAGATACTCTGCCTATGACCGCGAACTCACTGCCATCTACAGCGACGTCAAGAACTTCAGGCCATCGAAGGTCGCATGTTTAGAATACTGATGGACCACAAACAGCTGGTGAATGCCCTTCACCAGAAGCCGAGACTGCAACACCCATGAGAATTCGCTATGCGAACTTCATTAGCCAGTTCACTAGCGACATTCGTCATGTCTCTGGGGCTGAAAACAAGGTAGCTGAAACCCTTTCACGGTTGGATATAATATACGGTCCTGAAGATATGGGGTGGTCTTCCTGCATCCAGGCTCAGCAGGAAGACCCAGCGATTCCAGAGCTTCTTCAGAACCTGAACCTGCAGTTGAAGCTGATCAAGTTCCCGCAATGCGACAAGCCTCTTCTCTGTGACGTATCGACAGCAAAAGCCCAACTGTATGTACCACCAACACTCCGTCAGGAAGTTTTTAAAAAGCTTCACAGCCTCAGCCACCCTGGAATTTGTGGGACTCGCCGCCTGGTGTCGCAAAGGTATTTATGGCCAAGTATGCAAGCGGACCAAGCGATCTGGATTCTGAACTGCATCGCCTGCCAACGCTCAAAGATACACCGGCACACCATAACACCTCCAGGTGCCTTCGCTCCAGCCGGCAGATTTGAGCATGTCCATATAGACATAGTCTGGCCCTTGCCGCCATCGGATGGAAAGCGCTATTGTCTCACCAAGGCGGATAGGTATTCACGCAGGCCGGAAGCAGAACCCCTCTACGACATCTCCGCCACAACAGTTGCCACAGCTCTCTACAGAACATGGATCAGTAGATTCGGTGTCCCTGCTCGGATTACTACCGACCAAGGCCGCCAGTTTGAAAGGTAACTGTTCAACAGGCTCCTGAGCTTAGTCGGCTCACTTCGCTCTCGAACTACAGCATACCACCCATAGTCCAACAGGGTAGTAGAGGGATAGCACAGGACCCTGAAGAGAGCCCTCACAGCACATCTTATCGACACAAACTCTTGGACAAAACTGCTACCCACAGTCATCCTAGGCTTGAGAGCAGCACTACGGGAGGACAACTCCACAAGTGCTGCTGAGTTGACCTATGGGCAGCCCTTACGACTACCAGGGGAACTACTAGAGTCAACCCCTCAACCCGACGTGCCACAGAGCTTCCTTTTCAATCTTCATGAGCACTTCAAGCGCCTGCAGCCCTCCCCACACAGAGTGAGTCAAGCTCATACCTTTGTTCCCAAGGACTTGAAGACTTGCTCACACGTCTTTATGCGAGATGATGCAGTCAGGAGCCGCTCACACCACCGTACACTGGGCCGCTTCCTGTAAACCAGAGAGGGGATAAGACTTTTGTCATCGGTCTTGGAAGACCGTAACAATAGACCGCCTGAAACCAGCCCACATCCTGGAAGACCTCACCAACACTACCACCACCTCACCAACCCACCCACCGGTTCCAACAACTCAAGTAAAACCTTCTGAAAATGCCCCCGCCACAGAAGCTGACAAGCCTTTATCAGTTAAGATGTCACAACGTGGACGCCTTATGAGATTTGCTGTCCGCTTCTGTGACATTGCCATTGGGGGGAAGTGATGTAGCACCACAAACGTAAACTGACTGTCAACATCGTAACCTGATTGCCAACAACGGGAAGATTACGTTTGGTTAGTCAGTGTTGCCGCTGCCACAATAATTTATTAACTAATATTTACATTTTTTCCCGAGACTTTGAGATAACCCGAAAATTACCAAGCCAATTTAAGTGTTGTGGTTAGTAGTGCGACAACGTGGTGTCTATTTCATGTGACTTGTTTATGGACTTTCATTAAATTATTATTTCATGTCTGGTCATCTGTTTATTTATTATTTTATTTATTTTCAAGAAGATAATTATTATTATTTTTCCTGCAAAAAAGTGATTTATTTATTCATTATAGAGACATTTATTTTTTTATCCAGTTTACTTTATTTTTACCTAACACTCTTTCAAAATTCAATGAAAATCATATAACAATAAACTACAATTTATTTCCTGTTTTAGTCACTATAAATATGTATTTCAAAGGTGAATATACATGAAAATTAGATGTGATATATTAATTGCCTACTAATAATAATAAATGCAACAGAAATGTTGAATCAAAATTTAGAAAATGTTTAATGCGTACATAATTTAATGTTTTATAATAAGTATTATATATATATATATATATATATATATATATATATATATATGTGTGTGTGTGTGTGTGTGTGTGTGTGTGTGTATTGTGTGTTATATGCGAACATATCAGTAGAATGAAGAAACACTAATAAAAAAAAAAAAAAAATAGCTTATTATAGACTTAGGATCCAGTCATAGAAGGATTTAGAGAAAGGAATCAGTGATGCATTACCAACATTTGGTAGTAAGAATTAAAAGAAAAATAGAGGATTTTAGTCAAGGAAATAAACCTTTAAACAAATAAAACTAATGAGGAAAAGAGTAAAGTTCAATATATCTTGTGTGTCTATCACATGACAATGAACAGTTGATAAAACAAAAATGATATTTCATACATTCAACCGGAGTCTACAACCAATAAACATACCCTAAAACAAAATATATCATGAGCCAATAGTACTGATAATTACCTTATTTTCTGAATTATAACCATACTCCACCTGAAATATTGTCCAATATCATTTTTTGTGAATCACACAAAACTAAATACATTAAACCTGGGGCTTTGAAAAATGATGACATCATGTAAAAGCAAGCCGAATATTAAAGCTAAACATACAAGGGAATTAATTTTCCAAGGGTTAAAGTATTTTTTCACATCCTCATTTAATGTCATATTGAAGCTTAAATATTTCCTTAATATAAAAATAATATTGTGAATACACCACAATTCTTATCACGAAGCATTTTATTAAATCAAAGACACTGTTGTACATCATAATTGTTTTCAATATAAGGAGAAAATGCAAAAATACTTGATCTGGTTTATTTGTATCATAAATATTCATTGAGGAAGCTGTTTGCTGTACACTTATTTAAATTCACACCCTCCAGTCAAAGACATTCCATTCAAAAAATGGAAATTTCTGCACTCTTTAAAAGCTATTCGATAGTTTCAGATCACATCCTTAAGCCACGGGTCATTGCTTTAGAAAATTGATTTCTTATATACTCTTCTGAATGATCATTTAGCAGCTTAACTTAAAATATTACAGCTCTTTTTTAATGACACACTTTAACTATAAAGGCTATAAAGAAACCATCAAATACTTACTAAAGCTCAATATCCCCCCTCCAAAAAAAAAACCTAAGCAGTTTATTATTCAGAGAGTAGAAATAAAAAAGGTTATTCTTTTGTCACATGTGCCGTCAAACACATTTGGCTGGGCTATAATTGTGCTTCCACCCACTGCTCAATTTTGTTGCACAAAGATATATCCTTCTTCATTGTGAACCAGTGCTCTAGCTTAAAGACACACACACACACAAGAAACACTTTGCAAGGATAGGCATATATTTAGTTTCACCTCAGAATAAACTTATTAATAATAGAAAGAGGAGGAGAGTGAGAGTTCACAAGGCTTTCATTGGTACACAATAACTGAATAATTCAGACAGCTTATTTTTGTATAAACACATTCTCAAGGTTTTCATTGGTGTAGAGAAAAGACTGAAAATAAAACGTCTCCTGACTTACACACGATAAAACTCTACAAGTGGAGAGATTGGCCAGAATATCTGCTTGTAAGCTTAAAGCACAGAATTTTAAATATAAGACACCCTGTGGAGAGGATAAGCAGATTCTCACAGACAAGGAGAGACTGTGTATAGATGTGCGGGATAGAGGAGGAAACACCTGTATATATAATTTGTGATTGTACAGTAATCGCAAGAAGGCGCTTTATGTACTTTGGCTGTGCAAAAATAACGGACCTGTGGAGAGATTCTGGACTTACACCTCAGAAGATCAGAGGGGTTAACAAGGATGCAGGGCTACTATAAGTGACCCAGCAGGTTATTAGGGGTACAACGGATATTTAAAGTCTAGTTGCTGTCCCCTTGGGGGGCCCTGATTCTATCTATCTATCTACACATGATAAAACTATACTTATGTTGTTTTATACAATTCCAACTTTATGTTCTTATAATATTGTAAATAAAAAAATGTATTTATAGACAATTATGTAAATTTTAAGCAATACTGTCACCAGTCTGAGAAAAAGAGAATAGTAAACAAGAATAAGATTGCGAGAAAATCCAGGGTAAGAAACAGAGTCCTTGCTAGTTTTTACAAACATCGGGCATGTTAAAAATTGAAATAGCATTAAGCACAGCTACTGGTCACAAGAGAAGCCATAAATTACAGTTATTTGATTCAAATGACAATATCTTTCATTTCCAAGTTCAACGGAAGTGAAGCATGCAGTCTGGAAGTAAAGTGAGAATTCACATTTTTATTGTAAATTTGTACCTGTTTTGTAATAAAGTTTGTTAAATTTTGTAATTTTAAAAAGATTATTAAGTATTAATATTATTGAACATTCAATATCCCTACAGGAGTAGATTTTTATTCTGACATATAAAAAGAAAATATTGGTTAATACCACCATGGTATAACCCAAAACATTATTTTTTTCACCCTGAAACTTTCTTGCCATGGATTTTGTTAGTGACATTTGAAAAAGAATAGAGCCCAAGTCTTGAAAAATCCTTAAGCTTATAAAAGGCAAGGCCTGTGAGAAATTTCCATATAATTCTCATCCCTTCATTAATTTGGGGATAAATTTAGGTAACAATTGATATTGAATTTTCTCGGGCACACACAGCAATAATAATTGAATAAAAAATAAATTATAACAGAAGTATTAAAATAAACTTACACCAGCAACAGGACAATTTCCATCCAATATTAATCCAGAGATGTATGGCATATTTCTGTACTTAATGCTTCCGTTAAAGCACATATGTATGTTTTCATCAAATTTGGCTTCAATATCAGACATACTAAACACACAGAGTGCAGAATGTGACTGGGGATCACTTGTAATAGTTTTACTTGGAGAGAAAGTTGCAGTCAAGACATGATCACCTGGTTCCATTCCCAATGAACTTGCCAATTCATCACCAACAGGAGCAAACTTAGCATCTTGCATCAAATTGTAATTTTCAGTTTCTGTACCAATATCTACGGAACACTGGATGGTAATTTCAGTATAACTATCATAATTTGCATCATTAATACATACTCTGGCAAGTCTCGTGACATAACCCATTTCTTCCTGCCCAGGTAGATGCGACTGTTTTTGTACAATTACAAAATAGGCATAATCACTGGAATTAAAGCCATATATATATTTAACCAAAAAGTGGTCTCTGTATTTCACATCTATTCGTAGTAAAGATTGTTTTGAATAAGATAGTTCTGCTACTTCTAAGGTATTTAAATCTCTACTGGATATTGCAGGTACATCATGCCTATATTCTCCAATATTCGTAAAAGTTGTGCCAACATACAAAACATTGGACTGCCGCCATGTATTGTAGTGTTCTGGTCCAATAAAGGCATAAGTAGAAGAAGTCTCATCATTGGCAGCAATATTATGAGTATAGAATTTACTGTCTTGGGTTATGTCATTCAGATTGTATTTCTCACATGCACCCTGAAAAAGAGACCCACAAGCAATAATAGTTCGTGCTTCGTGGTCTATGATTAAAATTTTATTGTAATTATCCATGAGTGCTTTCTCAACTTGAGATGAATCACAACCTCTTGCATGGCATAAAACACTATCCTCTTTTGGCCCAGTTACTAAACATTCTTCAATATATAATGATGAATCAAGCTGAATCAATCTATTCATACCACCAACATAAACTCTACCAGTTACAGGATCCACAGCAAGATGAGAAAGTTTTTTAATTTTTGATGAAGTACAGTTTCCAGAAATTTGACTTGAAGCAGGAAACTGGGTTAGTATTGAATGATTGGTGCACAAATGGACAAGCGATCCGAAAAAAATACAAACTAAAAATCCAGTTTGAGCAAATCCCATTCTGCTTACATCTTATTATCTAAAAATAAAGAAAACAATAGATATTAGTAATAATTAAAACAAAAGATTGAAAAAGGAACTTTGGCTTAGGATGTGGTCATGAAATTCCTTATGTAGGAGTGTATTGAAAAACAGGTAGCGGTAATTCCTAATATTTTTATAACTAACTCCATAAATAAGAGCATTGGCAAATAACTTTTGGAATAAATAAGAAAATCAAGAACAAAAGGATTCTTACCAGCTAAATGTCATCATGGGTAGGCACTTAAGGTGAGAAGAGTCCCACAATTGTACTCTTCTCAAGTCATAAGTAAGTACCACTGAAACAATAAAAAAAAAATATAAGGTCTAAAGATAAACTTCACTCTTTCACCAACAAAAACCAGAAAATAAAAAACTTTTCATACCCCCCCCCCAAAAAGTCTGATACGCAGGAACTGCGTCATCTTACCACAGTTCCGTTCATATCCCTAGTGTCAGTAGTAAAGGAGTAAACACAGTTATTGGTAGGTAGGTTTAAATCTTTCATGAAAAATATAACATTACACCTCAAAGAGAAGGAAGACTTAAGGTGCCACAACAGGAAACTGATAGTATTCGAAGCGGAAATGACTCCCCCCATTTTCTCAACGTTCGCCATGGGAAACACTATTACCAATTTGTTTCTCATTTTCATACCTTATTTTATAAAAATACTAATTTCACTATTAAATGCAATTAAAAAAACAATATCCAATTAAAATGTTAGGTAAACAAGGTTAACAAACATTAGGAAAAACCCCGTGGAAAAGAACAAAAATAACAATTTTGACGTTTCAAGCACTTATTTCTCCGATTGACATCACCCCATCAAAAATTACATCTAAACCTTTTATGAAGGGAATTTAATAAGCTTTCGAATGGTCACTTTCTACCTACCACGATTACCACACCGTTTTCGAGATATATTAGAAAATATACAAAAATCCCAAACCATTCATGCCTGTTAATGAAATATTTTATTTCTAGTACTTCCTTAACTCCAAACAGAAACAAAATTTATCTATCTTAGATTAGATGAATATCAAACGTCTGGAACAAGTGTCAAGTAAATCGTTTCTGAATACCCAAACTGAAAATTAATTTGGAAAAGTAGGCATTTCAATGTTTCTCAAAAACAGTTACAGATATCGCTTTAAAAATGGTTTCATTCATTTTTCTACATTAAGAAACCTATAAAATGAGTACCAGCGAGCTTTTAAATTCGAAAACAAAAGCGTTCCGATTTTTGTGTGCGAATTTCACTCCAGAAGCCATGTTTCAGTGGACGGATTCTGCTGGTTAATGAACTTGACCTTTCAAATTAGACAAAAGATTTTCGTATCAAATTTCATTAAAATCGGACGATTTTTGAGCCTTCAGGAGTGGGAACAAACAAACGCACTTTTTTTTTTTTTTTTTTTTTTTCGCATTTTGAAGTTTGACACGTACGGCTCTTTCCATTATTATCTTCGCTTGTTGCTGGTAGTCTCAATGAAGGAAAATCAACTTGTACTTACATAGTTTTCTGCAAGCTCCTCACACATTTTTAAAATGAAATCCTTTCTTTTCATGTTATTACAATCTATATCTTTATATATAACGTAATTATTGATTAGTGCTAGGCCTAATATATTGTATATAATTGGACTGGCCGTCTTCTCGAGCATGCCTTTGTAGTGTTATTTCGGGCCTTTTAATCTACCAAATCCATACCATATTTGGTAGTGTTATAATATAAAATTGTTTTTGGCTTCTTTATAGAGCCACAAGGGACATTTACAGTACAGTGTAATGTATTCAACGTAATTGTATTATTCGATGGCTTCCCTTGATAGACGGTAGTGTAGTTGTCCTTTTCTTTTTTTGAAAATAGTTGGCACTTCCTTCTTCATATGTTTTATAGTCCCTACCATAGTGATACCTTTACTTAGTAGCTGTTTTGCTAATTTCAAACTAGTAAAAAAAATTGTCAGTAGTAACATTACGACTTGTTTTAAAAAATGGATCCATAAGTCAAAAAACTAAATTTTCTGCGAGTGATTGGTCTTTTGGACGAGCAATCTTTACCTAAATATGGAAAACCATTCAATACATATTCTCTTTCATGTAAACAGCAAGCCAGATTCCGAATTTGTCTGGCTTATTTGTCATGTACTGTGTAAACCTGCATATTCCTTTAGTAGGGAAAAACTGTTCGTCAATAGTGATATTTTATCCTGGTGAGTAGCAAAGAAGACAATTTCTAGTAAATTTATTCCAGATAAATGTCATTTTTCAACAAATTGACATTATGAACTTTCAATAAAAAATAACTCCATAAAACTATGCACTTCACTGGTCGAGTCAACATTGCTGAAAAATTCACAAAAAAACGATTCAGAAATCTCACACAGAATGCACAGAGGTAATGTTGACAGTTTGAGAAACAATCAGACTCTAAATCCTAACAAAGAGAGATCCAATACACACATATAAAAATATGCCCATACCTGTCGGACACTGGTCCTTTTGACCGGTGCCAGCGGTTCTAGGTATAAAGTCTATTTGAAGGCCATCAAACAAAGTTATTGAAGAGATACTCCAGGTAGTCAAAGTATGTAAGATTCGAGGAAGTCATGGAGTTTGGAATGTCAACAACTAATAATGACAATTTTATAAAACTTTGAAAAGGCCGATCGGTCAAAATGACCGGTGTGGCGGTTCTAGTGTTATGCAATGGGATCACTGAAATAATTTTCTGCAACATGGATGTGAAAGGACGGCATACTGTAAATAGCTAAGGAGTTGGCCATAGAAAGGAGAGGTACCATTTTTGGAGGGGGGAGGGAATGACATTCCTCAGGGTCTACTGTAAACAGGCAACACAGGGAAACAACAGTAAAAGAGCTGCTCCCCCACAAAAGCATGTCCTTGCACTTGATTCTGTTGTATATCCAATGGTAATTTAATTTTTTGTTACAGTACATAAATGTTTATCTCCTGGTTGTCATTCTTTCAAAGCATCCTTATTGAATTTGTGATTTTACCAGTATCGCGGAAAAAGTCAATCCAAATCTCACCAGTTCACTATCATAATCACTCTGTCCCCACAAAACCTTGGAATAGTAATAATTCTGTTCTTTGAATTATTTTTTAGCGCGGTTGCTACCTCCCTCCATAGGGAGGAAACCGGCTTTTGGGGTTGACCTCATGATGCAATCCAGAAGTGCCGTCACGAAAATTTCATGTTTCAGATAGCATAGATCAAGAATATAACAGTGTTTCAAATTTGTACATACATATATATATATATATATATATATATATATATATATATTTGTCTGTTCGCGCTCTCCATGGTTTAAAAATGGTCTGATTTTGATGAAATTTGGCACAAAAATCTTTCGTCTAATTTGAAAGGTTAAGTTTGTTCACCAGCAGAATCCATCCCCGGAACATGGTTTTTGGAGAGAAATTTGTGAAAAAATAGGAAAGCTTACGTTTATATGCTTGCGGGTACTCGTTGTATAGGCTACTTAACCTAGGAATACAAATGAAATCACTTTTAAAGCCATATCTGTAACTTTCGAGAAACATTGAAACACCTACTTTTTCAAACTAATTTTCAGTTTGCGTACTCAGAAACGATTGATCCAGTTGGAACTTGTTCCAGATGTTCGAATTCATGTAATCAATTATATTTAAATTTTGGTTGCATTTAGAGGTAAGGAAGAATTAAAAAAAAAAAAAATAATATAATAATGGACATGGAAAAGTTTTCAAAGCTTACAAGGGGAGTATACAGCGATGGGGTAACCGATCTGGACCAAATTTTTTCTGGTGATTCTACATCGAAAAATAGTCGACACGTGTCCGAGCGTTCCGTCCAATGCGCCTTAGGAGCCGAGAAATAAAATAAAATAGGTTGAAAGTGCTTTATTTTTTATATCGAGTTTAGAAAACGATATCGACATGATTCTTTCACCGATTCATTTGTTTTTTAGAGTAGAATTACAGAAAAATATAATTGTAAAACAATAATTTATATTTTGTCAAATATATTCAAAAATATGCTAACGTTTACTTGAAAACGTAAGCATATTTTTCAATATATTTGACAAAATATAAATTATAACTTCTTCTATTCCTTTACTAATGGCACTAGGGATATGAAACTTGGCACACAGTTAGGTCTGGTCATAGGCTAGGTCAAAATCGTCTATCAGCAGTTTGTCTGTTGGTTTGTTCCTTATACAAATCCACACCGTTTGACCGATTGGAGGTCACACGTTCGAAACTGTGAACCCGCACAGTTACAGATTTGTGTTATTAGACTTTAATATGTCTTATTTGGTTTCTAATTTATTTTGACTTCTCTAGATGCAGAAAGTAGGTGTACCATGGCATGCCAGGTAACAGCTAAACGAATGCATAAAATTAGGTTTTAGTGGTCTTGGAAGAGGCATTGAGGACATGAAACATATAAAAGGCTAAATGGTCAACATTTTGAAATAAAGTGGTACAGAGGAAAATGAAGTGCTATTTTTTACCTTTGGCCCCAGACAAAACC
Source organism: Gonocerus acuteangulatus (assembly GCA_946811695.1). Lineage (NCBI taxonomy): Eukaryota > Metazoa > Arthropoda > Insecta > Hemiptera > Coreidae > Gonocerus > Gonocerus acuteangulatus. The sequence goes on along the minus strand of OX328132.1, from coordinate 96,959,831 downwards.
AGTGAAGAACGTAAATATAATAAATGTTTTTTCCAAGCTAAGCTGAAGCAGAGTTTGGGCTTCTATGTAAATATGAGTGCAAATGTGTGTATAATGCATATGCTATTCTAAGTAAGAAGTACATAAGTTAGACAAATACCGCTATCATTCTGGTTTTAAATCACGTTGTTTTCCTTTTTCAAAATAATACATGCCTTATCGTTGTTCTGGAAGTAGCATTTTTACAAATATTTCTGTTTCGATGTGATGTAAGGCGTTCTTTTTGGCATCTAAAAACAAATATATGCCATTAGTTATAGTAATCTTTAAGAAATTATAAACTCAGCCATCAATTGATACCATAATATGCTCTCTGACTTAAAAGTAAATATATTAAATAATACTAATGGATTTAATTTTTTTATAAATAGTTATTAAATAAACAGTATTATAAACTTGAATTTATTATAAGTATTTATAGAAGAAAACTCAATGGCTCAATTTTTTCATAGGGGGTAGCCCTGTGCATAAAAAAATATTTAGGAGAGAACATTTGGTAATTGTGAAGTTTAGGGGCCTCCTCATCTTTTTTTTTTAATGTTCACTGTTATGCAGGTTAGGATAGCTATCGTAAGCTACAATATTTGTAACTCATCACAGGGATATAAAATGGGGAAATAAAGAGCTCTCATTTGAAATGTTGATAAATTATTTATTGAAAAGTAATTGTAATTTTTAAGGGCCTCCTGACCATTGTAACCTGTCGTATTATGGGTATACATGCTATGTATGCTCGCTTCGCTCGGTCAAGAAGGTATCAAAACTCTAGTCAATCCAACTCAATAAAACAAATAGAATTCTATTAATTTTAGCGAGTTGGATTGATTAGAGTTTTTACATTTTCTTGAGCGAGTGAAGCGAGCAGAAACGCATAGCACATGTGCTAATAATGCGAAATAAATATAAAATATAAATACTTTATTCTTCTTTTGCCTATCTACTAGATATCTTCAGAAGCAATGTTCGGTAGACACAAATCTGCAATGACACCAAAAAATGTCTTTAAGAAAGATTATTTCTATTTAACTCCAATTTCTCACCACATTTTCTACAACTGATGGAATTAGTTAGAAGCTAAGTGCATCAAAATATCTCATAGAACGACCGGTAAAAAAATATCGGTGAGGAGGCCCCTAAACTTCACAATTACCGAACATTGTAATAAATGTACACTAATTTCTGATCAAGCCAATAGTTTCAACATTCTGAAATGTAATTAGTGTTCCAAAAATAACAGATTCATAAATATTGTATAAAGTGTAGATATTTGGAAATAGGAGAGGCAAAATTAATTTCCTCGGGCCCAAGATTAACTTTAAAGTGTATTATCATAAATAAAAATATTCAAAAAGAATTGGAAAAAAGAACATATTGTGTTACATCTACAAGAGCGTGTTAAACTGAACATAAGAAGGATAGAAAAACATGATAACATAGATAATGAGTATTCTAAAGAGAATAATTAAATCACTAACCAAAAGAAATAAAAGTAAAGGTAGAGAATTATTTTTTAGAACAAAAAATTATAAATCTACATAGAACTGGATCACTGGATATATTTGCTTTCTCCAGGGAGAAGGGCTTCAACTTGAATGTAAGCCAACAGAATCGAGAAAGGGAGGGAGACCCAATATCACATTATAATAATAAATAAATTTTAAAGGGGGTTAAAAAAAATGATATTTCACATTTAAATCCCAAAATGGAAAAATAAAAAATTCTGTTCAATAAAATGAACTGTATATGTTCATATATAAACACATTACAACACAAAATTCAAGATGAGAGAAAGAAGATATATTGATGTGGACATTATAAAAAAAAATGAAAAAGCTTAATAAATGTCATAAATGAATTATACTACTCAAATTATTTCGTTTCATGGGATTCGTACAAAAGTTGTAATATTATAATAATGCATAGAAGCTGGTTATTCCAGAGTAAACATAATAGAACTCACCAAGAATATAAGCCATTTCTAGTTGAATAAACAATGTACTACAGTTCAATGCAGAGAAAAACTATTCGTTGTAAGCAAGTTACTTTATCGTTGTAACTGAATGACAGTAAATTTTCATTGAGTTAATCAAAGTTTCGCTTGAAGTAAATATATCACACACTTTTTAGAATTCCAGTTATTTATTTCAGATGATGTAAATGTAATGTATTCAGAGCCAAAACATTAACAGATACAGAATTGAAGATGCCTAGATAAACTGAAAAAAGTTAAAAATTTACTCTTTAAACCAATAAAAACATACATAATACAATTAATCAAAACTGTATAATAAAATTAATTAAAAACACATTACCTGATGATGTGACAAAAAGAAGAATAGTTTTCTTCAGAAGATGATTGCTCAGAGAATTTCAGAATGTATAAATTACTGATAGTAATGATATTTTCAAATAAAACAATCCTTTTTTACACTTCACCAACTATACATATAATGTATTAAAACGATAATCTTCCAAGTACGCATAAATCAAATTATAAAAATACGGACAAATTAATTGTCACATCAAAATATTAGTTTTCGCTTTATAAAAGAAAAATTGAATAGCAATGCCAAAGAACTACATACACACTCACACACACAAACCCTTTAAGTGTGTAAACTTCTGCAGAGCAATAACAAAACGAAGAGAAATTGAAAGAGCTACAAATAATTCCAGATTCTATATGACTATGACGTCATGAATTTCGGCACACAGCTACACAGTCGGGAAATTTATTTTTCGAAATAAGATTCTAAAAATAAGAAATATATAATATAATTATTAATATTTCTAGGAAGAATTTCTTGGGTATATCCAGAAAAATATAGAAATAGCTGCAGTAGGATTAAGGGCAAAATAAAAGAAAAGGAAACCAAATATAACGTATATAAAATTTGATTGTTCATTGTGTGACAATATGTAGAGGAATCAGGTCAAATCTGTCTCCCCCTAGATTTAGAATTTTATACTAAGTAGGCTTAAGTTCCCCGATTGTTAATATATCTCCTTTCTAGTACGTATGCGTAGAATAAGGTGTAGTTGTAAGTCCAGCTCCAGGCCCCAATCCGTTGGGACGAATCATCGTCCTGGATTGGGGCGTGGAGCTCTCTATGTACAAATTAAATTTTTTGGGAGGGTGGGGAAAAAATCATTCCCTTACTAACCACTAAGGATGCAAGAAGGAAGCCTGAAGAAGTTGGAGATGAAACCGACGAAATATTGCTACTTGGAGAGGAGCAATACCGCTGGAGAGAGAAACCGTATACAAACCAAACATATTAACATATAGATACATCAGGGCTGCCACATGGGGGGGGGCAACCGGGTACAGTTGTCCCGGGCCCGGGCACCGTGGGGGCCCGGGCCGATCCTCGCTAATTGGGAAAAAAGTACCGAAAGTGACCTTTGCAGCACCGATTGTCGGCTTTTATTCTCATTTTGCTCAAAACTCAAAATAATTTTAAAATGCCCAAAGTCCTAATAAAAAAGTAGTACAATTTTCATTCTGGCTCTGAGAAGTGGGGGGCCCGTGATCTGGTCCCGGGCCCGGCTCTGAGATGTGGCGGCTATGAGGTACAGGGTGTCCCAAAAATAATGGTCATCCGTTGGCCAGAATATTCTCCAATGCGAGATCGGGAAAAATAACACCATATTAACCCCCGCAAAATTGACCTTGAAATGTTATTCAAGATCAAATTTTTTTATTGCATATTTTGAATCTACGCGTCAAGAGGAAGAAAAAAGTCAACGGCACCATATGTCAGAAATGACTCCTTATGGTCAAAATGACCAATAACAGCGTATACGTAGACCATTCCATTCCAATCGACAAATGGTGGCCGATTTTGATCATTTCTTTTTTTACATTTTTTAGTAACATCGCCTTACACAAAAATACTTCGTTTGAATTTTTTAAAAAGCATCTTCCAGTATAAAAATATGAGTGTATTGAAAAACGACCCTCTCAGCGGCATTCATTGGAGAACCATAACTCACATTTTACAATAGACAGGAATACCTTCATGAGGTTATTCTCGAAGCTTATCAAGAGCTCATTGTCTGAAGCTTTCAATCGCTGAAATTACTCATTAGAGATTTCACAGGTCCTGTATGAATTTCATGAACCAGCCAGTCCTCGAGTCCCTCCCAGAATAGAGGATAAAATAATTACCCTCGCCCGATCCAGGCCTACTTTGGTGCAGTGAACTTTGGCCCAAGCTACGGGAGTCTCGAGGATGACGGTCCGCCGGATCCTTCGGGAAGAACGTCTCCCTTCAGATTACAGCAAGTTCAGGAGTTGAAGCCCGGGATCAGGAGTAGAGAGCAGTGTTTTGAAGGTGGGTGCTGGACATGTTGGAACGTCCTTCAGCGAGTATTGTGGACTGACGAAAGTTCGTTTTCCAGCGTCATCGTCCATTGCAGGCAAAATGGACGAGAATAGCAAGGGCATTTGAAATAATTATGAGTAATTCTCGCCAGGTCCTTAGCCGAGTGAGCAGGAATTTGAAAGCAATGTTACAGCTTGCCTGAAGAATGAAGTCCGACATATTGAAGCTGAGCAATACGGTCGCTGAATTGATAATCTCACAACTTAAGTTTTTTGTTGTTTTTTAGGAAGAAGCTTTTTTTCTGCCCAAGGGCGAGGGCAATTATTCTATCCTCTATTCTGGGAGGGACTGGCTGGTTCATGAAATTGTTACATGACCTTTGAAATCCCTAATGAGTACTTGCAGCGATTGATTGAAAGCTTCAAAAGGCAAAGAGCTCTTGATTAGCTTCTAGAATAACTACATGAAGGCATTCCTGTCTATTGTAAAATATGAGTAATAGTTCTCCAATTAATGCCTCTGAGAGGCACGTTTTTCAATATACTTATAATTTTTTTATGCTAGAAGATGCTTCTAAAAAAAGTCAAACGAGGTATTTTTGTGTAAGGCAATGCTAGTAGAACATGTAAAAAAGAAAAATGATCAAAATCGGCCACCATTTGTCGATTGGAATGGAATGGCCCACTTAAACTAGTGTTATAAAAGAGCGCGCCTTTAAGGCTAGAAGGCGCGGCTCCTAAAAGCTCGAGCTCTCAGAGCTTGGACAGGGCTCGATAGAAGGCGCGAGCCTTGAAGGCTGGGCTTGGTAGAGGCGCATGCTTTGAAGCCTTTTACTTTTCATTTCCAAAATGGCGGATGGCGGGCAAACAGCTGTTTCATGAAATATACTTTAGTAGATTCGTCCTAAATTCTTTCCGCCACATTGAAATTATTCGCTGGCAATTAAATTTACCATTTCATTGATAAACTAATTATATGGATGACTAATCAACTGAATGAGTCACTTTATTTAGCTTAATCATTAATTTAATAAACTGAACTTTGTCGAATTTTAATAAACTACAACTGAAGCAAAATAAGAATTATCAGAGATAACAGCTAAATTACCTCCCTTTGTAGATAAAGATGCCGCTAAAAAATTATGTTTATTATTGCGAACGGCGCTAATAGCCACGATTTGTTGATGCGCCGTAAAAAAAAAAAAAAAAAAAAAAAAAAAAAAAAAAAAAAAAAAAAAATTATTGTGAAATAAATGGTGAGAAATGTCACAAAAAATCGAAATTAATAAAATGTAATTATTATAGAGTAAGTAATTATTGTATAGACATAATTTAATAAACCACTAGAAAGGGTTTGACTATAACCGTGCTTGCCGAAGCTCTACCTTCCCAGGGCTCCAAGGCCGAGCCTTCAAGGCTCGAGGGTGAACCTTGCCGAACCTTCAGGGCTTTGATAAGGTTAGGATGAAGCCTCATCTCGAGCCCTCAGAGCTCGGGCTGTAGAGGCTAGGTTCAAGGTTCAGGCCTGAAGCCTCTAGTCAGGGCTCGCTTTTAACAACACTAACTTAAACGCTGTTAATGGTCATTTTGAGCATAAGAAGTCATTTCTGACCCATGGTGCCATTGACTTTTTTCTTCCTCATGACTAGTAGATTCGAAATATGCAATAAAAAAATTTGACCTTGAATAACATTTCAAGGCCAATTTTGCGGAGGTTAATATGGGGGTTATTTTTTCCGATCTCGCATTGGAGAATATTCTGGAAAACGGATGACCATTATTTTCGGGACACCCTGTACATACATACATACACACACACACACACACACACACACACACACACACACACACACACACACACACACACACATATATATACATATATATATATTTATATACACATACATATAATATATTTGTCTGTTTGCGCTCTCCACTGCTCAAAAATGGTCCGATTTTGATGAAATTTGGTACAAACATCTTTCATCTAATTTGAAAGGCCATTTTCGTTAACCAGCAGAATCCGTCCACCGGAATATGGTTTTTGGAGCGAAATTTGTGCGAAACAAATCGTTACGCTTACATCATGTGCTTGCAAATACTCGTTTTATAGGCTTCTTAGCCTAGGAAAACGAATGAAATAATTTTTAAGGCGGTGGCTTTAACCGTTATCGAGTAAGGTGGCAAAATATTCGTTGAATCAAGTTTTCGGTTAGTTATTCTCTACAAAAAATGTTCTGTGAGAATTTTGGAAGGGACAGTCACATTTTGAGAAATGAGCCCTTAGAACTTTGAAGTAGATGTTTCTCTTATTTGAACGGTTCTTTTTGTCTGTTATCCTTAATTTTTTTTATTTCTTGTAATTTTTTTAATTGATTATAGGACAAAAATGTATTTGGTAATATAACAGGATACGTAAAATTAGAAACAATATTTCCTTATTAGAAATAGAGCTTTCCGAGCGGAATGCCGTGTGAATATTTTTTTTCTCTGTTTACCTCAGTTTTTAATTCGTTTTTTCCCTTAGCCTTAGCTTTTAATTAGTTGATGTTATTTCAATTGCATTTTTTCTCCTAACGCGAGAAGAATTTTAGTATTTTGAATTGACTTATAGAGCCTTGCTTCAGGACAAGGGAGTGCCATATTTTACCTGTAGGAGGCTAGTAGGTTTTATTGCACTCCCTAAATCAAGAAGCATCCTAGGATAGCTGACTGATATTTTACCGAGGTCGGATGTGTTTACGATTTTGGTTACGTTTGGAGTTTGGGAAGTAACGAAAAAAAAATATATCAAGACATGAAAAGTTTTGGGATCTTCGTATTTTAAATAGCATTTAACCGAATTGTGAGTATTTTTAGTTGCATTTAAAACTGAAATGAATATTTTAGTAATAAAAGTTATGTAAATCGTATCGCTTACTTCATATGCTTGCAAGTATCGTACTCGTTTTATAGGCTTCTTGGCCTAGGAAAACGAATGTAAGGAATTGAAGGAAAACGATAATAAACCAGCCTTAGTTTTTGTTTTATTTCAACGAAACTCGGTATTCTTTATGTTGTTCTAAAGAGAGACATACGTTGTAAAAATAAAATAAATCGGTTTATTAGGGGGGGGGGGGGTTAATCCGGACCCACATTACCAATTTGCCACTACCAGCCGTAATTTTTGTTACATTTCAACCAAACTGGGTATTCGTGGTGGTAATCAACAGAGAAAAATGGGTTGTAAAAATAAACTAAATCGGGTTATTTGGAGGGGGGGGGGGGGTTTACTCCAGACCTAAAGTACTAATATACTCATACTGGTCGTAATTTCTGCTGTATTGTAACGAAACGCGGTACACGTCATGGGCATCTCATGAGAAAGAAGTGTTGTAAAAATGAAGTAAATCGGTCAACTGGAAAGGAGGGTTTACTTTAAACTCTGTTTCATTAGAATTTGCCGGCCAGACGTAGGTTCCCAAAGGTGCCGCGAGGAGCGCTATATCCCACTAGAGGGACTGTATCCTGTTCCTGCGTCAGATCAAAAGACGGAAAATGAAGTTTTTATGTATTTATTAAGTAGTACAGTATCATGCATTAACGTAACTCTGGAAGCAAATTATTTACAAAATTAATAATTGAACAGTTCTCATAAGAAATGTAAATGAGCAGAACTATTCACGTTTTTATTTTATTTACATAGGTTATTTACAACAAATTATTCAGTAATGTAGTCTATACTACAAAAATTATGAGGAAAGTGCTTAGTTATGCAGCTCCTGCGTGACGGACTTTTTAATTGCTTATAGTTGGATAATGTATTTGACAATAATACAGGTTAAGTAAAATAAGAAAAACAATTTATTGTTAGAAAAATAGCTTTCCAAGAGAGAGATTCAAAGACCTTGACTATGTTCAACTGCCTCTATGCGGGAGCTTTTCTGGAGTTGGCCGACCCATACAGGTAAGATCATAAATCAAGACCTTTCAAGAAAGGTGGAACCAAAATAATAACTGTTTCTATTTTAATCTTTCCAAATGAGACTAGGGATAAGAACGGAACCGCGCTAAGATGATGCAGTTCCTGCGAGTAGGACTTTTTGCGTATAACGTCGATCCCAGAGCACGTAGAAACACCCCAGTTGGAAGGAAATGTGTCACTTTGGAGCCTTTGCCGACCCTCCTAGTTTTGTTTAAATCGGATAAATATTCTTTGAAATATGGCCGGATTGTTAAATCTTTAACAAAATTTTAAGGGTTCAGCGAAATTTAAAATACATTTTTATTTTTGTAATCTTCCCAAAATTTAGATATAGTTTTTTTTAATGTGCTAAAACCAAATCTGACATCCGTTTTTAAATATATATATATATATATATATATATATATATATATATATATATATATATATATATATTTTTAAATGAATAACTTTTTAAGGGTAGGTTATATGGAATAATTTAGCAAAAAAATGACTTCTATAGAGTCGATTACGTAAAACAATTTTTGATTTAAAACTGGATGTCAGATTTGTTTTATGCACATTAAAAACCCATGTATTCAAATTTCGGGAACATTAAAAAAAAAAAAAAAAAAAAAAAAAAAAAAATATATATATATATATTTCAAATTTCTCTAAGGCCGGACCCTTAATATTATATATATATATATATATATATATATATATATTTATATATTTATATATTTGTTAATTACAATAACTAATACTGGGTCCAGGAGGTGGCCATTATTGAACCCCAACCATACATTAACCTCAGAAATTATTATTTTTGCCTAGTTCACAAATTTGACCACATTTTTGCAGGTATTCATAATTAGAAAACTGCTTTACCTTGAATTGATACTGATGGCTACGCTTGTGAACCGTCCTGGGATTCTCGTGAGCCCATGTGTGTTCGTATGGTAATTAAATATCCCATCCCAAATAAATAAGATGTAGATAGTCCTGTAAAAATTTGTTCATATGCGTGATCTAGGTAAAAATAATAATTTTTGGGTTAATGTATGGTTGGGGTTCATAAATGGCCACCTCCTAGACCCTGTATTAGTTACTGTAATTAACAAATTCAAAATAAATGTTTATTTTATTTATTTACCGTTATTTAGGATTTTTTTTTTATTTTCGTGGAAGTACCTTTTTTATTGTTTTTTGTAAATATTTACTTAATATTTAAGTAAATATTTATAAAAACAAATATTTGTTTTAAGCTTTTTGAATAAACTGAAGAAAAAAATAGAATTTTCTTTTCACAGATCCATGTTTTTTTTTAAACTTTTGTTTTTAAATCGTTCACATACTTCAATAACACAGGGTTGTGATACATGATGGAAAGCTGGTTAAATGAGGAAGTTTTTTTAAAACCCGGTAATCTCAGATCCTGCCCATTGAGGAGTAACGCTGGTAAGAAATATCAAGAAAATGTCAGGAAATTTAGAATAGCTTTCTTTTGGTAAGATAGACATACTTACATTCATTCATTTTAGTGCGGTTCCTCCCTCCCCCATAGGGAGGAACCCCGCTTATAAGGTTGATACAATGAAACAATACGGAAGTGCCGACAAGAAAATTTCGCGTTTCAGAACCCCTAGAGACCGAAAATAACGGTGGTTCAAATTTGTATATATATATATATATATATATATATATATATATATATATATGTATATATATATATATATATGTATATATATATATATATATATATATATATATATATATATATATTTGTCTGTCCGCTCATTTCTGGCTTCCCTGATGGTCCGATTTTGATGAAATTTGGTACAAAAATCTGTCGTCCAATTTGAAAGGTCAAGTTCGTTAACCAGCTAAATCCGCCTACTGGAAGATGGCGTTTGGGGCGAAATTCGCGCAAAAAAAATCGTAACGCTTACGTTTTTGAGTTCATAAGCTTGTAAGTACTCGTTTTAGAGGCTTCTTGGGCTAGGAAAACGAATGAAACCATTTTCAAGGCGATAGCTTTAACCGTTTTCGAGAAAACTGAAAAAATAATTTTTGAATGCCGTTTTTGGTTTGGGTACTTAGAATCATGGGATTCAGTTGAAACATTTACTGCATCTTCTACTTGCATTAAAACTAATATGTTGAAATTTTGGTTGCGTTTGGAGTTAAGGAAGGGTTAGAATAAAATATTTTATTAACAGACATAAAAAAGTTTTGGTAACTTTGTATACTTTCCTTAATATCTCGAAAAAGGTTAAGGATCTTGGGAAACGAAAGAATACCATTGGAAAGCTTACTAAATGTTCTACAAAAAAGGTTCAAATGAAAGTTTTGATTAGGCGATGTCAATCGGAGAAATAAGTGCTTAAAACTTTAAAGTAATTGATTTCGCTTAGTCGAACTGTTCTTTTTGTCTTTGATTTTGATACTTAAAATTATGGGATTCAGTTGAAACATTTTCTGCATGTTTGAATTTCATCAACACTAATATGTTAAAATTTCGGTTACGTTTGAAGCTAAGGAAGGATTAGAATAAAATATTTTATTAACAGACATGAAATGTTTTGGGAACTTCGTATACATTCCCTAATATCTCGAAGACGGTTAGGAATATTGGTAAACGGAGGGTTACCATGCGAAAGCTTACTAAATGTTCTACAAAAAAGATTCTGAAACAATTTTTGATTAGGCTATGTCAATCGGAGAAATAAGTGCTTAAACTTTGAAGTAATTGATTTCGTTTATTCGAACGGTTCTTTTTGTTTGTTTTTATTCCTTGTTATTTTTTAATTGCTTAAAGTTGGATAATGTATTTGACAATGAAACAGATTAATTAAAATAAGAAAAACAATTCATTGTTAAAAATATATCAGGCTGTACCGTATGAAATGTCAGTTTTGGATTTGTAGATTTCCTTCAAATGTCTTGAAACTGTCGAGGCTCCTACTCCGAGTTCTTTGGCATATTCCCTAGGGTTTTTAATTGCTTATAGTAGCCAAATGTATTTTTCAATAAGACAGGATACGTATAATTAGAATCAATATTTTGTTTGTTAGAATTCGAAGATGCCGTATGAATATCTAGATTACAGTACTGGTGTTGATTTCGTTCTTTAGAATTATTCTTGGTATTCCCTATTTTCATCTGTTACCCATAGTTTTTTATTGTTAGTAGGTTTTTCTTATTGATTATAGAATATAAATCTATTTGGCTATAAAACAGGATACGTAAAATTAGTGACAATATTTCGGAGATTTCTGAGCGAAATACTTTTAAGATTTCCTACCACCACGAACGGCTTTTTTACTCTATTTTTATCCACTAGGTATATCCTCCGGCATATTATTCTATTTTGCATATTATTCTATATAAGTTTTATTCAGCAGGGGATTCTGATGAAATGTCGTGTTTTTGCTGTGGATTTTAAATACGATGTATCTAAGATTGGATAACATTAGCGAGTCTACATAGTTAAGAACCGACGACGGAGGATTATTTCTTGCTATGATTTAGTCTACATATGTATATTAAGTCCTAAATCCAAAAAATAAACTTCACAACGGTTAGATACTATGAGCGAATATGGCGGTTCAATGCCCGTGGAAACAAGGGGGCCGCAGGAAATTTACCTGCTAAGAGTTAATCCTCAAGAGCTGTAAATATACCCCAGGCATCTGCCGACACAAATACAAAGCCTAGGCGGAGAGCACCCCAAAAACTCAGATCCAAACATAGGTTATATACTAAATATTCATAAAGACTACTTAGTTGTAAACCGATTCATCAATTAGCAATCAATAGTTTTCAACAAAGGTTATATACTAAATATTGATAAAAAGTATTTAATTAGAAAAAAAAACAATATTCCACAAGACTTGTTTTTGGTCCATTTGTGTCTACTCCATAGACTTAATTAGGTATATTATTCTATTGTAGTTGGGCAACTAAACTTTGTTTTATTTTGTTAAATAAAGTTTTTTTTCTTGACTTGTTATTCGTCAAGACTTTTATTTGTCCTTGTGTATTTACTAGATAGGTTTTATTCGGCATATTATTCTATATAGGCTATATTAGGCAGGGTATTCTACTCAATCTTGTGTAATTCTTCTTGATCCTTCTGTACATGGGCGTATATAAAAACAATTTCGGGGAGGGGCTGAGACCATTTCCAGGGTATGGAATACTAAATATTTAGAGCTAGGAATAGTTTTAGGCAACTAAAACGCTCTTACACGTAAAATAAAATATGTTTTATGAACTAAGTGATCTTATTTAATTTATTTTTAAGGGTTTTGCGAGTTTTTATCATCAATTCAAAATTTTCGAGGGGCTGCAGCCCCCCCCCTCATATACGCCCATGCTTCTGTATCCTCTAGAAAGGCTTTATTAGGCATATTTTGTATTGATTTATAGAGCTTGGCTTTAGAATGAGAGCCAGATTCTGTAATTTCCGCTTCTGTGTAAAAGTTAGCTACTGTCGGTGTCCCTGACGCCTTAATATCACTTTTATTCGAGATGTTCGAAAGGATTTTGACAATTTTCACGAGATATATAAAAAAAAAAAAAAAAATAAGTTTATTTCTTTTCTTAGCTTATCAAATGGCACTAGGGACATGAACGGAACCGCGCTAAGATGCTGCAGTTCCTGCGAGTCGGACGTTTTGGTTTGGGTACTTAGAATCATGGGATTCAGTTGAAACATTTTTTGCATGTTCTACTTTCATTAAAACTAATATGTTGAAATTTTTGTTACGTTTGGAGTTTAGGAAGGGTTAGAATAAAATATTTTATTAACAGACATAAAAAGTTTTGGTAAATTTGTATTCTTTCCTTAATATCTCGAAAAAAGTTGAGAATCTTGGGAAACGGAAGATGACCATTAGAAAGCTCACTAAATGCTCTACAAAAATGGTTCTGATAAAAGTTTTGATTAGGCGATGTCAATCGGAGAAATAAGTGCTTAAAACTTTAAAGTAATTGATTTCGTTTATTCGAATTGTTCTTTTTGTCTTTGATTTTGGTACTTAGAATTATGGGATTCAGTTGAAACATTTTTTGCATGTTTGAATTTTATCAACACTAATATGTTGAAATTTTGGTTACGTTTGGAGTAAAGGAAGGGTTAGAATAAAATATTTTATTAACAGACAAGAAAAGTTTTGGTAACCTTTTATACTTTCGTTAGTATCTCGAAAACCGTTGACAATCTTGGGAAGCGAAAGGTTACCATTCGAAAGCTTACTAAATGGTCTACAAAAAAGGTTCTGAATAAGCGATGTCAATCGGATAAATAAGTGCTTAAACTTTGAAGTAATTGATTTCGTTTATTCGAACGGTTCTTTTTGCCTGTTTTTATTCATTGTTTTGGTTTTTTTTTTAATTGCTTATAGTTGGATAATGTATTTGAAAATAAAACAGATTAAGTAAAATAAGAAAAACAATTCATTGTTAGAAATATAGCTTGCCAAGAGAAAGAGATTTTTTTTATCTCTGTTTACCTTTGTTCTTAATTGTTTTTTTTTTTCTCGGTTTGCCTTATTTTTTAATATCTTGCTGTTATTTTGATAGCATTTTTTTCAATAAAACATGACAAGTAATTGAGAAGCGTGTTTGTATTTTGAATTGACTTTGAGAGTCTCTTTAGATTGAGGAATTTCCGGTTCTAACCTGTGGGTGTTAACAGTTTTCATGAAATAATAATAATAAAAAAAAAAAAAAAACTAGTTCTATTTTAAACATTCGAAATGACAACATGGATGAGAATGGATACGTCTTAAAATGACGCAGTTCCTGCAGAAAGAGAATGTTTAGACTCTGTGTAGGGTCAGACACTTGCCCGGGTCGAGCTACTAGGCAGGCTTCAGGTAGGTTTTTATTGCACTTTATAAATCAAGATGCATCCTAGGAGAGATGACAGATATTGTACCTGTAGGAAGTCATAAAGCCAAATGCTATAGTAGAAATACAATTATATTTTGTGGTTGTATGTGGCGTAGTACATTAAAAAATAACATAATAATACTTTCCCATTTTCTTGTACAATTTTATTTTGTTTAATTGCAATTAACAGTAAAATGAGTAGTTTAGTGTTTTAATTGCATTTAACACTAAAATGGATATGTTAGTAAAGCAAGTTAAGTCAATTAGAAACATATTCGTAGTAGAGTCTTCGTAGAGAGAAACTTGGGACGGCGGAAAGAGTAATTTTCGCTTAGAATAGTTTCTTGTGCCTTGCCGACAATCTTCCTTTTCTTTGGAATATGTGTTTACATTAAGAATGATCTAAACAAAGTAATAACTGTTTCTATTGTAAGTATACAAAATGACACTAGGGATATGAATGGAACCGCGCTAAGATGATGCAGTTCCTGCGAGTCGGACTTTTTGGTTTGGGTACTTAGAATCATGGGATTCAGTTGAAACATTTTCTGCATGTTCTACTTTCATTAAAACTAATATGTTGAAATTTGTGTTACGTTTGGAGTTAAGGAAGGGTTAGAATAAAATATTTTATTAACAGACATAAAAAGTTTTGGTAACTTTGTATACTTTCCTTAATATCTCGAAAAAGGTTGAGAATCTTGGTAAACGGAAGGATACCATTAGAAAGCTTACTAAATGCTCTACAAAAAAGGTTCTGATGAAAGTTTTGATTAGGCGATGTCAATCGGAGAAATAAGTGCTTAAAACTTTAAAGTAATTGATTTCGCTTATTCGAACTGTTCTTTTTGTCTGTTTTATTCCTTGTTATTTTTTAACTGCTTATAGTTGGATAATGTATTTGATAATAAATCAGGTTAAGAAAAATAAGAAAAACAATTTAATCTTAGAGATATGGATTTCCAAGATATAGCTTTTCAAATGCCTAGCGGGGTCCTTCCTAGGGCGGGGACCCATCCAGGTAAGATCGTAAATAAGACCTTTCTTGAAAGTAAAGACGGAACTGTCAACTTTGGTCCTCCTCTGCCTCCCGGCACTTTCATTGCTGACGAAGGCTACCAATGAGTAGCCAAAACGTCCTAAATATAGATTTTTAACAAAAATCGTATTGAGGTTTCTTTAGCCGAATCACAACCATTCCATCTTTACTTATCACCTCGACGGCTAACTATCTAATCTTCATGCTTTCTAGAAATGTGGACCCAAAATAATAACAGCTTCTATTTTAATCATTTTAAATGAGTCTAGAGATAAGAACGGAACCGCGCTAAGATGATGCAGTTCCTGCGAGTCGGACTTTTTAATTTATGTTCCGTGCATGTTATGCCCCTGTACAGGTCCAGAATTGTTAGCTTGTCATCATGTTTCTATGGAATAGACACCTCTGTTAAAACACATATGAAATAATTGAAACTAAAAGAAAATTTAATAAACCATGATCTATTCAAAATCATACTCTAGACAAGCCTCTTGAATCCGATTGATTGATTTAATGGGTCATTAAATAACATTCGATGGAAAGTTACATTCTTATTACAAGATCTACTTCCATTTCATAGATACTTTTCTCATTTAATGTTTATTTCGAGGACCGGTGGCCGTGAGTATTAAGGTGTGAGCATTTAACACTGCGTTTTGAGGGTCGTGGGTTCAATTCCCACTATGGGGTGGTGGCTTTTCTTTAGAAAAAAGAAAAGGCTTCAGCCCTATCCTGGCTAGCAAAGGTTGGTAACCTATTGATAACCCGACCTAAAATTCTTAGTTAATAATAATTGACTTAATAACATTTAAATAAATAAATTGTTATTTACGTGATTAATTTTATACCATTACATTTTTTTTACAATATTGAAACATTGTCTATATCCCTAGTATTGACATACATAAATTGAATCATTTAAGTACCTCAGGTAATCATATACGCATATCATCATTATATGCATACATGAAGAACAATATGCAAAGATTTTATAAAATAATTTACCTCATTAATGAAAGTTTATTTGATTTCCAGTTGAATTTTGGAAGCCGGATCAACCGTGACAGACATAGAGACTTGTAAGTCAGCAAGTTGGCCTGAGTTTGCCCAACGTCATGTTTTGAGTACCTGATAACTCCGATGTGGTTTGACCCCAATGTGGAAGTATCAAGTTTCCTAATTAAGTATTTAACGATACAAATTGCTCTACGTAATACACAATGTGTTTTATAATTTATATTGTGTAGTTTCCTCATTGGATTTCATACTCACGGATATCTTCATGCCACGAAATGTTAAGTCATGCAGAGACATTTTTTGAGCCAGTGGTTGGTGGTTAATTTCATAAGCAAATTACGAATAAAAACAAATGTATATGTATTTACAATTTAATTAAAAAACATATATTACATTTTGTTGTACAATTGTATAGTCGTCTTAAGATTTTTCACATAAAAGTTAATAAAATATGTCTCCAACTGAAAAACAAAAAATCATTACTTTTCTTAAGTAAATTTTATGGAAGTATTATGAATTTTTTTCTAGCTCATGGCTGGCGAAGAAAATGAAGGGTATAATAAAATGTATATAATAGATAGTAGTCCTTTGAAAATATTGTTTCTTTATAATATTAAAATACACGAATCAAAAATATTTCTTAACTACAAATAGGAGAAAACCATTTGTAGTTATGAATATTTTTTCTTATTTTCTGTTACTTAGTTTAATGTGTAAAATGATCTTGAGATTTTGATTTCCAAAAGCATTCCTACCCCAACATTCTACTTTTTTTTTGGATGGGGGAGTTAAGACATATATTTCACAGATGCATATTATAACATCCCTGTCTTTTAATCTGTGGGTAACATTTTTTTCACCAGGCCAAACCATAACATGGGAATATCTACGATAGAATGTATATTTTTTGTTTTGAGATTTATTGACAAATTACTCAAAAAATTCTGTTAAACCAAAATCACAATGCTACGTCAAAAGATTTAAATAAGAATGTTTATTTTACTCCTCTAAGTCCAATGAAGATGTTTCTTGCCTAGTGTTAACACCATCATTTTCCTTTCTTCATGATATTATAATAGAATTTAGTGCCAGCAGAAAATAATATTGTGTAATACAAAATTCCACTCGAAGACTAAATTATTTTACTGTTTTTTGCTGCTACGTGGATATCTGTTATATTTTTGTTAATACTTCTCCTTTAGTCAATTTAAAGTAACAAATATAATAAAAAAGGTATATATAAAACATACATCTCTAGTATAGCTATAATTACTATATACATACTATTATTAATATATCAAAAGAATATTTTAGTTTTTTTTTTTTTTTTTTAATTATGAATTGGAAAACGTTTATATTTGTACTCCCGTCTATCATATGAAAGGGAAGCATATTTATCATTTTGAACATAGAATATCGTTGCTGCTATATATATCGATATAAAAATAGAAAAATAATGTTGAAAATCGTATAGTTTAAGTTGAACAATTTGAATATACAGCTTAAAATGAAAGTTAACACATTTAAACAAATTCTTCCTATTACTTATGAAGAGCGTAAAATAAGGTAAAATGTAAGAGCTTGCCAATACCAGATACTTAAGATTAAAAGCTGATTCCATCTATATGACACTAACATTCCATGTCAGTATAAGGTTAACGACGCTCACTTGGCGCAAACGACATATTCTGTTTCAAAAAAGGCTACAGCCTCTAAATCTTAACCGGTTTCAATGCAAGCTAATAAAATTTAAAACAAATTTGTCTAGCCACATTTATGTTTCTTGTTTCTCCTTTTTATTAAAATACGCGTAAAGAAGTTAAATTCACGAAGTTTTACGATTGAAGATAAAATAACATTTCATTCAACTCGCCAATTCCTAAGGCTGTCCTGGTCCTTACTTAAAAATAATTTATAAAATATTTTATATAAAAATTAATAACATTGATAATATTTCAATATCTTATTTAATTCATTACAATTATTTTCTATACTAAATATTATTTCAATTAGTCTCATTGTTGATTTAAGATAAATTTACGTTTTATGAAGATGGGTCAATCCGATTTATTCCAAGTCTAATCAGGATATGAATGTTTAATTTCAACGATATCGGTGCTGATATTAAGCTAGATGAAAAATGAAAGGTTATTTTATTTTCAATTGTAAGACTTCGTGAATTTAACGTCTTTACACGTAACTTAATAAACAACGGAAACAAACATCTGCGGAAGTTTCTCTAAATTGTATTAGCTTTCATTTTTTAAAAAAAGTGCTTTGGAATAGGTTAAGATTTATAGGCTGTAGCCCTTTTTGAAACACGATATGTCGTTTGTCCCACTGCGCGACGCCAGACCTTTTGTCTACCGCCAAATTGAGCCTAAATAAAGCATTTTAGATTCAATCCTATTAAAGAAATTTAGAATTAAATACTGTTTAAGTAATTATAAATTGAGTTCTATTTAAGAAATTTGAAATTGAATCAAATTTAAGGATTTTGAAATTGGATACTGTTTAAGCTCTATTAATCCTACTCAGATGAGATGGTCGAGCGAGAAGATTAACCTGCACGGAATTAGTCTGGGTTTGCTCTTGATAGTTAATAGAACTAAATTTTAAAATAAAAATTACATTTTTGCCAACGTTTTGCCTAAAAGCTCAGGTGTTTTTGGCAATTATCCATTATGGGCAAGTATGTGTACAATGTACAGACGAAACAAAAAAACAAAACAAATAATTAATTAATATTCGGCTGCATACAAACGAGCAGGTATGTTTTAAATGCAGCGGTTATGTATTGGATCCCTCTTATCTTTTTGAAAACACTTTTTCCTGAAAGTATCTGGTTATGGAAAAAAATGAAAATATTTCAATTATATATTAGGCAATATTAATTTACTGCCTTCATAAACAACGTGAAATTTTCAGATCAACAATTACAATTTTTACAAATCTGATAGATGCATATTATGTAATAATCAATACTACTATTACTGGTTATCAAATGAATAAAAAAAAAAATGCTAAATGAATACAAGATACAGTTATAATTAATGCAGTCTGCAATTCACTCGTTGCTTACAAACTTTATACTCACATAAAAACATTTAGATGTAATAATATTTAGACTATAATCCTTTTGTGCGTTTTTATAAGGTTTAATTTCAGTGGATTCATTATTATCTATACCATATGTCGGGAACCCTTTTTTTAAAAAAGATATAACAAAACAGTTTTTTTAATTCGGCTAAATTATTTTAATTATTGTTTATTATTTGTATATAAAAACAAAAAAATGAGTATGTATCCTATTTTTTTTTAAATATTGGGAATAGTGAAGTCTTATATGTTCCTGGCTCGTATGCTTAGACACAAAAATAAAAAATGATGCCGATACACAAAGATAAGGCAAGAGACATGGAAGCGATACTTACACCTAGGGAATGCCAGATGATAAATCTTAAATACTTTAATACCCTGGAAGAGGACGACTTATGGAAGTCTTGGGACGGTAGGGCTTGGATTTCTTAAATGATAGGATTTGGATGTTCTAAAAGAATAAGACTTGTATGTTACAAAAGAGGGACATTTACATGTCCTAAAAGAAGGGCACATGGGTGTCCTAAAAGGAGGGCATTTGGATGTCCGAAAAGGAGGGCACTTGGATGCCCTTAAATGGGGGCACAAGGATGTTCTAGAAGCAGAGTAATTTAATGGCCAAGAAGGAGACCGTTGAAATTAATTTGGGAGGTAAGGTGGGGACCGCGAATATTGGAGCTCTTATTTTGCTTGTGCCATAAGGAGAAATATCCAACTTGTTATTACTTGAAAATCGTATTCTATTATCAGTACATAATAATGATGAGTTTCAAATTTATGAGGAATCTATATTTTGTTTATACCTGAGATTTGTACACCCTTGAATTTAAAAAAAAAAGTCTGCAACAGGTCTGTGGCTATTCCCAAAAGGCTTTCCTTCCGCCTTTGTAAAATTTAGCCTTTATACGTTTCAAAAGTAGTCATAACTATCATTTACATCATCATACTCAGATTGTGTATGAACTCCAGCTAGAAAAGATAATTGCTTTCAGATATAAAAAGTAACAAATGCATTGAAAAAAGTTCAGAAGGATAGTTATGTTTATGATACAAAAAAAAAAAAAGTTCCCTATGCTACTTTTTTCAAATATAACTTTTCAACTATCACGTGCCATCTTCAGGCGTTAGCTACCTAAAGTTTACAATAGGTTGTGTGATGAATATTTTTATGTAAAAGCTCTTACTTATTTTATCATTTTAATTCTTATACACAAGGCGCTATGTATCCTGATGTGCACGCTCCTACAGGTAATAATACCATAATTTGCAGCGTATTGTCTCCTAAAGTCTGATTCTTCAAGCAGTCATTATTTTATTATATTTCAAAAACTTGTGGATCTACATATTAGCGCGATTAGAGGAGGTCTCTATCTGTAACTTCAACGTTTAATGACACTTTAAAGTCAGGAAAATACGAGGCTTTGAAACGTGTATGTAATACTTACTATGTATGAAATATATTGCCCCTTCTTACTGTAGCATCTATAAAAGTTGTCCCATTCAGACGAAATTTGCAACAGCACTAATCCGCCTATGACAATAGATAAATTTCGTAAACAAATGTTTTGTTTACATTTAAATGTACAAGATCTTTCAATAATTCAATTCATATATATTTTTATAGGTTCCCCAGTATATATTTTCACCACATATTTTAAATATTAAGTAATCTTGTTTTCAGACTTGATGCATATATATATATATATATATATATATATATATATATATAAATAATCTTGTGACGCAATCCGGAAGTGGTGAATTAGAAACGTTTCATAGGTCACCGTAAAGTCAAACATTAATATTGTAACTCTTTCTCTCAACAAATATATCACACACTAACACATCTATATATATATATATATATATTTGTCAGTTAGCGATTTACCATCTACAAAAATGATTCGAAATAGATGAAATTTGGAAATAAAATACCTCGTCTAAATCAAATAGATATAAGCATCTGCCTCCCGGAACACCGTCAACTGTTGAACGTTCATAAAAAAAAATTAGAAGTCTACTTGAAAAATAAACAAAACATTTTCCGTTTTGGATACTTAAAAATGAAGTAATTAATCATTAAGTAAAATTTGGAGAATTATCGAAAAAGGCGGAAAGTCAATAATACTACACCACATTTCTACATGTTTCACACCACTTTGGCACTTCTTCAGGGGAATATGTTTCAAAAGACAACTTCAGCCTCAACTTGAGGAGGAGAACCTTCCACTAGTAGGACCTCGTCTAGACGGCTGAAGTAATTTAAAGCATATTCGCCTGAAGAGGCACCAAAGTGGTGCGAAACATGTAGGGAAGTTAAATAAAAAGTGTGAAAGTGTTGGTGTAGTATTATTGACCTTCCGTATTTTTCGATAATTCTTTAAAAATGAAGGTTTTACCGAGCTCTAAACTAGATATAAGTAATATATGCAGACACGTTGAGATTACGCAGTCCTGCGACTCTTATAATCAGGCTGTATTACTCGTGCATATTTTCAAGCCTTGTGAATAAGAATTAAGTTAATTAACCTTGAGTGGTTGAAGGATTAAAAGATAATATTCGTATAAGGGCTACCGCCAAATTGTAGCCAGAACTATTCCACACTGAACGCTGTGAGCAGAATATCACTGTTTCAAGATAAATTAACAAACATTTTATCAAATATCTTCACGCCGTTTTACTTAATAATATTGTTCTGTATGATCTTTGGCACATTCACGTTCTATAGGATCCAGTTTGTGGAAACTTGTCGAGTTCACTTTTTATAGCTTTTATTAGTGGCACTGCTGGATCTGTGGGCTTAAGTGATGTGTCTGAAAGTATCCAGGCAGGTTCGAGTGAAGGTGTATGGAAGGGACCCGCACTGAAAGGTCGGAGAGGCGCAGACCCCGGTGGGCTTGAAGGTGGTGTTGTACCCCAAGCACCCTTTGGAACTCTGCTAACTCCAGCGGTTGCTGGACGCACTGCCTCTGTAGTCTTCGGCCGCAGGATCTTCTCCGTCGTGAGTGGATCGACAGGCCTGAAAGATAAGATGTCATGAGATTTTTTTCTACCAATAGGTGATTAATGCAAGTGATATCCCTTGAATTTTAAACGGCGCATCGACAAATCTTGGCCAATAGCGCCTCAATAAGTAGATATTATTGCAAAAACGGCTTGACCCTCTCATTAATTACATCCGTAGTCTTAATTATGCTTTCTCAGCACCATCATCATCTACACGCTCAGGATAAGTAAGATGAGAATCAATTTACTGTTGTTAGAAATAGATTTGTTAAAAAATAAGGGCACCCTTGCATAAATTCCTAGCAAAATAAAAAAATTTTGGACACCATTATAATGTTTTGTTTTTTTTTCCAACTCGTTTCCTCCTTCTCTCCATAGATTGGAAACCTCATTCTGACGTCGACCAAATGACGTAATCCGAAAGTGCCGACTAACTGATTTCACGTTTTAGAACTCGTGGATAACGAAAGTTGGGGTGGTTCAAATTGAAACATATTTTTGAGTAATTAAATGAATTTTTGTATGAAAAGTCCAGAAGTTAAAATTATAACTATTAATAGAAATTGGAAAATGTGTATTAGAAATTGGAAAATGTGTATTAAATAGAACTCATAAAACCTTTTACAGAGAACTCTGTTATAACATTTTTTAAAGAAAAGGATAGCAGATTATTTATTTGTTTTATTTTAAGGGTTTCACATCTATGGCGATAAGCTCTAGGATAGCAGATTACCCCAGGAGTAAGATACAGCAGATTTCCATTTACTGGAATTGCCGATGATGTTTGATTTATAACATGCCCGCCTTTCTTTACCTGCTCTTCCAAAGTGCAGCGTAAACGTCTAATATAGAGTTTTGCTTGAAGATCTGAGTTTTTGTTTTCTCCTAGCCGAGTCCCAACCATCCTTTCACTTCGCATCACCTCAACGGCTAACTATCTTCATCTCATTTAGTATTTCTGTTCGCTCTCTTGCTGGCTAAAAAATGGACAGATTTTAATTAAATTAGGTATTATTCCTTTACTAATGGCACTCGGGAACCGTAATAAGATGACGCAGTTCCTGCGAGTCGGACATTTTACAATTGACAAGATTAACAAGTTTTGTACCCAAATATTTTCTTGATTCCGATACTGAGTGAGTTTTGTGGTCTTAGTCGTGGGCAAAAATTGTTGTCCTAGGTACTAACGCAGCAATAGTAGATAAAGAGAGTTAGATTAACATATTTAGCTATCACCCTGGAAAGAGTAAAAATTAGTCTGTCAAAGCTTCAACTATATCTGGTGGCGATTGGAGGATCTTTGAGAAAACCTCCAAACCACACCCACACTCAATCATTTCACTATGATTGAATTACACTGTTCTGCACGAAAATCCTCCTTCAAGCCAAAACATGCTTTCTTACTGTTTTCAAATGTGCTGAACACGAATTTGAAATCAGATTCTGTCTATCACGCACAGTTTCTTGAGAAATTCTAGTTTTTTATCCAAAAATGTGAGTTTTTTGTAAATTTGACGAATTTTTTTTGGCATCAAAACATAGTGAAAAAAATTCAAAAGCCCGATGATTTTGAGCGCAATGAAGTATATTTGAACGAAAAAAAAACTGATGGGAATATTACAAGTGGTTGAAGAAATATGGCTAAAAGTATTTTTTCAGTTTTTGATCTTGAGGCAGGGATTGGGTCTCTACCTGGATCTTTAGGGGAATGACCTTCCTTTCTCTTTTATGGTGTTATCGTTTTCATTCAAATCCTTACCTGCCCCCCCCCCTTCACCCTCAATACCCCAACTCCCCCCTCCCACTCAGCCCCTCTCTTGTCACTATTTTCTTCTAGTATTTGATCAGTACTCTCGAGGCTTTCGCTAAACGCACTTATTTGGCTATCATTGTTCTGGGAACAGTTCACTTTTTCTCTGTAATGTCACGACAGTGTATAAATAAGACTGATTCCTTTTGCTATGTTTGTGGTGAAGTCACATTCAAGTCCACTCAGAAACCCCTGACTCCGCTGGTGAAGAAGGCATACGAGTTATACTTTGGATGTAAAGTAAGTGATCAGGACAAATCCTGGGCTCCTAAAATATGCTGTAGTTCATGCTCACGTTCTCTGACTGGTTGGCTAAATAGGACACATAAGTCAATGCCATTTGCAGTTCCCATGATATGGCGAGAACCTACAAATCACGTGACCGATTGCTATTTTTGCATGACCACAATCAAAGGTTTCTCGTTCAAGAGCAAAAAGAAAATTGTTTATCCCAACATCCCCTCTGCCATGAGACCAGCTCCACATGATGCCTCCATGCCCATCCCACCAAATCCGAGTAAGTTCCGTCTTAGTTCTGAGGAGTGCAGCGATTCTGAAAGCGTTTCACCTCAACCTGGAACCAGTCAACAAGAAGAAATTTCAAGTTCGTTCAGCCCCTCTGAAACTCAGCCACAGCTCATAAATCAGAGGCGATTGAATGATATTGTTCGTGATTTAGATCTCCCAAAATCAAAAGCTCAGCTGCTTGCGTCAAGGTTGCAACAATGGAATCTCTTGGAAGGAGGCGTGAATATATCTTTCTTCAGAAAACGGGAATCAGGAGTTCTATGCTTTTTCTCGATGGAAGAAAATCTTGTATTTTGCAATGATGTATTTCATTTGCTCCAGGAACTTGATCTGCCAACCAATCCAGAGGAATGGAGACTATTCATTGACAGCTCCAAGTTTAGTTTAAAAGGAGTACTCCTTCATAATGGAAACAAACATCCATCTATCCCAGTAGCTCATTCGGTCCACATGAAAGAAACCTATGACAACATGAAGATACTTCTACAAAAAATCAAGGACCAAGAGTACAAATGGCGCTTGATCTTAAAGTGGTAGCCATGCTTACAGTACTCCAAGGAGGTTACACTAAATTTTGTTGTTTTTTGTGCGAGTGGGACAGCAGAAAAAGAGGAGACCATTATGTCGTAAAAAAATGGCCAGAGCGTAAGGAAAAAGTAGGTGAAAAAAACATTACCAATCCTCCATTAGTGGACAAAAACCAAATAATTTTACCCCCACTCCACATAAAATTGGGGCTAATGAAAAACTTCGTAAAAGCGATGGACAAGGAAGGAGAAGGTTTCATGTACTTAAAACAAAAATTTCCGCATCTCAGCGATGCTAAGATAAGGGAGGGAATTTTCGTATGACCCCAAATTCGACATCTACTCAAGGACCTCACTTTTGAAGCAAAGTTAAATACTGCTGAGAAAAAGGCTTGGATTGCTTTTCGAGAGGTATGTGCTAAGTTTTTTGGAAACGAAAAATCTAGAGACTACCGAAAAATAGTCCAAGAACTGCTTACTTCATATAAAACATTGGGATGCAATATGTCCGTAAAATACATTTCCTGCATAGTCACCTAGACTTTTTCGCCCCAAATTTGGGTGCAGTTTCGGACGAACATGGAGAACGATTCCACCAAGACATATCCAGAATGGAAAATAATTTAAAGCTTTAAGCACTTTTTTCTCCGATTGACATCGCCTAATTAAAACTTTCTTCAGAACCTTTTTTGTAGAGCATTTAGTAAGCTTCCGAATGGTAATCTTCCGCTTCACAAGATTGTCAACGGTTTTCGAGATACTAACGAAATTATACAGAGTTACCAAAACTTTTTTTGTCTGTTAATAAAATATTTTATTCTAACCCTTCCTTTACTCTAAACGTAACAAAAATTTCAAAATATTAGTGTTGATGAAACTCGAACATGCAGAAAATGTTTCAACTGTATCCCATAATTCTAAGTACCAAAATCAAAGACTAAGAACCCTCCCTAGGAAGGACGCTAGGCAGTTGAAAAGCTATATATCTTGGAAATCCATATCTCTAACATTAAATTGTTTTTCTTATTTTTCTTAACCTGTTTTATTTTCAAATACATTATCCAACAATAAGCAATTAAAAAATAACAAGGAATAAAAAACAGACAAAAAGAACAGTTCGAATAAGCCATATCAATTACTTTAAAGTTTTAAGCTCTTATTTCTTCGATTGACATAGCCTAATCAAAACTTTCATTAGAACCTTTTTTTAGAGCATTTAATAAGCTTTCTAATGGTATTCTTTCGTTTCCCAAGATTCTCAACCTTTTTCGAGATATTAAGGAAAGTAAACAAAGTTACTAAAACTTTTTATGTCTGGTAATAAAATATTTTATTCTAACCCTTCCTTAACTCCAAACGTAACCAAAATTTCAACATATTAGTTTTGATGAAAGTAAAACATGCAGAAAATGTTTCAACTGAATCCCATGGTTCTAAGTACCTAAACTAAAAACGGTATTCAAAAAATATTTTTCCAATTTTCTCGAAAACGGTTAAAGCTATCACCTTGAAAATGGTTTCATTCGTTTTCCTAGCCCAGGAATCATATAAAACGAGTACTTAGAAGCTTATGTTTGTTTTTTTTTTGTTTTGATGCATCGACTGCTGAGGTCATTAGCACTTAGAAGCTTATGAACTCAAAAACGTAAGCGTTACGATTTTTTTACGCGAATTTCGCCCCAAACGCCATCTTCCAGTAGGCGGATTTTTCTGGTTAACGAACTTGACCTTTCAAATTGGACGACGGATTTTTGTACCAAATTTCATCACAATCGGACCATTAGGGAAGCCATAAACGAGAGAACAGACAAATATATATATATATATATATATATATATATATATATATATATATATATATATATATACAAATTTGAACCACCGTTATTTTCGGTCTCTAGGGGTTCTGAAACGCGAAATTTTCTAGTCGGCACTTCCGGATTGTTTCATTGTATCAACCTTATAAGCGTGGTTCCTCCCTATGGGGGAGGGAGGAACCGCGCTAAAAAATACTCATTGACGATGTGTGTATATTTTTTTAGTTGTGTCATATCTAGTATTATACCTGATAGCATGCAGGATTCAATTAATTATATTTTACCGTTGAAAAAGAAAAAAAAAATCTGTTATAATAAAGACAATAATTTTCAAATACAATTTTTAATTTTTTCCAAGTTTCTCCTCTTTTCTCTCAAAATCAGAGGGTGATAGAATTTTTCTGAGTTCAGATTCGGACTCAGCACACCTGAAAACATGAGAAACAGGCAAAATTGTTCAAGGGAGGGGAGAAAAGTTTTTTTTTGCAAAACAGTGTTATACATGTATGCGTCAGTCATTGCTAGATCTCCCGTACCTCTTCTATAACACCAAGAGCTACCTTCAAAGATATCTCATTACAACAAGAGAAATTTTAATACACTACCGGCACATTGATTAACCAGTCAATAGCCTGAAATTATTATATGAAGGGTACAGGGAAAAATAAGTACAGTCACAAATTCTTCATTGTGAGAAAGTCAGATTTTTAAGTTTAAAACGCTGCTAAAATTCTAAATTATCATATTTTTCATTTCCGGCATTTTTTTTAGAACCACCAGTACTCCCCGAGGTACAAACAAGATAAAATCGGGATGTAGTACTCCTCAAGACCCACGGGCGTATATAGGAAATCATTTCGGTGTGGGGGACGAATTTGGGGGGGGGGGGGGGCATTGAATACCAACAATCTAGAACTTAGTTAGCCAACTAAAACGCTATCCTCCCCCCTCCCCCCCAAAAAAATAAATTTGTTTTCTTAACTAAGTGATCTTATATAATTTATTTTTAAGGTTTTTATGACACATTTTTGCCGAATAAATAAAAATGTCAGGGGGAGGGGGAGGGTTGCAGCCCCCTCAGCCCCCTTATATACAACCATGTCAAGATCAACAAAATGCACTGAAAAACGAAAAATCAAGAAATTATGGACTATCCTTGTTTTTCCCCTTTACCCTTTATATGTAAAGTTGTTTAAACATTTACTTACAATACAACAGCAGACTTAGCCCTTCCGTAATTATACGCCGATGCTGATTCTGCTTCATCCGGAGAAGCACTGCCACTTCCAAATAAACTGAATGCGTCATCAAGAAGTTCGTGGAATCTTCTCCTCATCCTTCCGACGCTCAGTTCAGGATTTGGACTTTCCTCGCTTTCTATTAACAATTTATCATTGGATGAAAAATAAAAATTGAAACAATTAATTTAATTGTAAAACTAATAACTAGAACAATAATATTTTGACAAAAAAGATGAAAGGATTTTTCTATATAATACGCACTTTTTTTTTTTCTATGTCCTTAGTTTTGCATAGCAATACTATTTGTAAAAAATGGAACAAGCTTACAAGTAGTCAACTTACCAACGAGTAGTAATTTCCTAAGATTTCTCATAAACTGAAAGTATGTCTTACTCAATCGCTTTTAGGTGCCAAAAACAAAAATCTATTTTTTCTAAAAAACAAAAAAAAAACAAAAAAAAAAACAGTTAAATATTTAGGCATTAAAGTTGCTTCATTTGATGTACCATCACAAACTATCAGGGAGCGTATAAATTTGAAACTTAAACTGCGGGAATATTGCTAAAACTTACTGATGTTTATCCTGCTGATATTATCATGAACTGAGTCCGCAAAGAGGGAAAGAAGAGACGCTAATAAAAAGAAGAATATTCGTGCATCTGTTTTGAATTTTAAAAAATGATGTTTTATTCCGACTGGATTATGAATTATCGCTGAAATAGATCACAGTAGACCAAATGTCGTCCAAGAAATTCTTTCCACAAAGAATTTATTAAAAAAGTCATTTGAGTTGAATAATCGCTTAAGGTGTAATACTACCTTGTAAATTTTTTTTTACCATTTTTTTTAATGATATTAAATGCTTCCTTAACTAATGAAAAAATTTAAAAAAATACTTTGTGTATCATATAATTTGCAAATAAAGATATATATATATATATATATATATATATATATATATATATATATATATATATATAAACTAATCGAAGTTGATATCTTCAGTTTTTAAATATGCAAAAAAATAGATTTTCCAACTGAAGTCCCGATACATTTCAAAATTAAAAATGATTTTTTTTACACCTTCATTACAAGAAATTATGAGAAAAATTAAAAAGAAAAAAATGAACTTTTCAGTACATTAAAATTTTAAAGTAGATTTTCTCAAAATTGCTTTTCAAGTCGGGCGATAAGCTAGCGCATTCAATTTTCAACTGATCACTGCAGCTTCCTAGTGAGAATTTCAACGGATTTTTTTAAAATAGAATATTAAGAATTAATATTTCTTAAAAATCCTACGTGTTTTAATAAATTTTACCTTCTTCTTCCAAAATAATAATATAAAAGAATTTTACCTTTGGTAAAATAATTTTAGTTTTTTGTTCTAGATTAAAAATTGCCGCCTGCAGACTATCGCCCGAGAAAAAAGAGGGTTTCCTAATCAGACATAGCGCCGCCATTTTGTCGTCGAAGAATTTAAACTACTTTTTTTTTTTTGTTGGATACTTTAACATTAACCTATATAATACGTATGGCATTAGGAATTGAAAAATATTGATTTATTTGTTATTCATATATTGGAGAAAATGACTTTGATTTGGATCACATAAGGTAGTATTACCCCTTAAGAATAATGCTCTATACAAATAGAATGGACGTGATTCGAAAATATAGAATAGTATAGTAAAATTAATAGAAAGGAATTAAATGCATTCAACTTGCAAATTTCTTAAAACTGAGTTTGTACAAATTAATATTGAATTAACGTTTTCGGTCCCACGTACTATTACTTAGTCTGGACATTCTCTTGCTCCCTCCCCCACTAAAAAAAGTCCGACTCGCAGGAACTGCATCATTTTAGCGCGGTTCCGTTCTTATCCCTAATATCATTAGGGTTGAAATAGAAACAGTTATAATTTTCGTAAGACCTTTCATGAAATAATTTATGATCGAAAATAGATCACGGTTGCAAGGGTGAATAGATCATACCTGACTCCCTGGCCTTGTCAAGGTTCGCTCTAGAAACACACTACTTACTGTTTCTTATTTTCTTTTACTATAATACTAATTTTACAGATAAATGCAATTTAAGTGATTTAGACAAAGACAAACCCCGTTCAAAAGAGCAAAAGAAACGCATTTGACGCTTTAAGCACTTATTTCTCCGATTGACATCGCCTAATCGAAAATTGTTTCAGAACATTTTTTTGTAGAGAATTTAGTAAGCTTTCGAATGGTAAGATTCCCAACCGTTTTTGAGATATTAAGGAAAATATAATATACAAAGTTCCCATTACTTTTCATGTCTATTAATCAATATTTGATTCTAATCCTTCCTTAACTCTAAACGTAACCAAAATTTAAACATGTTTGTTTATATAAATTTCAAACATGCACAAAATATTTGAACTGAATCTCATGATTCGTCATGATGAAAACGGTTAAAGCTATTGCCTTAAAAATGGGTTCAATCGTTTTTCTAGGCCCAGAAGCCTATAAATCGAGTAATTACAAGCATATGATGTAAGCGTAACGATTTTTTTCGCGAGAATTTATAAGAGGGGTTCCTAAGGAGGGAGGGAAGAACCGCGCTAAAAATATGTTTACTTAAATGTTACTTTTTCTTCTGGATGATAATGGGTATAGCCTAAACGTAAAATAATGTACTCACAAGATGGTTAAAATAATGTTGTGATACCTTTTTTACTAAGCCTATGACAGTGTAGATCCCATACAAGAGGGCCAACCACTCCGGGATCCGCGGACTCACTGCTGTGTCTGGATAGCATAGCGCTTCGGGTAGCTGTGGTCTCGAGTACCTCTTCCAACGGCCCTGGCTTGGCAGCACCCCTTTAAACCCTTAATTAATTAATAAAACTAACAAGAAAACACAATTATAACTTGGCCTTGTGGAATGGATAGGTTGGAATATTATAGGCAGCAAGAATCGTTTCCCATTTTGTTTAAATGGATACCATTTCTCTGTAAATGAAAAATTGTCTAATAATAATATTAAAGTAGAAATATAATTTAAAGCCACACTTTACAGAATTTAAAGAATGAGAAGGGCTATTAAGGTAGGTACGGGGGGGGGGTTATTTTTTTTTAGGCAGCATGAGAGAGAGAGAGAGAGAGAGAGAGAGAGAGAGGGAGGGAGAGAGGAGGGAGGGAGGGAGGGGAGGGAGGGAGGTGGAGGGAGAGGAGGGAGGGAGGGGAGGGGGGAGAGAGAGAGAGAGAGAGAGAGAGAGAGAGAGAGAGAGAGAGAGAGAGAGAGAGAGAGAGAGAGAGGAGAGAGAGAGAGAGAGAGAGAGAGAGAGAGAGAGAGAGAGAGAAGAGAGAGAGAGAGAGAGAGAGAGAGAGAGAG
>OX328132.1:96361679-96927972 GCA_946811695.1 Gonocerus acuteangulatus | reverse complement strand
AACAAACCAAATTATTTAGATAATAATAAGTCATTTTTAACACGAGGCGAAACACTGTGCCAAGCGTTGCCTGATTTTCACGCATTCATAGGCGAACATTTTTTATGTGCTATGTATTTTATACAAATAAATGACATATTTTTTATCATACCTTAATGCAAATACATAATATATTTTAACGTTGATAATAAAAATATTCATTTACCAATCAATATATTCAGAAGTTGTAATCAATATAAGAATGCATTCGCTATTAAATTGTCAAAAACTATATTAAGATTCCTGAAATTTTGTTAGTATGTAGTATTCGTAATAAGATTGGCAAAACAAATTGTCAGCTGCTTATATGTGTGTGGAAAAGATGTCAGCTGGGGGTATAAAGCGGAGCGCGCGCCATACGCTCAGCGCTTATACACCCCCAGCTGACAAGTTTTCCACCAAGATATGAGCAGCTGACAATGTTTTTCGGTAATCTCACTACAAATACTAGTAACCACCAAAATTTCAGCTATCTTAAAATCGTTTCAGAATTTCGTATTTTGCCAAGTTTAGACCCCCAGCTGACAAGCAGTCCACCGTTGGCCGGCCAGCTGACAAGTGCCCAATGATTATTGTATAATGAAAGGTGTCTCTCCAAAAAATTTCATGAATCTTAAAATCGTTTCACATTTTCATATTTTTCCGAAGTTTGGAACGCCCCCGCAGCCAAACCCACCGCTACCTAGCAGCTGACAAGTGGCACTGTTCTAGTTAAGACTTGTACAATCAATAGTGAAAAAATGAAGAATCTTAAAAATCGTTGCATGAAATGTACACGGGCCGACGGACTATAAAGTAGTATCAACCCCAAGGCTCCAAAAAATTGAAAAATATTTAGAAATATTTTAGGTCATCCAAAATGAAGTTGTAGGGTACTCTTTAAAGTGTCAAGTTTCAAATTCAACTAATACGGCCAGCCTTTGGGCGATGCGAATATAAAGAGGTAGCACCTGTTTAAAATTTGTGCGAATTTCTAAAAGAGTTAGTATTAATTTAAAATTGATTTTTTTAACAATTTTTTTAAATTTTTTTAAATTTAAAAGAACTGTTAAAATAATTCGGAAATATAATTACTTAAAAGCAACCTAGTGGAAAATTTAACGACGGATCAAGAGAATCAAAATTGCAGAAAAAAAATATTTAAATTAAAATTTTTTAAGAGTTTGGATAACAAAAAACCTATGAAATTAACAATTTAGAAAATACAATTTGATAAAATTATTTGTTAAACAGTGGCTGTCAATCTAACCACCCATCACCCTTGACTTGATACATTTTAAGTAAATAATTGTCATGCGAATTTCACGTGATCTCAGTCGGAGAAGGTGTCTAAAGATTTTGTATCGGTCCATTGGACGTGTTTTTGGCCCATAAAGGTATCCAGCCAACGATGTCAATTTCTTGAGAAAATGCAAGGCTCCTAACTTCAAAAATCCATCAGGCATATATTAAAATAACACCCAGAGTTAAGATTGTTAAGGAAACATGCTAGAAGAGAATACAACCTACAAATTTGTTTTTCTGATAAAATATGTAGGCTGCTGGGGGATTGAAAAAAATAATGTGGGAAGAACGGTTAATGGAAATGTTCAATGACTATCTCCCTCATACAGGGTATATGTAACTAACATTAATCATAATTATTTCATTTAAAAAATGACTAATCATTGGATAGTGGTGTGAAATTTCAAAAGCAGTACTTGAAGGTATTAATCAAATGATACCTCAGAAAGAATCATATGTAAGAAACGTCGTCATGCAGGCTTATTTACTGCTTCATGGAATAAAAGGTTTAAGAATTTCTCAAATTAATACTTTTTTTTACTATACACTGGAGAAAATTTATAATCATACCTTCGGTGCGTCGATCTCATCTTGAAAACCCAGGTTGTCGGTCCCCGTGGCTCGCTCCTTCTGAAGCATGCTTGTCCTGCTCCTGGATCCGCTGTTTTTCCTCTTCTTTTTCCCAATGAGCAATAGAACGACTAGTATTATTAGCGCAAGAATTAACAGAACCGCAGTCACGCTCCCTCCAACGACAAGCCAGAGGTCCCTCTGAGAGCTGTTCAGGGCTTCAGCTGTTTTCAAGAATGCTACAAGTAGAAGTTAATTTCCCAATTTCAAAACAATTTTCAAAATAAGGCGTTTCGTTTAAAAAAAAATGTAAATTGTGTTTCAGCGAGTTGTTGGAGGCGTCTACAGTACGGCTGTACGTTTGTCTCCCCTTGGTAACAAGTAAATAGGATGTCCTCAGTTCAGTTTGGTCGATGCATGTTGGTTGCGACTCTGATGGACACAGTTCCAGAAACTTACTTCATCGAGGCAATATTCCCTAGTCTTTCATTTATCTTACTATTTAACAGTTTTATGTTGACTTAAATTTATACTATTCTTCTTTATTCGTATAAATTAATGTTGAGTAATTAACTTGAATAAAGAATCTAATTTATATTTAAAACAAATCAATAGTTAAATTTAAATGAAAAATAGTAAATTTGCAAACATTTTTCATGGGACCTTAAGACCTACATTTATTCCAAACTCATTAAAATGTCTAAAGAAAATTTTACACGCCCTCTAAAGATCAAATAAACCATCAAGGTCATACATACAATATACAAATACATCAAAGGTGGTAAAAAAAACTACAAAATCCGGTCTATTACCCAGTTCATGAAATATTATTTGCCCGACGTGAAAAAATTAAATTAGAAAAAAACTTATAAAGCAGGTTCCTAACTCATTTACATACAGGTCATGGAGCAACCATCCGTTACTTTCCAAATATAAGTTAAGTTATGTATATAAATATACATATTTTCTTGAAAAATATAACAACTGGATCTTATTATGTATTAACTTGAAGTTACTTGAAATGAATTCGGACGACGACATTACAAGAAAGTGAATTGGTGTTTCTAATATGGCATCAAAGGTTCTCCCCTGTAGTGCATCTTGCAAGGTCATTAGCAACAACCCTATCGCAAAAAAATTTCTCCCCGTCCTAATGGGATTCAAAACAGCGCAGGAAGCCACTATGGCTAAATCAATGGCCTTACACTCATGAGCTACCGGAACGCTCTATTCCATTTTATAATATTTTTTCGATATATCTACCGCCATACAACCAATATTTTCTGATTCCACCAAAAATTGAGCTATTTTCAGGCCACACTTTTAAATATCTATGATAAGATCTGGTTTGAAGGGTGCAATACCCTGTTGAGAAAAAGGCAAGATAGTTATATCTACCGTTTAGAGTTTCAAATGTTGTAAAACAAATTCACAACTTTTATTACTGAGAACATAGAATATCCTTAGAAAACCGTGGGTTTTAAATACAATTTTTTACTGTTATTTTTAGGAATATTTTCAGAGTTTGAGACTAAGAATAGCTGAGACGTGTCCCAGAGATCTCATTCCTTCACTTACGTTCTGCCTTGGTGAGTACAGGAAATCCCAAGAGAGTGGTGACCTCATGATTAGCGACCAACCTCATGTCTTCAGCTGCTACCTTGGCGTCCACAGCCTTCCCGGCGACCCGAACTGTATATACCAGCTCCAGGCTGTTGTCCTTCGGGTTCCTCCGCAAACGATGCACTCGAACAGAGACCGTTTCTCGTCGTTCTCGGGAAATGGTCTTCTTCTCTCTATTCGAGTTCAGTTTTAGGTGTCTCTCCTGTTGCCTATAATAGTATTATTTAAAAATATTATGTTCTCTTGATAAAATCCTATCATGTGTAAATAACTATGTATTCCTGATTAATAACTATGTTTTCTAAATTTCTTTTAGCTACTTTTTATTGGTTCCAGTCTGGATATTAGATTCCCACAGTCTTGCCAAAAAAGAATGAGGAATCCATATTTTTTTCACACAAGGTATGTATTTGAAAGTAACCAAACTCCATCATATATTTTTTGACAAAACGGAGTCAATCGTTCAACCTCTCCCTCAATAAACTTCCAATTCATTTGCAGAGATTTAATGCTTACTAAATGAAGATGGTTTCCTGTAAGTAGTGAATCTGTAGTCTGTTAGGAGGCAGAAGAAAAAAAATCGCGAGAAACCTCTGATTAAAACTCCGTATTTAAAATTCGCGCTTTGTGAGTAGCGCCATCTAGATTCAGTGGAGGCAACCATCTGAACTCACTCTGCTTGGAGGCGTCGCACAGTGGGGCCAAACGACATTTCGTGTTTCAAAAAGGGCTACCGATTCAATGAATGTTGTTTTAAATGAAAGCTAATAAAATTTAGAACAATTTTGTGTGGATTCTTGTTTTTTGTTTTCCTTGTTTATTAAATTACCTGTAAATGATTCTCGAACTTTTACAATTGAACATAAAATAATATTTTATTTTTCATCTAACTTAATATCAGTACTCATAACGTTGAAATTAAACATTCAAATCCTAATTAGACTTGGTAAAGAACTGACACATCTTGATAAAACGTGAATTTACCTTAATTCAACAATGAGATTAACTGAAATAATATGATTTTTGAATGTCTTGAAAATAGATTTTGATTTTTTCCATGTCTACAAACCGTTAGTGAGTCAGTGAGTAGTGAGTGGTATTTGACAAATATATAGTAGATATAAGATACACACACATATATATATATATATATATATATATATATATATATATATTTTTTCACTTTTTCTTGTTTCTTTTTCTGGCAGGGGGTCAATAAAGTAATACACACTTTTTTCACTTTAACTACTTTATTTTGTATGTTTCGCCCGACATGTTTCGTGCCTTTTCGCACCTCTTCAGGGGCTTTCCTATTCAACAATAATTTTTGTAAATCTCAAACTTATAATTTTTGTATACCAATAGTATATCTATCCTTTCCTTAAATAAATTTACAGATGATTTTTCAGTATTACGCCTGACTCAAGCTAGACAACACGACGAGAGGACTTCCTGATAAGGTAGGATTAAGATTAAGATAAAATATTATATGTTCATATGTAAATTTATTTAAGGAAAGGATAGATATACTATTGGTATACAAAAATTATAAGTTTGAGATTTACAAAAATTATTGTTGAATAGGAAAGCCCCTGAAGAGGTGCGAAAAGGCACGAAACATGTCGGGCGAAACATACAAAATAAAGTAGTTAAAGTGAAAAAAGTGTGTATTACTTTATTGACCCCCTGCCAGAAAAAGAAACAAGAAAAAGTGAAAAAATATATATCGGGTCATCATTCACCAGAATTAATATATATATATATATATATATATATATATATATATATATATATATATATATATATATATATATATTAGCCGTGGTAAAATATCCACAGTGTATACACCAAAATAGTTACATTCATGTTTGAAATGAAGAAGAGAAATAGCTATAAGAGATGAAGGAAACGCCTGATTCCTTCAAAGGTTTTTTTCTTCTTATTTTAGTCATTCTGAATCACTCTCCAGAGTTCGTCATAGATTTGAGTCACGCAGCTCGAATGCATGGCATCCGTTCCTTCCCAGGCACCACATCCTCAAGCATTTCTTAGAAGAGAGTTCAATTCATCGCCCACTATGATATTTGTCACAGTTTAGTATGGCTTGAACATTGCATTTGATGTTGTGTACATTATTTTAGCAGTGAATGTATATACTATGTACATGTTTCATTTGTAATTAATATTAATAATTAATATATATATATATATATATATATATATATTAATAATTAATATATATATATATATATATATATATATATATATATATATATATATATTCATGGAGTAACGATTAAGACGGCTCAAACGCGCTTTGTAACCACCCAGTTGACCATTCAGAAATATTCCAGCACTGGAAGTTGTAGCGCTTTATTAAATGTCCAGTTGGCGCGTCCTAGTTTATGACGGCGTTAAACGCATTGGCTGCAACTGGTGTATATTAACTTTTAATTATAAAGCAATTACATTTATACTACTGTTATTTAATTATTACAGTGGAAGAATCAATGTATTTATTTTCTATTGCAGTTAATAATATATATGCATCCCTGGATTGACACTGCCATTGACATCTATGGTTTAAATTAATTACAAGTTTTAAAATAAAAAAATAATTTCAATATTTTCTTTTGGTTTTTTATACAGCAACAATGTATAGAACAGAAACATAAAGAAATAAATTCAAACAGTAATAAATGTGGAAAAATATTAATTAAAATTCACAAAATAGCTAGGAAATCCTAAACTAAATATTGTTCACACGCTAAATAATTATCCTGAAAAACATATTAGTAAACTGAAAATATTTTTTACGAACAATAAATGAGAATGATGAAAAGCCATTATAAATAGGAACTTTAGAAAAATACAATTTCCTGTTCTACGGAGACTCGTTAACATTTAACACATTTTGGTGATCGGTGATCGTGGCACATCGCCCTTCGACACACAGAGCATAGCGTTTTCGTCTTCCTGCTATCTTTTCTGTCACAAAATGAACATCTCACGGGTGCCTTCAAGGTAACGAAAGATGATGGAGGTCAATCGGGAGTTGATTCATCCCCCAAAACAACAAGCATCAGTGCCTTCAGTGGTTTTGGTGTGTTCTTCAGGTAGGCACTAACTGCCGTCTGAGCTTTCACCAGTTGGTGGCCCAAATCGAAAAGAAAATCTTTTCTGGGCAGTTTTCATGCC
Organism: Gonocerus acuteangulatus; assembly: GCA_946811695.1. Taxonomy (NCBI): domain Eukaryota; kingdom Metazoa; phylum Arthropoda; class Insecta; order Hemiptera; family Coreidae; genus Gonocerus; species Gonocerus acuteangulatus. Next base: position 96,921,258 of record OX328132.1, on the reverse strand, counting down.
ATTATGTCACTTCGAAGCCGTAACATAAAAGTTATCAGCCCGTGAAGATTTATCAGATGAGCGAAAAAGTTATCCGTTAACTACACCGTGAGGTAAAAAATACCCCATACACAACTCGCGACCTTCTCATGCAGTGATTAGCATACAACTGGCTTAGTTTATATGAGGTTATTCCGGATTATGCACTTCCGGTTATTTAGGAAGAAGGAGGGAGTCTCTGCGATTTACAGAAAATAAGAAACAAGCCATAGAATAAAAGTGTGGGGTATTTTTCACCCCACGGAGTTAATCCAGGGGTTTAATTTGATCATTTGATGCATGATCATTTTATTAATAACTTTCTAATGGCAATTAAAACATTTTGCCCAACATATATTTAATACATATACAACCAACAATTAGGACAAATTTGACGCATATTTTCTCAGGATTTTCTGGAGGTTTTAGCGCGGTTCCTTCCTCCTTCCTTAGGGAGTAACCCCGCATATGAGCTTGACCTTATTACACAATCCGGAAGTGGCGACTAGAAAAGTTTACGTTTCAGAACCTATAGATCTCGAAAATAACGGTGGTTCAAATTTGTACATATAAATATATATATATATACATATATATATATACATATATATATATATATATATATATATATATATATATATATATATATATAAAGATCAAAAGTGTTTCTATTCCTTTACTAATTGCACTAGAGATATGAACGGAAACGCGCTAAGATGACGCAGTTCGACTTACAGGAATTTTTATTGTTATTAATATGGCATTCTTCAGCGCATAGTGGGCTAGACAGGATACGTAGCACGAAAAAATTCAATGTACGTAATGTATTGAATTTTATTATCATTCCCCATTATCACGTGCTGGGTAGAATCAATCAATGCTATAGTCCGCTCGCAAACGGAAGAACAAGAAGCCGCAAGGCCGGAGAGGAGCTTGGCCTTACCACACATGGGCTGAATGCAGCGCGTGCGCACTACTTAGTCTTTTATTTATGGCTGGTTAATAACTTTAGAGTCTCTAAAGTTATTAACTTCTGAAGTACGTGATGAGATTTACTTCAGCAATAGCACTAAAATGTGTGTTTTTAGACATGCAAGGTTTAAAACTGTTTAAATTTTATGGGGGGTAGTTTTTTTTTTTTTAATTCTGTACAAATAGAGAATCATTTCACACACACACACAGATCTACCAACCAATTCATTATTAGACATGCCTTGGCCTTATTCGAATTATCGCAAATTATGATTTATTTTATTGCACAGAATAAGGGAAATGAATTCTATTCTGCCTCAGCTGACATGAATAATCCAATCGGAACATTGTTTTTTTTTCGGCGACAATTCCATAGCGCTTATGGTTTTGCGTTATTTTGTAAACTGTTTACATTTGCATTATATATATATATATATATATATATATATATATATATATGTATTTGTGTGTGTGTGTGTGTGTTTGTGCACATATATGAGAAACTATTCAACTTATTCCTATGATATATAAACTTCATAAAGATTGTATATAATGACACATTTCGTCAATAAACAATTTTTTATAAAATATTATGGAAAATATGTTTTTTTTTTTTACAATGAATTTTATCCGATCTAAAAGTGTTAGTTCGTTAAAACGTAACTAAGCTTATTCATCAATCCAAAGATTAAAAGCTTTAAAGGAATTTTCTTAAAACAAATTTTCATACTTTCAATATTACATAAAATCGTTGGAGTGGCCTTAAAAAATGATTTTCATCCAACTACAAAATAGGTTCTACAATGGCTGCTTATCGAAAAAGACGATAAAGGCTAGTGTTCTAGCCCATGCAAACCACAAGTAGTACAAGATAACATTCGCTTCTTTTACAATGATGAATGTCTATAAATGGTTTTTGTAAAAAAGGATTGGCTTCCATGCAAAGACTATAGTTCACAGTCGAAAAAAAAAAATGGAGAGTTTAATCCAATTTGCTTGTAGTACCTGAATGAAACTCTTGAACAAATTATAATATATTTCTGCTTATTAATGAAAGCGTCATTTTATAGTTCATCTCTGCTCAGTTAGAAAAGTGTATTTATTCTTGTAAATGCCTACTAATAAATGTGTATTTATTAAAGTAAATTTCTGCTGACATGAAATATCCGCCAGCAGGATTCTTCCAATACAGTACTAATTTTTCTTACAGAAAAAAAACACACACCTGAGTAACTTTGGTTTCAAATAACAATTAGCCTTAACAATCGATAATATGTATTTTAAGATAAGAAAAGTCCTAGATGGAGTATTCTGAGTAGGTATGCATCTCGGAACTCACCTGTGGAAGGCTGTCCTGTATAGCCTGGCCAGTCTTTGCTCGAAAATGGATGGAGACAAGTCAACTGCGGTTCCATTAGCTTCAAGTACTGTCACTAACCAGTATTTCTGATCTGGAAGATCCTGAAGGTAAAACCAAGAATAACTTAGTTCAGAAAGAGTTATCATTCCGTAATGAAGGAAAAGCAGGTAAATGGCTAAAATAATCTTAAAAATTTAAATGACATTTCTCTGCCCTGCCTCAAGGTAAGCGAGAGGTGGGGGCTATTCCTGTCTCTGCAGAACAGTCCCCCTCTACTAGCTGCCTCCCTAGCTAGCTCAGAAAAACTAGGGGCCTTCATGGGAATCGAGATACTCTTCCCGCATCACCTCTCTGGCTCAGGGCTAACGTCTTAGAGTCTGAGACTAAACAGTCCGAGTTCGAGGCAAATGCTGGCGCCTATATTTTTTATTTGCAAGAAATATATCTATTTATATTTTTTCCTCGTTCATTTTTTATTATTCACGCACGCATGCTTATAATAATTTATGGGAGGATTTTACCACATGGTAATTGCAAGCGGTGGTAAACGATCCAGGTCAGCTGGCAGCTCTCCACCTAAGTCGCCGTCGAAGAATACGCGTTCTAGAAGGAAGATTACCAAGAAACAGGCTTTAAGAAATGAAAATTCGACTATATCAGCTGAAGGAACTCCTGGTACTTCAAAAACCAATGATGAGACAAAAGAAGAGTCTGCATTTTTCACAGCCAACCCATTCCAAGCGTTACAGAAAGAGCAAGAAGAAGAAATGGAAACCGAAAAATCACAAGACAAAATCATAAGGCCTCCCACTATATTTATCAACAACATCAAAAATATAAAAATTTTCTGCACTCACATAAATCAAAAAGTTAATTCACAAACATATACCTGCATAAATAGAACTGACACAACAAAGATATCTTGTACAACACCTGACACATATAGAGCAGTAATAAAATATTTGAACGACTCCAAGGCTCAACACCACAAGTATCAACCGAAGGACGAACGTGCCCTGCGAGTGGTTATACGAAATCTCCATCCCTCCACTCCCCCAGAAGAGATCATTGAAGAACTCGCTTCGCTTGGCTTCAAGGCAAGGCAAGCCACAAACGTCATCGTCAAGAGATCTACTGAACAAGGAATGACGAAAGTTGCCTTACCTCTCTTCTTTGTGGACCTAGAACAGCAGCCAAATGTTGATAGAATTTACAACATTACCAGACTTTACCACACAAGAGTTCACGTCGAAAAACCATACCGCAAACGGGAGCCGGTGCAGTGAACGAATTGCCAGTCGTATAACCACACAAAGGCATACTGTAAATACATTCCAAGATGCGTCAGGTGTAAAGAAAACCACAAAAGCCAGAAGTGCAACAAGCCAAAGGAAAGCCCCGCGGCGTGTGCACTGTGCTCTTTAAACCATCCGGCTAACTACAAGGGATGCCAAACATTCAAAAATCTAAAAAGATTGAGCAACACCCGGCAGCGAAACTACGGTGAGTTCCCCTCCCCCCCGTGAAGAACTTCAACAACCCACCAGAAGAGTTGAAGCTGGAGTTTCTTTCGCAAAACTCGCTTCTGGATCCAGTCAACAAGATCAACCAATTCTCAATGAGACAGCTCCTGCCGACCAACATCCAGGCAACGAGTCAACACCAACTCCAAGACGGGCCACTCCCTTCATTCCACCACCAACTTCATCCAATGACATCACTTCCCTCCTTAATACCTTCCTAACAGACCTCAGATCCCTTATTAGCCCTCTCATTACCCTCCTTAATACCATAGTCACTCACCTGCTCCCAACCATTTCAAAATGATTCCCTCTCCCACACATAAATCCTTGTCCATCCTACTTTGGAATGCTAATGGCATAACAAATCACACAAACGAACTGACTATATTACTACAAGACAAACGTATAGATGTCGCACTCATCACAGAAACACGACTTACCAAAAATAAACATTTACGAATTCAGGATTACAACACTTACCGTACTGACCACCCAGACGGTAAAGCCCATGGAGGATCAGCCATCCTCACCCGAAGTACCTTATCCCATCACCCTCGTCCCACCAATCCCACAGATTCACTCCAAGCCACCACTATCAATATCTCAACATTTTCATTTCCAATTTCCCTGTCAGCTGTTTACTGTCCTCCTTATAAACCTTTAATAGAATCAGAAATCCTAGATCTTCTAGAATCCCTTGGTACCAAATTCCTTCTAGGAGGTGATTTCAACGCCAAGCATCTTCAGTGGGGTTCAAGGGTAACCAACTCCCGTGGTCGTACCCTACTCTCTGCACTCTCCTCAAAGCACTGCTCTACCATTTCCACGAACTCCCCAACATACTGGCCTACCGATCCAAACCGTATTCCCGATCTAATAGACTTCTTCGTTTCCTTTGGCCTTACATCCGTCTTCACCTCAATAGATTTCCTAGATGACTTATCCTCTGCCCATAGTCCTTTAATCCTTACACAGTCGCTACAACCTATTCCAAAGCCCCAACCCCCTTCCTTAATCACTGGACCAATTGATTGGAACCTCTTTCGATCACTCCTTGAAGACACCATCAACCTCAATATTTCCCTTAAAACCCCTGAAGACCTAGATATAGCAGTCCAACAATTCACAACCGCCATTCAACAATGTGCATGGAAATCCTCCCTTCCTAAACGCCATCATCAACCAATCCCAGCTGAAAGTCCTCTACCCCAATCCCTAAGAGACCTAATATTATCCAAACGCCAAGCACGAGCTCTATGGCAGAGAACTCGCCATCCCTCCGACCGTCGCTCTTACAATCAATTATGCCGATTAGTAAAGCGACAACTAATCCAACATCGTTCCGAATCCTTTAATTCCTACCTTTCATCTCTATCAACTCCCGACAAATCCCTTTGGACAGCCACCCGTAAAATCCTGAAATACCATCCTGTATCTCCCCCTCTTCGCCGAGAGGACGGCACATGGGCCGCCTCCGACGAAGAGAAATCCGAGTTATTTGCCAATCACCTAAAAAGAACATTTACTCCTCATCCCCCTCCTGAACCTGATTCTCATTTCCCTGAATTAGATGATTTCCTACAATCTCCACTTCCTCTCTCCCTTCCACCAAATGCAGTTAATCCATCTGAAGTTAAATTTCTAATATCCCGATTGCCATCCCGAAAATCCCCTGGTTACGACCTCATCACCTCCAGAATCCTTAAACAGCTTCCAACCAAGGCCATTGTATTCCTCACCTACATCTACAATTGCATCCTCCGAACAACCCATTATCCCATACTCTGGAAATTCTCAATTGTAGTTCTGTTTCCTAAACCTGGTAAACCTCCTAACAATCCTTCCTCCTACCGCCCCATAAGTCTTCTCCCTATATTTTCCAAATTATTTGAAAAGGTTTTATTAAAGCGCTTACTTCCTATCCTTAATTCCCAAAATCTCATCCCATCCCATCAATTCGGCTTCCGCTCCCAACACTCCACAGTGCAGCAAGGGCTTCGTGTTATTGATCTCATCTCCTCATCCCTCGAGCCTTCTTGGACCTTGCCCAGGCATTCGACCGAGTCTGGCATTCAGGCTTACTCTTTAAGCTCAAAACCCACCTTCCCAGCACCCTTTACCTAATCCTTCGCTCCTACCTCTCAGACAGGTTTTTCCGAGTCCGGCATCGAACAGCCTACTCAGATTATTGCCCTGTGGAAGTGGGAGTTCCTCAGGGTAGTGTCCTTGGCCCTATCCTTTATACATTTTATACAGCTGACATTCCACCACATCCTGACACCCTCCTGGCCACGTATGCAGATGATACGGCCATCCTTTTGCCCCACATAAATTCAGACACAGCCTCCCAGAACCTACAAACCCATCTAACCGAAATTGAACAGTGGTGCAAGAAATGGCGCATCAAAATAAACGTCGAAAAATGTCACCAAATAACCTTTACCCTTCGACGTAAAACCTGCCCTACTGTTTCCTTCAACGACAATCCTTTACCCATAACCAATACCATCCGATACCTTGGTTTTTACCTTGACTCTCGATTGACTTGGAACGCACACATTAAACTCAAACGACAAGAACTCAATCGACGATTCGGACAACTATACAGACTACTAAACCGATCATCACACTTAACCGTACATAACAAACTAACTGTCTACAACTCACTAATAAAACCTATCTGGACTTACGGAATAGAACTTTGGGGGACAGCCAAGCATTCCAACATCCACCGAATCCAAACATTCCAATCTAAAGTCCTTCGAACCATAGTCAATGCTCCTTATTATGTTACAAATCGAAACCTCCATAATGACCTAAATATCCCTTTTGTCCAAGATATAATCCCTAGCCGCTTCTCATCTTTCCATAGCAAATTAATCAATCATCCTAATCCTATAGCCCAATCCTTATCCAGCACCAATCATCCTTCTTCTCCACCAAGACGCCTCAACAGGAAGTGGCCCCAAGACTTACTTAGGCAGTGACGTGTCGTGGAGTGAACAAAAACAACTATCCGTGGAGTGATCAAAGAAATTATAATTGTATAAATTGAGAGTGATATCTGTGGATATTTTCTCTCCTCATGATATCACAGCCCACGTCTCCTTCGCCTTCAATCCTCCCTGCTAGTCGCAGGCTGTGGTTGGATGGCGTAAGGTAACTCCAGGTCATCATAGAATCCTTCCTAACAAGGAAGTTATTCGGTTGACAACTGGAGACTCCTGAGGCGTGAGCAAGTAACATGTATCAAATTACATAATACAATTGAATTGTAGATTGTGATATTTTCTAAAATAAAATAAATATTAATAACAAAATTTTAAAACTATTTACCTAGCCCAAAAAATAGATTTTTTAAAAATCTCAAGGATATACATTAATCTCAAAATATTTCACCATTTTTGAAGCCTAATCTTACCAAGTATGGAGGGTCAAGAGTAGGCTGAAGTGTGACCGTCGGTCCAGGAGGGAAGACTGTAGGTGTGGGGCTAATGTGGCACTCCTGACCAGGGCAAGGTTCAGGGAAGACTGGTGTGGGATATATTGTTGTAAGAATTGTTGTCGTTCGGAATATGGTAGTAGTCGCCCATGTGGCTTCGTTGTCTCCGGATCCATCCCCGTCACCCGATCCACTCCAGAGGAAGTCTTCCAACCGGTAGTTCCGCCGTGGCTCATCTTCCACAAATATACCTGCAACAATGGTTTTCATTAATAAGTGTAGTTCAATTTATTGGCATCAGAAGAAAAGAAAATACAAATTTATCTTATTTTTCCATTCATTGTCGACGCTTTTACACTCTACGATTGCCCTTAGGCTTGTGATAAAATTTGTTGCTTGTGCATTGGTAATGGAAAATGGAAAATCAGCTGGCGCGATCGAGGTATATATCGCGTGGGCTTGCACGGAAAATGTATTACAAATTTTTTTCGAATCATTTTGTCTGGCATGAAAACTTGTAAAATGATTAGTTATATGATAAAAATGAGCATTTCGCAAATCAGGTGCCTTGCCAGTAGTATGTTGTACGTCAGCTGATCATGTAGGCACTTTAAAAAATGGAAATTTTCGAATCATTAACGCAGGAATTAAACTTTTTCTGTTTATTCTAGAAATGTTGACAATAACAAAAATCGGGGTCTCCCGTGGTCTAGTTGGGGAAATTTCCTGCTGCACCCTGGATGTCGGCGCTAATGGCCTAGTGTTCGAAGCGCTGTAAAAAAAAAATAAAAATAAAAAAAAAATCGCCAAGAATGATCTAAACAAAGTAGTAACTGTTTCTATTCTAAGTATACAAAATTACACTAGGGAAATGGATGGAACCGCGCTAAGATGATGCAGTTCCTGCGAGTCGGACTTTTGTTAATGGCACTAGTCATAAGAACGGAAACGCATAAGATGATGCAGTTCCTGCGATTCGGACTTTTTTGTTAGATTTCGGTTAGTATTCTGTACTAATATTCTAAAAATAATTGAAATATTATTATATTAACTAGATTTTTTTTATATTTAATAATATAATTTTGCCTATTTCAGGAGGAATAGAAGTTTATCTATTTTCAGTTCTTCCTCTGAAGGAAAAGTGGCACAACAATTTTATTGTTTTTATGAAATATTTTATTTCAAGTTCCACTTCTTTTTTTAGTGATCTAAGCCATAAAATGAAGATAGAGATTATATTTTTAGAGCTTTAGGTGTATCAGGCGCTATATTGTACTTATGGCACAAATTTTTGTTGACACGACATTCTTTGAATATTTGATCTGTATTGTAATAGAGCTACAAGTCGAACATTTCGAAAGTTAGTCTTTTTGTATCATATATCCGTACGTTAGTATTGAGTATCCGATTCGGAGACATTAATTACGACTTCTTCCTTTCTTGATTTTCTTGAGGAAGATTTCCAGGTTAAAAGTCTTGAAAAGCTAATTCATGAAATGGCACTCAATATGTTGTACTACTCTTAGAAAGCGGGGGTAAACGTGCCTGATCGGCGAGTGCGGTCAGCATTTCGAGTAATTTACATGGAGTGAATGAGCAGTGGCCCGCTGCTGAGCTATTGTTGGCGGATGGCTTCCGGCTCCCCACCTCCGCCCCCCCTACACACACAAAAATTATCCGTTACACTTCGTAGAGTAACGACGGATAATGAAAGGTTTTGCCGCCCGAGAATAGAATCAGAGGCCTCTCTGACCTACTGACGAGGAATTTGGGTCAGATGTCGCATGTCCACAAATGGAGATGTAATGTAAAGGAGATTGGAGGGGGGGGGGACAACTGTGATAATTATGGAGAAAAGTGCTTCTAAAATTCCTTAAGTTTATTTAAATACATTTTAGGAAGAGGAAAGCGGAAAATGGCTCCTTGAAATTCTCGGGAGAAATAGTCAGTGCACGTTTCATCATTGGCAGTTTGGCTTTATTTCAAGGGATGCGGATTTTGATGTATAATGCTGCTAAGTGAGATAGAGGCCTGTGGTAGCGTGGGAAATACTCGATGAAACATTGTGACTGGTGCTAGTGTGATTGGCTGAACGTTATACTTTTCAATGAGCTCCTTAGCGCGTCTAAGTGGTGTAGTTTGGGATTTTAGACGGTGCCATGCTAGGATGTCATTGTTCCATAGAGTGGGATTTATTCTCCTTGTAAAATCCCAAAACTTCAACACACCTCACTCTCAGGATTCCAATGCCGGCCTGAATATCCATGACCGCAATTGGTGTTTATTCAACAGCCCCTGTTATGATTCTTACGGCTCTGTTCTGAACTTTTTTTGTATGCTCCTTTTTAATATTACTGACAAGATCAATCAGCTCATCTCCATACTCCAGTACAGACCTGACGTAGGACTTGAATGCTACTTTGTCTTCAATTATCTTAGTCTGCTCTTTTCTCTAGTTTCAGGGTCGCCGAAGTACTGATTAAACTGCAATCTTTTGTACAGTAGAGTGCCTAGGTACTTCGATCACTGCTTGATAAGGGCTCAATTTGTACTGCAGTCGAATTTTGTTGGTCGAAATATTGCTTCATAGAAGATTTTCCCATCAAAAGTGGACTCTTGATCCTTTTCTTTCAAGGTAGATTTGTCCTTCTCCTGAATGTACTGATATTTTCAGATATGTGTTATTAGAATGAAAGCAGCTCTCTCTCCCTATCTTTGTACATATATATATATATATATATATATATATATATATATATATATATATATATATATATATATAACTCCTGACCTGATCATCTGAGGGGACTAGTAGAAGAATTATCGTATAATCTTGAGTTCGTCTTATATGGAGTAATTTACGATAAAAATTCCATGTTAAAAAAAGACATGTTAAAATATAAACTGTGCCCTAAAGCCAACTGTCATTTTACAACAATGATTTTTCGCGATAATCCAAAGAAATGTTGAAGTAAATATATGGCTGAATTACGTCAATTGGAGTCAATTGGTTTCTGATCTATTTTTGTGCACACAATTTATTTTTTTAAGTAACAATAATATCCGCAAGAGAGTCTCCCCATGGTATTGTGGCTAAAACCTTAGATTCTCATGTGGGAGATGGGGGATCGAGTCCCTCCGGCAGTAGGGATTTTTCTCATTACTGGCCCCGTTGAGAAAATTCCCAGCTGCACCATGGATGTCAGCGCTAATGGCTCATATGTCGGTGCGCCGTAAAAAATGCGCCTTCAGGACATCAATAAATTGATGGCGTAAAACGTTGAACCCCTCTTCATCCATATTGGCTCCTAGGTAAGCCTTAGAACGAACGTTGTGTTGTTTTGAATAGGAATGGAAGAGTGTAAACATTTTTCTTAATAAATATATCACAATAGAATAAAATCAAAACTCGATTTATCCAGTGAATTTCGGAAAGAGGGGGGGATTCCCATTTCGCAGCTTGTTTGGCATGTAATAGGGTTTCTATAATATCCTTTTTAGTTTTTCAACTTACAGGAAGTGCTGATTTCTACTTCCTATGCTTTATATTCTCCTTACCGAAAGTCGTCTTTGTGCTTTATAGAAAGTCTTCTTTGTTGATTTCGCCTTGTCCTCTCGTCTAGTGGTTTCTTGCTGGGTAGAACACTAACTGCTATATTAATCCAAAGCACGAGGGCTCACAATAGAGAGACCATTATTCATGTTTAACGATTATTTGTTTAATCAAAATACTGTATATTGCCAAGGACTGCTTATTCCGGCAGTGACATCGTCTTAAAATTTTTAACATTAATAAAATTAATTTGCACGGCTGAGATTTAAACTCAGTTCCCCCGCACTCCGAGCAGGTGCTTAAACCAATTTAGCGACTGGCCTCCATATCAATGCATGGCACGTTAAGTCCCTCTGAAAATGAGTAAAGATTATATCCTCCCATCCCATTCAATACACAATTTAAAACCGTATTAAATGAGGTACTTTAATGAAATTCTCAAAAGTATAGATTGATATCTCCTTGCGTGAGCAACGGTTGGATATTTTCCAGAAGATTTTGTGTGTGTTGCTTCATCTTGACTGTCCATGAAAATGAGGTTGCTGGGCTTCTCTGATTATTATGGCATTTTGTAGGAAATGTCTGCTACGTAGGAAATGTTTGCCGAAAATTCATGATCTTTACGAAAATGAAAAAAAAAAAAAAAATAGAATCTAATCAATGAAAGTGGGTCACCGCTTTTCAATGGTGGAATAATACTTCATTTTATGTGTAACCACCTGGACGATAGTGGTGGTCGCAGAAACCCCAATTCTCTACTCACCTTTAGTGGTGTTCGTTTGAGGTAAAATTTCTTGTGCCTCCATTGTAGGACTGATTTTCATTTTAATATCAACTAGAAGAATGACTCTCTTGCGAATAAGATTGACACTGATTAAAGCATACTGAGTCATTTAAGCAAGATATAATATATAAGAAAGTTTTTTGAAAATCTGCAAAGATGAGATATTTTCTAGGAAACTTAAGTTTTTGGGAAGAAACGGGTCAATCAATATCAGGCGGGGCAGGAGGGAAGAGCGAGAGGGGAGAACTCATGTTGCCATCTGGAGCCAGGCACACCCTTCCTCTTTCCCGACATTATGTACCTCAGGCTCTTTTGCATTTTCCATCTCACGGGGAAAAGGCATTATTAACCATAAACTTAAGAGAAACAATTAACTACACAGAATGTAATTTTTCTAGAAAAGATGTTGGAGCGCAGCCTAACAATACTGATTTAAAATCCAAAGGGATTTCCGGTTAAAGAATCTTTCTTTGTGAGTTTTGACTTATTCATTAGATACCTTCTTCGGCAATAGTGACAAGAGGTACGGAGGAAAGAAGATGGCCTGCAATTTGGAGATCTAGGAGGCAATTCTCGTTTTTCCCACCCCCTCGCAATTATGACGGATAAGTATTCCCCTAATATAAGAAAGACCATATGAGATTTTTTTGATAATCTGAATATTTATCTTTGCAGATTACCAACTATTATGTTGCCTTTGATGTTTCTCGACCTCAGGGATCGAACGTTTAGATGAAGATTACGCGTGGGTCATGGGCGTGTATAAGGGGGGGGGGGGGCTGCAGCCCCCCCCCCCGAAATTTTGATTTGATCGGTAAAAATGTCATAAAACCCTGAAAAATAAATTAAATAAGATCATTTAGTATATAAAACATATTCTATTTTGTGTGTGATAGCGTTTAAGTTGGCTAAAACTCTTCCAAGATCTAAATGGTTAGTATTCCATACACCGGAAATGGTCTCAGCCCCCCCGAAATTTTCCCAGCCCCCTCCGAAATTATTTTCAATATACGCCCATGGCGTGGGTCACAAGAATCAAACCTAGGAGAGAGAAGAGGTTCTCTTAGAATTTAGGAACCAACCCATTTTTCTTGTCATATATAATAAGATAAATTAAAATTTCAGATCATAGACTTATTAGTTCGCAAGATTCTGGTGGAAAATACTTTAAACTTAATAAGCAATTAGCACAAGTAAGAATTACCTTGAAAAAAAAAACAGGATATTTCATGACCATTAAATATTTAACAACTTGACGAAATAATTCGTAGTTTGCGCTATTGCCTAGGATTTCAACTTTCACCAATTTTGTTTGACTCCGGACGGTGAAAAAATCGTCGTAACGCTGCGGTTATAACCTAGGAAGCCAATTGCTTATCTCAAGCGATCAACTCACTCAGTATCGAGACGCTTGAAAAATATTCAGCTATCAGTTAACAAATTAGGGAGACACGGGGCTCAATTGAGCCAGTTGACTTAAAAAATTGAAAAAATGAATCTTTCTCTTACAAGGAGAGTATACAGCGATGGGGTCACCGATTTGGGCCAATTTTTTTCTCGTGATTCTACATCGAAAAATAGTCGACACGTGTCCGAGCGTTCCGTCCAATGCGCCTAAGGAGCCGAGAAATAAAATAAAATAGGTTGAAAGTGCTTTATTTTTTATATCGAGTTTAGAAAATGATATCGACATGATTCTTTCACAAATTCATTTGTTTTATAGAGTATATTAAAAGAAAAATATAATCGTTAAAAAATAATTTAGATTTCCTCAAATATATTCAAAAATATGCTATCGTTTTCAGGTAAACTAGTATTATACATTTTTTTACACCAAAAATAATAGCAGATTTAAAATAAGAACCCCAAGAAACCCTAATATATTGAATATCATTGAAAACAAAAAATAATGATTTTTCCTAGTCTGGAAGAGACTAAAAATTTGTAAGCGAAAAGGTAATGTAACGTTTTGAAATTCAATATCTCCCCTTGAGATAATCCGATTTTTACATCATTGAAATCTTTCGAAAGAAGAAAGACTCCCTTTTCTAACCATATAAATGACTATTGTATTATCTCAAAAGGTACTTGCGAAAAATGGTTTTCAAAATAAAAATAGAATGTAAACTTTTTTGCATATAACGTCAATTCCAGAACACGTAGAAACACCCCAATTGGACGGAAATGTGTTCCATTATGGCCTTTATTGACCCTCCAAGTTTGGTTTGGATCGGGTAAACATTCTTTGAAATATGGCCGGATTCTTGAATCTTTAACAAAATTTTTAGGGTCCCCCCTCAGCGAAATTTAAAATACATTTTTTTTTATTTTTGTAATATTCCCAAAATTTGAATTTAGGGGTTTTTCAATGTGCTAAAAACGAATCTGACATTCCGTTTTTAAATAAAAAATTGTTTTACATACTCGACTCTAGAAGTCGTTAAGTGTAAGAAGATTATTACGGACAAATATTCCATAAACCTACATTTAAAAAGTTATCGATTATGAAACAATTTTTGATGTACTAATTCGGTACGTATCCTTCTGGACTAACCCCTCTGTATAGTGGACACCTCTCTATAGTGGACAACTTTGGTTCTCCCAGAGGTGTCCGCTATAGGGAGGTTTCACTGTATATATATATATATATATATATATATATATATATATATATATATATATATATATATATATATATATATATAAATCAGCTGTTTGTTTCTTATACAAAACCACACCGTTTGACCGATTTTAACCAAACTTGGCACATAGATAGTTCTTGATCTGGGGAGTGTCATAGGCTATGCCATAATCGTTACCAGCTGTTTGTCTGTCTCTGTTCTTTATCCCTACCCGGGGACTGTCATATCCTTCGAAATTCTGAACCCGAATATTTACAGATTTGCGTTTTTTGATTTTACTACTTACTATTTTATTACTTATTTGGTTTCTAATTTATTTTTGCTTTACTAGATGCGCAGCATGGCACGCCGGGTAACAGCTAGTAAAATTATAAAATTCCAATTGTACCTAACAGATTCATTTATTCATACTTTATCATTTCCAACTTAAATTAATAGTAAAATAGGATTGTATTGAGTCAAATAGGGTCAATTGAATCATGAATCCCAGGTGTGGTTGAGCCACGTGGAGCATCAGACATGTGCGTATTGAACCATTCGGCGCCGTATTTATAATTTTTGAAAATTTTTGTTATATATTGGATAAATTATGTATCGAAATTATAATGTATACATATAACTGCCATTTCATAAAACAAATATTATTTTGTTTTAATTCAACTAGAAAAAAAATGTCTTAACTTTTTTGGCTCACCTGTTGCTCACGTTAAACATTTGTACGCCTGAGTATGATAATTTTCCATAGTTTTTCCTCCAACGTCCTAACCATACCTTTCATAGGAAAAAAACCATTCGTAGATATTTTACAATCAGTCCTTCCGATATAGAAAATATTTTGGTTGTTGATAGTAAAACCCTGTTCCTAAATATTTTTATTTTCATTCTAAATAGGCTAAAATTAAGAAGCAGCTTAGATGTTAGACTTAGTTATAAAATATTTAATATTCTTTAGAACAAAGCCAAGAGTAGACATTTTTTTTCCACATTATTACTTTGTTCAAACTCTTTATTGTTTAATACTGTAAACAGATTATGCATATATATGTGTGTGTGTGTGTGTAAAAAAAATGTAGCATGTTTGTGACACGAGCAGTTTTGGGATTTTTCATATATTTTCTTATATATTTCGAAAACGGTTTCGAAACATGGGCGTATATAGGAAATAATTTCAGGAGGGGATGGGAAAATTTCGGGGGGGGGGCTGAGACCATTTCCGGGGCATGGAATATGAAACATTTAGAACTTGGAATAGTTTTAGGCAACTAAAACGCTATTACACCTAAAATAAACTATTTTATTAACTAAGTGATCTTATTTAACTTATTTTTAAGGTTTTTATGACACATTTTGACCACCAAATGAAAATTTCGGGGGGGGGGGCTGCAGCCCCCTCAGCCCCTCCTCCCTTATATACGCCCATGTTTCGAAATCGTGATAATTTGAAGGTTGACATTTGAAAGCTTAGTATATTATTTAAAAAACGTTTCCTAAGTAATTTTCGATGGGGCGATCTCAGTTGGAGAAATAATTGCTTGAAACTTCGGAAATATTGGTTTCGTTACCTTGGCGCTTTTTGTTTACTCCGTTTTCCTCGAAAAGGAGAAACAATGGTTCTTTTTAATAGATGTTTCCAAACGGAAGAGGCTGACTGTGTAATTTTTCTAAACATAATGAGGCCTAAAATCTAACTTTTCTTTAAGATTTCATTTGAGGAGGTGTATAATTTATGACAAAGTATTAACTGCATCTATCCCAGGCTTGCCAAATGAAACTGGGGATAAGAAAATTACGTAAACGTGCTAAGATGTCGCAGAGCATTTAACATACCGTGCCAAGGGTCGTGGGTTCGATTCCCACTAGGGGTGGTGGCTTTTCTTTAGAAAAAAATAAAAGGCATCAGCCCTATGCTGAATAGAAAAGGGTGGTAACCTATAGATAACCCGTCCTAAAATTCTTAGCTAATAATAATTGACGTAATAACATTTAAATAAATAAATTGGTATTTACGTGATTAATTTAATTGCTTTGGCCATATTTTGGAGTTATTGTCCCAAGAAATTGAACGGGCCTTACTATTTGAAAGTACTTTCACACATCTCGTGAACAGATGAAGCATTCACCAGTATTAAATTCCTTCCCTTGTAATTTTATGCCATTGCATTTTTTTTACAATATTGAAAGAATGTCTATATCCCTAGTATTGACATACCTGCTCTTATGCCATGGCAATTCTATTCAGTTTGTAAATAAATTGAATCATTTAAGTACTTCAGGTAATCATATACGCATATCATCATTATATATATGTTTATGTATATATGGTCCTCCGAAATCCATGGTTTAGCATCCACCTTTATGACTTGTACAAAGATGTAGGCCAACTGCAGTCATGTTCTCTTTTAAGAATTTCAAATTTACTTGAAAGTTAAAATCAAATTTAAGGTAAATGCTGTATAGATTTCTTGGGACAAAAATAAAAAAAGTCCGTTTCGCAGGACTGCATCATCTTAGCGCGGTTCCGTTCATATCCCTAGTCTAATTTGGAAAGATTAAAATAGAAGCAGTTATTATTTTGGTTCCACCAGTCTTTTTTTTTTTAATTAATTATTATAATGGCGGGTCAACCCTTAAGGTCACTAGCGCCATTCCTGTGAGTAGTAAAGTCTTGAAAGGTCATGATTTACAATCTTACCTGGAAGGGTCTGCTACACTAGAAACGGACCCTCTAGTGACAAGGTCTTGGAATCTTGGACATCCATATCTCTAACATTAAATTGTTTTTCCTATTTTTCTTAACTTGTTTTATTTTCAAATACATTATCCAACAATAAGCAATTAAAAAATAACAAGGAATAAAAAACAGACAAAAAGAACAGTTCGAATAAGCGAAATCAATTACTTTAAAGTTTTAAGGTCTTATTTCTCCGATTGACATCGCCTAATCAAAACTTTCATTAGAACCTTTTTTTAAGAGCATTTAATAAGCTTTCTAATGGTATTCTTCCGTTTACCAAGATTCTCAACCTTTTTCGAGATATTAAGGAAAGTATACAAAGTTACCAAAACTTTTTATGTTATTAGTTTTAATGAAAGTAGAACATGCAGAAAATGTTTCAACTGAATCCCATGATTCTAAGTACCCAAACCAAAAACGGTATTCAAAAACTATCTTTCCAATTTTCTCGAAAACGGTTAAAGCTATCGCCTTGAAAATGGTTTCATTCGTTTTCCTAGCCCAAGAAGCCTATAAAACGAGTACTTACAAGCTTATGAACTCAAAAACGTAAGCGTTACGATTTTTTTTGCGCGAATTTCGCCCCAAACGCCATCTTCCAGTGGGCGGATTCTGCTGGTTAACGAACTTGACCTTTTAAATTGGACGACGGATTTTTGTACCAAATTTCATCACAATCGGACCATTAGGGAAGCCAGAAATGAGCGAACAGACAAATATATATATATATATATATATATATATATATATATATATATATATATACATATATATACATATATATATATATATATATACAAATTTCAACCACCGTTATTTTCGGCCTCTAGGGGTTCTGCGAAATTTTCTAGTGGGCACTTTCGGATTGTTTCATTGTATCAACCTTATAAGCGGGGTTCCTCCCTATGGGGGAGGGAGGAACCGCGCTAAAAAAAGTTCAATTTTGTAGACCGGTGCAATCTGTTCTTAAGTATTCATCGACCTTTAGAATGAGCAATGTTTCAACTATCCAATAGCATGTTTTGCGCAGAGTTGAACATAATAACATCGACACACATAATTGGTAAAACAAATTTATTTGTTATTTTTTTTAATTAAATTACCTTGTGTGAACTAAAGTTGTCTTCTTACAAGAATGATTCTGGCAAGCCAGCCAAGTGGTAAATTCAAAGAAAGTTAATTAACTTTGTTCCTTTCATAAGAATCCTTGGGATCATATCGATTCATTGAAGAACAACGTCACAACTTAGCCAGCACGCAATGTTTGGCAAATGAAATTGACGTAGAGGTTTCGAAGAGACTTCGTAATTGTGCTGGCATAGTCATGGGCGTATATAAGGGGGGGCTGAGGGGGCTGCAGCCCCCCCCCCCACCCGAAATTTTGATTTGATCGGTAAAAATTTCATAAAACCCTTAAAAATAAATTAAATAAGATAATTTAGTTCATAAAACATATTTGGGTGTAATAGCGTTTAAGTTGGGTAAAACTCTTCCAAGATCTAAATTGTTAGTATTCCATACACCGGAAATGGTCTCAGCCCCTCCCGAAATTTTTCCAGCCCCCTCCGAAATTATTTTCTATATACGCCTATGGGCATAGTGAACACATTTTAAAAGTGTAAGAGGGGGTCTTACTCAACTGAACAACATAGGCGTATATAGGAAAATATTTCGGGGGGGGGGGGAGGGGGCTGGGACCATTTCCGGTGTATGGAATACTAACAATTTAGAACTTAGGAATAGTTTTAGGCATCTAAAAAGGTATTAAAACGAAAATAAAATATTTTTATGAACTAATTGATCTTATCTAATTTATTTGTAAGGGTTTTATGACACATTTTTACTATCAACTCAAAATTTCGGAGGTGGGTAGGGGGGCTGCAGCCCCCCCTTATATGCGCCCATAGACTGAAATGCTCCTCTCTTTCTAGTAATTAATCAGACGAATTGTCAATTAGTCTAATATCAATTTGGATAGATAGATAACGTTTATTTATGAATATTAACAAAAAACTAAAACTAAAATACCATAACATTTGAGCAATAGAATCCGTCGGTCTATCGGAACTTTAGTAGATTTTAATATTAATTATTTCGTTTCTAATTTATTTTTACTTTTATAGATGTAGAAAGTCGGTGTAGCATAGCACGCCGGGTAACAGCTAGAATATATATATACAAACACACACACACACAATAAAACCTCGTTAGCCCGGACCTCTTTAACTCGGACGTCCGGATAAGCCGGACCAGTTTTGAAAACAAATTTATGATTTTCAGCGCAGTAAATGAGGACCTACGTCTCATTTTTCTCGTTTTACATTGGATAAGATGCTATTCTCAGTAGGTAAATTACGCAAGATTTCCTTGCGTAACGGTCGAGGTGCAGTATAGTTTGCTTGTTGACCGCGATTTAAACATAAACATAAAAACATTGTTATGACTATAGAAAAAAGTCCGACTCGCAGGAACTGCAGCATCTTAGCGCGGTTCCGTTCATGTCCCTAGTGCCATTTGGTAAGCTTAGAAAAGAAATAAACTTATTTTTTTTTATATATCTCGTGAAAATTGTCAAAATCCTCTCGAATATCTCGAATAAAAGTGATATTAAGGCGTCAGGGACACCGACAGTAATTAACTTTTACACAGATGCGGAAATTACACAATCCGGCTCTCATTCTAAAGCAAAGCTCTATAAATCAATACAAAATATGCCTAATAAAGCCTTTCTAGAGGGTACAGAAGCATGGGCATATATGAGGGGGGGCTGAGGGGGCTGCAGCCCCGTCCCGAAATTTTGAATTAATGATGAAAACTTCTCGTAAAACCCTTAAAAATAAATTAAATAAGATCACTTAGTTCATAAAACATATTTTATTTTACGTGCAATAGCGTTTTAGTTGCCTAAAACTATTCCAAGCTCTAAATATTTAGTATTCCATACCCTGGAAATGGTCTCAGCCCCCCCCCCCGAAATTGTTTTTATATACGTCCATGTACAGAACCTTTTTTGTAGAGCATTTAGTAAGCTTTCGAATGGTAATCTTCCGCTTCACAAGATTGTCAACGGTTTTCGAGATACTAACGAAAGTATACAAAGTTACCAAAACTTTTTTTGTCTGTTAATAAAATATTTTATTCTAACTCTTCCTTTACCCTAAAGGTAACAAAAATTTCAACATATTAGTGTTGATGAAATTCGAACACGCAGAAAATGTTTCAACTGTATCCCATAATTCTAAGTACCAAATTCAAAGACAAACAACCCTCCCTAGGAAGGACGCTAGGCAGTTGAAAAGCTAAATCTTGGAAATCCATATCTCTAACATTAAATTGATTTCTTATTTTTCTTAACCTGTTTTATTTTCAAATACATTATCCAACTCTAAGCAATTAAAAAATAACAAGGAATAAAAATATAAAATTTTAGGCACTTTCAACACTTGTTCACACTGAGTAAAACAATATAAACAGATCTAAGGTGTTACACGGTAGCTGGTGAAAGAATGAATGAGGTCTCGTATTGCAATTCTCTGTATGCAGGGTCTACTTCCAGGTAGTCGTCATATACTTTTACTGCCCTTTACCGTTACTCAGAAAGCTCTTTGTGTTTACAAACAAAGGACTCGGTATAGACCACCCGTATTAACCCAAAAGTGATTATGTCAAGCTTGATAAACTTCCTGAATTAAATTAAGGAATTTAAGAGTGCTTAAAATAGGTTCTTGATCTAGTCAAAAAATTCAAGGAGAATTACACCACGAATAGAAAATGTCGGCCAAACAGAAGGAAAATAACAATAACAAGGATAGTTAAACTTCGTTTTCAAAGATTGTTAGTTGTAACACAAAAACGGTCACTCATGATTCTAATAAATTAACTGTGAAGGGTGATTACACAAATATTCCTGTTGAGGCTTTAAAGCTTCAACTCAAAAAACATATTAACCCACAGGTAATATCTAGATATTCGTACGGCATCTTCGAATTCTAACAAACAAAATATTGCTTCTAATTATACGTATCCTGTTTCCTGACAAATACATTTGACTACTATAAGAAATTACAAAAATGACGAGCAGTGAAAAAACTGCGGGAAACACACAAATAGATCCGTTTAAATAAACGAAACTAATTAACTAAGTTTTAAGCACTTATTTCTCCTAATGTGACGACCCCATCAAACATTTCTTCAAAACATTTTTCCACGATTTCCTAACCCTTTTTGAGATATTAATGAAAATATACGAAGAGGGCCTAATAGATATTCATACGGGATCTGAGAATCCCAAGATTCCGCAAAAATAAAATATTCTAATTTTACGTATCCTGTTTTTTTTTTTTTTTTTTTTTTTTTTTTTTTTTTAGGGCGCATCTACTTCTGGGTCATTAGCACCCGTATCCTGTGTTATTGGCAAATACATTTGACTACTATAAGCAATAGCAAACAATAGGGAATATGCCAAAGAACTCGGATTAGGAGCCTCGACAGTTTCAAGACATTTGAAGGAAATCGGCAAATCCAAAACTGACATTTCATACGGTACAGCCTGATATATTTCTAACAATGAATTGTTTTTCTTATTTTAATTAATCTGTTTTATTGTCAAATACATTATCCAACCATAAGAAATGAAAAAATAGGAATAAAAACAGACCAAAAGAATCGTATGAAATAAACGAAATCAATTACTTCAAAGTTTAAGCACTTATTTCATCCGATTGACATCGCTTATTCAAAACTTTCCTCAAAACCTTTTTTGTAGACCATTTAGTAAGCTTTCGAATGGTAACCTTTCGCTTCCCAAGATTTTCAATCGTTTTCAAGATATTAATGGAAGTATACGAAGTTCCCAAAATTTGCATTATTTCTAGCAACAGAAAATTGGTCTCATTTTTCCTATCCTGTTTTACATACAAATACATTTTCCCAACATAAGAAATTACAAAAATAAAAAGCAATAAAAAACCTAGGGAAAGAGGCAAAAATTACAAAAAGAACGACAAAAACCCGTTCATAAGAAAAAAACAGACGTATTTGAAGATTTAAGCACTTATTTCTCCGATTGACATAACCTAATCAAAAATAGTTTTAGAATCTTTTTTGTAGAAACTTTAGTAAGCTTTCAAATAGCTTCTATCTACTTACCACGATTTCCCAACCGTGTTCGAGATATTAATGAAAGTATACAAAGTTCCCAAAACTTTTCATGTCTGTTAATAAAATATTTTATTCTAACCCTTCCTTAACTCCAAACGTAACAAAACTTTCAACATATTAGTTTTAATGAAAGAAGAACATGCAGATAATGTTTCAACTGAATCCCGTGATTCTAAGTACCCAAACCAAAAACGGTATTCAAAAACTATTTTTCCAATTTTCTCGAAAACGGTTAAAGCTATCGCCTTGAAAATGGTTTCATTCGTTTTCCTAGCCCAAGAGGCATATAAAAAGAGTCCTTACAAGCTTATGAACTCAAAAACGTAAGCGTTACGATTTTTTTTGCGCGAATTTCGCCCCAAACGCCATCTTCCAGTGGGCGGATTTTGCTGGTTAACGAACTTGACCTTTCAAATTGGACGACAGATTTTTGTACCAAATTTCATCAAAATCGGACCATTCGTCTTCTATTTAGAGAGCGAACAGACAAATATATATATATATATATATATATATATATATATATATAAATATATACATATATATATATATACAAATTTGAACCACCGTTATTTTCGGTTTCTAGGGGTTCTGAAACGCAAAATTTTCTAGTCGGCACTTCCGGATTGTTTCATTGTATCAACCTTATAAGCGGGGTTCCTCCCTATGGGGGAGGGAGGAACCGCGCTAAAAGGATGGAAGGAAGATTGATAAGAAAACCCCGTTAAAAAACAATGCTGCTTACTTTGGAGTAGGAACATCAACCGTATCTGATTTGAAAACTCCGACTCGCAGGAACTGCATCATCTTAGCGCGGTTCCGTTCTTATTCCTAGTGTCATTTTGAAAGAATGAAATAGAAACACTCATTATTGTGGTCCGAGCGTACCCTTTTACCTGGAACACATTAATGCTGGCTTGGCCAGGCTCCACTGCTACTGACATGAAATTCTTATTTCATTGTTCAATGTATTTAAAACTATCAAAATGTTATAATTTCTAAATGTTAATAAAAATAAATACAATTTAAAACAAACAATTAAAAAGTGAGCTTAACAACTACGAAAACCCGTTCAAAAGAACAAAACAAACACATTCAAAGTTTTAAACACCGTTTTCTCCGATTGACATCGACTAATCGAAAATCTTCTCAGAACATTAATTATAGAAAATTTAGTAAGCTTCTGAATAGTACCTATCCACTTACCACGATTTCCCAACTGTTTTCGAGATATTAAGGAAAATATGCGAAGTCAAAACTTTTCATGTCTCTTAATAAAATATTTTATTCTAATTCTTCCTAAACTCCAAACGTAACCAAAATTTACACATCTTTGTATGTATGAATTTTAAACATGCAGAAAGTATTTTAACCAAATCCCATGATTCTAAGTAACCCAACCAACCAAAAACTTTATTTAACAACTATATTTCTCGGAAACGGTTAAAGCTATCGCCTTAAAAATGGGTTCATTCGTTTTACTAGCCCAAGAAGCCTATAAAACGAGTACTTACAAGCATATAAACTCAAAAACATAAGCGTTACGATTTTTTTTTGCGCGAATTTCGCCCCAAACGCCATCTTCCAGTGGGCGGATTCTGCTGGCTAACGAACTTGAACTTTCAAATTAGACGACAGATTAGACGACATTATTCAAGGGTAAAGATTTAACCCCCGAGAGAATGGACTTTTATTTGCCATGAAGCACATATTTACAGTTGATTATAACAGTAAAACGAATTTGCTAGTTAAACAAGAAACTTAAAATGACAACGAATTTTTGCTTGTTTGGAATAGAGCCTTCTGAGCAGTAGTCGAAGAATGCTGTACATAATTTTATAGACTTATACAGCCTTCCTCAAGAATGAGGATTAAGAATTACCCGCTTCTGTGTAAGTTGGCTACTGTCAGATTCCTGTTATTTGTGATGCCTAATCTATTCGAATTCTTCGAGATGCACGGAACCGCGCTAAGATGACACAGCTCCTGCGAGTCGGACTTTCTTACTACAGACTAGTTTGTCGCTATATTGAGTACAGTGCAAATACATAGGCTATTACAGTACATATAGGGTATGTGTTTTCAGGTGAAAGTGTATTGATAATAATTTGTAAACTCCATTAATAATATTTCGGTGATTTTTGGTTTTTTCTTCGCTTTTCCTTCATTCTCTGGATAACCCGGATTTTGCTTAACTCGGATCAGCCCCGGTCCCAGTTGATCCGGGTAAACGAGGTTTTAGTGTATGTATATATGTATCTATATGTATCTATATATATATATATATATATATATATATATATATATATATATATATATATATATTTATTTAATTCCACGATTTCTGGCCTTTATTTATGTATATTTATTTATTTTTTATATAAATATGGCACAGGTCGAAATAATAGTACTCCATTTTATGTACTATTTTATTTTTGGCACGCCCTACATGTTTCGTGGCCTTTATGCCACCTCCTCAGGGGCCACTAAATCCCCATGTGTGGTTAGCTCGCCACCCATACTAAGACTGTAGTATGGGTGGCGAGCTAACCACACATGGGGATTTAGTGGCCGCTGAGGAGGTGGCATAAAGGCCAAGAAACATGTAGGGCGTGCCAAAAATAAAATAGTACATAAAATGGAGTACTATTATTTCGACCTGTGCCATATTTATATAAAAAATAAATAAATATACATAAATGAAGGTCAGAAATCGTGGAATTAAATATGAATAACTCCAAGGCGGAAAAAAGGAGGGACGAAGAACTCTACTTTGAGATTCTGAATATGAACATTGACGAGAACGGAATGAAGGAATTGTATAAAAAAGAGTCTTAGTATGGGTGGCGAGCTAACCACACATGGGGATTTAGTGGCCCCTGAGGAGGCGGCATAAAGGCCACGAAACATGTAGGGCGTGCCAAAAATAAAATAGTACATAAAATGGAGTACTATTA
This sequence comes from Gonocerus acuteangulatus, assembly GCA_946811695.1. Taxonomy (NCBI): domain Eukaryota; kingdom Metazoa; phylum Arthropoda; class Insecta; order Hemiptera; family Coreidae; genus Gonocerus; species Gonocerus acuteangulatus. The sequence goes on along the minus strand of OX328132.1, from coordinate 96,896,113 downwards.
TTTCGACCTGTGCCATATTTATATAAAAAATAAATATATATATATATATATATATATATATATATATATATATATATATATATACATATGGTTGTTCGCGCTTAAGAAAAACTTTGTGTTTGAAATAGAATATTTCTAAAGAACAAATGGAAGTCGCGGCGTCGCACAGTGGTCAAAAGTAGCCAAAAAGCGCTCAAAACTTGATTTTTTGAAGTATTTTCTCCGAACCCATTCGCCTTAAATATATGTTAAATACCTCGTGAGAGTGCCATTTCTTGAGTTTTAGGCCCCACCGTTGATTGCAGGACGGTGGTTAATCATTGAAGTACTAGAAACGAAGAAAATTTCCCAAATCCTCATGTACCAAAATTGTTCCTTCAACTTTACTTTTTCAGACCGATAAGATTGACGCATGTTTTTCTTGTTTTAATGGGAAGTTCTGAGGTAAAAAAAAAAAAAATCTGTATTTTTCGAATGGCCTTCATGGACGGGGATACTGAAAAAGTAAAAAAATTACACGTATCAAATTTCGTTTTGTCATATAGCTTTTGCGTCTCTCTAATTTCGGGCTTAAATATTCCGTGGGCATGTATAGAAAGACCCCAGACTGAAATTAGCTGCATAAGTCTGCCTACTTCGGTGCTAGAGGCGAACCAACTCGATAAAAGACTAACAAACAGACGCGCGTTATCTCTATGTAAACATTGGAATCAAATCGAAGACTGATTTTTTTTGCAGTATTCTAGTCAGTGTTGGCTGCAAGAAATGTCTGAAGTGATCCAAGTGAAAAATCGTGTCCTAGTTGAAATATTACCCCCCCCCCCCATACACGAGCATTCTTTCCCTACGTTCTTTCCTTTCAGTGTAATCCTTACGGAAAGGCCGAGAGGATTATATTCCTCTCGTGGCCACTAACGGCAAGACTTTCCTGCATTCTTTCCTCTCAAGTTATCCCGCCGTTCCATCCGTAAGGAACAGCGAGAGGAATATAATCCTCTCGTGCCCACTAACGAGAAATAGCAATCCGTGAGGATTGTTGACTGAAATCTATCCGGCAGGAAAGAGTGTTCGTGTATGGGGGCTTTCCTCTCGCCTTCAGAAGGATTGCTGTCCTTTGAAGGGAAAGCGTGTCCTCTCATCCAATCCCGTAGGATTAAAGATGGACCGAAGGAAAGTGGTAGCAATAGCTGCCATGTCAGTTGGTGTATATATATTTATATTACATATATATATATATATATATATATATATATATATATATATATATAAATTTATATATATTAGATTTCATATGTTTATATATACATATCTATATATATATATATATATATATATATATATATATATATATATATATATATATATATTACATTACATATGTTTATATATATATATATATATATATATATATATTTATATTACATTCCATCTGTCATAAGTTATTGATTTCAAATTGTTAAAATTAATTTTGTGTTTTAAAATCAATTCATGTATTTAAAAAAATGTAATCTACAACAAATGTTTGTAGTGAACTTTTATGAAAAAAGTTATTTGGATAAAATTTTTAAAATACCTAACTTTATCCAAACATTTTCCTAATGAAAAAGTTCATGTTCAATAAAAACTACAAGTAAAATTAAAAAAAATAAGTTTAACTTAAACTTTTTAAAAATAAAAAGTAATTTGATTTTCTCGAACCCTGGTATAAATAATCTTAAGAAGATGTTTTATAATTTATTAACACAACTAAAAAAATTACGAATTGAATAGGGTATTTACTTTTGGGATATTCCAAGCCAAATCATCCAGCCAAAATGCATTTCGACACCCAAGGTTGTCAAATTTTGATGAAACTTGGTGACTATATTGTAGTAATGGACATGAGTAAAAGTACCAACTTTTATGTTGTTATGTTCATTAGTTTTTGAAACGCAGCGCTTTAAAAATGTGCAAAATATCATTGATAGTACATCTGGCATCTATCTATACTTTTACAACTTTTCCTATAACACTGTTTATTTTAATGATAGTGAGTTAATTTTTTTTTTTAAATTGTTCAGCATTCAATCCTAATGGAAATATATTGCTATATATATAAGATTTAAAGCCATAGAAATATTTGACGCAGTGTCTCCATAGCTATAAGCAAAGTTAAAAAGTCCGTCTCGCAGGAAGTGCATCATCTTAGCGCGGTTCCGTTCATATCCCTAGCCTAATATGGAAAGATTAAAATAGAAGCAGTTATTATTTTGGTTCCACCAGTCTTTTTTTTTAAATTAATTATTATAATGGCGTGTCAACCCTTAAGGTCACTAACGCCATTCCTGTGTGTAGTAAAGTCTTGAAAGGTCATGATTTACAATCTTACCTGGAAGGGTCGGCTACCACTAGAAACTGTCCCGCTAGTTACAAGGTCTTGGAATCCTGGAAATCTATATTTCTAACAATAAATTGTTTTTGTTATTTTACTTAACCAATTTTATTGTCAAATACATTATCTAACTATAAGCAATTAAAAAATAACAAGGAATAAAACAGACAAAAAGAACCATTCGAATAAACGAAATCAATTAATTTAAAGTTTTAAGCACTTATTTCTCCGATTGACATCGCCTAATTAAAACTTTCTTCAGAACCTTTTTTGTAGAGCATTTAGTAAGCTTTCGAATGGTAATCTTCCGCTTCAAAAGATTGTCAACGGTTTTCGAGATACTAACGAAAGTATACAAAGTTACCAAAACTTTCTTTGTCTGTTAATAAAATATTTTATTCTAACCCTTCCTTTACTCTAAACGTAACAAAAATTTCAACATATTAGTGTTGATGAAATTCGAACATGCAGAAAATGTTTCAACTGTATCCCATAATTCTAAGTACCAAAATCAAAGATAAACAACCCTCCCTAGGAAGGACGCTAGTCAGTTGAAAAGCTATATCTTGGAAATCCATATCTCTAACATTAAATTGTTTTTCTTATTTTTCTTAACCTGTTTTATTTTCAAATACATTATCCCACTAAAAGCAATTAAAAAATAACAAGGAATAAAAAACAGACAAAAAGAACAGTTCGAATAAGCGAAATCAATTACTTTAAAGTTTTAAGCTCTTATTTCTTCGATTTACATCGCCTAATCAAAACTTTCATTAGAACCTTTTTTTTTAGAGCATTTAATAAGCTTTCTAATGGTATTCTTCCGTTTACCAAGATTCTCAACCTTTTTCGAGATATTAAGGAAAGTTAACAAAGTTACTAAAACTTTTTATGTCTGTTAATAAAATATTTTATTCTAACCCTTCCTTAACTCCAAACGTAACCAAAATTTCAAAATATTAGTTTTAATGTAAGTGGAACATGCAGAAAATGTTTCAACTGAATCCCATGATTGTAAGTACCCAAACCAGAAACGGTATTTAAAAACTATTTTTCCAATTTTCTCGAAAACGGTTAAAGCTAACGCCTTAAAAATGGTTTCATTCGTTTTCCTAGCCCAAGAAGCCTATAAAACGAGTACTTACAAGCTTATGAACTCAAAAAAGTAAGCGTTACGATTTTTTTTGCGCGTATTTCGCCCCCAACGCCATCTTCCAGTGGGCGGATTCTGCTGGTTAACGAACTTGACCTTTCAAATTAGACGAAAGATTTTTGTACCAAATTTCATAAAAATCGGACCATTCGTCTAGGAGCTACAGAGCGAACAGACAAATATATATATATATATATATATATATATATATATATATATATACAAATTTGAACCACCCTTATTTTCAGTCTCTAGGGGTTCTGAAACGCGAAATTTTCTAGTCGGCACTTCCGGATTGTTTCATTGTATCAACCTTTTTCTTTTTTTTTTTTTTTTTTTTGGTGTTTTTAAGGCAGTTCAACCACTAGGGTCATGGATGCCTATGTATATGCGTGCAATTGAATATTAATTGACGTAAAGATGTAAAAGAGTATATTATTTGAATCATATATTTAGATTAATCATATACTTAATATTTAATCAATCATTTAATTAGTCAATGAATATATTTTTATTTTATGGAAAAAAACTGTTAAATAGTCAGAATAAAATAAGATAATAAAGGGAAAAAATACTTAAAAATGTGGTATAAATGTAAACACGTGGGATGACACACACAAACACTCATACATACACACACACACACACACACACATGCACGCGCGCACATACATTCCCACACACACGCGCGCGTAAGTGTATTTTCTAGATCTACTTCTCCTTATAGATTTAATTGTTATTTATATTTTTGTGATCAGATCTGTAGCCCTGAGGAATCTCAATGTTCTCTGGCACAATTCATGGTCGTCTCCAAGTATATCAAAGAGAGTACCATGAATGTCCAGTTGATTTCGAATCTCTTCGTATGCTCTACAGTCCGTGAAAATATGTTTAATTGTTAGATCTTCACCACATACTGTACATTCAGGCCTTTCTTCCCGCCTGAATAAATAAGAATGGGTGAGATTAGTATGACCAATTCCCACTCTCGACAGAACCACCTCATCCCGCCTGCTGCCTTGGGATGAGGTTTTCCATGCTGAGGTAGTGGATTTTATCTCTCTCAATTTGTTGTCTCTTTTTCTATTCCATTCATATTGCCACATTGAGTGAATATAATATTTTAAATGGGCAACAGCATCCGACTGTAGGATGTGCGAGTAAGGAATGCCATCTTTAATTGCTTTTTTTGCTGCTAAATCCGCTTTATCGCTGCCGCTTATATTATTGTGGCTCGGAATCCAGCAGAAAGTGACGTGTCGATTTCTTTTGTAATGAAAATCTATTCCCTCAATAAGGTCTGAAATGATCGCATTGCGGGATTAGAAGTTTTGCATTGAAAGGAGAGAAGACAGAGAGTCTGTGTATATCACTAGGTTATTAGTATTATGATTTAAACTATTTACTGCTTTGCTTAATGCAAGTAGCTCTGCTGTATAAATGGAACTAAGATTTGGTAGAGATAGCATCTGTATTCTGGCATTATCCACCATCGCACATCCTACGCCATCATGCGTTTTGGAACCATCTGTGTATATCTCTGTTGCTCCAAGATACTTCAATCTGATTCTTTTGAATTCAGCCTGAAATATCGTAGGAGCGGTATCTCTTTTGATGTATCTAGTAAGTGAGAGATCGATTTTAGGAGCGTGAAGAGTCCAAGGTTCGAGATTTGGAAATGCCAGTTGATGAAGTTTGCTTAGATCGAAATCCACATTGGACAGCAATCTTATGGATCTATGTTTAAATTGGTTGCTGTTAGCAAGGTTGTTATCATTAAAATATATGTTTCTGAAATTGTGGTTTAAAGGGTGATACGGAGTTGTAATTATTTTTACGAAGTAAGATAAGGCCAGATAATCCCTTCGATACTGCAAAGGGGGCTCACCGGCATCTACCAATATGCTTGTCCGAAAAGCACCCGTTGCTATTCTCAGACCAGAATTATGAACACTGTCTATTATTTTTAAGGTTCTGGCACTGGCCGATCCATAAGCTACACATCCATAGTCCAATTTCGATCTAATCAAACTTCTATAAAGCATTATCATACTCTTACGATCGGCTCCCCATTTAGTGTTGCTTAGAACTTTTAAAAAGTTCAAAGAATTTGAGCATTTCTTTTTTAATTCTTTTAAATACGGTGTCCATGAAAGTGTGTAGTTGAAGGTTAGAACTTCAGGTTGAATCTGGATTTCCGCCCCATCTATATTAAGTGGAGGCAACTCCAAAATCCTACGTCGGCTAAAAAGAACCCCCACTGACTTGCTTATTGATATTTTAAAACCATTGTCATCAAGCCACGTAGAAACATTGCAAAGGGCTCTTTGCACTTCGGTAAAACAGGAAGCCACACTTTCATGAGCACAGTATATTGTTAAATCATCAGCATACAACATTCCGAAAACCGGAGCGTGTATCTGATTGAGGACCTCGTTTATGGCAACGCAGAATAGTGTTACACTCAAGACACTGCCCTGTGGAACACCATTCTGCTGAACAAAAATATCAGAAAACGTTGAACCGCATCTTACATAGAAAGATCGGTTATTTAAAAAATTTTGAACGAACTTCAGCATGTGACCGTCAATCCCGTTCCTTGTGAGTGAGTTTATAATATGCCGCCTCCAAGTGCGATCAAAAGCACTTTCTACATCAACAAAAACCGCTAATAGTCTCATTTTAGCTTTAAAAGCGTTATGAATAGCATTTTCAAGGCCCACTAAGTTATCTATAGTACTCCTGTTCTCCCTAAATCCACTCTGCCAAGGATGGAGTAAACTATGTGTTTCCAAGTACCATTGAAGTCTTTTAACCACAAGTCTCTCCAATAGTTTGCAGAGTGAAGATGTGAGAGATACAGGACGATAGCTAGTGACTTTGTCTGCTGGCTTATTAGTTTTCAAAATTGGGACAATAATGGCAAGACTCCAATCGTTCGGAAATTCACCTTGTGAATAGATACGGTTGAAGACTCTTAAAATAATCATTTTACTTTGCATGGATAAATTTTTAATCATAGTAGTGCATATTTGATCAATGCCGGGCGCAGTTTCTTTGCGGGAATTTAAAGCCAAGTTGAATTCATTGATTGTAAAAGAAATGTTAAGCGGATTATTTGGTTCATAATTAATTATTAATGTTTTTGCCTCTTCATAATTTTTAATTCGTAAAAATTCCTCAGAGTAATGCATCGATGACGAGTTGTTTTGAAAATAATTGCCGAAAGTATTTGCTATTGAGTGAGGTTCTGTATACTGATTGTTATCGTGATTTATTTTATTTATTGATTTTGACAAGCTGCGCCCTTCAATCTTTCGAATAGTTTCCCAGACTTGGGAGATCAGCTAGATCCTGAAATAGCTGCCAATTAGCTTCTTTCAGCTTCCATCTAGGGCAGGGATAGGATTGTGGAACTCTGTCAACTGTCTCTATTGTAATAGGGAAGTGATCACTGCCATAACTATCCTCCGACACTGTCCACGTGAAACGAGGAGAGAGCCGGGGAACAGTTATGGATAAATCAATGCTAGATAGTGTGCCTGAGGAAAAGCAAATATGTGTAGAATATGGAGAGTTAAGGAAGGAAAGAGTATTTTCCTCCAAAAACTGTTCGACAATCCTGCCCCTGTGGTCCAAATTAGTACTACCCCAGCTGGGGCTATGGGAGTTTGCATCAGTGAGAATTAAACAAGGCTGAGGTAATTGATTGTAAAGATTGTTAAGATCGTCTGTAGTGAAATTTAAACTTGGAGGAAGATATAAGGAGCACAGAGTAAATTCAAAAGGCTGATGAATACGGACAGCAACTGCCTGCAGATGGGTGCCCAAAGCAACATCAGAATATGTAATATTATTAGATATTACAATGCACACACCTCCGCAAGCAATCAGTCCTTCGGTAAAATCTTTCCGAATTATATTAAAATTTTTAAATGTAAAATCTTCATTAGGTTTGAGATGTGTCTCTTGTATGCATGCTATGTCAAAGGCTACATCACGTAGCAGTAATAACAGATCATTTCTGTGAAATTTAATACCATTTATATTCCACTGAGCCATGACTACTACCATTTGATTATCTCGAAAAATATTTATATTTGATTTTGAGGTTATATATGTGAGTATATTTTTTAACTTTATATAAATTAAATTGCGGTAATTCTGGCTTTTCGAATAAAATAATAAAAGAATTAGTGGCTGATTTGTCGTTATTTATTGTTCTATAAATGCGTTTTACACTTACAACGCCCTGGGATGTCAATTCACTTTTTAATTCATCATCAGTACAATTTTGGAATTGTTCACAGGTAATTATGCCTTTTGAGAAATTTAAGAACTTATGATTTGATAATTTTATATCATATCCCTCAAATGTTTTTACATTATTGATATTAAAATAATCTTTTTCACAACTAATTTCAAGAAGGATACTTCCATTCTTGTGAAATGATACTTGGTACTTACGTATTAGCGTCAAAGCAGGTTAAAGAGGCGGGTCTCGTTCAGAGATCTGGATCATGGATAACGCATTTCTATTGGTCAATCACTATCAGAGATATCATCTATTGTGTTTGTAGTAGCCATGTTGTGCCCTTTGTCTTTTTAACGCAATTCATTTGTGCTTTATTTACCCACGCAATTGTTGTTGTTTTTTTAGTTACGCGATTTCAGTTTTTGTGCGAGTTAGCGACAACAGAATAGCTAGGATGAAAGCTACTGTTTCGAAGCGATGCGAAATCGTTTATCAGTCCATTATCCAGCGAAAAACCATCCTTGATCTATGTTATCAACGAGTTGGATTGACTAGAGTTATGATATAACCTTGAGCGAGCGTAGCGAGCGGAAACGCATAGCACTTATGCTATTAAAATAAGTGCTACGCGTTTTCGCTAGCTAAAGGTTATATCATAACTCTAGTTAACCAAAATCATTGATAATCCCGTCGCCATATTGGCAAAAACTGATTTGACTCCTTGGTCCAGCTCTCTGAGACCCGACTCTTTAACCTGCTTTGACGCTAATACGTAAGTACCTGATACTTTAGTAAGTGGGCATAAGATTTAATAAAGCGGCACACCTTAAATGGGCTGAAATTTTTAAATGATTTACTGTCCTTGCCGATGAGATCCATAATTAAAAACTTCTTAACCCATTTTTTTCGTGATATATTCCGATTTATATCATCAGAATAGAGATTACGATCAGGAGGCTCTGGATCAGGAGGCAATTTGGCCTTTATCATTTCTAAACCCTCCAGTGTAAACAAACCAAATCAAAACAACAAATAACCAGACTAGGTAGGTTATGGGAGTATCGATTCTAACCGAGCCGTTCCGGAACGATCTCCCTCTTAATGGAGGTTAGCTTTACTTTAAGGTTAGTCATTCCACTAGCCAGATATAATCATCAATATCTCCACTAATATATCACTAATCACAAAACATCATTAAATGTGCTATCAGCAGATATTAATGAACAACTTTCACACGTTATTAACACAATGGTCTATGAAAATCCCTTAATAAAGCAATTATTTAAGCACTGGCTGTAAACAACGTGTTTCCCCTGGTGAAGCGCAATCCAAAAAGAGAACCTGTATCAACCTTATAAGCGGGGTTCCTCCCTATGGGGGAGGGAGGAACCGCGCTAAAAGCTGATAGCTAAGAAGTAAGGACTGACACGCAATCCTGCAGCATACACTGGAATCTGAGAGGAAAGACGAGCGCCCACTAACGAGAGGAAAACTAAACGGATTATATCAAAGGGAGCCGACTGAAGGGATAATCCGACCGGCACGCTTTCCTTCCTTACCCATACACTGGCGTTCTTTCCGTGCGGATTCATCTTTCCTGCAGGAAAGAATGCTCGTGTATGGCCGGCTTTTGTTGAATTCAAACGACAAAAGTGTACTTTCAGTATACTTGTATTTGACAGATCAATTTCCATTAGCCGATGAGCATATTTCGTTACTCCTACGGAAATTATCCCAAACTGTTGTGCTGAAATTAAAAGAAAAGTTGGCTGAGATAGGAGCAGATGTTTTTTGTTTTTTTTTTTAATTGTTTTTGACCTCCTGAGCCCAGCTTAGTGCAGTTCAGATGCGGAGGCGACCACAAAAAAATTTGTCATTTGAATGACTTATCAATCAATACCTTCATTGTAGTTGTAAGACTGGTAAGTGTGCACAATTTCAGGTTTCTAAATCAACAATATCAAATCTTATTGAGTTTTGAGCGCTTTTAGACCACTGTGCGTCGTAGTGAATTTCCACTTAAGAATTGGCTACTGTCAGTGCATTTTTGCCCCTGAAAAAATCTCTATTTTATTCGAGATTCCATTGGAGTAGGTATATAAATTTTTCACGAAATATCAGAACAAAATATTAACGGTATCAACTCCAATTTTTCCACATGACAATAGGGATTAGAATGTTATGGAAACGCGCTAAGATGACGCAGTTACTGCGAGTCGAACTTCTTTAAATACTTCTTCAATTTCAAAAATAACCAAAATTGGTTTATCTTAGTTTTGATGAAAACTCAATACTTTGGTTGAAGTAACCGAAACCAAATTTATAGTTTTGTCAATCGTTCTAGAAATCGGTTTTGTAAGTCTCCTTGGGATTGGTTTAATTTGATCCTCCACGTCAAGAGAAGCAACGGGTGGATTCCGGAGGCTAACGAACTTGATCTTTTGAATTGGACAAAGTGAGGCAATCCGGAATTGTCAACAAGAATTGTCCACGTTTCAGAACTCATAAGTCACGAAAATGTGTGTGAGCATGTATGGATATATATATATATATATATATATATATATATATATATATATATATATATATATATATATGAGATTTTTTTCATTCCAAGGGCATGTGCGTATTATAAAGGGAGGCTGCAAATAAATTAAATAAAACCAATTAGTTCAGACAAATAATATTTTGCTTGAGTGTAATAGCGTTTTAGTTGACTAACAATTGCAAGTTCTAGATTGTTAGTATTCCATACCCCTTAACTCCCCGGTGCTCCCAGCCCCTCCCGAAATTAATTCCGATTTACACCCCTGATGGAGGGAGGAAAGATATGGGTAAAAAATTAAATGGATAAAATGGGTTCTGAAATAAATGCCTTGACATATTTTTACTTTAAATGGTTATTGAACATGGGCGATAACCTATTAATATTTTAGTAGACCAAACAATAACATTTAAGTCAATTAATATTGGTTGGGAGTTCGCAAAACTGAAGAATTGTAGCGGGAACCTATATATTATCGTTTCCAGTTGAACAATAAGAAATGGCAACTAGAAATAAAAGGCAGGTTTAACCGTTAATAAATGATATAAATGGTTGATGAGGTAATGAAGACCCCGCCCCCTACCCCTAAGTCAATCTTGAACCAGCTTTTGTTTACTTTGGCAATGCCAAGTACAGAATTTTCTTTTGTTGTTACATAACATATAACAATATATTTGCAGTTAACTCGTTGCTTGTTTTTTTTGTTAGGCCTGATCTTTATTGTTTTATTTTGGCCATAATTTATCGTTTTAACTGCGATTTTGGTAACTCGTAATGCAAATAATATCGCTAGAACGATACTCATGAACCAGAAATTGGCCCCAAGGTACGGCTCGTGTAAATGATACTTGTCAATTGAGGAGTAATCCAATTTATTTACAATGTGCAATTACAGCAACCCTACTTCTACTAAAGTCTTATCGCTAGGCTAACTCACGTGAACAGTCAAATAATATTCAAAGACGTTTCTGAAAGCAAGGCGGTATAGTATATTATAAAATGTAAGACGAATGTTAATTTATATACTAATGTATACTTTTTTACATGTCACTAAACAGCTAAAGTACTAAAGACAAGCACAAGGTATTTTTTATACCATAGTCGGACTGACAAAAAGTGAACATAGTTTTAATTCTGTTAGGCAATAACGTGAACACTACTCAGAAGAAATTTATTTCAAATTATTCCCAACTTCCGGGTGAAGTATTAAAAAATCAAGAAGAAAGAAAGCAAAAGTGCTCATAGCAAAGTGCAATTCGCTCAAATGTTGTGCGAGAGTGTGTACCTTTTCTTTCGATAATAGCGAGAACTGAACAGCAATGTGATAGTAGGAGAGAGGCAAGTATGATGCCTGATTCAGTGGACCCCATACTACCTGCCGGTAGACTGGCCCGGGGTTGCCATGGTCCTCTTCTCTCCAAACACTCCCCACCATGCCCACGGTATTTCCAATAGAGTCGCAGGAGGTTTCCAACTATCCCGCCTGTATCCACAAAAGTCCGTCACGCAGGAGCTGCATAACTAAGCACTTTCCTCAGAATTTGGGTAGTGTAGACTGCTTTCCAGAATAATTTGCTTAAAATATCCTATATACATAAAATAAAAATGAATAGTTCTCTTTTAATTTTGTGATGAGTAACTGTTCAATTATTAATTTTGTAATTAATTTGCTTCCAGAGTTGTGTTTACAAATGGTACCTACTACACTACTTAATAAATACAAAAAAACTTCATATTGTCGTCTTTTGATCTGACGCAGGAACCATGGGCGTATAAAAGGGGGGGCAGAGGGGGCTCCAGCCCCCCGAAATTTCGATTTGATCGGTAAAAATTTCATAAAACCCTTAAAAATAAATTAAATAAGATCATTTAGTTCATAAAACATATTCCATTTTGGGTGTAATAGCGTTTAAGTTGGGTAAAACTCTTCCAAGACCTAAATTGTTAGGATTCAATACACCGGAAATGGTCTCAGCCCTCCCGAAATTTTCCCAGCCCCCTCCGAAATTATTTTCTATACGCGCCCGTGGCAGGAACAGGATACAGCCCGTGGTAGAAGGCGCTCCTTGCGGCGGCCTTGCGAACCTACGTCTGGCGGGCTATTCTATTGAAATATATTACAAAGTAAACCCCCCCATTCCGATTGACCGATTTAGCTCATTTTTACAACACTTCTTTCTCATGAGTTAACCACGACGTATACCCCGTTTCGTTACAATACAGCAGAAATTACGACCGGTATGAGTATATTAGTAATGTAGGTTTGGAGTAACCCCCCCCCCCCTCCTAATGAACCGATTTAGTTTATTTTTACAGCCCATTTTCCTCTGTAGATTACCACTACGAATACTGAGTTTCCTCGAAATATAACAAAAATTACGGTTTGTAGTGTCTAATTGGTAATGTGTGTCCGGAGAAAAACCCCCCTCCTAATGAACCGATTTAGTTTATTTTTAGAACCCATTTTTCTCTGTAGATTAATACGACGAATACCAAGTTTCGTTGAAATATATCAAAAATTACGGCGTGCATGGTCAAATTAGTGTTTTGGGTCCGGGGTAAACCCCCCCCCCCCCCCCTTCCTTTTGACCGATTTTGTTGGTTTACGAACTCGTTCAATCGTTTGCTAATTGAACGCTGTATACCAAGTTTCGTGACGAAAAAACAAAAACTCTGGCCGCTATCGTGTTAACAGACATATATATATATATATATATATATATATATATATATATATGTGTATATATATATATATATATATATATATATCGAACGACGGCACCAGAAGAAAAAATCTTTAGTGCGCGCTCGGGTTTTGAACCTAGGTCCTCCAGTTCATTAGTCGAGTGCTCTACCACTGAGCTAACCTCGCCCCCCATACACTTTATTCAATAACTCAGGAAAATTAAAGATACAGCAATACCAAACATAACTGTTTCAAATGAGAAAATCATTAAAAGATATTTTTAGATTATTTGTCAATCACGAAAAAATCGGGAGTGGAGTGAGGGAACAAAGTTGTTAAATAAAGTCTTGGATAGAGAAACAAACATTATATTTATTTTGCAGTTTCAAAATGTACTGCCTGCAATCAGAATTAGGCAAAATATGATATGACAAACACCTTGAAACTTCATAGTCATGAATTAATTTATTTTGCATATCCAAAATGTATCATGTTGATTCTGATTGTGACAGAATATCATCTGATAAACGTTTTGCAGCTTCATACTCATGAGCATCCCAAAGGCTTTTCAACAATCGGCCAACAGTTGCTTCTCTGGTTCTGGCTTTTTGCCAATCCACTAATAATTCAATAATTCCCTTAAAAAAATACAGAAAATTTGAGAAAATTACAATATCATACAATTCACTGTTTTATTATTTTGTTCTAATGAATGACTAGGTATTTATAATGGAGATGGAGATAGTTAGCCGTTAAGGCGATACAAAGTCAAGGGATGTTTGGGAATTGGCTGGGAGAAAACATCCAATATAGATTCCTGCCTGAAGATCGGACTTTTTTTTTTCTCCAATCCGAATCTCAACCATCCCTTGACTTCGTATGTATTTATATGTTAATAAAATCATGTTTTGCTACGGTAACTGTAACAAAAAAGAAGATATCCCCAGAATAAAATAATACTTGTAAAAATAATAGAAAACAAAGACAAAATTGACTGAAATAATGATATTCTTGAAATAGTGATTATATGTACCTGTAGGTAGTTGGTAACAGCTTATTCGGTCTTCATTTATTTTATATTTTATATTAAATTTTTATTGTTGTAGAAACGTTTCGGCTATAAGCCATTTTCAATCTAATTATCTGTGAAATACAATTGATCATACTGTATGATTTTGCATTATTTTTATATAATCTTCAGATTATGTGCTTGTAAAGTTTATGTTATTTAGTTTGAGGAGGAACACCTTATCACACATAAGGTGTATGTAGGGGAATCGGGACAACTATTAAAAAAAAGAGAATTAAACAACACGCCAAAAACCTTGACAAGACTGACAACAAGACTGCATTGGTGGATCATGCAATACAATATAGCCACACATTTAATTTTGGCACAGTAAAGGTATTAGATAAAGAGAAAAACCCCATAAAACGAAAAATAAAGGAAAATATACACATAATTAAAAATAGGAAAATGGCCGTTAACAAAAAAAAAAAAAAAAAAAAAAAAAAAAAAAAAAAAAAAAAAACAGATTAAATACCTGGATAAATTATGTTTTAATTTAATAAACAAGACGACATAAAATGAATTATTTTATAAAATGACAAAAACTTCTTTTGGAAAATCGACATTTATAGCAACGTGAAACATGTAGAGCGTAATAAAAGAGTAGACAAGAAAGTGAGTGTTTTTATAAATATATAAATTTGACCTTCTGCCACAGATAATAAATTCAAAACATGAAATTTCCTCCTCAAACTAAATAACACCAACTTTACAAGCACATAATCAGAAGATTATAATATATAAAAAATAATGCAAAAATCATACAGTATGATCAATTTTTTTTTCACAGATAATTAGATTGACAGGATATCCAAAGACCAAGAAAAATACTAATTTTGCATAATTTTCCGGAAAACAGGGAAGAAACTACTCTCAGCCTTGTTAATGGTTTTGTCCGGCTCATCGATGGAAAACTTCGAATTCCCCTACAAAAAAGTGAAGTGGATTGTGCTGTAAGACTGGGGCGTAGACAAAAAGGAAAAGGTAGGCCAGTTCTTGTCAGATTTAATTCAACTTGGCGCAAGTTTGAAATAATTCGTCGGAATAAACAAATAAAGGAGCATGGCTTGAATTTTTCCGACGACCTACCAAAAGAGATAAGATTCAAACGAAGAGAACTCATACCATATCTGACAGAAGCCAGAGAGAACAATATCCATCCAGTGATGAGAAGGGATAAGCTCTTTATGAATGGACATCTCTACTCTCTTGACAACCTGAAGAGGAATATAGAGTTAATGAAAACCAGCGGAGCAGGGAAGTCTAGCGAAGACATAAAGCAAGCATCAGCAGCCCACGACACGAGTAGTCCAATGAAGAAGGCCTATGAGGAGACAGAGGAGAATGTCGTAGTGGAGCGGGCGTCTGCTGTGCTGGAAAAGTTCGCTCTTCGACGTCACGTTAAATCTCGAAAAAGTCGACATAGGAAGATCTCGGTCCCATACTCAGAGCATTCGATACTGCCTCAACGGAACCCGACTCAGCCAGAAATAGGAATACACGATTTATAGTGAATTATTTGTATGATTTAAGAATAATGTTAACCTCCTTCTTAATTTCAACCAGTATATTTCTTAAAACTAGAGGTATTTCATGCATCTTGGAAACATGGGTAACTGATAAAAAAAAAAAAATAATAATAATAATAAAACAAGCTCTGTGATTCATCAAGTGCCAATGATTATGCTAATTAAACAGAACTCAAATCATAAGAAAGATCCACAAAGCTTTAGATAAAACCTTGAACACCCAAAGGAAATTGTTCTTTAAAATGGTCAGCTCTAAAACTTTGAGAATCTTAACAACTTCACCTTCAAACTGGAAATGGTAAAGAATCTTTATGACACCTCTTCACCAATATCAATAATTCCAGCACACTATTCTACATCAACAGAGAATACATAAAGATAATAGTAGGCACAGGTTTCGAGTGAGTGTGATTAGTGTAGTGAAAAGTGAGGTTTTTCTTTCGAAGTGGAAAAAGTTAAAGTATTTACACATTTTTTTTTTTCAATATCTACTTGACTCATATAAGTAAATGTTTCATTTATTACCATTATTTTATATAGTTTTTTTTTTTTTTTTTTTTTTTTTTTTTTGTTTTTTTTTTTTTTTTTTTTTTTTGTAGAAAAAGTATTTAATGATTTTTTTTTTTTTTTTTTTTTTTTTTTTTTTTGTAAACAGCATTTATACACATAATGGTGTAACAAGACCAGACTCCCTGTAAATGTACTTTGTAATTTACAAAATACAGTAAATATTCATTCATTCATTCATAATTAGATTGAAAATTGCTTATAGCCGAAACGTTTCTACAGCAACAAAAATTTAATATAAAATAAATGAAGACTGAATAAGCTGTTACCAACTACCTACAACATCTTAGTTTTCAACTTAGGATCTACACACACACACACACACACACACACACACATATATATATATATATATATATATATATATACATATATAGGTACCTTTTTTCCAGATGAATATTTCTCTAGTTCACCCTCCGGATATAGGAGTAACCCTAAGGACTTGCATTCTTTTTTGGCATAATCACTAACCAAGACAAAATGATACATGTTTGCCTCTTCTGTGTTGGAAAAATTATCTATAAAAAAATGTTCCACAATATAAATTAAATTTTGATTACCAAGTTACTGGAATCAATGAAATGGGTTTGGACATAAAATAAATATTTAGTTTTTAGCAAATATAGTATTTATTAATTCATTTCAATTAACCCCTAAGTCTACAAAATTAGGGATGGCACAGGCATACAAATTTAAAAGCCTATCAAATTGTCTATCAACAACTACCTATACCAATGGACAATGATGTAATGTAATAAATTTCCTTTAAGGATGTCCTTAGGAATCTGTTTTAGATTGAAGGTACTTCACAGCTTGAGATAGAATATACTTCACCTCATAAATGAGAATGACCAGGTAAGAAATAAGAACCATAGCCCCAAGGGATTGATATAAGTTAGCCACGTCCTCCAGTGCCATTAGGTCAGGTGTCTCCCCTAATTAGGCACACTATAATCAGCGTTAAAACTTATTTCAAAGGAAAATTAAAAAATAAATATCCTGTTGGAAAGGATTGAGTTAATGTTTCTTATTGTTGGACTTGAATTCTGCTATTGCAATAGACACTCTGTATAGTGGCATTGTGTTGAATTATTGAATATACACTAATTTATTTAGTTTTTTTTTTATTTATTAACAGCCAATAGATCTGAAATACATTAATATATCAAATATATACATCTTAAATTTACACATAAATCTAAAATATAGCTATGAAATGATAAAAATTGTCTCTTCTGTTTATTATATTTATATTGAAAGAATAATCTCTGTTGTTAAAGAATATTACATAAATCTTTACTAATTAGGTCATCAATAATGCTAAGTAAATGTTTATAGATTAAATTAATTAAGAAGAACACTCTCCAAACTACAACTGCCTGTGACAGGCTAGATGATAAATAAACAAAATAATAAAAATATCCTTCTTTATTAAAAATAAATAAAACGCATCTGCCCATAATAATAAATAAAAAATAAAAGCCTTCGAGTCCAATTCACACCACAAACATCAAAATACACCCATCTCGGGGAACACAGTGGAATGCCTAAAAATCAACACAAAGTAACGCACAACACCTGATGCTCTAGCAATTCATTACCCTCGCAAGGTTGATTTTTTCAATTAAGATATTATTGCACTAAGTAGGGCATTTTTTTTTTTTTTTTTTTATGGCACACTGATTTCTAGGTCATTAGCGCCGACATCCATGGTACAGCAGGGAATTTTCTCAACGAGACTCAAAAGGGAAAAATCCTTTCTGCAGGCAGGACATGAACCCCTATCTCCCGCGTGAGAATCCAAGGCTTTTTTAACCGTAGTTGTGTGGGGCTAACATACGAGGAACAAGCACCGTAGCACAACGGAGTCATATGCATGTGGTCACTGCCTAGTACAGAGAGTGTCAGGTACTGAGGCAGTGGCTAGACAAAGACTGGCTAAAATGGTGTTAGATCTGGCAGCAGTGTTTTATAGAAGCCTAGTCATAGCCACTCCACAGTTGTCACCAACTGAGAAGTTGTTGACGCTACATCACTTCCCCCAAATGACATCGACACAGAAGCAGTGATATCGTCACATCCATATGGCTTTTAGTATAGCTGTTAATTTACATGGTAATATTTCAATAACGGGTGTTTCTTATCGGAAATTTAATGTAGATTTTAATGTAGAGAAAAATGTGGTCCTTGTTTACGATACATTAATTTAAAAACCCAAAAATGCGGTTTTTAATAAAATAAAAACAATAGTTTTGAAAATAGACAAAAGTTTGAGTAGCTCTGCTACATGTTCAGATAGAACGCTTATTTCTGCGCCCCTGAACTACTAAATGTGGTGCAGAATAAAGAAATAAAACCCTAAAGTTATGACATCTTAATGCAGGACACCCTGTATAGTATATTTGAAAAAGAATAATGAAATATTAAAATTAAAATATATTTCTATTTTCAAAGTTATGAGCCCTTTTAAAGGAAGAATCTCTACTTACACGATCATACAAGACGTCTCAATAAATCTTCAGACACATTCAAAGTGGAGAGAATTAATGTGTTTATACAAGGAGATTACGGTGTTTATACCAGAAAATTTCCGTGTTTAAACGAGTGCACCGTGATTACCCATAATTTTTACTGAAAACTATTCGTTCGGATCATATTTCCCACTTCTAATTTAGTCTGAAAATTCGAAAAAGTTTAGCAGATTTTTGTAAAAGTGTATGCGAACATTGGAAGAAACACTTCAACCCTTACAGCCAGCGGCTATGGGTACAGTCTCAGTAGAAACGTAATGGATCCTTAGGGTGGTCGAGGACACTCCGCTTGGGAAAAGTTATAGTCCGTTGGCCCGTGTACATTTCATGCAACGATTTTTAAGATTCTTCATTTTTTTACTATAGATTGTACCCGTCTCAACTAGTTCAGTGCCACTTGTCAGCTGGCTAGATAGCGGTGGGTGTGGCTGCAGGGGCGTTGAAAAGATAGGAAAAATGTGATGATGTGAAACGATTTTAAGATTCGTGAAATTTTTTGAAGAAACACCTTTAATTATACAATAATCCTTGGCACTTGTCAGCTGGCCGGCCAGCAGTGGACTGATTGTCAGCTGGGGGGTCTAAACTGGCAAAAATACGAAATTCTTAAACCATTTTAAGATTGCTGAAATTTTGGTGGTTACTAGTATTAGTAGTGAGATTAACGAAAAAAATTGTCAGCTGCTCATATCTTGGTGGAAAACTTGTCAGCTGGGGGTGTATAAGCACTGAGCGCATGGCACGCGCTCCGCTTTATACCGCCAGCTGACAACTTTTCCACCCACATATAAGCAGCTGACCATTTCTTTCGTCAATCTTATTACGAATTCTACCTACTAACAAAATTTCAGGAATTTTAATATAGTTTTTGACTATTTAATAGCAAAAGCATGCTTATAGCGATTACAACTTCTGAATATATTGATTGTAAATGAATATTTTTATTATCAACGTTAAAATATATTATGTATTTGCATTAAGGTATGATGAAAAAATATATCATTTATTTGTATAAAATACTGTATTGGTAATAAAAAGTATTATACAATTTATTAATAATAATAATAGTATACTATTAATACTTTGTAATAAAAAGAAAGTCAATCGTCTTCTGATTCTGACTCTTCACCTTCAGAATCATCAATGTCTGCATCCGCAGTAATTGTGCGGTTATCCTCTTCTTGCTGTCTTTCATCTGAAAATACTAATTATTGTTATTGATAGAATGATTATCCATAATAAAGCATAGAAAATAAATAATTTTAATATCTTCAGTGAATTTCTGATCTCAAATAATCATATCAACTACTGGACGGAATTGTTCGGGATCCAACAATCTTCAGGTTTATATATTATCTTCAATATCCCATCCGTAATCCAGAGGAGTTAAACTATAAGGTTCTTGTTTGTAGGCGTTGCTCCAAATTGTACTGATATATATTGTCTTTAAAATGTTTTGTAGGAACGCAGATTTTGATGGTTGGAAAAGAGAAGCATCGAAATTTTTGTCGGGTAGTTTAAATTCTGTGGCGTCTTCTGTTAACTTATATATTTTCATAAAATAAAATTGGCGACGCAGGCATCACTAACAATGGCTTTAAAACCATACATATGTTACCTCTCTGGAGGTAATCGACTTTTGAGGGTGAGAGAGTTGCATAATAATAAATAAAAAAATCTGTTTAATTAATGACAATATAATTAATAAAAGGACATGTTTCTTGCATACTACGGATAATAATAATTTAAAATAAAATATAAACAACTCTTTTACATGCACAAACGCACCGATATAAATAATTAGTTTTTTTTGCTCATTCTTTTATCAATAAAATGAAAAATAAATAGAAATTAAAAAAGGTGCTACTCTGCATGCTTTTATAAAAAAATATAATAAATATGAGCATGTTTCATGCATCCCTAATTGCACTAATATACTTATGCTTAACAACTAACATATGTTCCTTAGGCTATTACTTGCGCAAGTAAATAATATATAGTATGGTCTGGCATCAGTGAATCCCACTAAAAACTTTCGACACTATTTCACATCAGCACATGGTGTCCTCTCGTCCCTTAGCCGGCATTACCTCCCATGCATCATTACCCGCAATTTTATATTTTCGCGGGTTCCCGCTGAGATATGCATAGAGGCAAGTGAGGCGTAGTGTGACCTTGACGGCGTTGTTGGATCTCACCTTGCTGTTACACATAGCACATAAAAAATGTTCGCCTGAGAATGCGTGAAAATCAGACAACGCTTGGCACAGTGTTTCGCCTAGTGTTAAAAATAACTTATTAATATCTAAATAGTTTGGTTTGTTCACGTTCCCATCCAAATTTTCAATTTTCATCCTAATTTTAACATCTAATAATAACATGAATAAAATGTACACATGTAAATGGTTTGATGGCGAACAATTACCTCCAGTAGTTGAAATGATTGTTCGAGATCAGTAATTCACTGAAGAAATTAAAATTATTCATTCTCTTTGCTTTATTAATGTTTCATAATTTTTTCAATACCAATAATTAGTATTTTCACATGAGAGACAGTAGGATGACCTCACAAGCACTACAAATATCGAAAGTGATTATTCTGAAGGTGAAGAGTCAGAATCAGAAGACGATTGACTTTCTTTTAATTACAAAGTTTTATTAGTAAACTATTATTATTATAAATAAATTATAAACTAATTTTTACAGTACTTTATACAAATAAATAATATATTTTTTCATTATACCTTAATACAAATCTATACACAGTACAATTCTAACGGATCGCTGTCTGTACCTGGAAGATATATGGGGAAAAATACTATTGGGGGGCCTTTATCAATGAAATAGTACCCAAAACAATGATTTTTAGAATTTTTGCCTGTTTGTCTGTGCGCACTAATCTCAGAAACAGCTTATCCGTTTTAATTGCAGTGTTCACTAATATATTGTGGTACCCTTCACTTAACATTTAGTGTTTGTTTCATGCAAATCGGTACATAAATAAAAAAGTTAAGCCAATGTAAAGAATCACGTCGAACATTTCATGAACTATCGTCAATACGATACACACCAGAGGTTTTTTCGTCACGAAACTTCGTATATAGTATTCCCTTAGCAAATGATTTAACAAGTTCTTTAACCAGCAAAATTGGTTCATCTGGAGGAGGGGTTTACTCCCGGCTCAAAGTCAGTCGGACGAAACTCGGTATTCGTTTGTGCAAATATTAATAGAAAATATGTTGTACAAATAAACTAAATCGGTTTATTAGGTGGGGGGTTTATTCTGGACCCGAATTACCAACTTACCACTACTAGCCGTAATCTATCTTTACATATAATAAAATTATAACGGATTGGTGTTTGTACATGCAAGAAATAGGGGTAAAAATACTATTGGGGGCCTTCATCAACGCAATAGTACCCGAAACAATGATTTATAGAATTGTTGTCTGTATGTCTGCTGTGACAGACACTCTATACACACTAGAGTTAAAAAAGCCTTAAGGGGTCTTGAACTTCGTCACGTTTTAGCAATCCTAGCAGCCTGTATGCGTGATCCCCGATGGCTATACGCCTAATATCGAGTATAAATCTACTGTAATGTAGATTTAAAAAAAAATATCCATATTACGGTGTTTATAATCTAAAATAAACCAAAAAATATATCCAAAAATACTGCCCTAAGTCACTATCCATGCTGATGATTGTTGATAATAAAAATATTCATTTATAATCAATATAATTCAGAAGTTGTAATCGCTATAAGCATGCTTTTGCTATTAAATAGTCAAAAACTATATTAAAATTCCTGAAATTTTGTTAGTAGGTAGTATTCGTAATAAGATTGACAAAAGAAATGGTCAGCTGCTTATATGTGGGTGGAAAAGTTGTCAGCTGGCGGTATAAAGCGGAGCGCGTGCCATGCGCTCAGTGCTTATACACCCCCAGCTGACAAGTTTTCCACCAAGATATGAGCAGCTGACAATTTTTTTCGTTAATCTCACTACTAATACTAGTAACCACCAAAATTTCAGCAATCTTAAAATGGTTTAAGAATTTCGTATTTTTGCCAGTTTAGACCCCCCAGCTGACAATCAGTCCACTGCTGGCCGGCCAGCTGACAAGTGCCAAGGATTATTGTATAATTAAAGGTGTTTCTTCAAAAAATTTCACGAATCTTAAAATCGTTTCACATCATCACATTTTTCCTATCTTTTCAACGCCCCTGCAGCCACACCCACCGCTATCTAGCCAGCTGACAAGTGGCACTGAACTAGTTGAGACGGGTACAATCTATAGTAAAAAAATGAAGAATCTTAAAAATCGTTGCATGAAATGTACACGGGCCGATGGACTATTAGCTTTAACTTACAATAATATCAGCAAAAGCACACGTAAGGACATTCTTCTGCAATCTAACTGCTGCAATTAGCTAAGTAACAAGACAAGTTGCAAAGAGTGATACACATGGTCTCAGGGTTTCCTGGCAGCAGGGATTATAGAAAGAATGATGAAATGAATGTATTCGAGCATAGCACTCTGAGCAATGCCCCGGCTGCCCAAATATATTCATGCGTTGCACTAAGAGCAATTTTATGGGGAACGAATATATTTGTCCATAGCATTCTAAGGCCTAAAAAATTGGTAATCTCAAAATGTAAAATAGATTAGATGGTACAGCTTTAAATGTCATACAATCATACCTCCAATATCCTTTGGAAGTGAAGGAGTAGATTCATCATATTCAGAATTTGTCGATCTTGGAACTTCATTATTAACTATACTTGTATTAGTAACTGAATAATTATGTCCAAAATGTACATTATTGCAATGCTGAACTGAAATTGATGGTCCTTCTGCAACAAATAAGAACATTGAGAACTTAGCCTAACTATATTGTCATAAGTATGCCATGTCTACACTAACTAATATGTATAGTTTCATTATGAAAGAACTACTTTCATTTCACGAGCAAAGAAAACTAACACAGGCATGCAAACTTGCACCCATTTTTCATTGGTAATCAGATCCCCTTGCATTTTTAATTTTAAAGATAAGCATATGAGGAGTCGAATATTTAAATGTAGTATGAA
Source organism: Gonocerus acuteangulatus (assembly GCA_946811695.1). Lineage (NCBI taxonomy): Eukaryota > Metazoa > Arthropoda > Insecta > Hemiptera > Coreidae > Gonocerus > Gonocerus acuteangulatus. The sequence continues at coordinate 96,872,314 of OX328132.1, read as the reverse complement.
CATTTTGTATAACACTTTGGGACATGACTTACTTTTTTTCAATGTTTGGCCAAACCTATAACTTTGAATGATTAATTTCTTTAAAAAGTGAAATAAGCAGTATTTAAATAGAGAATTTTTATGGATGAATACATCATTAAAAACGAAGAATACAATAAATAATCGGTAAATGTGAAGATGAGGGTCCTGATTATTTTGAAATTTTTCACTATATAGTATTTTGACGCACTAAACACGAATTCGTTTTAAAAATAAATAAATAAATAAATAAATAAAAAAAAATAAAAAATAAAAAAAAACTTGCCCTCAACTAGGGAAGAAGTTATTAAGCACTAAAGTTCGCTGTTATGCGGGTTATGAAAGCTAGTGTAAAGAACTATATTTGTCAACATGCGCATGTGCGGGTATGGAAAAGTCTGTATTAAAGAAGTCTAATTGAAATTTACCATAAATTATTTAAATTTATCAAGAACGGAGTAAGCTTATGCGTTACTGCTCGCTCAAGAAGATGTCAAAACTCTAGTCAATCCAACTCGCTAAAATTAATAGAATTGTATTAATTTTAGCGAGTTGGATTGACTAGAGTTTCGATATCTTCTTGAGCGAGCAGAAACGCATAGCACGAATGCCCATAAGCGACATATTACGACAGGTGAGGACGCCCAAATTTACAATGATTTGTGAATAAAAAGTTTATAAACATTTCAAATAACAGTTCATGTTTGCCAATCTTACATCCCCGCGCATGCACATGTTTACAAATACGTTATTTACGCCAGCTTTCAGAACTCGCATAACAGTGAACTTTAGTGCTTCATAACTTCTTTCCTAGTTGAGAGAGACTTTTTTTTTTTAATGGATTCCGGTTTAGTGCATCAAAATACGTTATAGTGCAACATATAAAAATAATCGGATCCCGGGACCCTCATCTTCACATTTACCAAATAATCTTATTATGGATTTCAAATTCAACTCACAGAAAACATGGTGGCCAATAATTTACTTATTGAAAATCTTTTTAAGATTAATAAGACAAAAAGATAATGTCAATAATAAAATAATAAGGTTTATGTCATGCAAAAATGTACTTTAAAGTTGAAACATACTATCAGTAATGCTAGGTCATAAAAAGAATCTCCCCCCACCCAATGCTTTATTGTGGGATTAATACCAGTCTAAATTTGTCTTCTGGACCTCCTCTGTTCTTCAGTATTGGTGAGTAGAGATGCAGAGGTCTACCCAATGATTTTCCTACGAGCTGAAAAGTTCTGCAACATTTTTCTGAGCTTATTTTGGGGATTTCTTCAATCTCACTTAGTGTAGAATGGGAAATATCTTTTGGATCACTTTCAAAACGGCTCGAACGTTATCACAGAGCAAAGAAATACAACAAAAACACGTGCGCATTGTGTTTTGGTTTTTCTTGGTTTGATGAGCAAGAAGGGCAGTTCTGGGTCTGACAGCAGAAACATGGAGCAAGTCTGTTAAAGAAAAGGGGCATTATGCATAATTCCAAGGAATAAAAAATAAAAATAAGTTAAATACTGCACTGGATTCTAATCATGAATAGTGTAAATAAACTTCTTTAAGATTAGGCAAATGTCAAAATTTAATCCATAATGACCCTAATAAATGCGTAACATACCAGTAAAATAAATATAAAAATTCCATTTATGATAAAAGACAAAAACACTAAAACTGGTTCTCTTATCATGAAATATTCTTACCTGCAAAACAAAGTACATGTAATTAAAACTCACTTTTCTCATCCCCATTACTAGTATCATCAGATTTATATTTTGACTTAGTTTCCTTTTTCTTTTTCTTTTCCTTGAAGGAGACTGCATCAGTAGCAAGTTTTTTTAAGAATGACATGTATTTCAAAACTTATGTTACTCGAAACCGACAAAATAATGTTGAGATCAAATATGTCTTTTCAATAAAATACACTAATTTATGTAGAATAATTCGAGTGATTCGTTACGTATTATATCTTAAAATTATAATATACCCCGTCCTTAAAAAAAGATAAGAAACGAAATAACAAGGAAACAGATAAAGCCAACGTGACAACTAGTTAAGAAGCCCAAAGAGGCAAAAACTAAAGGAGAAGTCCATGGCCGTAGCCTTTGATCCGTGGGTTGGTGGGAGGGGGTAGAAGGTCCCATTCGTCGTGTTTTCGCTTATATGTTGGAAACCATGCTTCCTAGCGACATGACGACTCGATAACAAATGAAAGCTGATTAAATTTGGGACAACTTCTATTCAATCAAGTTTTTCGAGATGTCTTTAGTTTGCGAGATATCCTTCCTTGAAAGTCTATAATTTTGGGAACACTTTTGCCGCACATTTTTTGCTCTTTTTGACCGGATAACTCTTCAACAATGAGCCCAAAAAATAAATGCCAGTTATAGGGCTGTAGAGCATTACATTCAATAATATATATTACTTTACTATTTTATGTATTTTCCTTCGAACGTTAAAACAATCTAGGCGTACGGTAGTGCGCCAGGCCAAGTTCCGGCCTAAGCATACCGTGTGTATATTACAGGAGGTCTTAGAGCCGATTTTTACCCTCTCATAACTTTCAACCAGGTAAAGATAAAGTTATGAAATTGTAGACAGGTATTATAATACTACGTCTGAGTAAAACTGGAAATTGTCATAATTATACATCGAATAGTCTCTGAGATATAAGCGATCGAAAGTCGGGATTTATAGGACTCACTCACTCACTAATCAAAATTATTAGGCACTTCCCATGATGCTAGAGACTTGAAATTGTGCAGGGTGATAGATATGAGGTTGTTATTAAAGGAAAAAATCGAAAAATCCTGAAAAGTTGTGTATGACGCCGCTTCCGGGGCGGGGGCGTGCCAGTTTTGTACTTCCTTCGGAAACCCATCATTCTGTCCGAAACCCATGATGTGGGGTATCAAATGAATCGTCTCGGTATGAAGAACCTGTATTTGATGTTTTAAGAAACATTTAGGCGCATGTAGGCTCGGTCAAAATCTTATACCAGCTGTCTATCTGTATGTTTGTTCCTTATACAAATCCGAACCGTTTGACCGATTTTGACCAAACTTGGGACACAGGTGGGTCTTGATACGGGAAGAATCATAGGCTAGTTCAATATCTTCTATCAGCTGTTTGCCTAACTGTTTATTCTTTATACAAATCCACACAATTTGACCGATTTTGACCAAACATGGTACACAGGTAGGCCTTTATCCGGGTAGTGTCATAGGCTAGGTCAAAATCGTCTATCAGCTGTCTGTCTGCATGTTTGTTCCTTACACAAATTCACAACGTTTGACCGATTTTGACCAAACTTGGCACACAGGTAGGTCTTGGTCCGGGGAATGCACTAGGGTAGGTCAAAAAGGTCTTTCAGCTGCCTGTCTGCATATTTGTTCCTAACAACAAATTCACACCGTTTGACCTGATTTTGACCAAACTTGGCACACAGGTAGGTCTTGGTCCGGGGAATGCACTAGGGTAGGTCAAAAAGCTCTTCAGCTGTCTGTCTGCATGTTTGTTCCTTACACAAATTTTCACCGTTTGACCTGATTTTGACCAAACTTGGCACACAGGTAGGTCTTGGTCCGGGGAATTCACTAGCGTAGGTCAAAAAGGTCTTTCAGCTTTCTGTCTGCATGTTTGTTCCTTATAACCTTTCATTCCAAGTTGTCATCCCACCCAAATCCTAGAGGTCAATCCCTTTCCACCCAGACCCATCCTAAAAACCTCCACAGGAGGCTTAAGAGACTTTGGCCCCGTGACCAGCTAAACTAACAGCGGTTAAAGACACCAAAAATAAATATAAAGATATAATAGGAAGTGTCGATAATGTTTGGCTCCTTCCATATTCTGTTCTACACTGATATGTATTCATTTACCAGCACAATTAATTATTGTATTTTATTGTACAGATTTTAAATAAACATGTATTCAGAGAATGTTTGTTCCTTATACAAATCCACACCGTTTGGCCTATTTTGACCAAACTTGGCACGCAGGTAGGTCTTGATACGGGAGTGTCATGTTACCTATGACGTTTTGTACTTTTTGTTCCAGCGGAAAGCCATCATTCCTTCTGAAACCCATCATGTGGGGTATCAAATGAATCGTCTTGGTAAAGAGAACCTATATTTGATGTTTTAAGAAACATTTCGATGCATCTTAACAACAACACGTGTGACTTCTTTCTTAAATGTTGTAAATAAAGTCGTAAGGGTTAACTGCATAATATACTTGAAAGCAGATACTAAGTTTTTCAAAGTCATCTAAATTACAAAGTTTAGGATCACAAACCCAAAATGTATCGTCTTTGTTCTTTTTTTTTTTTTCTTGAAGGCCTTCTACACTTTCCTTATGGTAGTTTAGTTAAGAGAGCAATCAATTTGACCTCTGGAAGCGTTGATCGTCGGGGTTTCGGTCAGTGTTCTTATTGAATAAAACACATTTTATTTGCTAAAATGTATATTTATTGCCGCCAACGTTTCGGCTTGCTATACAAGCCATCTTCAGGGCTGTAAAAACATATATGGTATAACAATCGTAAGGACAGAAACAATAACAAAAAACAACGAAAAAAAAGGCTAGAAACATTAACATAAATATGAGTACCTATATGCTTGAAAATATAAATATAAATATATATATATATGTATATATATATATATATATATATATATATATATATATATATATATATATATATAAAGTATAATAATAGCAATATAAATAAATATACCTGTATAGTGACATACCTATTGCTAGAAACATTAACATAAATATGAGTACCTATATGCTTGAAAATATAAATATAAATATATATATATATATATGTATATATATATATATATATATATATATATATATATATATATATAGTATAATAATAGCAATATAAATAAATATACATGTATATGGTATCCAAGCGAATACAGTACAAGTGTCATAGTAACATACCTATTGAGAAGATTGAGAACTGTCCCGTTTCAAGAAGAGAACATTTCTGAAGACTGGAAGGATGGGTCAGGGCTAGACAGTAGAGAAGGGGGGAGGGGGTGGAGAGAAGTGGGGCTGGGAGTAAGGATAGAGGGTAAAGACCGCGGTAAAGATAAAGGACTTGCCGATGGATATTGCAGGTACAGGGAAGGATTGGGCCAGGGCTAGACAGGAGAGGATGGGGGTGAGGGGGTTGGGGAAAGTCGACCTGGGAGTAAGGACAGAGGGACGGCGGTAAAGATAAAGGACTTGCCGATGGGTATTGCAGGTACAAGGAAGGATCAGACGGTGTGTGGGAATAGGGCAACGAACCGGGTGGGATTACCTAACGGGAGGTTTTGAGGATATGGAAAATGTTGGAATAGGTTGAGGAGATGACTTCTTTGTTAATTTTGTCATTGACGGGATTGTTTTCTAAATGGATATATATGGATTCAGAAAGGAGACGCTTCTCAAGGTTGGGTTCAGTGGAGAGGATGGAGAAGTTTTGGAAATCAAATTTATGTCCGTCCGTGATAGCGTGTCTAGAAAGTGCGATTTTAATGTCTCTGTTCTTAATGTTGTATTTGTGTGTTGTGAGTCTGCTATGAATGCGGTTCTTCGTCTGTCCAATGTAAGTGCTGTTGCAGTGTGGTGTAGAGCAAGGAATTCGGTAAACGACGTTGGATCTATTTCCTTGTGGGATGGGGTCTTTGAGTGTGGTATATAGGGTTTTCAGTTTATTTTTAGTGGATAGACCTAGATTTAGGTTGGGAAATGTGCTTCTGAGGGATTTTTGGATTTTTTCAGAGAGGTTAGGGATGTACGGAAGGGATCTGAATAGGGGGGCGACACTATCTTGCGAGGTGGAGGGGGGTTTAGGATTTTTAATTGAATTTATGAGGGAGGTGATGGTGTGTTTCGGGAATCCATTGGCTTTGAGAATTTCTAGGAGTCGGGATGTGTTTTTGGGATGAAATTTAGGATCAGATAGGGTAAGGGATCGAAATATTAGTTTTCTAGCTGTATTGAGGATTTGATGAGGGGGGCGTGAGGATTGGTAATGGAGGAGTCGGCCAGAGTAAGTGGGTTTGGTGTACCAATCGGTGGATAAGGAGCCATCGGGGTATATATATATATATATATATATATATATATATATATATATATATATATATATTTATATTTATATTTTCAAGCATATAGGTACTCATATTTATGTTAATGTTTCTAGCCTTTTTTTTTGTTGTTTTTTGTTATTGTTTCTGTCCTTACGATTGTTATACCATATATGTTTTTACAGCCCTGAAGATGGCTTGTATAGCAAGCCGAAACGTTGGCGGCAATAAATATACATTTTAGCAAATAAAATGTGTTTTATTGAATAAGAACACTGACCGAAACCCCGACGATCAACGCTTCCTACTTCCGAACGGTCGACCATATCTTCTCAATTTGACCACTAGATTACTGTCATCTGGAATAGCTTCTAACTTTTCTAGTCTAGTGATTAGATGTATGTAGGTTGATTATTGGTATCAAATATCAAGCAATAAGGAGAACATTATGCAGAATCCAAGGACCCTGGTTTTATATGAAGTACAAAAGCCAGTAGGTATGCGATAACTAAATTTTAATTAATACTTAGAAAAAAGTAATGATCTCCCAAAAAAAAAAACATAAATGTGAAATAGAGGCCAAGTTCCTCCCCCCACAAAAAAACACTCCCTTCCCCAGAAAGCGAGAAATATCTCCTCCTAAAACCCCCAAAAACGCCTTACCATCCTACACTCCCAAAAAGTAGTATGAGTTGGTGTATTAAGTGTACGATATTTTCAACCAAAAATATTTGCCAATACAAAAGATGATACAAGAAAGAAATGTCCAAGTTCATTATTTAGAAGACCTCATAGTTACTTACTAAGAACAGTAAAGACACTTCAACTGACCTTTAAAAACAACAATAAAAATACTTATATCCAGTTACTAAAATATCACTTTCCTCAACCAGGTATATTCTTAAACTTGGCAATGTTTTTTTTTTTGTGCCGAAATTATCTTTAGAGAGAAAACTAAACATTGCCAAGTTTAAGAATATACCTGGTTGAGGAAAGTGATATTTCAGTAACTGGATATAAGTATTGTTATTGTTGTTTTTAAAGGTCAGTTGAAGTGTCTTTACTGTTCTTAGTAAGTAACTATGAGGTCTTCTAAGTAATGAACTTTTGAAGGATTCATTAGTTGACAGTTGTCGCCAAATTTCAGATTTCACGATGAACACTGAAATTGTTTTAACGTTTGAAGGAAATTACATGAAATAATAAAGTAATATATATTATTTAAGGGAATGTAATGCTCTACAGCCCCTATAACCGCCATTTATTTTTTGGGCTCATTGTTCATTGTTGATCCGGCCAAAAAGTGTGTGTTTTTTTTTCCCAAAATTTCAGAATTTAAAGAGCGGATATCTCAAGAAATGCGATTGAGTAGAACTTGTAGCGAATGTAATCAGCTTTCATTTTGTTATAGAATAGTCATGTCGTAAGGACGCATGGTTTCCGAGATACAAGCGAAAACCCGACAAATGGGACCTTCTAATCCCCTCCCCCGGCTCAGAGGCTACGGGTGTGACTTTTGATATGTTGACCTCCTAACTAGTCCAAACTAGTTATGAAGTCAAAAATTGTGTTCCAAGTATTTCCATCTAAAGCTGTTTTTGGGCATTCGTTTCCTGGACTGACAGCCAGGCAAGATATTTCTTCTAAAATAAGCTTAAAATAAAATTCAATCGACGTAGATTTCATCCCAAATTGTAATACAGGTATTATTAAATATAAGAGGATTTTATGGGCCTTTCTTCAATCGAAAAAATATTTAAACAAGAGTTGGTAAAAAACAAAAAGTCTATGAGGTTATGTCACTGTTGTTGGGGGTTATAATTTATCTTGTTTTCATTTATTTAAGAGAAAAAGAGGTTGATTCAGATGACCATTTTACCTGCTTTCTCATCTTTTTTAGATTCAAGAATTTTTTTTTACTTACATGTGCGACAACATTATTAAAAGTTATTCATTGTGCTCTAATGCATATGGTTGTTTCAAAAACAAATGGAAAATAAAACGGATAAGGATTTCGCTGTTGTATTCCTTAGTCAATGTTAAAGAAATAACAATAAAAAAATATCGGGATCCAAAACTTCAGTTTTTACCTCAGAAACAGAAAAATAAAACGTGAAAAATAAAAACATGCCCATACAGTGGCATGAACTCAAAGGCTGATTTGAAAGCCTAAAACCAAAGTGAAGCAACCCCTAAAAGTTTGACGATCATTATAAAGCGCATAAGTATGATTTAGGATGCATAAGACGACGAGTTCCTAGGCACGTCCTAGAGGAGAGTAGCGAAAGTAGAACGAAATTCTTTTCTCAATGTAACTACAAATAATATTAATAATAAGCCTGTGGTTAGCGACTGATGTACGTAGTTGCTGTTATTTAAGGCCCCCATCCCGTGTACACTTTGCAGTAGGTATAAAATGCACTACCCAATAAACATGATGATAAGGGAAGTATAGTCGTTTAGTGGGAACGAATGTGGAGAAATGGTTGCTCAAAAGAGAACATATTGCAAATCTTAACATCACACACTATTTTTATTGGGTAATGCAACTGATAGCACCCAGTGGAGGTGATCCTGGGATGTGTATTGTAGGTAACTTTATGCAAGTGTAGAAGTACAGAGTACTATGTGTAGTGATTTTGCGGTGTCGTGCTGTGGGGCCGTAAATCCACGCAAAGACGCACAACAGTCACTATATGCTTGCTTATGTTACCGAAGAACCGCCGTTGATAGCATTGCGCCGATGGCTTATCGGCGCATAAGAACTCTGCCGACGACATGGCTCCAACTTAAACCTAAACGAGAGCGATCCGTGCCCCCTTTCCACCAAGCAGATGCAAAAATGTAGGCAGCATATCAATGACAATAGACAAGCATATTGCAGTCAAGTGGGTGTACTATATGTCACAAATTACGAAGTTGATAAAACGGGCTACACCAAAAAAACAGTGCTAGAATCAATTATGTCCTAGCGCAAAATTTACACCTCAATACCTTGCAAACAGTGAAAAACATATTTTGAAAAATTCAGATAGATTCTGAGCTGGAAAGGATACAGAACAAATGGTTCAGTTCTCATGGTAACGAAGCTGATAATGACATTTGTTTTAATTTAGCCTAAATAAATAATGACATAGAAGCCGAAAAGTCGATGTAAAATATTACTTTGAATGAAAATAAAACTGGACATACTATTCCCCACTTATTAGCTCCCTCCCGCCATAGGGAGGAAACCCACTTATAAGGTTGACCTCATGACACAATCCGGAAGTGCCTACTGGAAAATTTTACGTTTCAGAACCATTAGAGAACGAAAATAATGTTGGTTCAAATTTGTATGTATGTATGTATGTATGTATCTATGTAGGTATGTATCTATGTATGTATGTATGTATATATATATGTATATACAGGGTGTCCCAAATAAGACGGCTCAAACTAATTTTGTGGCCAAACAGTTGGTCTGAGAAAAAAATGTCAGACGAAAAAGTTGTAGATCTTGATCTAAGCTTTCCAAATATGTCCATTATTTAACATATTCACCGCGCATGTGCGCTCGGCGCTCGGCGCTCGCTGAAATGTTGAGGTTCGCGGATGACCCCTATTATTATGCACATAATTTTAAAGGGAATTAAAAAGAAACTCTTTGCTGCAAACCGCACTTCGATATCTTTAAAATCAAATATGTTTCGTGCGATTCAAATTTCATTGTTTTAAATTAAAACGATTTTTTGGAAGCATTTACAGTAGTCGGTTATGAATGTGTGATACATGAATTTGCGGTATTTTTTCCTCATATTTTAGAAAAAAATATGGCCGATCCTCTAAAAGAAATATTTTTCCTAATAACTTTAATTAAATTGAAAATAAGGCATATTTTTTTAAGTATTTATTCTTTAGGGATTAACTAAGCTAAATCTGATCATTCATGTTATCTCCCTCACATCCATATCCCTATTTGAAAGGTATTGATACAAGGATGGGGTTGTACTTACTGCGCTGAAGTGTACGGTGAACATTTCTTCTTGAAATCCGTGTTTCTCTGGCAATCTCCCAAACACTGGTGTGGGCATTTCTCCTAACAAGGTCCAAGATGATGTCCTGGTCTCTTCAACGATGTCTTCTGGTGAAAGAGAAATGTCCTTGTCGGGTGTTTGACACCATGCGCAAAATCATTTTGTAAGACGGATGAACTCGGGTTGGGTAATACTGCGCGTTAAGTCGAGCAGCCAACCGAGCTTTACGTCTACACTCCCCGAAAAAAAATAATCATATCCACAATCTCACAACTTGTGAATTTCATGGTTGAAAGCGAATATTACACTAATAATGAACAAATACAAAATAATGAATGATAATCCAATAAGGAATCTCGGATCCAAAGAATTAGATAGATAACATGAATGATTAGATTTAGCTTAGTTAATCCCTAAAGAATAAATACTTAAAAATATGCCTTATTTTCAATTTTATTAATGTTATTAGGAAAAATATTTCTTTTAGAGGATCGGCCATATTTTTTTCAGAAAGTTGAGGAAAAAATACCTCAAAGTCATGCATCACACATTCATAACCGACCTCTGTAAGTGCTTCTAAAAAATCGTTTTAATTTAAAACAATGAAATTTGAATCGCACGAAACATATTTGATTTTAAAGATATCGAAGTGCGGTTTGCAGTAAAGAGTTTGTTTTTCTCAGATCAACCGTTTGGCCGCAAAATTAGTTTGATCCGTCTTATTTTGGACACCCTATATATATATATATATATATATATATATATATATATATATAGGGTAAACCAGAAAGTTATTGACAACCCAAACTTCAACTTAAAGAAATAAGCGAACTAGTTCTAATTTCATTTTATGAAACACAGGAAACTAATGATTGACGGGTCCTCTAAGTCATCTATGATATACCTGATTAAAAAACTAACCACAGGGAAGGCTTTAAAATTAATACCTCCAAGACGAGAGCCAGTTAATGGCTACAAGGTTATGATTTCCTGAAGGATTTCCATTCAATGTTTTTGTTCCTACTCTCTTCCTACATATATTGCAATAAAGTTAAGTACTTTATATCGTTTGTTAATGTATAATTGAAGTGTCTTGAGTGGTTTTAAATTAAAATAATCTATTTAAATATTATTATACAGGGGTGTCAATAACTGGTCATTTTTTTCCAAAGTATTTTGTTATTGACACCCCATGTCAATAAGTAAATTATGATTTAATTTTAAATATTGATGGTTTTGTTTTGATGTTAATAATTTAAACTTCCTGATTAATCGGCAATGTTTTTTTAACTTTAATTCAAGTGTAACTAGTTATTGACATGGGGTGTCAATTACTAGTTTTTGGGTTCAATGACTAGTTATTGACACTATCAGTTCCTAATAATAAAGTTTCTACTGTGTCTATAACAGGTGTTAGTATTCCTATGAAACTCAGTTATTGCCAGAAGGATTTAGAGAATGCCTTGAAGGCCATAAAGGATGGCTCCTCCATTAAATCGGCGTCCAAACTATTTAATCAAATCTGCACTTCAGATTAAGCGACAAATTTGTAATATCATTGTTTGGACCACGGTAAATTCTTTCGGATAAAGACAAACTAACTCTAGTTGCTTGGATAGAAAAATGTGCGAAAAAGGGATTCTTGAGGAAGAAAAATTACATTTTGCAATCCCTAAAAGAATTTATTGAATTTAAAAATATGAGCCCTCCCTTTAAAGGTAATTGTACTGGTGTTGGCTGGTAAAAGGCTTTCTTACAAAGGCACCCATCTATACAGAGAGGATTTCCGAAGCCGTTACTGGGGCCAACGCACGTGTTTCTGAAGCTAATATTTAAAGCGGTTAGAGATCGTCACTTCAAAACCAAATAAAGATACCATAGGACTTCAAGAAGGTACTGAAAGTCATACTACACCTGAAACTATGCCTGCCACATATTTATTATTAACAACTCCTCCTCGATATCCAAAGGGAATCAGCTTGGCTCAAGTGCTATAATGGCCAGAATCTCCGAAAAGAAACATTCAAATTATTCATTTGTCACATCACATGTCATTCGTCACAAGTAAACAATGAAAACTAATGCTGGAAGCTAATATAGAAGAAAAAAGAAAAATTTCAGAAAAAAAGGAAGCAAAAAGGTTGGAGTGGGAAAACAACAGTAAAATTCCTAAAAGGGAAATTAAACAAACAAAAAAAACTAACCGAATGTTCCAAATGTGGCAGTATTGTAGAGGTAATTTATTTTGATAGTTCATTATGTTTGAAAGGATATGAACATATCCCTGAAAGTGACGAGTCTGATGAATTTGTTTGTCTTGCGTGTTACATCCTGGAGTTTCATGAAGATATAAATGAAGATGATGAAATGTAAATTAATTATTTTATTTCATGCTACATAGTACCTACCTGCATTTTTTATCTATTTTTTTTTTAATTTTTTTTTTACTAGTTATATTCATAATGTTAAAAAAGAAGAAATATTTTAATTGTTTTTTATATTACATTAAAGTTTATGATATGTTTGTGATATTATTTCCTTATAATGACCTATTATAACATAAGAAAAAAAAAATGTTAAGAGTACAAGGGGTGTCAATAACTGTAGTGTCAATAACCCATCCACAGGGTGTCAATAACTAGTTTTTGCACTTTTTACCATAATTATTGCCATATGTTAAAATGTATTGAACTTTTGAAAGAAAAATCCACTTGAGTGTTTCTAAGGATAGATAAAGAGGAGCTATAGCAAGTTTCAGTTTGATCCCTTCATAAAAAGTATTTTTTTTTAAATTTCGCCGCAGAAATGTAGTCCTAAGGGTGTCAACAACTGTCTGGTTTACCCTATATATTGTCTGTTCACGCTCTAGCTCAGTGAATAATGGTCCGATTTTGATGAAATTTGGTACAAAAATCTTTAGTATAATTTGGAAGGTCAGGTTTGTTAACCAGCAAAATCTGTCGACCGGAACATTTTTTTTTAGCGAAATTCGCGCAAATAAATCATCACGCCTACATCATATGCTTGCAAGTACTCGTTTTATAGGTTTCTTCGCGTAGGAAATCGAAAGAAACCATTTTCAAGGCGATACCTGTAACCGTGTCTGAGGAAAAAGGAAAAATATTTGTTGAATTACGTTTTTGATTTGGGTACTTAAAATCATGGGACTCAGTTAAAATAATTTCTGCTTATTTGAAATTCATATAAACAAAGATGTTTAAATTTGGAGTTAAGGAAGGATCAGAATAAAATATTTTATTAATAGACATGAAATGTTTTGGGAACTTTGGTATATTTTCCTTAATATCTCGAGAACGGTTGGGAAACCGTGGTATGTGGAAGGTGGCCTTTCCAACGCTTACTAAATTCTCTAAAAAAAAGGGTTCTGATGGAATCTTTGAATAGGCATTGTCAATAGGAAAAATAAGTGGTTATACTTCAAACGTGTTTGTTTTGTTCTTTTGAACGGGTTTCTGTCGTTGTTTAACTTACTATTTAATTTTTTTTGTTTTTTTGTTTTTTACATTCCATTTATCTGTAAAATTGTTAATATAATAAAAGAAGACAAGAAATGTAAAATGTTTGAAGTATTTTCCTAGAACGAACCTTGACAAGGCCAGGGAGTCATTTTCCATATCAGGTAGTGAGGTAGGTACCCTTGTCAACCGAGACCTATTGGGCCCATAAAAATATTTCTTGAAAGGTCTAACCAAAATTATAACTTTTTCTATTTCAAGCTTTCCATATGACACTAGGGATAAGAACAGAATCCCGCTAAGATCACGCAGTTCCTGCAAGTCGTTTTTTTCTTATATCTGTCCTTTTTTTCTGTCAGAAAAAGTCAAGTTTTCATTGACGATTATTTTTGTATTCCTTTTACTCCTGCCTCAACTCTAAAAAAAATTATTGCAATGACAACAATAAAAACGAAGATTCACTAGGCTAAATTTTGGCCTTCTAGGTTTTCTGGAGAAGTAAGAACTTTCAATGTACGTTATTTTTTTACTGGGTGATTGTCCAAGATTTTCAATTTACAACGATTGATTATAAATGCAGTTTTTTTTTGTTTTTTTTTTGTTTTTAAATGATATGTTGCTTAAAGTTGTTTTATATTAATTGATGTAATTTTGGTTAACTTTTTTTTTATTCTAATAATTCGTGTTTACCTTAATTCGAATAATATACAATAATAAGACATTTTATTAAGTTTGGTTATCGTTTCTTCCTCTCTTTAAGAAGTATAATGCTGTTTGAAGTTCTATATTTTGAAGCTTGTGAAAAGAGTTTGATAAAAGGCACTCGTAAACATTTCTTCATTTAAATGTTTACATAGAAGCCCATTATAGTTGAAAAAACTACATTTAATTTAGTTTAGCTAAACTATTGTAATTGAATCCCGGCTATGTCCATCACGAAAATATCCACGGTCAACGATCTTTTCGGAGTAAATAAAAAAAAAAAAAAAATTATCATTATATTCCTGAACATAAGTAGAATGTAAATGTATAGAATTAAAGTTGACGATTTATTTTTATGAAATAATCTCTTCGCGTGACACTTTTTATATTGAATTTTGGTTCATCGAACCCTATTGAATTAGCCACTCAAAATGTAAGGGGGCTTATAAAGTTTTCGTGATAAATTGAATGTGAGTAAAAATGCCTGGAACTATCCAATCCCGTTTTCTTAAAGTATCCATTAACGAGATAATAGTTAATAAGCAATAAAAGTCTTTCTTTTCAACATAATCCTGAGTCCGTATAATTTAACTAAGCAATTATCAACTACTTTGGTTTTTGTACTTTATCGTTGATTGCCTCAAAATGTATTTTATGTTATTTGCAAACTCTGCAATAAATAATAAATAATGAATTAATAAATTAAATTAAGTGCGTCGAGAATTTATTCATTTTTATACAAATGACAATAAGCTAATATGACGTCATAAACGCCACACTACTCTCCTACTTTCATTTCAACTAGCTGTTTGATTTGTAACCACCTTGGCGGTCTCCATATAAATTTTCAGGTGAAGGCGGTTGGGATTCTTACAAAATATCAGTATTTATTTTGAAATAATGTTGTTCGCAAGTCATTAACTTCTACTAAAAAAGGTAATTAGACAATTATTTAATTCTATTTTCATAGGGTTTATATTTCGGTTTTGGTGATTCAAGTTTAATAATGACAATATTTAATTTCTGTTTTACCATCGTGAATATCTGTTGTCAACTGTTCGGACCACTTTTGTTTGATAGTGTTTTGTTTGAAAATTTTCTTTCTTACCAAGATTCTACTTTGTATGCTATCTGCAATTGATTATTTATGGTGAAGGTAATTATGAATAAACAATAAAATATTGTTATTCTATGTTTTATTGTATAATTGAGATCTTTAATAAATCTCTTTCGTTTTTCTTATAGCTAAGGGGTTTGGAAACTCTTTTGATATTATGTTTTCATCCTTTAATTTGTTTAATAATCAATCTAGGCCTCTCTTTCAAATATTGAGTATTACATTACTTTATTGGCAATTCATCTAAATATCTTGTTGCTACTATACAA
This sequence comes from Gonocerus acuteangulatus, assembly GCA_946811695.1. Classification (NCBI taxonomy): domain Eukaryota; kingdom Metazoa; phylum Arthropoda; class Insecta; order Hemiptera; family Coreidae; genus Gonocerus; species Gonocerus acuteangulatus. Next base: position 96,856,621 of record OX328132.1, on the reverse strand, counting down.
TCCTTATCCTTGAAATTAAGGCAATTGCCAGTATAACTGTTGAGAACGAAGGAATGTCATGGTGATTTTTGTGGATGAAAGGATTCAAAATTGTTTTCACATGATGCGAACATGTAATAAAACTATCTTTAGAGAATATTGCTGTTCCATGTGAAATTTTATGTTATATTACTTATGCTCCATGTTATTGTGACTCAAATCATAATAACTTTGTGTTTATTGAGTTGTCATCTTTATCCTGAATACCTTTCTGTTATGTTGCACTATTAGCTCTTTTTATTTTATTTCAAAGATTGAAACTCCAATATCATTTGTTATTATTTGTAATCTTGATTCTTTTCTAAGATTTTGATCAATGCTTTATCTATATTAGGCTCTATGTATGTAGTATGCTTGTTAGTAATTCTTTGTAGATTTTTTTTTAAGGAGCAATATATGGGACAAATTTATCGAAGTATCATAATATTAATAACTTTTTTTGGTAAATCTGAAGGAGAGCGTCCTCAGCACTGATTTTCTTCAAAGTTTGCACTATTACATATTTTGATGCACTAAACATGAATCCGTTAAAAAAAAAAAAATTGCTCTCAACTAGGAATGAAGTTATTAAGCACTAAAGTTCACTGTTATGGAGGTTATAAAAGACAGCGTATTTGTAAACACGCGCATGCGCAATAGTCCTTAATGACGAAGTGTAATTGAAATTTAGACTCAACTGTGGTAGCTGACTTGTCGTAAACTGTCGCTTTTGGGCACATGTGCTATGCGGTTCCGCTCAGAAGATATCAAACCCCTAGTCAATCCAACTCGCAGTAATTAATAGAATTCTATGTCCAATAGTCGTCCTAGGCATTCTTCTATCATAACCTTCATAACAGGAACATTTTTTTTAAATAACTTCTGTCCTGGTTGAGAACAACTTTTTTTTTAACGGATTCGTGTTTAGTGCATCAAAATACATTATAGTGCAAACATTGAAGAAAATTGGTGCTGAGGACGCTCTCCTTCAGATTTACCCTTTTTTTTTTTTTGAAGTGTTACTTCTTATATATAATTATTAGGTAAATTATCACTACATCTATCTTTGCAAAACAGACTTTAAATACTTTTTTTTAACGTTGAAGTAAACAACTATATTTGTCAACATGCGCATGCGCGGATATGAAAAGTCCATAATAAAGAAGTATAATTGAAATTTACCATCAAATATTTCAATTTATTAAGAACGGAGTAAGCTTATACGTTTACGCTCGCTCAAGAAGATATCAAAACTCTAGTCAATCCAACTTGCTAAAATTAATATAATTTTATTAATTTTAGCAAGTTGGATTGACTAGAGTTTCGATACCTTCTTGAGCGAGCAGAAACGCATAGCACGTATGCCCATAAGCGACATGTTACGACAGGTGAGGATGCCCAAATTTACAATGATTTGTGAATAAATAGTTTATAAACATTTCAAATAACAGTTCTTTATTTGCCAATCTTACATCCCCGCGCATGCACATGTTTACAAATACGTTATTTATGTCAGCTTTCAGAACCCGCATAACTGAAATTTAGTGCTTCATAACTTCTTTTCTAGTTGAGAGCGAGTTTTTTTTTTTTTTAACGGTTCGTGTTTAGTGCATCAAAATACGTTATAATGCAACATAAAAAAATAATCGGTGCCTAGGCACCTTGTTTTCACATTTACCCTTACTTTAAATATTGTTTTGTTATTGTCTAACAAGGGGATTATACAGCGATGGGGTCACCGATCTGCTCCATTTTTTTTCTGGTGATTCTACATCGAAAAATAGTTGACACGTGTCCGAGCGTTCCGTCCAATGCTCCTTAGGAGCCGAGAAATAAAAAAAAATAGGTTGAAAGTGCTTTATTTTTTATATCAAGTTTAGAAAACAATATCGACATGATTCTTTCACCAATTCTTTTTTTTTATAGAGTAGATTAAAGGAAAAATATAATTGTTAAACAAAAATTTATATTTCATCAAATAAATTCAAAAATATGCTCACGATTTCAACTAAACTAGTATTATACATTCTTTTACACCAAAAATAATAGCAGATTGAAAATCAGCACCCCAAGAAGCCCTAATGTGGCAAATATCATTGAAAACAAAAAATAATGATTTTTCAAGTCTGGAAGAGACTAAAAATTTGTAAGTAAAAAAGTAATGTGACATTTTGAAATTCAATATCTTCCTTTGAGATAATCTGATTTTTACATCATTGAAATCTTTCAAAAGAAGAAAGACTCCTTTTTCTAACCATATAAATGACTATTGTATTATCTCAAAATGTACTTGCAAAAAATGGTTCTCAAAATAAAAAATAAATTTTAAACTTTTTTGCATATAACGTCAATCCCAGAACACGTAGAAATACCCCGATTGGAAGGAAATGTGTCATATTAAGGCCTTTATCGGCCCTCCAAGTTTGGTTTGAATCAGGTAAATATTCTTTGAAATATAGCCGGATTGTTGAATCTTTAACAAAATTTTAAGGGTCCCCCCCTTAGCGAAATTTAAAATACTTTTTTTTTTTTTTTATTTTTGTAATATTTCCAAAATTTGAATTTAGGTGGTTTTCAATGTGCTAAAACCGAATCTGAAATCCGGTTTTTAATCAAAATGTATTTTAAATTTCGCTGAGGCGGGACCCTTAAAATTTTGTTAAAGATTCAACAATCCGGCTATATTTCAAAGAATATTTACCCGATTCAAACCAAACTTGGAGGGCCGATAAAGGTCTTAATATGACACATTTCCTTCCAATTGGGGTATTTCTACGTGTTCTGGGATTGACGTTATATGCAAAAAAAGTTTACATTTTATTTTTATTTTGAGAACCATTTTTTGCAAGTACATTGCGAAGAATGGAATCGAGGCGTAATCTACCCTCTCCATTAAAAGGGAGATGAGAAGGATTGTGGGAATTATCGTGGAACAGTCCTTCTTTCCTGCGTGTATAAAGTCCTCTATGTTCTCTACGAGAGGCTTGTTCTCTACGCTGAGACAGAGATTGGCAAGTACCAGGCGGGATTTAGAAGAGGAAGGTCCACCACGGATCATCAGATCTTCTCCCTGAGGATGTTGCTCTAGAAATGCAAAGAACACAAGATAGTTACGCATCACCTCTTTCTGGACTTCAAATCAGCGTATGACAGCGTCTCATGGCCAGCACTCTATTAGGCTCTCAAGCAGATGAAAATTCCTGGGAAACTGATCCGCTTGGTGAGGATGACAATGAAAAATTCATGTTGCACTGTAGGCGTGGGAACTGACTTGTCTGACTCATTTAACACTAATAGTGGGATGAGACAAGGAGATGCCCTAGCATGTCTCCTTTTTAATTTTGCAGCCAAGAAAGCAGTTCGCCGCTCTGGTATTCAGCTAGGCTTCACCCTCATTTAACAGCATGGTCCAGCTCTTAGGATATGCGGATGACTTCGACATTGTGGCCAGGTCGGAGTGGTCCCTGAAAGAGGCATTCCTCACTCTTGAGACAGAAGCTAAGCTTCTTGGCCTAGTTGTCAATGAAGAGAAGACCAAGTACTTAAGAGTTGGAGGTATTGAAGCAGGCCCCAGAAAGTTTGAAGTTGGACCGTATAAGTTTGAGAGGGTGAACAGCTTTACGGACTGAAGTTAACAGAATGAATGATGTCACCCAGGAGATCAGCTGGAGACATTTGGCGGCAAACCGATGCTTCTTTGGGCTCTCCAGACACTTCAGAAGCCGATACCTCTCTAGCGGGACCAAGATCAATCTGTATAAAACGTTGGTTCTGCCAGTTTTAACTTATGGGTCGGAAGCTTGGGCCACAACTAAAGCAGACGACTCCAGAATCTTGGCTTCTGAGAGAACTATACTAAGAAGGATCTTTGGTCCCGTTAGAGATGGGGAGGCATGGAGGAGACGGAAGAATGCAGAGTTGTATCGGTTCTATGGTGATATAGATGCTGCAAAATTCATTAAGATAGGTAGGCTTCGCTGGGCTGGCCATGTTCTAAAAAGATGATGACTGATAAGATGTTTGGAAAACGGAGAGTTGGCAGGCCAAACGTGAGATGGGAAGATGCTGTCAACTCAGATGCGCGAGGCCTGCTGGGAGCTAGGAACTGGAAAGCTGATGCACTGGAACGAGCCACCTGCTCGGCCTGGGCTTTTAGAGGCGGCCCAGACACGGTGACGGGTTTTTGCGCCAGATATGATGGTGATGAAACACAAATCTGTTAAAAAAAAATGTCGCTCTCAACTAGGAAAGAAGTTATTAAGCACTAAAGTCTACTGTTATTTGGGCTAAGAAAACTAACATAAACAACTATATTTGTGAACATGCGCATGCACGGGTATGGAAAAGTCCGTAATAATGAAGTCTAATTGAAATTTACCATCAATTATTTAAATTTACCAGCAGTTATTTATTCAGAAACATTTTTCTCAGGTTTTTATTGTTTGTTGTTTTTGTAATTTATTTTAGCAGTAAAATGAACTTTGGTGTATTTTATTCAAATTTTCATTGGAGTAAGTATTTACATTTTCCACAAAATATTAACTATATCTATTCCTCACTAAGATGACACAGTTCTTGCAGGTCGGGCGTTTTTCTCTTGAAACTTAGGATTTCAAAACTGCATACATACTTTTATGAATTAAATTAGTGAACTTACTAGTTCTTATCTTCTTTTCTATATTTATGTCGTTCTTTTGATCATGCCCTTGATGAGTCTAATCTGTTTACCTATGAAGGCATAACTCTAAGTCTTATGACTTCAAAGGTCACAGTACTGAGGTCCTATGATGTTTTTCATTTTTTTCTGCGTAAAATGTATACATTTCATATGATAACTTTATTATATATGTTTAATTTAGGTTTCTCAAAAATGTACATGGTATACAGTATGTAGCCCGTTCAGTTAGGGTGGGTTTACACTTGCTAGTTATTGCAGGATATTTATATCGGAGAGAAATTGCGACTATTGAAAACCCATGTAAAATGTATGTCTGCAATAAATTGCTCATGGTAGAATTTATTGCCGACATACATTTTACATGGGTTTTCATTAGTCGCAATTTCTCTCTGATATAAATATCCTGCAATAACTAGCAAGTGTAAACACACCCTTAGATGGAGTAGTTCAAATCCTGCATACACAAAATTCTGCGTGAATTATTCCCGATGGGTTCGCCATTTGCATTACTTTTTAGGTTTCTCAAAAATGTAGATGGTATACAGTATGTAGCCCGTTCAGTTAGATGGAGTAGTTCAAATCCCGCATGCACGAAATTCTGCGGGAATTATTCCCGATGGGTCCACCATTTGCATTACTATTTCAATGAACAACAGGCTACACAAATCTCAATAAAAACAGATTATGTCTTGTTTAGGACCAGGGAAGGCTTTGAGAGGTCAGGCAAGGGAAATAGTGTTCAATGTATATCAATACTTAGCCAAAGCTAAGGCTGAAAACAATTTAGACTCTAACGTTGTCTGTTCAAATAGATGGTTAAAGGGAGGGAAATGGGCGTGGCCTATAATCCCGGTAGAAAATTGGCGGTAAACATTCTCTCAGCCATAACCTTATCATTATGAAATTTAAAACGTTTTCAGCCTTAGCTTTGGCTAAGTATTGATAAATATTAAAGACTATTTCCCTTATCTAACCTCTTAAAGCGTTTCATAGTCTTAAACAAGACATAATCAGTTTTTATAGTGATTCAGATTAAGTGTTTGATCATTCAGAGGCTTTGCAAATGGCAACACAGAAGGGAGAGTGCTGGGAGAAATTCCCGCCGACGTTCGCGCATGCGCAATTGATCTCCTGGATTTCTCTGAACAGGCTCTAGTACGGTAGTATATTGCTACTACTAAAGATCTGAAAAATAACGGTAAATATACAGTTTCTGAAATAGAATTTCAATAGTTACAGAAGTATTTTAATTTATCTCAGATTACCATTATCACTGTCAGTATGGATGCCTCCTCTTTTCAGAATATTCATGGTTATCACTTTCTCTTGTCTTAAATTTACACTTTTATGATTAATTATATAATTCATTATGATATTTTAATTTATATAGTTAATCAAACTTGATCTTATTTTACTAACAAATAGTTATTTTATTATTATTTGAAATTCATTAATCATTTTTGTTCAATTAATAATTGTCGAAGAGAAAAATATTCTTTTTATGCATTAAAAAAAAAAAAAAAAAAAATCTTGTGGCTTTATTTTGAGAAACAAGCAGGAATGAAAACGAATTAATGTATAATAGATAGTATATTTTAAAAAGGATAATTTAATATTAATAATAAAATACATTTATATTTTCATAGTTAATTATGTCAAAAGTTACCGTTTGGTATGTTTCAAAACATGGAATAAGAACCTCCTCATTCGCTCATACGCGGTGTCTAAATAAATCTTTAGACAAATTCAAAGTCGAGGAAATAACCCTGTTTAGACGATGAAATTACCTTGTTTATATGAGGAAATTATTGTGTTTATAAAAGTGCAGTGTGACAAACGTGAATTTTTACTGAGAACTATTTGTTAGGATCATATTTCTCACCTCTAATTTAGTCGAAAGATGTGAACAAGTTTGGCAGATTTCGTTAAAGTGTATGCAAAGAATAGAAGAAACACTTCAACCCCTACAGGTAGCGGCCTTGAGTTCTGTCTCGGTAGCTGCTAATGGACCCTTAGGGTGGTCAAGGACACTCTACTCAAGCAAAAAGTTAACTTTAACTTACAATAATATAGAAAAAAAAAAAAACACGTGTAAGGACATTCTGCAATCTTACGGATAGTTAAGTAACTAGGGTAGTTTCACAGAGTGATACAAGTGATGTCAGCCTTCTGATGGCAGGGATTATGGAAAGAATGAGAAAACGAATATATTCGAGCATAGTTCCGGCTGCTTGAATACATGCACACAGAGCAAGTATATGGTGAACCAATATTGCCATTCTTAGCATTCTAAGGGTTAAAGTTTCAGTTGTGGTGAGGACTTAACTAAAATGGGATCAGGTGATAGTTAGTCTTTTGATTTTCGGATTTATTACAAACAGATTTTAAAATGTTAAAACTAATGCCTTCAACTTGCATTTTATAACTTTATGTTTCATATTTATCCACAGGAATCTCTAGGATAATCTCAATTCTAGAATGGACGAAGAAGATTTTACCAAACTCTCTTTAGAGGATGCTTGTGCTCATAAGGTCAGTATTCTATTCTTATTATATGGCTATAAGTCTTGATAGTGATGGAGATAATATATTTTATTCTAATTTCTTATATTTTATGTAAATTAGTATGTTTTATTTTTTTTATTTTTTGCACTTAACAGATAGGCACTCCCATATTTTAATTTATCTCTTGAAGCTATAAATTAATTTGATTATCTAGAGTTACAACATGTTGTTGTGTTAGCCTCCTCCATTTTGTGCCTCTCCCAAAAGTAGGCCTAATATTGTGAGCTAAGTGATCTAACCAACAGAGTTACTCTTTCTCTTCTGCTGGTCCCTTTTATAAATTCAATGAGTAGATTATTACAAATTTCTGTCTGTTCCAACCTGGCTACATGCCCTGCTCATGTCAGTCTATTCAGTTTCATAGTCTGGACTAACAGGGGAGTGCACGACGTGTCCCTCACTGATTCAAACGAAAATTTTTGTATGTGTAGTACTTAACTGGAAAAAGGTTTGGTTAAAGCGAGAAAATGCACTTCTCAAGCGTTCGTCTGAAAAAAAAAAAATGTTGAAAATTTACCTGTAGTTCTTACAGCATTCCAAAGAAACAATACATAAGCACCCCCGGATCTGAAAACAGTTAGGAATATTTATAACTTTTACTTTGTAATCAAGCAAAATGTACTCTACTTGTTTCGCTTCCCTTTTATCCGGTCCATAACCATCAGAATCAGCCAGTATAAATCCATTATAAAAAAATTTTTAATTCCCGGAAAAAAATTATTTTCGTCAGCTTCGTGTATTCGAGTAGCTATTAATTCTTCCGTAATTAACTTTTTTTTCCACAATCATTTGCACAGAGTTGTGAAACATTTCTTTATTTGTCTTTTTCAAGAGTCACACCTAACAACCCTTGAACATATGAAACATTTTTGCATTCGAATTTTCTTTTAATATATGGAACAAAATGTTAACATTTAAATTCCAACCGTTAAAAAAACTCCAATAATTATTTATTAATGTTATAAAATATTCTTAAGAGCAAAAATAAAAATTATGCCAAAAAGAAATAATAAAAAAAAAAAAGAAATCAATATAAGACTAGATACAATCCAGCGATCTTTGCGTTATGAGAGTACAACACTACCAACCGAGCTACCGGGGAGCAGAGATGGGCAGATTCGTATTCGTAAATCCGAATCCGAATTTGATTCACAACACCTTGACGTGTAAATCCGAATACGAATACATTCGTATTCAAAATTGTGAATCCGAATGGATTCATATTTGCAAGTGTGAATCCGAATCCGAAATTTGGATTCACACATATGAATCCGAATCCGAATCTATTCGTATTCACACATATGAATCCGAATCGATTCGGATTCACATCTATGAATACGAATCCATTCGGATTCACATCTATAAATACGAATCCATTCGGATTCACACTTGGATTCACTGAAAATTTCAATTCAAAATGCCAATATAAATAAATAAATGCCTGTCAGTACCTCACTACAGGTCGAGTTTTGAGTTTTAGCGAATTTTTGTATGTATATTTATTAGCCTCAGACTAAGTATTTGACCCAAAAATTAATATGAAAACTTTCCTACTATTTAGAGCCCCAAGTCGTACATTCTGCCGAGAAATGTAGCCACCATGAAACGGGATAGTTCTTCCTCTCCTCCATAGCCCTGAAGAAGGCTTACATATCAAACCGAAACGTTGGCATAAATAAAGTCAATTTAACTATGAAATGTAGTTTTTATTGAATCAAAAGACGGAATTGTTATTTCTTCCCTTTGTTTTTCACGTACACAAAAGTGCCAACACCACACAGCAACATCACATGAATAAGAGTGAGGATTTAAACGGTAATATTTATATTTTTTTGTAATTCGGCGAACGCTTAAGGTTTGGAAGTTGAATTTAATTATAGGGGTTTTGTAGACTCTTAATTTAATACGGAGTCTTTTGTAGGGTCAAAATCATACTTGGGCAAAAATTAGCGAGCGCTAATCGCTAATTTATTCATGAAAGTTTTAAATATCGTGATAGCTAATAGCTTTAGCTATAGTTACTACATTTTGTCATCTCAACGTTCACTTCTGGTCTGCTCTGAGCCCGGGGGCATGCACCGTATATAATTTTAGGTAAAACTGAACTTTAGCGTCCTCCAAACCGATTTCTTTCAAATTTTGTACAATAACGTATTTTGATGCACTAAACACGAATCCGCTGAAAAAAAAAATTCGCATTCAAATAGGAAAGATGTAAACAACTAAATTTGTCAACATGCGCATGCGCACTTATGGAAAAGTTCGTAAAAAAGAAGTTTAATTGAAATTTACCATCAATTATTTAAATTCAACAGCAGTTATTTATTCACAACCATTTTTTTAAAATAATGAAACACTCTTCACATTTATTGTTTTGTTCACGAAAAGTATTATATAACAGAAATCCCTAAATAATTAGCTAATGCCTTTATAATTATTAGTTCGTTCTAATTCGCGCCTGCTGAACTTTAATTGTCAACATACTCTTATTTTATAAAAAAAAATAGCAATAAAGTTGCTCGAATTTATTATTCTCTTCAAACGTGCTCATAAATATGAAGAGCGCTTAAAGGAATTTTTATGTGCGATTGGGGATTTGTGTCCACGGAACATCGCGTCTCAAGAAGAAGAAGAAAGCTAAGAAGGATGTCTAGGAAGATATGAAGAATGTCTAGGACGAAGCTTTTAGGCATACATGCTATGCGTTTCCTCTCGATACACTCGCTCAAGAGGATATCAAAACCCCAGGGGTAAGGATGCCCTTAAAATTGACAATCTTTTTGAATATATGGTTTATGAACATTTCAAACGAGAGTTCTCTATTTCCCAATGTTACATATCTGCGCATGATCGTGTTTACAAATATGCCGTTTACGCCTACTTTTATAACCTTCCTAACAGTGAACTTTAGTGCTTGATAAATTCTTTCCTAGTTGAATGCGAACTTTTTTTTTAGCGGATTCGTGTTTAGTGCATTAAAATACGTTATTGTACAAAATTTGAATGAAATCGGTTTGGAGGACTCTAAACTTCAGTTTTACCTAAAGTTATTTATAAAGTGCATGCCCCCGGGCTCAGAGCAGACCGGAAGTGAACGTTGAGATGACAAAATGTTGTAACTATAGCTAAAGCTATTATTTATTTATGGAGCTCCGCAACAGCAAGGTGATCTGCTCACATATTTCATGAAAGTAATACAAGTAAACAAATAGAAGTAAATAAAATATTTAAAGATTAGCTATTACGACATTTAAACATTTCATGAATAAATTAGCGATTGGCGCACTGCCGTCGCTATGCGCTAATTATTTAATTAATGCGGGTTTCTACGGTATCGCTAAATTAGTGGAGAGGTATCAGCTTTTAGCGCTCGCTAATTTTTGCCCAACTATGATTTAGACCCTACAAAAGACTCCATATTAAATTAAGAGACTACAAAACCCCTATAATTAAATTCAACTTCCAAACCTTAAGCGTTCGCCGAATTACAAAAATATATAAATATTACCGTTTAAATCCTCACTCTTATTCATGTGATGTTGCTGTGTGGTTTTCACACTTTTGTGTACGTTAGAATCTTAAGAAATGACAATTCCGTCTTTTGATTCAATAAAAACTACATTTCATAGTTAAATTGAGTTTATTTATGCCAACGTTTCGGTTTGACATGTAAGCCTTCTTCAGGGCTATGGAACTATGGAGGAAGACTTATCCCGTTTCATGGTGGATATATTTCTCGGCAGAATGTACGACTTGGGGCTCTAAATAGTAGGAAAGTTTTCATATTAATTTTTGGGTCAAATACTCAGTCTGAGGCTAATAAATATACATACGAAAATTCGCTAAAACTGAAAACTCGACCTGTAGTGAGGTACAAATAGGCATTTATTTATTTATATAGGCCTTTTGAATTGAAATTTTCAGTGAATCCAAGTGTGAATCCGAATGGATTCGTATTCATAGATGTGAATCCGAATGGATTCGTATTCATAGATGTGAATCCGAATGGATTCGTATTCATAGATTTGAATCCGAATGGATTCGGATTCATATGTGTGAATACGAATAGATTCGGATTCGGATTCATATGTGTGAATCCAAATTTCGGATTCGGATTCACACTTGCAAATATGAATCCATTCGGATTTAAACTTTTGAATACGAATGTATTCGTATTCGGATTTACACGCCAAGGTGCTGTGAATCAAATTCGGATTCGGATTTACGAATACGAATCTGCCCATCTCTGCCGGGGAGCTCACTTACGCTTTCTTTGGAATGTGTTAAGAACTCCAGGTAAATTTTCAACAATTTTTTTCAGACAAATACTTCTCGCTTTAACAGAACCTTTTTGTAGTTAAGTACTACTCATAACAAAATTTTTGTTTTAATCAGTGAGGGGCATACTGTGCACTCCCCTGTTAGTCCAGAATATGAAACTGAATAGACTGACATGGGCAGTTAGTGTACTCTATAGGCACGCAATAAGGCTAGTACATTCCAATGCCTAAAGGCCTATTAAATCTCAAGCTATATTTAGCTTCGGAATGGATTTATTTTAGGGTGCTCAGTTGTTTAGCAGAGCTCTGTTATATCCTTCTCTTTTGGAGAGGCTGCCACCTAAGCCACTTCAGGGGTTAACCCCCATCTGTAGGTATCGCTAGGGTGTACACTGTAAATGACTTTTTTTTTTAAATTCAGGGGTCAGTGTAGTTTTCTGTTGGTGATGAATGTGTGTGTGCATCATATTCATGTGTAACAGGTTTGGTCCTCTAGAATGGGTTAGTGTTCCCCACCATTGTTTTTTTTAATCTTGAAAATACACTGCCTGACAAAAAAACGGTACACCTTGAATTTCGTCATTATTTCTTTTCCAGGTTAATAAAATTTGCAAATTTTTAACTCAAAATGTATTGTATATATTCAGCTTGTAGGTCACCATAAGTGAAGACAAGAAAAAAAGTCTGAAAAATACTGTTAGCTAAGTAAAAAATAGAAAATGAACACACTTCCAAAGAAAAAATATAACACCTCTAATTCTTGTTTTACATAAAAAATATTGTTTCTAGTACCTAGTGTTTCCTCCTGTGGCACGATTAACAGTCTCCATCCTCCTTGGCATACCACAAATTAAATTGGCTACCTGATCTTCAGGAACCTGGTTCCACTGAGGTATTGTGGAAGGATGGACCTTCCAAGCTGGTCCCAGAGATGCTCAATAGGATTGAGGTCTGGGCTGGGTGCTGGCCACTCCATGGTCCTGACACTGATGTCATCCTTGTAACTCTTACCACATTTTCATTGCATATAAACGAACCAAAAAGCACCATATATTCCTTTAGGATGTCGGTAATGTATGTGTGTGCATTGAGAACTGGACTTTGGAACACATGGAGGTCTGTCCTTGCCTCTAAAGAAATGTCACCCCAAACCTTTACCGACCCTCCTCCGAACTGCACTCTCCTGGTCTTCTCCATACCCGAACTCGACCAGCTGCAGCATAGAGGTTATACCTGGCCTTTTCAGATAACAGAAAGGAGGCCCAATCATCTTTAATCCATGTGGCATGTTCTCTACCAAATTGGAGGTGAGCCGCTCCCATGATGATGGGGATGATCCAAGGATCGTTGTGGGGGTATTATTTGTGACACGGTATCTTTGTGAGTAATACACTAATCTGGTTCCCTTCTAGAGAACACATCGCACAGTAAATCTGTAATTTTTTACAACCGTACTGTGCGGTAAAGCGATAAAGACAAGCTCGCATTGACAGATCGTCCTTTGTTTGACAGAGCTAATGAAATACTGTTTAATACATGTAGATCGCCTCCCACCCTCAGTCAGAGATCGCTGCCTGCCGCGGTACAGATCGTGTTCTGTGTGCCCGAGCCTTTATTGTTATTTCTAGAGAGAATTCAGGGAGAGGATTAGTGTTTCCTGGCCTGCCTCATGCCTGTCATGATTCGCGCCCAACAATATTTCTTTTGGCTTCAGTTTTCATGTAAAACACATGGTCCACCATTTTTTTTTTTTTTTTTTTTTTTTTTTTTTTGTTGTCTGGCAGTGTATTTTCTTTATTCCAACTGAAACGAATAAAAGTTTCATTTTCTGTTTATGAGTTTTATAATTATGTTTAATTACATGATTTATTTATTTAATTTTCAAATATTTATTTACAGAAGATTTTGGTTCGAATACTATAGTTTTGCAAAGTATAATATTTTTGTTTTAGGTTTGGAAAGCCAGAATAATTGGGTATGAAGCAACAATTAAACAATTTGAACAAATTGAAGATGAGAAGTCAAATGAATGGAACAAATTTGTTGGATTAATGAAAAAATTTGTTATTGATAGTCATGCATTATGCCAGGAAAAAGGATTAGAAGCTGTGCTAATATTTGTTGAAAACTGTGGTATTGCAGGAAGGTTAGTTCTTTGCTTACATACATATGGTTCATTATGAATGTAATGAGCATTTTTTAATGTGATGGAACTATCCATCACAGCGGGGTAGAATGGGTCGGAAAACACTGATTTAAGTTTTGTGTGAGGCTTGGAAAGAATGCTACCGATAAGTTCCAATTCTAGATGTTTCAAGTGGCCTTCAAGGTCAACTAAATTTCACGGTCACAGTCGCATGCATGAGGGCCAACAATTAAGACACGTCTAAGCGCCGTCATGATATTGCCCCCAGGCACACATCCTTCATTGTAACCAACCTACTGGCTCGGAGATCTCCCAGCCGCCTCAGTCCTTCCTTGGCTTCAGCAACTTCCCCCCCCCCCCCTATCTGAAGAGAGGGCTGAAAAGAAAGCATTGGGAGTCACACCTAAAAGTATATTACAATGTTCCAAAGAGATGTGGAGTTTCAGGATGCCTTCCTTGCATGGCAGACATCTCCACAAGTGTATTGATGCTGGGGAAGAGTATATTGAAGAATTTTATACAATTAATAAATCTATTTTCCCAGAAAATGCTTTCATAATGCATTTACTCTGTATATCTACCTTCAGTAATTACTGCAAATAATAATAATGTATTTTGATGAAAGAGAGAAAACTTTTGCTATTATTGTTAGTATTATTAATAAGTAATTGATGCCGTTTTTTGTTCCCTTATCATTTTATTAATGCTCTCATCCAAGTTTTTTCTATTTATTTTCTAAATTCCTTTAATTTTTATTTTAAGTCATATATATATATATATATATATATATATATATAAAAATAAATAATATTTGTGTTAAATTTAATTTTCTTTTAGGACTACAAGTGATGTTGTATCTGGTATAATTCAGAAATGCCTTGCTGCTCCAAAGGCACGAACCAAAGACTTAGGAGCTCAGGTTATTTTAATGTACATAGAAATTGAAAAATATGAAATAGTTGTTGAGGAGTTACTGAAAGGTACAGAATCAAAAAATCCTAAAGTTGTTGCAGCTTGTGTTCATGTACTAGCACAGGCTTTGAAGTAAGTATAGCTATTTTTTTTATACCAAATTTCATTTTATTTGTTTATTTATATGAAGACCTGCATCTCCGCATTAGAATAGAGCATGCTAGCCATTAGACCACAGGGAGACCTATTGAGGAATTGTTAATAAAACAAAATATAGAAGAAATTTAAAAAGGAAATTCTTAAGAGAGTCAGTTATGTTATATTTCTACTATAAGAAATGTCTGTGAATGCCCAATTTATGCGATCATTAATTGGTTAACAACTAAACCTGAGTATACTCGCATAGAGAAAACCCTCCCTCCCAGGCTGGAGTATACTCATGTGAGTCTAATGACTAAGGCCCCTGCCTTTTTTATGGCTTTCAGAGTGTTATCTGCTCTCTATGAGTGTACAATTGTATTTCTAAGTTATCATTCTCACCACTTGATGCCGTAGGCATTCCCCTCTTCTACAATTAACATTTTAAACCTGTGTCCTGTAGTCATCTAACCCTTTAGTTATTCAGTGTCTACTGACTTGTTTGGTGCTCTATGTTTTGACTTTAGTATAGTCTATATTTGTTATTTTATATAATAGCAGACAGGAAGCGAATTTTTGGGGGAAGAAGAAATTTGTTAGAGATATACAAGTCTGCTCTCAAGTGGTGAAAGTTTAGTCAGAGAAGATTCTGTTTCTTCTGAAGCATGCCAGTGGACCATTTAAAAAACAAATTTTGTGATGCAATGTACCCTTTTGAATATCTGTGTATAGGTAAAAGCCTTTTATTAATTAAGAGTATGCTTTATTAAAGCAAATGATCTCTTTTAAATGCGGCCATTTTGTGATAAAATCGTTTGTGTTGTGCGACTGCAATATGGGATCCATTTTGGATTTCGTCATCTATACAGGTAGCAGCAAGGATTTTACATACACAAATTAGGTTATTAGAAAATCTGATAATGTAGTGGTGAATTTGATCATGCAATATTTTAGCAAAGTGCACACTTTTTGTCGAACACTGGTACACTATTCCTGCTCTTTTTATATGTTTTTATGGTCAAGTGACTAATGCAGTATGCACAGTGTCAAAAACAAGAATATATAGTAAGTAGTGCTTGACAAAAATACCCTTTATATGCTCTGCATAATGTGGTATATTTTGTTTGGTTATGATTCCAATTAATCTCCAAACTATTTGATCATTTATTGCTGGTACAGAAGTAGGTTTAAAATAAACTTATACGTTATATAGAACTGGTCTATTAAACATTTCTCTTATGTCAGTTCCTTTAAATGATTGTTCTCTACGCCTTGGAAAGGTTATAAAGGTACACTTTCATAAAGTGACCTGTTATTAACTTATAATGCATGTCTAAAAATAGTAAAATTATTAAACATGGAGTTCATTACACCAATGAAATTCAGCTCATTTTGCAGACATTAACTTGTCCCCACTGCTACCATACACACATCTAGTGGGATTGGTAAAAAATACCTTAGGCCATCAGCACTACTTTCTTAATATTAACACTTTATTTTATGAAAAAATTAACAATTTTATGAAATTTAGCCAAAATATAAAGTATATTAACACGTTCGGGCCCAGCATCGTGGCATATGCATCAGCAGATAGCTTTCTATCCCGCTACTCCGGGCCTTGCCCTGTACAGGTTGGCCCAGATAAATACAAGAGAAATAACTACTAAACGGTTTGGGATAGCAACATTATTCATAGGGGCAAAGTTGTAGTTCACGTCAAGCTCTATAGATTGGTGCCCTTGGAAATGAGGAAATAACACTTCTAAGGGCTAAAATAGACCTTTGAAGGGAAGGGTTTCTTTTTTACCCATATTTTGCATTATATTTTTAAAACGTACTAACAAAACAAGGAAGAACCGTGCAAACGGGGTTTCGATGCGTCAAGTAGTTCTTTGTAAAAATACGTTTTCATTTGCACGTATTCCTCATCTGAAATCCAAAAAAAAAAAAAACGCACTTGAATTTATTTAAATAGTATTTTTGTCAAGGAAAGGGTAAGTCAGCTTAGGAGAATGAGCTCAGCATTAAGAATTTCAGATGAGGAATAGATGCAAATGGAAACTTATTTTTACAGAGAACTACTTGACGCATCGAAACCCCGTTTGCACGGTTCTTCCTGGTTTTGTTAGCACTTTTTAAAAATATAATGCGAAATATGGGTAAAGAGGAAACCCTTCCCTTCAGAGGCCTGTTTGAGCCCTTAGAAGTGTTATTTCCTCATTTCCTAGGGCACCATTTTATAGAGCTCGACGAGAACTACAACTTTTCCCCTGTGAAAAATGTTGCAATCTCAAACCGTTTAGTTGTTATTTCTCTTGTGGCCTGCTTATCTGGGCCACCCTGTATACTTCGTTTTTGATTTGGGACCTCATGATGTATTCCCGGTTAGGTTTGCAGGTCGAGTATCATATGATACTGAATCCGCCCGAAAACTTCCTTCAGCGGGCCCGCTATCGTGGCGTATTTGAAATTTTACTAAATTGTAATTAATCCACTAAAAGTACATAATTTTAAAAGTTTCTTTACTTATTAGCGCGGTTCCTCCCTCCCCCATAGGGAGGAACCCCGCTTATAAGGTTGATACAATGAAACAATCCGGAAGTGCCGACTAGAAAATTTTGCGTTTCAGAACCCCTAGAAACCAAAAATAACGGTGGTTCAAATTTGTATATATATATATATGTATATATTTATATATATATATATATATATATATATATATATATATATATATATATATATATTTGTCTGTTCGCTCTCTAAATAGAAGACGAATGGTCCGATTTTGATGAAATTTGGTACAAAAATCTGTCGTCCAATTTGAAAGGTCAAGTTCGTTAACCAGCAAAATCCGCCCACTGGAAGATGGCGTTTGGGGCGAAATTCGCGCAAAAAAAATCGTAACGCTTTCGTTTTTGAGTTCATAAGCTTGTAAGTACTCTTTTTATAGGCTTCTTGGGCAAGGAAAACGAATGAAACCATTTTCAAGGCGATAGCTTTAACCGTTTTCGAGAAAATTGGAAAAATAGTTTTTGAATACCGTTTTTGGTTTGGGTACTTAGAATCACAGGATTCAGTTGAAACATTATCTGCATGTTCTACTTTCATTAAAACTAATATGTTGAAAGTTATGTTACGTTTGGAGTTAAGGAAGGGTTAGAATAAAATATTTAATGAACAGACATGAAAAGTTTTGGGAACTTCGTATACTTTCATTAATATCTTGAACACGGTTGGGAAATCGTGGTAAGTGGATAGAAACTATTTGAAAGCTTAATAAATTCTCTACAAAAATGATTCTAAAACTATTTTTGATTAGGTTATGTCAATCGGAGAAATAAGTGCTTAAAACTTCAAATACGTCTGTTTTGTTCTTATGAACGGGTTTTTGTCGTTCTTTTTGTAATTTTTGTCTCTTTCCCTTGGTTTTTTATTGCTTTTTATTTTTTTAATTTCTTATGTTGTATTTGTAAGGAAAATGTATGTGTGTGTAAAACAGGATAGGTAAAATGAGACCTATTTTCTGTTGTCAGAAATAATGAAAAGTTTTGGGAACTTCGTATAATTTCTTAATATCTCGAAAACGGTTGAAAATCTTGGGAAGCGAAAGGTTACCATTCGAAAGCTTACTAAATGGTCTACAAGAAAGGTTCTAAAGAAAGTTTTGAATAAGCGATGTCAATCGGAGAAATAAGTGCTTAAAATTTGAAGTAATTGATTTCGTTTATTCGAACAATTCTTTTTGTCTGTTTTTATTCCTATTTTTACATTGCTTATAGTTGGATAATGTATTTGACAATAAAATAGATTAATTAAAATAAGAAAAACAATTCATTGTTAGAAATATATCAGGCTGTACCGTATGAAATGTCAGTTTTGGATTTGCCGATTTCCTTCAAATGTCTTGAAACTGTCGAGGCTCCTAATCCGAGTTCTTTGGCATATTCCCTATTGTTTGCAATTGCTTATAGTAGTCAAATGTATTTGCCAATAAAACAGGATACGTATAATTAGAATATTTTATTTTTGCGGTATCTTGGGGTTCTCAGATCCCTTATGAATATCTATTTGGCCCCCTTCGTATTTTTTCCTTAATATCTCGAAAAGGGTTAGGAGATCGTGGCAATTGAAATGTAACAGTTCGAAAGCTTACTAAATTCTCTACAAAAAATGTTTTACAGAAATGTTTGATGGGGTCGTCACATTAGGAGAAATAAGTGCTTAAAACTTAGTTAGTTTCCTTTATTTAAACGGATCTATTTATGTGTTTCCCGAAGTTTTTTTTTCACTGCTCGTTATTTTTGTACTTGCTTATAGTAGTCTAATGTATTTTTCATTAAATAGGATATGTATAATTAAAAGCATTATTTTGTTTGTTAGAATTCGAAGATGCCGTATGAATATCTAGATTACAGTACTGGTTTTGATTTCGTATTTTAGAATTGTTCTTGGTATTCCCTATTTTCATGTATTACCCTTAGTTCTTTATTGCTAGTAGTTTTTTTTTTTTTTTTTTTTTATTGATTATAGAATATAAATCTATTTGGCAATAAAATAGGATACGTAAAATTAGAAACAATATTTCGGGTATTTCTGAGCGAAATGCCTTGTAAGATTGTCTACCACCACGAACGGCGTTTTTCCTCTATTTACCTCACATTTTAATTGGTTGCTGTTTTTAGCTTGTTTCCTGCTTCACTTCACAGATAGGAAACACGCTTCTGACGTCGACCCAATGACGTAATCCGAAGTGCCTAATAAATGATTTAACGTTTTAGAACAGGTAGATATCGAAAATAGCTGTTTTTAAATTAGAATCTATTGTTGAGTAATTATATGAATCTTTATACGGCTTTATTAGCCGTATTATTCTATATAGGCTTTATAAGGCAGGAGATACTACTTAATCTTGAAGACTTGTTCTTAGTCCTTCTTTATCAACTAGATAGGCTTTATTAGACATATTATTCTTCATAGGCTTTATTAGACAGGGAATTCTGATAAAATGTCGTGTTGTCGCAGCAAATTGTAATTACGATTTATCTAAGGTCAGGTAACATTAGCGAGTCTACATTGTTAAGATCACCGACAGCGAAGGTAGACAATTGCTATGATTTAGTCTACATATGTATATTAATTCCTAAATGTAGAAAATAAACTTTACAACGGTTAGATACTATGAACGAATAGACAGTCGGTTCAGTCCCAAACAAACAGAGGGTTTACTAGAAATTTACCTGCTAGGAGTTAATCCTCAAGAGAAGTAACCCTTGTAGGGTAATATAACCCAGGTATCTGCCGACACAAATACAAAGCCTTGCAAGAGTAGGTAGAGCAACTTTAAGATTTCGTTCACTAAAATTTCTTAAACTGACCTAGATTCAGACATAACATAACATAAATTATATTGTAAATATTGATAAAGATTAATTAGTTGTCAACATATACATAAATTAGCAATCAACAGTTTTCTTTGTACGACTATTATTAACGACTATTTAGTTATGAGACAATCCATAAATTAGCGATCAAAAGTTGCAGGTGATTCCGTATTAGATATTTATTAAATATTCATAAAGACTATTTGGTTGTAAACCGATTCATCAATAAGCAATCAATATTTTTAAACACTGGATATATACTAACCAATTATAACGACTGTTTAGTTATGAACCGATTCATAAATTAGCGATTAAAAAACACAGGTTTATTGACTAAATATTGATAAAAGTATTTAAATAGAAGAAAAAAAGGTTTCCTCAAGACTTGCTCTTGTTCAATTCATTAGGCAGTGGTATCTACTCAATTTTGGGAACTTGTTCTTGATCCTTCTGTATCCACTAGATTGGCTTTATTTGGCATATTATTCTATATAGGCTTTATTAGGGAGTGGTATCTACTCAATTTTGAGAACTTGTTCTTGATCCTTCTGTATTCACTAGATTGGCTTTATTAGGCATATTATTCTATATAGGCGTTATTAGGGAGTGGTATCTACTCAATTTTGAGAACTTGTTCTTGATCCTTCTGTATCCACTAGATTGGCTTTATTTGGCATATTATTCTATATAGGCTTTATTAGGGAGTGGTATCTACTCAATTTTGAGAACTTGTTCTTGATCCTTCTGTATCCACTAGATTGGCTCGCTGGGAAAATTCCTCGCTGAACCCTGGATGTCGGAACTAATGACCTAGATGTAAATGCGGGGTTAAAAAAAAAAAATAATAAAAAAAAAATAAAAAAAATAAATAAATAAATAATATTGTATATATGTGTACATAATTTAACTAATTAAGAATATCCATACGTATTTGTTTTTATGTATTCTAAGTGAACTTGGGCACTGTGTGCGCCTCCTCGTGGCAGAATACGGGCAACTGATTGGTGGCTCTCGAGGCGGACCTGACATTCAGGTCTCCGGATGGGGAGAAGGAATTGAGTAAGGTTTGATTGTTTTAATAGCCAAACCTTGTTCAGTTCTGTGGCAATCAGGCTAAGCACCTTAAATTCCAGGCAAGTTAGACGTAAAGAGATAATTTTAGCGCGGTTCCTCCCTCTCTCCATATGGAGGACCCCGCCCTCCAAATGGAGGCCTCATGACGCAATCCAGAAGTCCCGACAAAAAAGTTTGCGTTTAAGAACCCCTGAGAGACCGAAAATAACGGTGTTTCAAATTGGTATATATATATATATATATATATATATATATGTGTGTGTGTGTGTGTGTGTGTGTGTGTGTGTGTGTGTGTGTGTGTGTGTGTGTGTGTGTTTGATCGCTCTCTGGACACCCTTAAAAAGTTTTGGGTACTTTGTATATTTTCCTTAATTTTATTTTTTTATTTTTTTAAATTATTTTCCTTATATCTCGAAAACGGTTTGAAATCTTCATAAGCGGATCCTTACCATTCGAAAGCTTACTAAATGCTAATAATTCTGAAGCAATTATCGATTCATCGGAGAAATGAGTGCTTAAAAAAATAGTTTTTGAATACCGTTTTTGGTTTGGGTACTTAGAATCATGGGATTCAGTTGAAACATTTTCTGCATGTTCTACTTTCATTAAAACTAATATGTTGAAATTTTTGTTACGTTTAATATTTTATGTATAATGTATTTGACAATAAAACTGGTTAAGTAAAATAACAAAAACAATTTATTGTTAGAAATATAGATTTCCAAGATTCATAGACCTTGCCACTAGCGGGTCCGTTTCTAGTGTAGCCGACCCTTCCAGGTAAGATTGTAAATCATGACCTCTCAAGACTTTACTACTCACAGGAATGGCATTAGTGACCTTAAGGGTTGACACGCCATTATAATAATTAATTTAAAAAAAAGACTGGTGGAACCAAAATAATAACTGCTTCTATTTTAATCTTTCAAAATTAGACTAGGGATATGAACGGAACCGCGCTAAGATGATGCAGTTCCTGCGAGACGGACTTTTTTTTTTTATATGTTTGCTGAAATAAATATACAAAAAGAAGACTTGGGCCCTGATGGAAGTGTTTTTCCAAGCCATCGGTCCTGAAAGTGTTAACTTATCTTTCATTAACTAATTACCATGTACTTAATGTTTTTTTTTTGTTTTTTAGGGAGTTTGGTCCTAAAGTGGTTAGTGTTAGTAAGTTATTAAAACGAGTTCCACCACTTCTAGAAGACAGAGATAAAGTTGTGCGACAAGAAACTAGGATGCTTGTTGTAGAAGTGTATCATTGGTTGGGTCAGTCTATCAAGCCTCAGCTTTCAGCTGTACTCAAGCCAAATCAGGTAAGATATAAAGAAATAATTCAACTATTTTATTTTTGTTTTATCTATTATCTAAGATGAATTTATTTGGATTTACTAACTTAATATTTTTACACCCCTACTTATATTTATATATACAGGTGTCCCAAATAAGACGACTCGGAACTAATTTTGCGGCCAAACGGTTGGTCTGAGAAAAAAATACCAGGGGTTGAAGGGCTTGACCCAAGCTTTCTAAATATGTCGATCATTTAACTTATTTACTGCCCATGTGCCCTCGGCGCTAGATGAAATGTTGTGGTTTGCAGATGACCCCTATTATTATGCACATTATTTTGGAGGGAATTAAAAAAAAAAAAAAAAAAACTTTCTGGCAAACCGCCACTTGATTTGAAAACTTTCAAATCAAATGAGTTTTTTGCAATTCAAATGTTATTGTTTTAAATTAAAACGATTTTAATCTGTAGGCCCTTACAGAGGTCGTTTATGAATGTGTGACAAGAAATATTTTTTCTAATAACTTCAATAAAATTGAAAATAAGGGATCTTTTTTAAGTCTGATTTTTCATTTGAGAAGAATAACCCTATTTCATTGATATATTAAATAATAAATTGTTGAGAAAGGTCTTACCTAGCAGTTTCAAAGGGGCCTCCCCTTCCAATCCAACAGTTTTCAAATATGGTGGTTACAGCATTCCTAGCTTCTCAGGAATAATGGGCTGGACAACCATCATGCTGGAACCACATTGTAAGTCTTGTCTCTAGTGGTAAGTTTCTCATTAGCTCTGGCAATTGATCCAAGATGAATGTCCTGTAAGCATTCCCTGATAAGGTACCTTCCAAAAAATATGGGCCAATAATTTTACTGCCGAGAATCCTGCACCTGACGTTTACCGACCACCGATGCTGGTGGTCCAGCTGCCTTATACAGTGAGTGTTATTCATGGACCAATAATGTGAGTTATGTCTTTTCATGGACCCATCACTTACAAATGTGGCTTCATCACTGAAGAGAACATTCCTCATGAATACCCCGTTTTGCCGTAAGGAGTTCATTCCCCTCCTGCAGTACTCCTCCCTAACTTCCATATCCTATTTGACAGGGCTTGATGCAAAGATATGTGATGAGGGTGGACTTTCTGTGCTGAAGTTTGCGGTGAACAGTTCCTCTTGAAATCCGTGTTTATCTGGCAATCTCCCGAACTCTAGTGTGAGGATTCCTCCTAACAAGGCCCAAGATGATCTACTGGTCTCTTCTTCGATGCCTTCTGGTGAAAGAGAAATGTCCTTGTCGGGCGTTTGACACCAGGCGCAAAATCGTTTTGTAAGATGGATGAACTCGGTTTGGGTAATACTGTGCGTAAAGTCGAGCAGGCATCTGAGCTTTACCTCTACTCTCCCTGAAAACAATAATCATATCCACAATCTCACTACTTGTGAACTTCTTGGTTGAAAGCAAATATTACACTAATAATGAACAAAAGCAAAATAATGAACCATAATCCAATAAGGAATACCAGATCCTTAGATAATCTCTAATGAAGAATCAGTTTAAATACTTAAAAAAGGTGCCTTATTTTTAATTTGATTAAAGTTATTAGGAAAAATATTTCTTTTGGAAGATTGGCCATATTTTATTTTAGAAAGTTGAGGAAAAAATACCTCAAAGTCATGTATCACACATTCATAACCCACCTCTGTAAGGGCCTACAAAAAATCTTCTTAATTTAAAACAATAAAATTTGAATTGCACGCATCTCATTTGTTTTTAAAGATATTGAAGTGCGTTTTGCAGCAAAGGTTTTGTTTTTTGATGTCCTTCAAAATAATGTGCATAATAATAGGGGTCATTTGCAAACCCCAACATTTCTTCTAGCGCACATACACGGTAAATATGTTAAATGGTCGACATATTTAGAACGCTTAGATCAAGCCCTACAACGTTTACCTCTGGCATTTTTTTTCACAGAACAACCGTTTGGTCGCAAAATTAGTTTGAACTGAGTTATATGTATATATATATATATATATATATATACAGGATGTTTCAGGGTTAACTGGCCTAACTGAACATACGAACTGAGGACCTCAAAATAAGAAAAACATTTCTTCTGAAGGTATGTCCGCAAACGCTTTGTTTAGGAGATATTCACACCAAAAGATTTTCATTTTTATGAATTATTTACGTTATATGAAATAAATAAAACCTATTTATTTGTTCTAACTGCTTTATAATAAACATTAAGATTTATATTAAATGTTTTTCAAAGTGACGTTATGTCCGCTAATCTAAAAACTATTGGCAACATAAGGATTAATACTATTGTGGATAAGGATTAATGCTACTATGGAATTAGCATTAGGAACTGTCAATAACATTTATCAGTTTGTAACAAGCTTTTGAAAAGTACCCATCGTTATGCCTTCAATTGATACTAATGGTGAATATCCCGGTATGCTGTTTTTTTGCAATGGATAATTCTGCCAATCGTGAAAATGCCAGGTGATTTCCGAATTACCAATCAAGTCTATCTTTATCTCCATGTTTCAACGTCTTAGAGAAACTGGTACATTTGCTATAATACCATGTGCTGATGGTGTTTTTGTCCCTTTAAATGAAGAAAGGAGTAGGTCCATATTACAATATTTTGATGATAATGCATCTGCCAGTTTACGAAGCAGAATTAAATATTACGCTAACTATATTATGGAGAGCTCTCATTGCGGATAGACTTCACCCACATCATTAACAACAGGTACAAAATTTATTAACGCAAGATTTTCGGCAAAGTAGAAATTTTTCAGATTGGTACTTAAATCAAGTGGCAGTTCCCAATGCTAATTCCATAGTAGCATTAATCCTTATCCTTATGTTGCCAATAGTTTTTATATTAACAGACATACCTTCACTTTGAAAAACATTTAATATGAATCTAAATGTTTATTATAAAGCAGTTATAACAAATAAATAGGTTTTATTTATTTCATATAACGTAAATAATTCATAACAATGAAAATCTTTTGGTGTGAATATCTCCTGAACAAAGCGTTTGCGGACATACCTTGAGAGGAAATTTTTTTCTTGTTTTGAGGTTCTTAGTTCATATTTTCAGTTTGGCCACTTAACCCTGAAACACCCTGTATATAGAGGGTGGCTCAGATAAGCGGGCCACAAGAGAAAAAATTACTAAACGGTTTGAGATATCAACATTTTTCAAAGGGGCAAAGTTGTATTTCATGTCGATCTCTATAAAATGGTGCCCTGGGAAATGAGGAAATAACACTTCTAAGGGCTCAAGTAGGCCTTTGAAGGGAAGGGTTTCCTTTTTCCCATATTTTCCATTATATTTTTAAAATGTACTAACAAAACAAGGAAGAATCGTGCAAACAGAGTTTCGATGCGTCAAGTAGTTCTCTGTAAAAATACGTTTTCATTTGCATGTATTCCTCATCTGAAATTCCAAAAAAAGGCACTTCAATTTATTTAAATAGTATTTTTGTTAATGAAGGGCTAATTCAGCTTAGCCCAGCATGCTCAGCATTAAAAATTGTATTTATTACAAAAAAAAAAAAAAAAAAAAAAAATGATTCATTATTTGTGATCTGTAATTTTGGCAACTCTTATGCCTAAAGCTCCAATTTTTATGTATTTTCTTTTTTAGTTTACACTAATGGGAATTGTTTTGTTGAGTGCTTCTCCTATGCTGAATTGCCGGCTCATGTATATAGCAACGAGAGATACATAAAGCTATAAGGTGTTAACCCTTACCTTACGGTACCCACCACCAATATATTGTACTTCCTCATCTGAGCCATCGCTGCTGAAGACCAATATATTGGTAGTTCATCGTGAAAAGGGTTAAGGGACATCACAAGCCCAATAGAAAACAAATAATAAAAGTTACTTATTTAAAATGTTTACCATTTCCTTTCATTGGTTCATTAACATAACCTATTCCAGGTACTTTTTATACACAAAGTATAAACACGTTGTACATGTATGTGCCTTTTATTCCTTAAAGATTAAAATTTACCATTAACAATTATAAATAATATTTATATAAAAAAAAACAGTAATACTGTTTTCATATTTTTGTGCCTGAAAATTTCCCAAAACACCTTAATTAACTGTTTAAGTTAATTTAGGTGTCCATAGTCCTAAATTCAGTTTTTCCCTGTTTATTTAATTCCATTCAATATTTTACAGTTAACAGAAGTTGAAGCTGAATATGAAAAAGTGAAAGATGCGCCACCTAGACCTACTCGATTGTTGCGCTCTCAACAGGCTAAGAAGTCTGCTGCTCCTGGATTTGATAAAGCTGATAGTGGTATGATGAGAAATAAAAACCAAAATTAGTATAATTTAATGCTCTAGTCTCTGAAAAATATGTTTATAAAAAATTAACTTTTTATATGAAGAAGTTTGATCAATATATTTAACATTTTGTTCGTACTTGTAATTCACACGAACTCTTATAACCAAAAACATATACTTGAATCCCTTCATTATTTGTTTTTGTTTTGTTTTTTTAGCCCCTAGCTGAAGAAAAGGTCATAATACAATTCCCCAATAAGCATCTTCTCTTTGAGAATCCTACATGTAACTATCCAGCCACCACATAACTCCTTTCCTGATTGAGAAGATATGGTCGACCGTTCAGAAGTAGGAGGCGTTGATCGTCGGGGTTTTGGTCAATGTTCTTATTTAATAAAACACATTTTATGGTTAAAATGTATATTTATTACTGCCAACATTTCAGCTTGCTATACAAGCCATCTTCAGGGCTGTAAAAACATATATGGTATAACAATGACAAAAATATGAGTACATATATGAGTATATATATATATATATATATATATATATATATATATATATATATATGTAGTATAATAATATAAATCTAAATAAATATACATGTGTATGGTATACAAGAGAATACAGAACAAGTGGCGTAGTAACATACCTATCGAGAAGATTGAGAACTGTCCCGTTTCAAGTAGAGAACATTTTTGAAGACAGGAAGGATAGGGCCAGGGTGATGGTGTGTTTCGGGAATCCATCACCTCCCTTATAAATTCATTTAAAAATCCCAAATCCCCTTCCACCTCTCAAGATAGTGTCGTTCCCCTATTCAGATCCCTTCCGTACATCCCAAACCTCTCGGAAAAAATCCAAAAAGAAGCACATTTCCCAACCTAAACCTATGTCTATCCACTAAAAACAAACTGAAAACCCTATACACCACTCTCAAAGACCCAATCCCAGAAGAAAATAGATCCAATGTCGTTTACCGAATTCCTTGCTCTACACCCAACTGCAACAGCACTTACATTGGACAGACGAAGAACCGCATTCAAAAAAGACTCAAAACACAAAAATATAACATTAAGAACAGAGACATTAAAACCGCGCTATCTAGACACGCTATCACGGACGGACATAAATTTGATTTCCAAAACTTCTCCATCCTTTCCACTGAAGCCAACCTTGAGAAGCGTCTCCTTTCTGAATCCATACAAATCCATCTAGAAAATAATCCCGTCAATGACGAAATTCAGAAATGTTCTCTACTTGAAACGAGACAGTTCTCAATCTTCTCGATAGGTATGTTACTACGCCACTTGTTCTGTATTCTCTTGTATATTTATTTAGATTTATATTATTATACTACACATATATATATACATATATATATATATATATATATATATAAATATATATATATATATATATATATGTACTCATATTTTTGTTAATTTATCTATCCTTTTTTGTCATTGTTGTACCATATGTTTTTACAGCCCTGAAGATGGCTTGTTTAGCAAGCCGAAACGTTGGCAGTAATAAATATACATTTTAACCATAAAATGTGTTTTATTAAATAAGAACATTGACCGAAACCCCGACGATCAACGCCTCCTCCATAACTCCTTTTCGTTAATTTTTTATTTATTTATTGAGTATAGACTACAATGGTAATTAGCACCTTTTGTTATTGTATGGCCCTTCCAATTGGGTTACTTTTTACGCCTTTCAGTCCCCCTCCCCACCAAGGGAGGGGATTATAATTTATCCCCTCACCACTTTCGAATTCTACTGCTCCTACTCAAAGGTTTTCCATTCATTAGCCCATTAAAAAAGCCTGTTTTTGTCACGTATCACCTCATTTTTAATTATCAATTTGTTTTATTGATATCTAATTTAAATTCGCTTTTTTATATTTTCAATAATTTTCATATCTCTTGTATAGATGAAGGGAAGTGTAAGTACAGCAGTTACCACTAAATTTTACAATTCCTCCCAGAAAACCTGGCTTGCAATATTCAATGTTCCTAGCTGTACGAGATCGAATTTTTAAATTATATGACTTTGTGCAGGGACAATGCTTTTAGCGCGGTTACTCCCTATCTCCATAGGGAGAACCCGCTTATGAGGTTGACCTCACGACGCAAATAGGAAGTGCCGACTAGAAACTTTCCCGTTTCAGGCCCTATAGATCACGAAAATATAGGTGGCTCAAATTTGTATATATATAGCTTGCTAGAGCGTTAACAGACAAGCATATATATATATATATATATATATATTTGTTTATATTTATATATATGCTTGTCTGTTAACGCTCTAGCAAGCTCAAAAATGGCCCGATTTTGATGAAATTTGGTACAAAAATATTTCTTCTAATTTCAAAGGTCAATTTCGTTAACCAGCAGAATTCGCCCACAGGAAGATAGTGTTTAGGGCGAAATTCGCACAAAAAAAAATGTAACGCTTACGTTTTTGAGTTTATATGCTTGCAGGTAATTGTTTTATAAGTTTCTTAACATAGGAAAACGAATGAAACCATTTTTAAGGCGATATCTGTAACCGTTTTTGAGAAAAGTGGAATCAATATTTTTGTAAGTCATTATTTTTTTGTGGGTACTTACAATTGCGGGATTCAATTGAAATATTTTTTACATATTGAAAATTAATCCCAACTAAGATTTTTAAATTTTGATTATATTTGGAGTTAAGGAAGTATGCGAAAAAAATATTTTATTAATAGACATGATACGTTTTCGGATCTTCATACATTTTTCGTAAACATTTCGATAACGGTTGGGAAATCGTAGTAAGTGGAAGGTGACCATTGGAATGCTTACTAAATTCTCTACAAAAAAGGTTCTGAAGCAATATTCGATGGGGCAACGTCAATCAGAGATATAAGCGCTTAAAACTTAAAAAGTGTTTGTTATGTTGTTTTGAAAGGGTTTTTCTCTTTGTTTATCTCACTTTTTAATTGGTTGTTTCTTGTTTTAAATTTCATTTATCAGTAAAATTAGTATTGTAGTAAAATAAGCTAAGAAACGGTGAAAGGTATTGGAAATAAGTTTGGAGTGGCTGTGGTAATCAAGATGGCTGTGGCTAATCATGATGACGTATGCGTACTTTGTTTTGAATTCTCCTATCTATATAACCTTCCTCATAGCCTCCAACTGAAGTTATCGTTATTTCTTATTTTATAAAAAGATTTAACCCACGACAGAATGGAATTTTATTCGCCATGAAGCAAATATTTACAGTTGATTATAACAGTAAAACGAATTTGCTAGTAAAACAAGATACTTAAAATGTTTGGTTGTTTAGAATAGAGCCTTCTCAGCAGTATTCGAAGAGTAAGTACGTTTTCAGTACATAATTGTATTGACTTATACAGATCCGCTTCTGTGTATGTTGGCTACTGTCAGTTTCCTGTGATTTGTTATGCTAATCTATTCCATTTCTTCGAGATGTTTGTAACCGCGCTAAGATGATGCAGTTCCTGCGAGTCGGACTTTTTTGACATTGGCGTCAGCAACTTTTGTTTTTTTTATGCTGGAGAATAGACCATTTTATTACAATGCTATTACAAAATTTGAGTTTGACAATGTAAATTTCTCTTATTCCTAGAGAAACACTATTGTTTTTAGAGTAAAATACTTTTTTGTCAGCGAATTTTGCCATTTAATTTAAAATATGAAGTAATACCACTTGTAACTATCAGTTTCAAATACTCTAACTTGTACTAAATATTGAATTAAAACTTTGAATTTACATTTTAGGTGCCGGTGATGCTGCAAATGCAGAATGTGCTCCAGAAGAAACAGATCCGTTTGAATTCCTTGAGCCTGTTGATGTTCTTAGCCAACTCAACAAAGAATTTTACACCAAACTTGAGTCTAAAAAATGGGTTGAAAGGAAAGATGTCCTAGAGGAGCTGGATAAACTGTTGCAGGCTTCCCCCAAACTTGAAAATGCTGATTATGGTGATCTTCTTCGTGCCTTGAAGAAGGTAAACTTTCATCCAATGCAGGAAAGCTATACAATTTATTGGTAGAACATTGTAGTGGATTTATAGTTGGAAAATAAATTAGAATTATAGATTTATTTACAGGAAATTATAATCATCATCTACTTGGGATGAAAACTTTACTTAATTTTTAGGTAATTCAGAAGGATTCAAATGTTGTTGTTGTAACATTTGCTGTGAAATGTGTTACTGGAATTGCAAGTGGGCTTAAGAAAAAGTTTCATCAGTATGCATCTTTTATAATGCCTGTTCTCTTTGAGAAATTTAAAGAAAAGAAACAAGCTGTAGTTACAGCTTTAAGAGAAGCCGTTGATGCTGTTTATTTGACGGTAAGTTTAAAAAAAAAAAAAAAAAAAATGTTAAGTATTATTTTTTGTTTAACCTGTCACTTATATCTCTGTACTAATTTTTTAGACAAACCTAGAATTACTTATAGAAGACATATTAGCTTGTTTGGATAATAAAAATCCTAATATCAAATCTGAAATTAGTGAATTTCTCGCAAGATGTTTTTGTAAGTCTACTCCTACCGTTCTTAACAAGAAGCTTTTAAAACCTTTGTGTAAAGGTCTCTCGAATGGGCTTCGAGATCAAGGTAGCTACATTGTCTATTCTTGTTACATTCTAATTATACTTTTTTATGCTATTTTTTTTAAATTATAATTTTATTTTAAATATGCATTATCTTTTAACTGTGTACTGACATTGTATTCATTCATTTACTGTTTGATTTCTATCTTTATTATTGGGATTGTACTCTAATGTATTTTTCTGATGTACAGTTATTTTTCTCTCTTCCTGCATAAGTGACATTAATGACATTTAGGAATCTGTTGCATATCAATTAAAAAAAGGAAAAAAAATCCATCAGGAATTCTGAACTAATTTTGTTATTAATTAAATATTCATATAGCTAAATTGTAGCACCTATTAGTACCTCTATGGAAGAGGTTTTCTGTAGTAACGCAAAGTCGGTTAGGTTAGTCAAGTATGATGCTATCAGTGTTTTACATGCATTAGTGTTTTAATAGAATAAAAAAATAGTGTCAATTTTAGTTCGCCCGTTAATCTGACATCTATAAAGTGTTCATAGTTATGCACACAATATTTGTTTTCCTCCTTCCTAAGTTATAACAAAGTTGCAATGAGGAGGATAAAACAGAATTTATTTTATTCTATGTTTATTTCCTACTTATATCATTTAATATTCAATTGAAAAGAACATGGACTAAGGCTCCAAAGGAATTTTAGTTTCATTGACATCTGTTTTGAAACTGATTAGTGAAAAACTTCATTTCATAAAGTTCAGATAATTCTCCGAACTTGTTATTTCATCTAAACTTTTGAGAATTAAGATGAGACAAAAGAAGCTTTCCATTTATACTGATGGAGACTGATACTTTTTTTGATTTGATTGACATCCATGATGATAAGAATCTTTTAATCAAGGAACTGTTACCTTACACTTTGTAGTGTGTTGTTACTTCACAAATCCTGGACCGTCCTGCCTTCTGTCCTGGGAAATCCCACAGACTTATGGCAAGATAGTAAACATGTTAAAATATGAACTTTGCCCTAAACCAACTGTCATTTTACAACACAGATTTTTCACGATAATGCAAACAAATGTTGTAGTAAATATATGGTTGAATTACGTCAATTGGTGTTCACTTGTAAAGTTGAATGTAGAAAGTGTTTCTGATCTATTTTTGGGGACACAATTAATTTTCATGGTTAAATGACAATAATATCTGTAAGAGAGTCTCCCCGTGGTCTAGTGGCCAACGCTTTGGATTCCCATGCAGGAGATGGGGGTTCGAGTCCCACCTGCATCAGGGATTTTTTTAACTTCAGGGCCCGTTGAGAAAATTCCCAGCTGTGGAAATTGTTGGCACTCATGGCCCAGCTGTCGGTATGCCGAACATGAAAGTATCCGCGAAAAATGTTTGCACTTATGAAATGCAATATGCAGATGTCCAGCACTTGTAGCTAAGAAATATCTGCATTTTGGTGCAGAGTTTATCGACAACCCTAGAGGAATCTGAATTGACCCTTAACCCTTTCATTGCTGATGAATGAAGGGACTCGCAGGGCCCAGTACGCTCGATGCATATCCGTCTAACTTCCCCCGTATGCTCCTATTGACCTCACTACCTTTTGACTCTTTCGTCTCTCTCAGGATCCTCTTGTTATATAGTTAGAATTATTAACTTATAATGTCAAATGTCCTTTACATTGGTAATTTTATACTAAACTAAAAGAAAGTTTCTATGAAATGAATCTGAAGAAAGGCCCACAATATCTTTGTCTGTGCTCTCCAGGAGGATTTACCTTATTTTTTTGGCCGAAAACGATGTGCATCGGCACTCATATCTAAGTAGGCTATTTATACCAACAGACAGCACTAAACAAGATCCAAATTGTGACTGAAAAATATAAACAACAACAATATGGCTGGACCCTGTAAATAGGCGGCGAAGCACACCAGCTTCAACCTCCAACAATTAACCATAACAATGTCAATTGTATGACTAAACTTTTTAAATAGATTTTAATATCCTAGCACAATGCATAATTTCAAGTAATACATGACGAAGATTTGATGAAATGGAAAATTATATATTTGAATAACCGGGTGAAGCTCTATTCGTAAATAATAAAGTCAACACGACTAGCAATTATTACTTAAATTTAATTGCTACTCGTATTGATTTTATGACTTATGAATAGACTAGCAATTAACCTTTAGGCTGCATAATACACGTAGGGCTAGATGGTACTGTGGTGTGGGATAGCCTAGCGCCTGGAGTGCCTCGTGTGCTGAATATTTTCCTCACATGACGTTTCCTCAGAAGATTCCCTCTTCCCTCTTCTCTTGTACTTTGCATTCCACTTGTTCCAGGTATTTCTCCAACATTTTGGGATAAATAATCAGAACCCTCATCGTCATCCCAGGAAAACTCCACTTCACTTTT
The DNA here is from genome assembly GCA_946811695.1 of Gonocerus acuteangulatus. Lineage (NCBI taxonomy): Eukaryota > Metazoa > Arthropoda > Insecta > Hemiptera > Coreidae > Gonocerus > Gonocerus acuteangulatus. The sequence continues at coordinate 96,822,823 of OX328132.1, read as the reverse complement.
GCTCACACCCATTAAACGCTCTAACAATTCTTGTCCAGAATAAATTTTCTTAGAAATATTTACACAAACAATTTTTTGCTTGAAAAGCTCAAAATATACTAGAGAAATATGCAGAGTAAATTCCAGGTAAAGAAAAACAGCTGTTTTTGGTAGTAAAAAAAAGGGAGGTAGCAGGTATACGTGTACAAGTAGGCTAAGTATTTGGAAGCTGAAGTGACAAAAGTGAAATTCTATGCCCCCTATCAGCTTTGAAGGACACTGCAGCTTCTATAAACAGCCCACAGATGGCGATAGTAGAAGGACTGATATAATATCTCATAGCAGTTAAGCGCAAAAGAAGCCGGACTATTATATTAGTCTGTAGCACCCGGGGCACTTCTTCCTCCGGACTAATATAATAGTCCGTAGAACCCGGGGCACTGCAACCACCAGACTGATATATCAGTCCGTAGCAGTCTAAGGGTTAAAAGATAATTGAGAAATAAAGCCATAGGTAAAAGTAACAGTAAGCTTTAGAGAAGAATTATTAGTCATTACAGATTCTAAAAATGTAATGTATTATTTCATTATGACTTCTTTACATGCCTCAGGGATAAGACATTAATCTTTTTATTTTCGCAAGGTCCCAATGAGTTTATACGAGCTATTAGCACCTGGCCGGAGAAGCTACATATGAGGCTAATACGGGCCATGAGTTAACTCGTGTGGGCCCTGCAAGTCGAACACGAGTTAACTCGTTCAGAGCAATGAAAGGGTTAATACCCTCTCAAGGTTCATGGCTAATACAGGTCTGGTGGTATAAAAGTCCTGCATGTAGGGTGGCCTCGGTGCGGTTTATCCAGGTTTTTTGGGGACCCGTTTTTAATTCTATCAGATGCAACATTTGACAAGGGATTTCTTTTGTCCCTAGGTTACAACGTGGTTGAAGTCGATTGTTGAGAAATGTCAAGTCAGTTGTTGCTTCCACAAATTTGAGTCAACTTCGCTTATTTATCCACCGCCGTTCTTGATTACCTATCCACCGCCATAGCTGAAGTCAGAACAATTCATCATCAACATTGACAGGACGAATTTCAGGACTCGATTTTCTTTCTCTCAGAGAGAGAGATGCAATGTTGTAATCAGTTAGAGAGCACTTGTTCTTGTATCAGTCACCTTTCGTCTTGGCCCTGTTTATGGGCTCAGACTGCCGCTTTTCATGAACTTGTGTGTTTGTTCCTTTGGGATTCCTATCACTGTAAGCAATCTAAACACAGTTTACTAGGCCAAACCTGATATATCAGTGACCCGATCCTGTGTAGTCTGATTAGAAATGCCAGTTTTAATTACAAATCTCAACACTGATCCCGTATTCTTTGTTACATTAAAAATCTCCTGTTGCCTTGCGTTGATAAAGATCCTGTGTCCCTTATGATAAACATGTCCAAATTATTGTTGTTAAGATAATCTAAGTGAGATTTAGCTCCATCAAGCTGAAATTATTGAATTTGTCCTGAAGATGTAGATAACATCATAGGTTTTATCATTTCTCTTGAACACTAATAGATCATTTTTAAGGTCAAACTGCACCTATCTAGGATACCAACAGGTATTATTCTCCCAGAGAATTAGGGGGTTCTAGAGTTTCTTACAGTTAAAGGTTAAAAGCTTTTATTCTATGAATATTAAAATATTCACAATTAATCTGAAATCTTACAGGCTACGTTTTGTGGAATTTTGAGAGTAATCAATTGTAATGTGTCAAACATGGTTCTTACAAGGGTGTAATGATTTGAATCTTATATATTTTGTAATTATTGCTGAAGATTATTTTTTATTTATTTATTTTTTTTTTTAGTTAATATACTATTCTATATATATTTTCTTGATATTTTAGATCCTAATGTCCGCAACAATGCTGCACTTGCAATTGGTACTGCGATGAAAGTTGTTGGGGAAAAAGCTATTGGACCTTTCTTGGTAGACATTGAAGCACACTCCATGAAAAAGGTAAATTATTTTTTATGGGTTTACATTTTGTTTACTAAATTAAATGACATTTTTTCACACACGTACACATTCTATAATGTTTGTAAAAATATAACAATTATTACAAATGACAAATAATTATAAATTTACTTACTTAGCTATATGATGAGCAAAGCCTGCCAAAATGTGTCATTATTTTTAGTCAATGTGACATTTATAATTCTAGGAAATAAAAGACAAAAGCACAATTTTTCCGAAAAATGGCACTTTATATATATATATATATATTAATGTTTACAAACTATTTACATGTTTACAATTCTCCTATAAGCTTCCTCGCTGGGGCTTCTTTCCTCTGGTTACCGCTTTCGGACTTCTTTCTCCTCCTTATGTTTACAATTGTCTAAGCATTATAAAACAACTAAAACAAAAATGGTTCTAATGTAATTTTCGATATAGAGTGATCTCAGACGGAGAAATGGGTGTTTATAATTCAAATAAGCGAGGAGGCGGTGCGAGTTTCCTTTGCCTTTTGGAGCAAAAAGCTCGTTTTTGGTTTAATTTTTATGAAAAATCAAAACCAAGTATTAATTGTTCCTGTTACAAGCCTTCAAAATGGCTCTAAGGATAAGAACGGAAACGCTCTAAGATGTCGCAGTTTTTGCGAGCTGGACTTTTTGTTTCTAGTGGCGCATTGATTAGCTGATCGATTGCCTCTGCTGTGACCAAACAAGCAAGTGTTCCATTTGATTTATCTGTTTGTTTACATTTTTTTTTTATTCTGGTGTGAGCACTCTGACGAACACCAAACCCGTGCTAATTTTGTGGCTACTCATTTTCTGCACAAGGCTGAGGATTCCTGCCAGCCGTATGAATGACAGTTTTTACTATAAGTTTTTCGAACTTTCGCACATACCTTGCATTATAACTTTCCGCCATCCAGACTGAAAATGTTGCAATAAATCCACTTTTTGCTAAGGGTTTGACACTTCAAAGCGAAATTATTTTCCATTAAAAAAAAAAAAATTGCCAAATGTGGCAAAAAAGTGATTTTTTTTTCAAAAATTGGGCAAGTGTGTTTTTTTTCTGAAAAATGGACCAAATGAGGCATTTTAATGTGGCATCGTGGCAATATGGCATTTGACAGGCTCTGGCAATATGGCATTTGACAGGCTTCTTTATAATAGTAAGGCATATACCCACTTTTTTTCTTCTATTTCATTATTTGAAAACCATAAATTGGACATTTGTTAGTTTCATGAGGTTGATTTGTACTAGTATAGAGGAGGATGTCTGTAAGTAAAGCAGGCTGTTAAAATCTCAAAATTTGGTTTGATTATTTGAGTGAATTTTTGACAGAAATTCGGTTATTTAGGAAGGGATTGTAGTTTTGTTGAAGCAATAATATTAAAATACACTTAGAGTGCTATAAGATTAGATAATATTTCACCTGAATCATACCCTCCACCATGCAGGGTGCACATCGGCCATTGTCCTATTGTGCGAGTCCTAAAAATGGTCAAATCTTACTTAATGCTCTTGTTGAATCTCATGGATACTGCCTGATTTCTGACGACCTCCTGATTTCATCTTCATTCAGGCTACCAAAATGTAGGAACCGCCTCTTTTCCTTGTCTTTACATCATCTGCAGACTCCTGATGACCTCATCTGCTGATGTCCTGGTATCCAGTAGATGACAACTTTATTGTTTTGGGGTAACTCATTTAGTGTTTCTTGACACTTTTTCACAATTTTTGAATTAATCTCCTGGCTCTCTAATGTGTTTCCAGCTGCCTGGCTGTCAGTTAGAATGTTTATCTTCTTTCGACAAACCGCCTTCTCACTTAGTGTGTGGGGTGCTACTAGATTGTCTTAGATCTCTGCCGGAAATACTGTTGGGGTTTTACCAAGAAAAAACTGTAGTCTAATACCATCCTCCTCACTCCAAACCCCTTAGCCTGCTCCATTGCTTGTTTTAGAGCCGTCTCTGTATACATTAATGCCATTCCGTGGCTTGAAAACATCCTTTTAGCACTTTCCTCCGAAGGAAAGTAGCTATTGAGGTTGGACTCATGACGGAATTTTTGAAAAATTTCTTCAAATCTTTATCGATCCTACCTAGTAGACACTGAAAATGACCCCCGTTAAAATGTATATATATCTATATATATATACATATATATATATATATATATATATATATACATATATATATATATATATATATATATATATACATATATATATATATATATATATATATATATATATATGTCTGTTAACACGATAGCGGCCAGAGTTTTTGTTTTTTCGTCACGAAACTTGGTATATAGCATTCAATTAGTAAACGATTGAACGAGTTCGTTAACCACCAAAGTCGGTCCACCGGAAGGGGGGGTTTACCCCGAACCCAAAACACTAATTAGACTATATCAGCCGTAATATTTGTTATATTTCAACGAAACTTGGTATTCGTAGTGGTAATATAGAGAGAAAAGTGAGATATAAAAATGAACTAAATCGGTTCATTAGAAGGGGGGGTTTACTCCGGACCCACAATACCAATTCGCCACTACCAGCCGTGATTTTTGGTATATTTCGACGAAACTCGGTATTCGTAGTGGTAATCCACAGGTAAATATGTGTTGTAAAAATAAACTAAATCGGTTCATTAGGAGGGGGGGTTTACTCCGGACCCAAATTCCTAATATACCGGTCGTAACCTCATACCGGTCGTAATTTCTGCTGTATTGTAACGAAACGCGGTATACATCATGGGTAACTCATGAGAAAGATGTGTTGTAAAAATGAGTTGAATCGGTCAATCGGAAAGCAGGGGTTTAATTTGTAATATATTTCAATAGAAAAGCCCGCCAGACGTAGGTTCACAAAGCAAGCCGCCGCAAGGAGCGCTTTCTACCACTAGAGTGACTGTATCCTGTTTCTGTGTTAGATCAAAATACGATAATATGAGGTTTTTTGTATTTATTACGTAGTGTAATAGGTACCATGTGTAAACATAACTCTGGAAGCAAATTAATAATTGATCAGTTACTCATTACAAATTTAAAAGAGAACTATTCATGTTTTTATTTTATTTATGTAGGATATTTTAAGCAAATTGTTCTGGAAAGCAGTCTACACTACCCAAATTCTGAGGAAAGTGCTTAATTATGCAGCTCCTGCATGGCGGACTTTTTGCTTGAGCAGATGCCTTGTACATTGACCCTATATTGCTTTGCAGTATTCGTCATGTTCCTGTGCAAGTCTGATTGCATGCTCAGCTCTAGAACCTCCCTGATGTGCGTAGAACTCTTGAGAGTGTCTCATTTTCCCTGTAGGATTACTGATAACATCTTGATTTATTATCCTATAGGCTGATTTCATTGCCTCCATTTCACTGAAAAAGTCCATTGTCAACAGGCCGAGTATAGCCTCCATGGTTATCAAAGGATTGGATCTCATAGCTCCCGTGATTAGTAAACAACCCAGTCTCTGTACCTTCTTTATTTTAGTGCAGATTACCTTGATGGCCAACCAATGCCACCATACCACACGCCCATATGTAACAGGGTGTCTACGGTTCGAAAAAGTCATGAAATTGAAAATAGGGCACAAAAATCACTAAAGTCAAAACTAATGAATTTTGAAACCATGTCACAAAATATCTGTTTTACCCGAGTCTAACGTAATCCTGGGACTTCCGTGCATTCACCATTTTTGTATGGCGACACCATTCTATCTGCCTCCCCCACCCCTTTCTCTATTAGATTCCTTTGTTGTAGCATATACACATAAATTATCCATTATTTTACATAAATGCAGGCCTAAATATTGAGATTGCATACACATTAATTTACTAAATTATGTATGTACTTTGACAATAAATATTTATAGAATTATCGAAAAAGGCAGAAGGTCAATAACACAACACCACACACTTTTTATTTAACTTCCCTAAATATTTCGCACCATTTTGGCACCTCTTCAGGAGAATATGAGGAGGAGAAACTTTCACTTGCAGGGCCACATCTAGACTTAGCCCTGCTAGTGGAAGGTTCTCCTCCTCAATTTGAGGCTGAAGTTGTGTTTTGAAGAATATTCCCCTGAAGAGGCACCAAAATGGTTGCGAAACATATAGGGAAGTTAAATGAAATGTGTGTGATGTTGTGTTTTTGACCTTCCGCCTTTTTTGATGATTCTATAAATTTGTGCTAAGGGTCAGTTAATGATTAAGAATAAATATTTAGTTTGTAATATTTTTAGAATTTTTGAATTCTGCTACCATTGTTCAATATTTTTGAGGCGGCTAATTCGATAGGCATTCTAAAATTTTTAGTATAATCGTTTCTTCACTTTTAATATTAATGAAACTATTCTCTTGAACATATGTCCCTACCATGTCAAACTATCGATCTATTAAAATCGGAGCAAACTAGCAAACGAACATTTTCTACCTATTGGCCGGCACTAATGGCCAAGAATTATGTCGATGCGCCGTAAAAAAAAAAAAAAAAAAATCATTTAGGAAGGATCCTAATCCTATATGTAGTAGGATATTTGAATTGAAATTGTACAACCAGTCAAAATGACTGGTATGGTAAATCTAGTGTTAAAAGTCCGGTTTTTCAGTCCTTCCACTTTCTTTCTGTTAGTGAAGGGAACCGGGACTGTCTTCTTGGGATTAATATTTAGTCTCTTCTCATTGCACCAATCAACCATAATCCTAAGAGCGTTTTCTATTAAACCTGTCAATACCAACTGAATCTTGCTTGTGATAATTATTACAATATCATTAGCTTTACCAATGGATTTTTATCCTGTGTCATTGAGTTTATCCAGCCAACTCCTTAAGCCTGATCTTTGTACCGTTCACAACTTGGAAGATGCATTTCCAACAGAACTCCAGAGGCTGTTGAGTACTGATCGTGTTCCCATCCATGAGGTACCCCAATTCGCAGCTTGTGCCAAGGCCTTATGAATCCTAGTTCCTGTGTTCACATCCTTGATCTCCTGACAGAAATCCCTCTGGGATCTGGCCTTGCACTGGTGAACGTTAACCTGCCACAGATGTTTTTCCGTTTTTATGAGGGGAGATCCTTGGCAAGCTTGCCCTTTTTCAGGGCCTCTAGCCTTTGGTCCTGACATCCATGCCTAGCGATGGGGAGACTGCAGTCCTTCCACGCTCTATTTGGGATTACCCTGACTTTGCTTGGACAGTCGCCTGCCCGAACATGACTGACTTCCTCTATCTGTCTCTCAAGCCATTTGTTTGGGATACTTCATTTTAGCAACTGTTTAGCAGTCTCTAATCTTGATACCCTCAAAGGAGATAAGATTATCACCTTTGGGTGTTAAATCTGCCATTTGGTCAACCAGTATAGCCAGTAGCTGATCCATGAGTTCCTTCTTCAATGCTCCTTCAGGGTACTCCACATTTCTGATGGCCACCCTCATGAAGCCCAAAGCAGGACTATCTTTGGTCATCTATTTTGGGCATCTCCCTCTCTTTTTTTCTTCACTTTTTTCAGGTGAGGAAGTAAACCCTGCCTTTGACCTAGGCATCTTGTTTCCCTTTGTGTATATCCTCGTCCTTTATGGATCCTGCTTCAGCTCATGTCTGACTCCTCTTGCACATGATATTTTTCCTCTGTACATAATTTTTCCTTCGTCTGTCGGAAGTTTCCTCATGTGCATAGGTAAGTCAATTTGTTCTGCACAAGAAAATTCATTGTCCCCACGTGGTGCACAGATATCCTCCTGCTCTAGATTTGCCATTTGTCTCAAGACAACATCCTGGTCATTCTCTGATAACTCAGAGACCTGTGACACAACAGACTCTGAAGGCGTTTTTGTAGAAATTGAATTTGAAATTGAAATCTTGGTCCAATTGTATGGAGGAGATAAAAGTCACCACAAACAGTGCCCCACATATCTGCTTAACACTTTGATGACCGATGCGTTAGAATAAAATTTACTTCGGGCCCAAGTCTACCTTTTGCATAGTTATTTCGGCAAACACACACACACACATATATATATATATATATATATATATATATATATATATATATAAAATAATAATAAGAAAATAAGTGAAGAAACTTTTGAAATGATTTACTCATAGTAGATTACAATTTAGGTAAGTGTCAAATACGCCACAACAACGGGCCTGCTGAAGAAATTGTTCTGGTGAATTCAGTATCATACAATACCAGACCCCCAAACCTAACCGAGAATGACGTAATGAAGTCCCAAACCAAATACGAAGAATATAGGACAAAGCCCGGAGTAGTGGAGATAGAAAGAAAGACAAGACATCTGCCGACACACACATATATACTAATATGTTAATATTGACTGATAATTCTCAAAAAATGATCTGAAAAGAAACGGATTTCCTCACTTTATGTGGCCATGAGCGACAATAGTCATAACAAATGTCTCGGTGACAGTATCCGTTTACCTGGTCCTCTTTCGAAGGTCCCAACAAAATTACTCCTACTGCCATAAAGCTCGTGAAGTTGGGATTTACACCATGTCTAAAATGACAGGCCTCAGATTTGATAATATTAAACTCAAACGGGCTGATAAAGTAGTTCCTCTTTTCTTTTTTTGTCTCCGTTTACCTAAGGTAATAATTGTTTTTTTTTTCTTCTCTGTTTCCTGTAGTTTTTAATTGGTTTGTTTTATTTTGATTACATTATTTTTTTTTTTTTTATAAAACATGATAAGTAAATGTGAAGCGTGTTTGTATTTGACTTACAGTGCCTTGCTTAGTTAGGACAAGTCTAACTTGTTCGAGTGAGTGTTGACAATTTTCACGAAATATCAACAAAAAAAAAGAAGAAAAAAGTTGTTTTTTTTCTATTCTAAGCTTTCCAAATGTCACTAGGGATTAGAACAGAACTATGGTAAGATGCCGCAGCTCCTTTGAGTCGGACTTTTTTCTTTTCTTTTTTTGTGCTCCTTTATAGAAGAGTTAAAGGTGCATTGGATAACAGTTTTTGAGTCTTTTTAACCCTTACACTGCTAAAATCCAATATATTGGCTCAGGGATGGGTGGTCCCGCTGTGCTAAAAGCCTATAATTGAATCAGGGATGTGTGTTCCCGCTGTGCTATAAGCCATCTGTCTGTCATTTATGGAACTAGTGCTCACTCTAGAATCCGATATTTGGTGTTTATTTTTATTTTATTTTATTTTATTTTTAAACTCAGCCACTGGTGGTCCAAAAGCCTGCTTTACAATGGGGATGGAACATTTATTTACCAACTATTATTTATAAGTCTTAAAAATATTTATCATAAAATAATAGGAATAGCAAAGTACTATACTTTTTTAAATCTTAAATTAAAAAGAATTAGGCAATATTTGAATAAATACAAAATAATTTCTGACATCTAACAAACAGTATTGATTAGAAAATTCAATTATTATTAATTATTTATCCCCACAAAACAGTTTTTAAAAGAAGGTGGAAAAGCAGCTAGGACATCTTAATTAAGTCAGTACACATGCATCAACGAGGGCTAGGCCATTCTGCACCTCTTGTCGGCCAGGAGTGACAGCAGCATAAGGGTTATACTTATTAGACTACTCTTTTTATCTGTTTAAACTAGATTTAACTTTATCTTGTATGTCGATTATCCCCCCCCCCAAAAAAAAACTGAATTTCATCATGTTAAATACAATTTGAGTTTTAAGCTCTTATTTCTCCGATTGACATCGCCTAATCAAAACTTTCATTAGAACCTTTTTTTTAGATCATTTAATAAGCTTTCTAATGGTATCCTTCCGTTTACCAAGATTCTCAACCTTTTTCGAGATATTAAGGAAAGTATACAAAGTTACCAAAACTTTTTATGTCTGTTAATAAAATGTTTTATTCTAACCCTTCCTAAACTCCAAACGTAACACAAATTTCAACATATTAGTTTTAATGAAAGTAGAACATGCAGAAAATGTTTCAACTGAATCCCATGATTCTAAGTACCCAAACCAAAAACGGTATTCAAAAATTATTTTTCCAATTTTCTCGAAAACGGTTAAAGCTATCGCCTTGAAAATGATTTCGTTCGTTTCCCTAGCCCAAGAAGCATATAAAACGAGTACTTACAAGCTTATAAACTCAAAAACGTAAGCGTTACGATTTTTTTGGCCCCAAACGCCATCTTCCAGTGGGCGGATTCTGCTGGTTAACGAACATGACCTTTTAAATTGGACGACGGATTTTTGTACCAAATTTCATCACAATCGGACCATTAGGGAAGCCAGAAATGAGCGAACAGACAAATATATATATATATATATATATATATATATATATATATATATACATATATATATATATACATATACATATATATATATATATATATATATATATATATATATATATATATATATATATACACAAATTTGAACCACCGTTATTTTCGGTCTCTAGGGGTTCTGAAACGTGAAATTTTCTAGTCGGCACTTTCGGATTGTTTCATTGTATCAACCTTATAAGCGGGGTTCCTCCCTATGGGGGAGGGAGGAACCACGCTAAAAACTAGGATTTTACTGCACAGCCATGTATCATAAAAAACCTTTTATCACTACTGAGTGCTACTGTACTTTAGTAAATTAATAATGCTTATTATGTGTATTTATATTTTCATTTTTCTTTCCAGATAAAAGAATATTATGACAAGGCTGAAATAGTAGCTAAGCCTACATCAACTGCGAGTACAAACAAAATAGAAAAACGCTCAGATAATTCTGATAAAGCAGATGTTAAACCCAAAGTTGTGAACAAAAGTAAGCAACTTACGTCCACACAGTTGATTTATTAATATTTGACCTGAGTTTCTTTTAGGTTCAGATATAATTAATTCTGAAGTGTTCTATCTTTCCACTGTCTACTTATTTCACAAAACGTTTTTCAAAATTATGATTCCTCTAAAATATTTAGATGTAGATACTAGCTCTGATATAATAGAATGAAGCAAAGATGTGGAAAGTTTTCTCAGTCACTTTTCTGACATTTTTATGTCTTATTTTAGTAATTCTTGGCATTTCTCAATTTATTAACTTAAGACCTAGTTATGATCATGTTTAATACTCAGATTATTTATATTATACCTCTGTTGAAAGTCATTTAAATAGAAAGTTTTTAAATAAGAAATAAAGGTAACAAAGATAGGAATAAAGGATAAAATAAAATATAATACACCTGATTTATCAATGTTTGTAATACTAGAAAAATTTACAAATAATTTTCATAAAATTTTAACCATTTTTACCGTTATTACTAAATCACATCACTTTAGATATTAAATCTAAATTTAAAAAAAAATTTACCTACCTGACCTTAGTAATGGAAAAAACGGTTTAACTGCACAGCTTTCTGGTTTTCCCAATTACCTCAATTGTTTTGAAAATCATAAAAATGCAAAAACTGTTATAATGTTCATGGAATTAATTAACATGAAGGTTTTTCCCCTAGTTACAACGTCCAGTATGGTCATACAAAAATTGCTTTTTCGTGTTTTTTTTTTTTTTTTTTTTTTTTTTTTTTTTTTTTTTTTTTCATACAAACTATTAAGCTGAAATCTGTTTTTATTCATGCAACTGATTTTTTCACTTTTTTTTATTACTTGTTCATAGGTACTTTTTTTATGTTGTGCAATTGATTATTATTATTATTATAACTTGTGAATTTTAATATTAATATCTTATAATGCAGTGTCCATTATTTGTAATTAATTTCAGCTCACATATGGTTTATAGTTAGTTTTATTTTTACATTTAAAAAAATAGTTGTATATGAATCATTGTTTGAAAGCTTAGGAAGTAACATGTTTAAAATAATTAATAATAAAACACTCATTAAGTATTGCCTATGTGATAAAATTAAGTTTATCGTTGTTTTTTTTTTGTTGGTAAGCTCATTGATGTATTGTATGGGTTATATATTATATTCAAGTCTCTATTTTAAAACTTCATATAATATCATTCAATACGTTTATTATTTTATAGCTGCAGATAATAATGTATTCACTAACTATCTTTTGAAATAGAATAAAAAATATTATACATAACTAAATTTTCTATGTCTTAATTTATATATTTACATACTTATGTTTATTTCTATAATTCCTTTTTACTAGTGAAACCATTACCTACAACTAGCCAAATAACTAACCAAGTGAAGCTATTGACCAGAGGAGCAGCATTAAATATTGCAAAAAATATTGTTCCAAAAGAGGTTTATGATGGAATTTTAGCTGATGATGTGGGGAAACAGGTAGAAGCCTGTGAAAAGTTGTCAGAAGTAAGTACAAAGATTGCCTTTTTGTAACTGTTGAATCTCTCTCCCTTCCTCTCTCCCTCTCTCTCTCTCTCTCTCTCTCTCTCCTCTCTCCCTCTCTCTCTCTCCCTCTCTCTCCCTCCCTCTCTCTCCCTCTCTCTCTCTCTCTCTCTCTCTCTCTCTCTCTCTCTCTCTCTCTCTCTCTCTCTCTCTCTCTCTCTCTCTCTCTCTCTCCCTCTCCTCTCTCTCTCTCTCTCCCTCTCTCTCTCCCTCTCTCTTGCTCACATGCACACACACACACACACACACACACACTCTGTGATATAGTGATATATATATATATATATATATATATATATATATATATATATATATATATATATATTATGAGTTAGTTTTATTTTTTATTCTTTTTTTTTTGTAATTTTGGATTATTAATACATTTTTCTCATATATTTTATAATTATTTTAGATATTTAATTCAGTGCCAGTAAATGATGAATCAGGTCAGGCATTGTTAGCTCTTTTTTCATTACATGACTTCACCATACCTGGCGAAAAGTTAGTTTTAAGGATGGAATTGGTAAAACGTATTGCAGAAAAGTTTCCTTTACCACGGTAAGTATTCGAATGAGTAGTACATTTAACAAATGTTTAAGAGTGAAATGTTATTTCATCTCTCATTTTAATTTTTTTGTTCTTTGAGCTTTTTCCTCATATCCTCATGCATGAGAATATTTTTGTTCAAAATGGAAATGAATATTGTTATATTACTTGAATATCATTTTATTCCTTCAATATTTTGCATATTTTCATATTGCCTGTTTCAGAGAAGGAATGGAACTATTATTACATGATATTTCCAATCACCTTAGTGATTCTTCTTGCAAGAACTTAGTGGGGGAAACCTTGACAGCCTTTGCCAAGAGAACTTCTCTTACTATTGTAGCAAAAACTATACTTGGTACTGATGACTTTTCTTGTAATGAAGATGAAGAACAGGAAAATTTATGGGCTGAAAAGCTAAACTGGATATCTACTGGTATAATGAGTATTGAAACTATGTAAGTCAATGCATTTTTTGCACACCACAGTGTTACGGAGCTCTTTATTTTCTTGAAAGTCTCATGATAAATTTTTCCGTTTCTTCTGAAAACAGTTCTAACTTAAGTTTACTCCTCTGCTGTTCCCCTTGTAGTGAACTATAGCTTCCTTTTACTTAGGACCAATGTGAATCGCCGTGCTTTTCCTTGCATTTATTACCATACACTTCCTTTCCAGTTCAGCTTCCCACTCGGAAATTGCTTGTTGCAAATTTTTATTGGAATCTGCTATGAGAACAGTGTCTGCAAAGACCAAAACTTATGCTATGTTTTTTTTTTTTATATGCCACATTCCTATAACTGTACATGTCCTCTGGTTGCATATTTTTAAAATTTTATCCATGAATATGATGAAAAGAAGGGGGCTTAGGCTGCCCTTTGTTTAACTCCCTTTTTTAAGGCAAAGGACCAAGATTCAATTTCTTTCAACCTAATCATCCCTTTAGGATCATGACATGTAGATTTTATAGCGCTTATTAATTCAGTAGAGATATTTTCAGAGACTAAGGCTGCCTATAACTCCTCTCTAGGAACTGAGTCAAACACAGTCCAGGAACATGAGATAAATGATCTTCTCTATGTCCTAATTCTATGTTATAACTTCTCAATAATTGTCCTAAGTGTGAAAATGTGGTCATTTGTTTAGTGTTGGGGTCTGAATGCAGCCTGCTCCTCTTCAACTGACCTTCAATGGTTGCTCTGATCTTTCTTTCCAGAATAGAGGAGTCGTCATCTAGGCCTTTAGTTTCCACAGTCACTTGAGTTTCCCTTCTTGTACAGCGATATCATAATATTGTACTCCCATTCCTTCTGTATGACTTCAGATGAAAAAATATTCTGGAAAAGATCACATTGAGTCATATACAGGTTTGGGCTTCTAAACATTTTATAAGTTCAGGGGCGATACCATCTCTGCCTCCTGCTTTGCCAAATCTCATTTTTTCTAAAGCCCAAGGGATATCCTCCTCCCTGGTCACTTCATCATATTCTTCTTCTCCTGACCCTTGCCTATTTTCGAGTCTCTTCAGTACAGATAAAAAATATTTCTGCATAATGGTGTTGCCACTATTCCAATATTTCCTTGTCTCTGGTAATTAATTGTCCCCTTCACATTCCTAATAGGTTTACTAATCTTCTCTTTTAATGCTATTTTTGTTTCCAACAGATTTTAGTGTTCTCTCTTGAGTAATTTTGTTAGACTCCTACCATATTCCTTCCAGATTTTATTACATTATTAGGAGGGGAAAAGAGCTTATAATGAGGAGGTTCTTGTCTTTGCACAGATCAATGAGCCTTAGACCCATTGCACACTCATAACACCCTGGGTATTGAAGTGGTCTCTTCGTGTCCTGGCATTGAAGTCACCCATTAAGATGACAGACTTCTCAATTCCTGTTTGGTCCTGAGGTGATTTCCCTCTGATTTGCATTAAACTGTTCTTGAATAAGAGCAAACTTTTATATTGACTGGTCCATTTCTGTAGTTATAATTCTTGGACAGGGTGTCTACTGCAAGAAAAAGTCACGAAAGTCATGAAAATGTCACGAAATTGAAAATAGGGGATGAAAATCACGAAAAAGTCATGAATTTAGAAACCAAGTCATGAAATTTCAGTTCTTACCGGAGTATAACGTATCCCGGTACTTCGGCGCAATCCTAATTGTCGCCATTTTTGTATGCATTTACAAATCAATTATTTATTTTTTAAATATATGCAGGCTTAAATATTGAAATTCTATGCAGAGGGCCAATTTTAAGCTAATAGTTATGGCTTTTTCATTTTGATTGGATTTATTTTCGTTTTAATGAGCATGAAATTTGCTTTTCAAGTCATTAAAATGTCACGAAAAAGTCCCGAAATTGGCTCTCACAAAAGTAGTAGACACCCTGTTGGAGAGATCAATCCCCATTCTTTTACCTTTCATGATGATGCCAATATCAATAAGGACGATATACATATAAGGATATATATCCTTGGCTGTAAAGCCAGCTGAGAATAGATACGCTTGTGAGCCTTGATTGGACTCACTTCTCCCTGTATTTTCTTCCTCAATTCGCAGATTCCCAAGATGTTTACCCTCAATCTTGACATGTCCACCATCAGTTCCGTTTCTTTACTAGTTAAAGTCTTGATATTCCATTTTCCAAGTCTAAAGTCATTTCGAGCACCATTTCATAATTGTTGAGACTTTCCAAATCGGAGGCTACTTATAGAGCTTTGAATTAAAATGCTCTTCTACTGGTGATGGCCCAGTTGGAGGGCCCTACATTCTCAGGAGGGTTGCCCCCTGAATATTTATTTTTATGCACCCTCCAGAGGGTTATACTCTCTGGGAAAGACCGAAGACCGGGCGATGGGGTCGCCACTTCCCTAAACCTAGGGTTCAGTGTCAATTAAATATATGATTTTGGGATGCATTTAAAGCTGTCCTTAGGTTTCAAGAACAGAATGAACAATCTTTGTCAGTTTAATACCCATTAAAGGATAAATATAGCCACTGAATGATTAATATCTTACATCATAATGCTCAAAGGGGGCGAGGTTAGCTCAGTGGTAGAGCACTCGACTAATGAACTGGAGGACCAGGTTCAAAACCCGAGCGCGCACTAAAGATTTTTTCTTCTAGTGCTGCCGTTCGAGGGTTGGATTTGGGGTCCCAGATCGTCCCTAGGCTCACCCAGCCTTTAATTAATTTAATTAATAATGGGTACCTTGGGTGCTAATGACTCTAGCAGTCGAAGCAGCCAAGGGGAAAATCAGGCGGCCGGAGCATAGTGTTGACCACACTATCTCCCTAGTGTGCCGTATGATCAAGAATCAGATACCTCTACAGTATCTGCCCCTCTGGGCCCTTGTGGCCTGTTACGGGACTGATTTTTTTTTTTTTTTTTTCATAATGCTCAAAATTCATGCAGAAAATTTTTTTTCATTAAATTTGATAACAGTTTTTAAACCATACTAAAAACATTCTGAGTAGTACACATTTTTTCCGCTTTTCAGTGATGACCCTGCATTTCTATTTGATTTGGGGAGAAAAGCATCTATTTATTCAAATACTAATGTCCGAAATGCTGGATTAGCACTAATTGGAACCGTTCACTTGAAAGGAGACAGTGTTGTTCCACGAGTTGTTACCGATAAAACTACTACAGAATTAAGGAGTCATATAAAGGTATTGATTTTCTATCATCTACATTTTTGAGTAAAGAATTACTCTTTTGTTTTCTTCTACTCATATTGAAGGATGGGCGTTTTTTTTTTTTTTTTTTTTTTTTTTTTTCTTCCATGCCTCACCGACATCTAGCTATCTTTAGCTTACTACACTTCCTCATCATGCAAGGTGGAGCAGGTTCAGCGGGCTGCAGACGAGACTCGAACCTGCATGTCCTTAGATAGGAATTGTATGCCCTATCCACTCAACCACGGGAAAACCCAATATAATGCCACACTAGTGGACACACTAGGCATTATAGGCAATCACATCTATGGCTACTGAGTGCTTATCATCCATTCACAATATTTCCATCTACACTTTAGACTATATATTCAATCCCACCATTTCTTTTCTTCCATCACTATAGCCTTCTTTCATCTTCATCTTGTTTATTCTCCGTGTTTCAAACTCCTTCCATCTTCAGCCAGCAAATTAACCCTATTTCCGAATGTATAAGCACACTGTGTACAGGATGTCACAAAAATAATGGTCATCCGTTGGGCAGATGATTCTCCAATGCGAGATCGGAAAAAATAACCCCCATATTGACCTTGAAATGTTATTCGAGGTCAATTTTTTTTTCCCCCCGAATTTACGAGTCAAGAAGAAGAAAAAAGTTAACGGCACCATAGGTCAGAAATGACTCCTTATGGTCATAATGACCATTAACAGCCTATACGTGGGCCATTCCATTCCAATCGACAAAAGGTGGCCGATTTTGAACATTTCTTTTTTTAACATATTGACACCTAGCAACCCAATGTAATTGGACAGCCCATTTTATTTGTTTGTCTTTAAATAAATTTTTCTCTCTATTTTTCAGAATGAAACTTCGTCGGTTACTAGTTCAGAGAAAGAAAAAAATCTGGAAAAAGTTCCTGAAAAGGTTGCAGATCAACCTATTAATAAAGTTGATATTGGGTCAAAAATAACAGAAAATTTACTCTCTGAATTAGCTGATAAAAATTGGAAGGTCAGTTTTTTTTTTGTTTTTTTTTAAATTGTAACTATATTATTCTTTTCTTTAGTTAGTTCATAGTTACGGCCAGTTATTCTTATTATTTTTTCCATGGTTTCAACTTCCAAAAGTCATCTCATGGCAGGCTGGATTCTAATCAGCATCTTCTCATGGCAGTCCAATACTCTAACCACTCATTTAACATTTTACTAAATTTTAATTAATCCACTAAAATTACATAATTTTAAAAGTTTCTTCACTTATTTTTTTTTTTTTTATATGTTTGTCAAAATAACTATACAAAAGGAAGACTTGGACCCTGATGAAAATTTTGTTCGAAGCCATCGGTCCTGAAAGTGTAAGGCTGTATAATTTTTGTCCAGTTTGACCATTTCTTTGAAAAGAAGTTTTTCGCTTGTCAGAGGAGAAAAGAATGTTTCCAGAGGAGCTACATGATAAAAATAAAAACAAAATTGTTATTATTTCTTCTATATGCACTGAAGAAGAACTATTAATTAAAATTGAAGGCTTTACTTATGAGCTTTTTTTTCTATATTGGAACATTATTTTATTACTTTCTATTTTCTATCATTAATTATTTCTAGGTTCGTGCTGAAGCTGTTGTGAAACTCCAGAGTATAATTAACTCAGCTCAGTCAATAACTGGTCATCTTGGAGATGCTGCCCCTCTTATTGCTTCTCGCATTCAAGACAGTAATGCAAAAATTTGTGGCAGTGCAATTGCTTTAGTTGAGTCTCTAGCTCCAGCTATGGGCCCATCTTGTAAACGTTACATTCCTATTTTCCTTCCTGCATTAATGAAAGCTATTGGTGATCAGAAGGTACAATTTATTATAAAGATAAAATTTTAGTTAATTATCCTAGATACAAACAAAAATCATTAAAACAGTTACATTGGTTTTCACTGAAGTCACTAATTTGGACATTGAAAATCCTTTAGAGGATCCCTATGATAGTGGTGATGCTATTCTGTTCCATCAAAAATAATTTTATATAATGTACCGGTTCCCATAGATCACCGAAGTTAAGCAACGTCGGGCGTGGTCAGTACCTGAATGGGTGACCGACCACGTGCTGTTGGCATTAGAAAAGGGTGGCAACCTGTAGATAGCCCAGCGCTAATGGCCAAGATGTAGATGCACCGTTAAAAAAAAAAATAAAAAAATAATTTTATAGTTCATGTACAAACTTGAAAGCCAGAATGAAATCTTAATTTATACTTTTTTAGGGGTAATATTTACTGCCTTTTAAATGTTTAAACCTCAATGAAGAAAAGATGCTTATGAAAGCATTCTAGGTGCAAACAAAGAGAGCGAAGAGTAGACAATTGATGGTTCACGACATTTCTAATAGATAATGAATTATTATTATAAAAGTATCAAATATTATAGTATAGTAGTTTTATTTTATTTTTTTATGCTGCATCAACATCTAGACCGTTAGCACCAACTTTTAATAAATAAATATGACTCACTAAAGGAAAATTATTTTAAATAATGATGACAGTTTATGTAGAGATAAACTATAACTGAACATACAGTTCAAAGAAAAAAAAAAGATCATGAAATATGCTGACAAACTAAATAAAAACTTATTGCTGTGAAATTTTCCAAAGAATTAGAAGGGAATCAAAAAATGGTGTTTTATTAGAAACTATGATGATATGAAAACGGTTCTCCAAAAATTATCATTCAAATACAATGATAAATTATTTTGACAACAGGACTTTTGACTGCTCCAATTTGAACATCACTGTAGTATTTTATTGAAATAAAAACTATAATAAAATCAATATTGAGGGAAAATTATTACTCATTAAAAATAATAAAAAAAATTAATTAAAAATCATTAAAACCCATAAATATAATAATAATATCTCAAACAGGAAATTCAATATTGATGACAAACGTTTTGAAATTAGCAACAATAAAAGGAAACTTAATGGACTAGAAACACTCGACATTGAGAAACCTATACTTTTTAAATCTGACCTTGAAAGACAGAAAAATTGCAAGGAAAATGGAAAGAAAAGTAAAACCGATAATGATTATCAAGAATTATGAAGATAATGATTGACTAATAAACCAATACATTTACAAATTAAGTATTACTTTGAAAAGTAAGAAATACATTTGACTAATAGTAAAACATATATAAATACACATATTATGAAAAAAAAGAAGCATTTTTTTAACAAAAAAGATTAATGGTAATTTTATTTTATTTTTTTGTCTTTAATAAGGTCATTAATTAAAAATAAATTAATGTTTTTGAACATTTATTTATTAATTTAAAAGTTAATTTAATTAATTAAATTGGTTAATTAATTAAGACTATTGAATAAAGTAAACAACATAGATAAACCAAATTTAGAATGAGATATTTACAAAATTAACTCTAAAGATTTTAAATGTTGTTACAAAGGAGAATCTTCACAAATTTTAATGAAAATAATAAAACAGAATGTAAAATCATAGATAATAATGAAAAAAAATTACTTCCAGTCTTGACTAAACATTCAAAATATCACAAAAAGAAAAATAAACAAAATATCCTTATTATTTATTAAAATTAATGCAGTAAATTAAAAAAAAAAAAAAAAAAAAAAAAAAAAAAAAAAAAAAAAAAAACACGCTCATCTACTAGTTTAACCCTTTAATAGCCGACAAAAGTAGCTGCACTCTACCCTGTGTTGGGTGACATTACTCGTAATGTACAGTCATATCTTCGTTCTCTTTACAGTCTGACTATTGTTTATTGTTTTTGACACTGTGCCAACTATACAACCTGGTAAAAAGAGCAGAACTGGTATACCCTTTGTTGAAAAGCCTGTGCCCGTATATAAGGCATGGCAAAATTTTCCATTGTACCAACAGATTTTCCAATCACCTTGTTTTTTAATATGAAATCTGTGCTACTACCTGACTATAAGACAATATCCCAAATATGCCCCATTTTGCAGTCGCCATTACATACACATACAGTATGTAAGGCAGATACATAAGTTTTTATTGTTTTTTTCTTTTTCTTTCCTCAAGCAGCTAGTTTTCTCTCTAAAGATAAGTTTCGGCACAAATAAAACATTGCCAAGTTTAAGAATATACCTGCTTGAGGAAAGTGATATCATAGTAACTGGATATAAATATTTTTATTGTTGTTTTTAATGGTCAGTTAAGTGTCTTTACTGTTCTTAGTAAGTAAATAATAAGTCTTCTAAGTAATGAACTTAGACATGTCTTTCTTGTATCCTGTCTTGTGTTGACAAATATTTTTGGTTGAAAATATGGTACACTTAATACACCAACTACTTTTTTGGAGTGTAGGATGGTAAGGCATTTTTTGGGGGTTTTGGGAGGGGATATTTCTTGCTTTTTGGGGAGGGGAGTGTTTCTTTGGAGGGGGGGGGGACTTGGCCTCTATTTCACATTTATGTTTTTTTGGGGGATTCCATTCACCGGAAATGGTGCTCCCCTCCCCTCCGAAATTATTTCATATACACGCCCATGGTTACCAGTAACAGCATTGTAACCGATATAGGTCCAATTTCGTTGTCAATAATAAATGTACGTTATAATTAAAAATTTGTTTTTCACATGTCATTTGGAAACACCCATTATATTTGAGAGTATGGCCAATGAGGAGGCTGTGTAAGGGTTCAGGATATTATTACCTCAGATGGACCATCACCAGGTATAGCGAAAACTCTATGGGGGAGAAGTTGAAATGAACCGCAATTAAAATGGTGATTTTTTCCTTCATAGCGTAAACTCTATGAGGGACAGTTTATTTCTAATAATTCAAGGACTGCCATCACAGTTGAAATTAACCTCAATTCAAAATAATACTATGAAATAGATAATGTACCGTAACAGCTGTTCTTTATCGTCCTAGCAACGCATGCTGCCTAGGCTTGCCTGCTCTAATCAACTAAAACTTTGAACCCCTCTAAAAATACTTAAAAATTCGAATATCAAAAACTCCTTTCTTAGCGAGCATCTAGGTTCTATAGGGAGTGTCCAAGCAAAATTTCAAATTTTTCTGTCGAGCGGTTTGGACTGGGTGATGATAGGTCAGTGAGTGAGTGAGTGGTATTTGACAAATATATAGTAGATTTGTTTTGTCAGAATAACCAAAAACATGAGATAGGAGTTCTAAGAGAAATATTTTATATAATTCCTATTAGAATGGCAGAGTGTTGCTGTGCAAAAACCTTAAACTGCGCAACTTTTATGTACACATTTTCACTGAAATGAATAGGTTGCAGTACACCAGAAGTTTGTGTTTCAGCTGTCCTCTAAACATTTATTCTGGCCACCCAAGAGTCAGCAAATGTCCAAGTGCAAAAACATGCATTCTCTCACTATAAGTATTTTAAAGTGACGCTTCTTAAGTTTGTTTTTGTACTATTTCAGATATGGATTCGTTCAGCAGTTATACCTTGCCTTAATACGTGGGGGGATGTAATTGGATATGAAAAATTTTTTGAAGGCGAGCTTATTGCAGATGCTCTTAAAACAGGTTCACCTGCAGTTCGAGCTGAATTATGGTCCTGGCTCTCAGCAAAACTTCCTGATAGTAAGTTTGTCTAAGACCAGTTATTATGATGTTTTAGCGCTTGGGTAATGAAACTATTTTTATATAGTATTTGTTAGTATTATGATGTCAGTGACCAGAGTAACAGCTTCTTGCCAATGTAATGATGGTGATCTTTGAACATAAATGGTCGTGTGTGTTTCAGGTTCAAACAGAAAACAAAGGATAAAATCATTTTTATAATGGATTTCTTTCAAATTATAAATAGTTCATCTTTTTGTTTTTCTGATTTACCATCTCTATTAAATGTATACGTCTTTTTGGCTTCCTCCTCAAAGTTTATACCATTATTATTATATAACTGTGAAATGAATCAATTTATCTGCAGGCTTTGAGTACCTGCTTTCAACCTGAGTAAATAGGAGAATTGATTACATGGAGTGATAAACTTCTAGTTTCTGCAGTTAAAGTAAATATCTTAGTGCTGGTCTCAAGACTCCATAAGGTTTTAGCCAACAGCCCCACTAAACTTATTGGGACTGTTAAGAAGGCTGAAGGCTATACGGAATCGGTGGAAGAAACCATGAACTATATCCTCGCTACTCATTTTCCAACTAGCGAGGAGGCTAACTCATATGAAGGAGATGTCTATCCCATCAGACGAGGTAATCTGGAGGTATGGAGGCATGCGAGGGAAATTGTCAAGGCAGCGCACGTCAGATGGGCCATTGGAACGTTCAAACCATATAAATCGCCGGGCCTAGACGGCATATATCCAGCATTTCTGCAACATGGGGTAGATATACTCTTGCCAACGCTCCTACAACTGTTCAGGAGTAGTTTGGTTATGGGACATATTCCACGGACCTGGAGAGTGGCCAAACTCTGCTTTATTCCCAAACAAGGCAGAGCTTCACACCTGTATGCCAAGGACTACAGGCCGATTTGTCTATCGTCCTTCCTACTGAAGACACTGGAGAAGATCATAGACAGGCATATAAGAGACACTGCGTTAAGACGGAACCCCCTTAACAAACAACAGTATGCGTACCAGTCTGGCAAGTCATGTGAATTGGAAATCAAACTTTACAACTGTGATCAAGCCGAGGGAAGCAGCGCTGGAGCACAAATTAACACCATGCCGGGTGGATCGGTTTTGCTACACAGACGGCTCAAAAACCGAATCTGGCACAGGAGCTGGCGTGTGGATTCAGGGGTCCACACATAATGTTGCCTTGCCTCTGGGGAGGTATGCTACGGTGTTCCAAGCTGAAGTCACCGCCATCGGCGCTTGTGCAGACCTTATGAATAGCGGCTCTCCACTAGACAGGCGCTTCACTATTTTCTCCGATAGCCAAGCGGCCATAAGAGCTCTATCCACGAATAGGATCAGGTCAAAGGTGGTACAGCAATGCAAAGACAGCTTAAACTTACTTGGACGACGTAACAAGGTCAGACTGGAGTGGGTCCCAGGCCACTCTGGTATCCAGGGTAATGAAAGAGCTGACGAGTTGGCCAATATTGGTGCAGCGACAATCCCCCTATCTCCAGAACCTCAATGTGGGATCGCACCAGCTGTGGCCAGATTAAGTATTAGAAGGTGAGCACAAGAGGAAGTGGTGCAGCAGCTCCACCCAGAGACAGGCGAAGCTGTTCCTTTCCTTTGTGGACAAGAAGAGGACGGAGACTCACCTTAATCTGTGCAGGTCCAAGGTAAGACTAGTTACAGCTCTTCTTACAGGTCACTGTAGAATGCACCGGCACCTCTACTTCATGGTGCAGTCTATGCTTTGAAGACGACGAGACGCCGTATCACATCATTTGCAGATGTCCAGCTCTTGTAGCTAAGAGATACCTGTATTTTGGTGCAGACTTCATTGATGACCCTAGAAGGCTACCTGAACTGAATCTTCGAACTCTGCTAAGGTTCATTTCGGATACGGCGCTGTTGGTGTAACAGGCTGGCGTGTCGGGTGGCACAATAGGCCTTGTTGGCCTCGGTGCAGCTCCCTCTACGTGGGCACCCGTTGTTAATAATAATAATAATAATAGTGCTGGTCTAGTCAGCCTCAAATGTGTTACTCCGCTATATTTACATGGGAGTTAAGAGTTGATATTTACTTGTCTTCATCTCTCTCTTAATTTTTTTCTCTTAATTTTCTTGTACATATATATATTTATATATATATATATATATATATATATATATATATATATATATTTTTTTTTTTTTTTTTTTTTTTTTTTTGACAAATCGTCAACTGCTAAATTAGTTAGCCTAACTGCTAAATTTCAAATGGTTTGAAAGGTTTTTAATGATTTACTGAATCTTTTAAATAACTGTTGACCTGACTACTTACAGGTGTTAGTTCTTCATTAAAATAAATTCGGACTAGAATTCAACCTAAAAATAGTTTTAATTCTGAAGCTGAAGTCATTATATGAAAATTGGGGTAAATTAGAGTGGGTTAATTCCTTTTTAACATACCTTTTTTTTTTTTTTCCCCCGCCTTTCAGATTCGGGCTTTGAACCGACATTTATTCTGAAATAAAGTTCTAATAATAAAATAATAATTTATTAATTTAATTTTATGTAGAAGCCTTCAAAACATTTGTTCACACAAAGTCCGATGTGGCATTGACGGCATTCAAATTTTGTTTCTTGACAAATTTATTTTTTTAACAAAACACTTACCTTTGAATGCAAAAATAACCAAAAATAGCTACATAAACCTAAAAATGGTTGTTTCACATTAAATGCAAACTAAGAATGAATAGGGAGGCAGAAATAGCAGGGAAACAGTCAGAGCATATAGTTAACCATGAATTCAAAAATTCCATTAGAAAACCTCCAAAAGTAAATTCACACATCTGTAAAGCTTAACAGTGACCTTTAGTTAGGAATGCAACATGATGGAGATGGAGAGAAGGTCGAGCCGACTGTATTCAATGTTATCAAATATGGAGATAAACTGACCGTCGGTATTTGCCATCATAAGCACATATGACCATTGTGAGGCGTGTGGTGTGTCAGCATATGGCATTATCAGCTCTTGAAGAGTTATGTCATCTTTCTGAAGCTCACTGTTATTTATTTGGTTTTATTAATAACTTTTTAGGCGCTAATGGCCAAGATTAGTCGATGCGCCGTAAGAAAAAAAAAATTAATAACTTTTTTTATTTATATTATAATAAGGCAGCAAATAAACCAGTGTCACAATGCCTACAACAGCAGATCTTTCACTATGCCTACAACAGCTCTTCTTTTGTTTTAAACATTTTGGAGCAGACCGTCGTCACTGGTATTGGTTGGACTACTGTGGGTGATCGCTTTCGACATAAGCATGTCTTTCTCAAGCCACTGTTGTAGTAGTGTAGTTTGTGGAGTCTTAAGTATTTATTCCTAAGGTTAGGTAAGATGTTTATATCTATAAAGGTCGTCCAGGTAATTTGTTTGTCTGTACTGTGTGTAAAAGGTAGTTCAGGTTAAATATTCGTCTCTTAGTAGGTTTATGTAGTTCATTGTACAATATATTGGCATAGTTTTGGAGTAAGTTAATAAAATTACATGCCTTAATTTAAATTGTTTATTATGTACATGGTGTCTTGTTTCTTGAATTACTGTTGCAGCCATAGTCTAAATACAGAGTGGTCTTAATATAGAGTCCGAGCTTTTGTTCAGTTGTTGATGGTGTTTCCATTGAAATATCATTGTTGTCAAGTTCTGTAGTATCTTGAGTCTGAGTCATTTTCATTGTCTATACAGTATTCTCATACTGTTCTATATGTTGGTATTATCATGTGCGTTGTGTGCAATGTTGTATATAGTCGAAAGTTCTTTATTGTAGATGTGTTAGTGTATCATGTATCTGAAGGATGAGGGTGTTTTTTGGTGTGTATGGAAGAGGTGTAGATTGTTTTAACGGTGGAGGTCGGTTTTCTGTGTGGAAGTGAGTTTTTGGTGCTTGTTATTGTTAGATTGAGAAAGTTTATAGGATTGTTCAATCCTTTCCCCATTGTGCAAGTAATGTGTGGGTGTATTTTGTTTAGGTCTGTAAGTGTTTCGTCTTTAGTGTTGTTCTCTGTCATCAATACTGTGTCGCCAATGTATTTACCGTTAAATTTGATCTTCTTTTGGTATGTTTAAGTCCCCGAGATATTGAAAGAAGTATTGAGGATGTTGGGTTTCTCATTCCTTGTCCATCATGTGGCTTGTAAACCTGTTTGTTATATTGGAAGTGGTTCTGTTAGTTTGTCACATATTATGTGTAGTGTCTGGTTCTCAAGGTGGAGGGATATAGGTCCTTTATGTGCAATGTGAATGCCCTTAATCTTTTTATTTATTAAGTCTTGTCTGTTGCATATTGTATATGTATTGGGTAAATTTATAGATTCTTTGAATAAATTTCTAGTTGTCATATGTTTTGCTAGTTGATATGCTGGTGCTGGTATGTAGGTGATGAGGGATCTGATGGGTATGTTAAGTTTGTGTATTTATAATTATGCTCTCATGGTCGTTAGACGTGGATTCATGTTGATGCATTTGTATTGTAGTCTGTCAACAATGTATGTCTTTGTTTTAGAGTGTGCCTAAAACTACATTTTAGTGTATCTGTCTCTGATATGTGTCTGTTGGGTCTGTTTATTTTAGGCAGCTTTTGTTTGTGATGAATGCCTTTGTTTTCGTAATGCAGTCCTCTTTGTCATTGGCAGGGTTATGTTTCCATTATCTGCTTTAGTAAGTTTTAGTTCATGGAATTGTAGTTGGTGGCATGCTTTTGGTTTGTGCATTGTTTTATCGTATGTTCTAATATGTCGGCTACATTGTGTTTTTCCAGTCTTAGGGAGGAGTTATGTAACGGCTGTTTCCACGCTGTGTTTGTGTAAACACACACCCACAAACAAAAGGTATGTGTGAAACCTATTGTTTTCCTTATGTTCTTCTGTTGTAGTTTATGTTTCAGTCCTTTTAATAGTAGCTGTTCATCTTTGTCAGTGAAGTTAATAGTGGATATGTTGGCTATACATTTGTGGAAAGTTGTCTTCTTCATTTTAGTTTGTCTGTTGTTGAATTTTGTTAGTTTTTGTATGGTCTTATTGTATTTGTTTGTCATCGGTTGGTGTAGTCTGTCTTTCAGGTAGTTAAGATATGGCGAATAGATTGTCTTTAAGGTAATTTCTTAAACTTCTCCAAGGATTCTTTGTCTCTCTTAACCCTTCAACCTCTCAGACCATATATATGCTCTTGACCAGTGCGGTTTTATTTGAGCCGCAGGTTTTTTTTTTTTTTTTTTTTTTGTTTTTTTTTAATTTGTCAATAGTATTTAACCTGGGTAGTCCATATTATTCAAAATCGTCTAGAGTGAAGATGAAATTAAGTGGATTTTGGAAGAAAGTGGTGAGAACCAAAAAAAAAAAAAAAAAAAAGAAAAAAAAATGAAAATGATTTTGTTATTATTTAAAAACAAAAACTCCTGTACCATTTAGAGGGTAGAAAACTTTCCTTTATTAATAACTGTTAGGGTTCCTTAGGAGAAGCAACAAATACAGATATCGGACACTGCTCTACTGTCTCTGATGTTGTAAATACAGCATTCTCTTGCTCTTATTCACTTATCCTGAGCACAAGAGAAAAGGGAGCTTACACAGCTGTAAGACAGGAAAGAAGGAATGAAGAGTTACGGATCTTATCTCACAGTTATACATTTAGTAGATCTGGACACCCTTCCTCTCTGTCCAAATGCCCATCCTGCAAGGCCGTCAGTGGTTATAAAGCTAAAATACGCTGACTGAATGCCATCTGTTTTAACTACATTTCCAGTTGATCTCAGCTAAATGTTGATGATGATATAACAGTTTTTGAACAGTGTGTATGACAATCACACATAAAAATGGATTATTTTGCTATGCCCTTCATTTTGAGATTTTTGAGACAACTTTTTTAGTGGACTAAAAAACTCTCATTTTAGCCAGATTATTTTAGCTTTGTTGAGATAGCCTTAAAGCTCTTATTTATGTTCACACATTTACATTTTTTGTACAATTTTTAAATTTAATTAAAATTAAAAAATACTGATTTCATTTAAAAAAAAAAAAAGAAGAAGAAAAAACAAAAACAAACAAAAAACAAAACACTGAATATCTTCTACCCATATAATTTTTCAGGTTCCTTGCTGGGCTACTTCAATATCTTCCTTGGTGTAGGCTTTTTCAACAGTGTCTGTGTTTTATTTATGATTAGTTTTTATCTGCATTCCAGAAGATTTCTTCAGATCAGATATTTATGGTTCCGACTGAATACCTGGGATCAAAGAAATTTGTGCAATCTCATGATTGTAAATCTTTCCATATATCCATTCAGCAGAAAGAAGAACTGATTTGAAGAAATATGCTGCATTGCATATGGGTATTAGTCAAAAAAAAAAAAAAAAAAAAAAAAAAAAAAAAAAAAAAAAAAAAAAAAAAAAAAAAAACTTGAAGTGTTAAAAATCTATTAACCTTCATAAAGTATTGGTGTTTTTTTTTGTGGATGTGGTAATAACTGAATAAAATTCCACTACAGTGATTTATAGATTTTAGTATAATGATTAACTATAGTTATGTATGAAATTCTTTGTTTCAATAGTGTTTATTTTTCAGTTCCTCCCAAATCTTTTCCCAAAGAAGAACTGGTTGCTTGTTTGTCTGTACTGTATTCCAACTTTGAGGATCGAAATGCTGAAGTAAGGAAAAATGCTTGTGAAGCTGCATTTGGATTTATGCTTCACCTTGGATATAACAACATGGTGCAAGCAGTCGATAATATTAAAGTACGACTCCTTTGTATTTTCTCTCCCAAAGTGTTAATACAATATATATATATATATATATATATATATATATATATATATATATATACATATACATTTTTAATTAATTTTAAATTAATATTGCTTGACAAAAATGTATCTGGACAAAAAGTCAGCTTTTGCCATATGGAGCTTTTCAGATTATGGAAGATAACTAGCTTATATATTTGTATTTAACTATTTGCCAGTGTTTTTCTATGTTGACTATTAGGTTCCGTACTGTTTATTTATTTATCTCTTATATCTTAAAAATATCATCCTTTCTTCTACATCTCAGCCTTATGTTTTCTTTTGTAGGGGAACACTTCATATTTTGTATTCAAATGGTCATTTTGATTATAAGAGCTCTTTTTTTTTTTTTTTTTTTTTTTTTCTTTTTTTTTTTTTTTTAAGATATATAAATAAAATATAGTCAAAAAATAAATAAACTAAAGTATATATTTGTATAGTTTTATATATATATATATATATATATATATATATATATATATATATATATATTCAAGGAAGTGCTAATTGTAATGCTTGCAATTCCGCATTTATAACATAAAAAAAGTAAATAAATAAAATTACTCTCTTGTAGTTTATTAAAAGTTAACAAAAAGACTCGTCGATTAGGGACACTTCTATTTGGGAATCGGCGGGCGAACTCCCCTACCGCTTCTAAAGCATTACCGTTGCAGAAACCGTACACAAAAACTATATTAGCGTTAAGAGATTGAATTTTAGTAATTGGTTTCTTGAATCAATTTGTAATGACAATTTATTTCAATTAAAAATGTAAATAAGTAAGTACAAAATTGAAAACTTCTTTCATTTCTTTTTTTGGGATTTTCTCCAAAATGAAGCAAAAACGAGCAAATCTCCAAAGGACTTTTGTCTTAGTTTTTTGGTCCCCCTATACACTCCTGAAGTTAAATTCGGGACACCCTGTATGTATGTATATATATATATATATATATATATATATATATATATATATATATATATATAGGGATTGGTTGGCCAGCTAAACTCCCAGAACTCTAATGGTTAAAAAAATGTACATTTTGTTAGAAGACATACTCAGTTTTGAGATTTTATTAACACTTACCTGACAAAGTACTAATATATTGGTGGTGAGCGGCTTTGGCCCATATCACGAAGAACCAATTTATTGGTGGTGAGTGGTCGTGTCCCCTGAAGTGGCCGAGGTCAATGAAGTACCAATATATTGGCACATCCATTTCAGACCCACCATATTACAATGATGAGGGTGAGGCTTCTGGGAAGAAGATATATCACAAACTTGTTCTTCCTCAGCTCCGGGAACTGTTGTCAGAGAGTATGCTAGGATTCTGAGGAAGACAGTGGGCCTTTTCCGAAGAAAAAACAATTAAATTTGTAATGTGGGAATGTCGCAGTTTCGGGGAAAATAAGATTTCTTTCAATAGCACAAAGGTGATGGGGACCTTACGTGTAAAGGTTTTGTCACTAATTAAATAAAAATCTATAAGTGAAACAAAAAGGAATATACCATCTATTGTTAGCTTTAATTTAATGAGAAAAATAAATAAATAAATAAATAAGTTGTGTACAGTGCTTACATATTCTTGTGTGTAAGTTGTGCTTACATATTCCATGAGATAAAATCCTAAGTTTAATTATAAAAAACAAAAGAAACAAAAGGTTCGTAGGACGATAAAAACAGCAAGTTGTTCCTACTTTAATTCATTCCATTCTAATTAAATAAAGGGTATTCATTAATAATATATATATATATATATATATATATATATATATATATATATATATATATTCTTTACATGAGACAGGGTGAGGCAGGGTGAAGAAGCTTTTGTGAAAATGAAATACATTTCCTTAAAAAGAGGTGTAGGGATAAGTAATTTATGTTTAGAGTAGCATTTTTTTTTTTTTTATATCATTGGAGATGTTAAAATTTTTCCAAAGCAAAATTAGTTTATTACTGTAAGATTTCTACAAGAATAACTTGATAACCAAATATATTAACTATTTATATTCCAAGCTTTCCAATTCACACTAGGGATAAGACTTTTATTGAAGCTTGCTAAGATGACACAGTTTCTGCGAATCAGACCTTTTATTTATTATTTTCTATTTATTGTGTTTATGAAATTACTTTTTAACTGTGAACTGGTCCAATTTATTTATTCTTATTTTTCTGAAAAGGTAACATTTTTATGTTGTGGGTTTCTTCAATTTTTGGTTGACTTTTATTTTTTGTATATTTTAATCATTATTCCTTACATTTTAATGATATTGAGAATGAATATGCATTTTTTTCTTTGTGTCCACCATTAAACATAAGTCATTTTATTAATAGGGATCAGGAAGCTCAGCACGAGTAATAAAAGAACTTTTAGACAAAACCAGAGGAAACTTACCTATAGTTCCATTGCAAAAATCTAAATCAATATCAAGTAGTAGTGAAAAACCTGCAGGTCGTTCAGCTTCTGTAAAATCTTTGCCAGGAGCGCCAGCTGCATCCTCAAAATCAAAATCTAGTAAGGTAAAATACCATTAGCGTTTAATAGTATTTTTTGTGGATATTATTTATCTTATATATTCTTGTATTTATTAGTTTGTTATTTTTTAAATATCTAAAAATAAAAGTATAAAAAAAATAATTTTTGTTTAGAAATTTTTGAAAATGTATTTGTTTTACTGTAGAAATGTTTCAATTCTTCAAGGATGAGATTTTTGTTTTAAAATTAATTCGCAATTGTAGTAGCCTATATTATTAATTATAAAGAGCAATTCAATTTTACAGTTTAAATCTCCTACAAAAGTTTTTTTCTTAATTGGATGTTCTATTGTAGATGTTATTATTTTTTTTTTTGTGGGTTTAATGGCATATCAACTATTGGGCTATTAACGCCAAGCTATCTACAGGTTGCCACCCTTTTATAATGCACGTTTGTAGATTTGTTAAATGTATTTTCTCTATGAACCTCTAGGAACTGACAAATTACTTTCTAATTTTTCATTTTAATATTAACTTTTGTTTCCAATTTCCATATGCTTCAACATAATAAAAGAGTTTTTATCTTCCATTAAAATGTAAGTAAAATCGCTTGGCAAGTTAATAGTTTCATATCCACTTCGCAATTATTCTTTGAAACTATGAATAATGAATCGCAGTTCAGAAATTATAATTTTTTGGGGCTTTTTTATTTTTATGTATACATTAACTTGATAATATAATTGATGCTTGATATTAATTTTGTGGTTTGTCCAATGTTTTCATGGCTGAAATAAAACAATGAAACAAATATTCTCCTCATTATGTTGCTTTATAATT
This sequence comes from Gonocerus acuteangulatus, assembly GCA_946811695.1. Taxonomy (NCBI): domain Eukaryota; kingdom Metazoa; phylum Arthropoda; class Insecta; order Hemiptera; family Coreidae; genus Gonocerus; species Gonocerus acuteangulatus. Next base: position 96,790,558 of record OX328132.1, on the reverse strand, counting down.
ATGGTGTTTATCACAAAATAACTTCTCTTGAATACTTCTCTTGAATAACTTCTCTTGAACTACCTCATTCACTAATGTTTCATTCAATCAATCTTAAGATTGTTCTTTAGATTTGTTTTAATCCCTTATATTTTGTACTAACACACTATACATTTTTTATATTTTTAAACGTATTGACATTTTATGTTGATAACACCTTTTTTAATTTTGTATTTGATTTGATTGTGATTATAAAAATTCAAGATAGACATATGAAGCCTCCCCTCTTTCAAAGCTTTGATGGTCTGTTTGCAACATGACAATTTACACAATGCATACACACACTATAGATATGTATATATAGAATGGAATTAATCGGACTATATTTGTTGGATGGGAATTACTAAAAATTGTTCGCTGGCAAAAAATATGGGAAATGCAATATATGAGAAAAGTTAAATATATTTTATTCATCTTATATTTAACCTCCAGTCACGTGTAGCTGCATTAAAAGAAATCAGGTACATTGTTAAACCAGGCCCTGGAACTTTTATCACTGGTATTTTGCCCTCAGATCAACTCGTTTGCCACAAAACAAATTTCAGCCGTCTTAAATGGGGCACCCTGCTTGTTTGTGTGTGTGTGTGTGTGTGTGTGTGTATTTATAACTTAGGAATTTGTGTGGTTATTCCCTTGCTGACTGTATATAAAATAAGTTAACTGTGGCATTATTCTTATTAGTTAGGAAAAAAGCTTATATTTGTTACACCTATTGAAATTCTTAAATGAATTTGAGCACATATTCATATTCAGTATACACTATAAAATAATTCTCTTTTATTGTTTCAGACTTCACTTTCATCTTCAAGGTCAGTACAAAGTTTCCGTGGAAAGCGTGAAGAAGAAGACTATTCACCATTATTACAAGTTAACAACCTCAAAGATCAACGTGTTGTTGATGAACAGAAGTTAAAGGTTGGTGAATTGATTAATATTGAAATTTTAAATATCTAGGGTTTTATATTGATAAAAATCAGTTGAGGAGGAATTGAATATGTCTATCAATTAAGAAGTGCACAAATAACATTAAACTTTCCTCTAACCCTGTATTGATGAATAACTCTGTTTAAACATAGTAATCTTATCCTACTTTTCTTATACTTACGTTACAGATATTGAAATGGAACTTTGTTACTCCTAGAGCTGAATTTATTGAACTTCTCAAAGAGCTGATGTTGTCAGCAAATGTCAATAAAGCACTAATTGCCAATATGTTTCATCTTGACTTCAGATATCACCTTCGTGCTATTGAAAATTTAACAGAAGTAATTTGTTATTTAAATATTTTCTTGCAACAGCATTTATATCTTGTTATAAAATGTTCTTAATCCTTAATTAATTTTGCTAATTTATTACTTTAGGATTTGCAACTGAATAAGGAAGCAATGAAGTGTAATCTTGATTTAATCCTACGTTGGATGACACTCAGATTTTTCGATACCAATCCATCAGTTCTTTTGAAAGGGCTTGAATATTTAAATTCTGTGTTCACTATATTAATTGATGATGAATATGCTATGATAGATTCCGAAGCAAATGGATTTATCCCGTACCTGATTATTAAAGTAAGTTACTTATTAATTTACTTATTAGTTCATTCCTTTTGCTTTTTCCCTCCCTATAGGAAACACATCCTTATGGCTTTTTAATAGCGTGACCTGTGAGTACTAACTCAAAATCTTCTTATTTTTGGATTATAAGTAATGTAAATATCCCAAATTTGTATTTATATTTTCGTCTGCCTCCTAATTGATTCATTTGATGGCAATTAGGTTCCATAGCAGACCTATATTTACCTACCCTTAACTCCTTTGTTGTGGCACTCCCATTACTAACACTAGTGGTGGCACCGGGTCTTTCAGACCCGTCAACTTGTTTAGCAGGCTAATCATCTTTAAAGGTCTAATACAATTCTGAGTATTACTTATAATACACTACTGGCATCTAGGAGTGAATTGAAAAAAAAAACACTAATTTTTTTAAAAATAATAATAAAAAAGGTTTGATTAATGTTTTTAAAAATCTATTATTTTATAAAATAACAAGTATAGGATTAGCTCAGAATATTGCTTTTATGACTATCAGATACACTTATTCTTCATCGTATTTCTCATAGCAATTGGGGGAAAAAATAATTTAAAAAAAATGCTTTAGGCAAACTTATTATAGTGTGAGACAATCTACTGAAATACTTAGATTTTCAGTGATTACCTGTACTCTTTAAACTTCCCCTTTTCCCAAAGTAGGAGCTTCTACCATGTTTGTTGCTGGGCTAATTTTCTGAAAATATATTACAGTGTTGTCTGGTCTTTCTGGAACACAAATTTAGAGGAAAATTGATGTAAATATAGACTATATTTTCACCATGATCACTTGGCTGCTAACTTTGGTCTTTCCCTACCCCCCGCCACTCATTCCTGACAAAGGCTACCAAAGAGTAGCCAAAATGTCCTTAATACAGATTTTAACAAAAATCATATTGATGTTTTCCTAGTCTAATTCCAACTATTCCCTTACTGCTTATTATGATTATGTTTGTTTACTCCAATTTTTGCTTTATTTATTGTCTTCAACAAGAGCAGTCTTGAAGAGCATATGACATTCATTCATAAATTTATTATGATTTAGATGCTTCCAAGGAAGTTAGCCTAAAACCTATTTTATTTCATAGAGCACAATGATATATCATTCCAATGCTTACATATTCACATTTTGTAGGCTGGGGATCCCAAAGATACTGTTCGAAATAGTGTGAGGGTTCTATTGAAACAAATTGCTTCTGTATATCCTTCAAGCAAACAATTTTTTTTCTTAATGGATGGTGTGAAATCTAAAAATGCTCGCCAACGATCAGGTTTGTTCAGTTAAATTTTAAAGATCTGATTGGAAAGCTGAATGCCTTGACAATTTTCCATAATTTTTTGGTTTATTAGAATGTTTAGATCAAATGGCTTGGCTTATTGAAAGTTATGGAGTTTCGGTGTGTCATCCTTCAGCACCTGTGGCAATACGAGAAATAGCCAAAAATATTGGGGATCGAGATCACACCGTACGAAATGCAGCCCTTAATTGCGTTGTGACTGCATATTTCCTCGAGGGAGAGAAAGTCATGAAAATGATCGATAAGGTATTTACTTACTTACTATTTTATTTGAAATATTATCTGTTCATAAGTTATCTGAGAGAAATTATTTGAGTTTATTTATGGAATGACTAATCTTTGCTTTGTGTTTTAATTGAAGAAAATTTAATGAATCATTGATTCTTATAAGCAGTATTGCTATTAAAATTATTATTTTTAATGTATTGACATGTCATAGTATTTGTTTGACCTGTTTTACATGAGATTTGATCTCTCTTTGCTTTAAGGAAAACCCTTCAAGAATTTAAAATATCTTCATTCGCTTCCCCCCCCCCCCCACAATTTTCCTTTTGTCCTGGATTATAATATAAACTTGTGCCACGAGTTTAAATTTAGTGCATGCTGTGAGTTTAATTTGTACAAATCAAATAATATTTATAACTTACTCATTTTTTAACGGAAGCTGTATGATACGAAGACGATTTTAAGAAATTTCAACTTTCGTCATACATCAAAAGAATAAATATATTTATTAAGAATATTGTCATTTATTGTATTGTGTTCTTTGTTATTCACTTTAAAAAAAAAAATATTAATATTAACAATAAATCATGTATTTATTTCAGATGTCTGAAAAAGACATGTTTTTGTTAGAAGAGAGAATAAAAAGAGCTGCTAAGAATAGACCTTTAAATGTTGTTAAACCATTAGTTAATGTTGAGGCAGTTAAACCAATGGTTGTAGAGAACACTGAAACAGCAGAGCCCACTGTGAGTCCTACAAGAAGTAATTGTGATCTTTCAGTTGAACCTTCATCTGAACAGGCCAATCAAACTATAAATGAATCTATGATCCCTCATTCAGTGCCAGCAACTGTGTCTCCTCGGTAATATTTGTTTTTTCTTTTCTTTTTTTTTATAAACTTATTATATCTGTGGCTTGGTGCTAAAAGGGCCAATGTCAATTTTTCCATATTTTGTTTTGTTGATCTACTTCTTGTAATACTTGCATAAAACCAAATATATATCAATACTATATATATTTTTATAGTATACATATAGATGTATAAATATATATACATATATACATGAATATTTGTGTTTTTGCAAGCATTTTAAGGGAAGTAAATAGAAAACACAAAATATGAAAAAATTGACATTGGCCCTTTTAGCACCAAGCCACAGATATATACTACATGATATTGAAAATTTATTATGAATACATAATTGTTGGATATAATCCATGCAGAATTATGTGGTTATGACCTTTGATTTATTTTAAACTCATCAAGTTTTAAAGTTATGATTCAAAGTCTTATGTTGCTACAATATTTTTAAATAAAGACTATCAGTTACCTAGTTTGCCATTCTACACCTATTTTCTGCATCTAGGAAAGCAAAAATAAATTAGAAACCAAATAAGTAGTATTAAAATCTAATTATGCAAATCTGTAACTATTTGGGTTCACAGTTTTAACCCGTGACCCCCAAATTGTGAGTTCTGGACGATTTTAACCTAGCCTTTGCCAAGTCTGATCAAAATTGGTTGAACTGTGTGGATTTGTATGAGAAACAAACATACCGACAGACAGCTGGTAGACATTTTTGACCTAGCCTATGACACTCCCCGTATCAAGACCTACCTGTGTGCCAAGTTTGGTCAAAATCGGACAAACGCTGTGGATTTGTATAAGTAACAAACATACAGATAGATAGCTGGCAGACTGTTTGACCTAGCCTACGAGACTTACCGGATCAAGACCTACCAGTGTTCCAAATTTGGTCAAAATCGATCAAACGGTGTGGATTTGTGTATGGAACAAACAGACCGACACGTGATATATATATATATATATATATATATATATATATATATATATATATATATATAGAGAGAGAGAGAGAGAGAGAAATAGATAGACATAGTACATATAGTATATTGTTTGTTCTAGGTCACAGGTTGAAATTATTTAAACAACTCTGCACTTCATTTTTTTTGGCTTGAATATAATCAATCTTGAAATATTTTGATACACAATCTTCTATTGTTTTTCTTGGCCAGTAACATTCTCTGGCATTATTTATTATGGTTTAAGTAAATAAAATTACTAGTTTAACAGGTAAAATAAATGACAAAAAGAAAGAGTCCTGAGCTCTGGACTGTCACTGCAAGATAATCCTATGGAATTGTTTTCATTTCAGAATAAGACCTTCCTCTGGAGCATATCTTATTGATCGAGCTGTTGTTGAATGTCCTGGCTCACATTTTCAACCACCTAAACTTTTAGATATTGACCTTCAATTTTTAAAGGATTCTAGTCACCAGTAAGATATTATCATTATATTTAAAACACAAAACATGTCCGCTCATAATTTATTTTCTCATCTTTATTTCTTAAGATGTTTCTGTCATATTGATATCTTTCTATACTTTTTATTATGCTCCTTTAGATGATATCCTTTATTTTATCTATTAGTGTGGTTCCAAAAATACCATCTATGCAAATTTGTATGTATGTTTGCTATGTATATATATATATATATATATATATATATATATACACATACACACACAAAGAGTGCATCATGACACTGATGCACATGGTTTTATTGTGATGTAACTATCCATTGCAGCAAGATAGAACAGGTCGAGAAATGTGGTAGGGGGTCTGCCCTCACTATGCAGGCAGCCGCCAGATTGCTCCGAGCAGTATGGAGCGCGGTGAGAGATTGAAAAGAAGTGCATCTATGTGAAGTATGTTTCCACTCACATCGCGGTGGAGCGTTTACTTGAACATTAACAATAAGCTATCAAAGTTCAAGTCTGGGTTGGAAAGAATGCAAGCAAAACATTCAAGATTGCTGGTATCTTGATTACAGTAGTAGAGCAAGGCTTGCATGAAAGGCCGGGAAGTGATTGCCAACAAACCGTTGTGGCCGCCTAAGCACAGTGAGAACTGACTGAACTTGAGTTGTGTGCGCAAAGTTGTGTTTTGACATTCGATTGAGTATCCAGCAAATCGCTGATACCCTGAACAAGTCCATATTTGCAGTTCATGGATCTTGCGTATTTGAGAAGTTCTGTAAATGTGTGAGATCTGCACAAAGCTTTTGCTGATCATCTTGATGGAAAATCAGAAGGAAATTCAAGTTTCGTGCTGTCAAGGAATGTTGAATTTGATTAAAATTGGTTCTGTCTATCTTAACTGTGTCATTCAGAGACAAATAATGGATGTTCAAGTATGACCAACAATCACAAATGCAGAGCAGGGAGTGGTACAAAAAATGATCCACCTGCCCCAAGAAAGTGCGAATAAGCATGTCTTACAAAATGATGCTCATTGTCCTTTTGTAACTTTGAGGAATCATTTTGACCGTTGACAGAACTCAACCAGGTGCTCAGCCTTTTACCTGGAGGTGCTCAAGAGATTGAAATTCTGGGTCATGCACATGAGGGATGCAACAAAGACACGGTCAACCTCCACCAGTCTTACAGCCTCTGGGCCTCCTACAGACTTGGCTCCGTTTGGCTTTTCTTTTTTGCCCTGCTAAAGAGAGAGCTGAACGGAAAGCATTGGGACACCATTGAAAAAATCCGAAAGCACGTTACAAAGTTCCGAAGAGCTTCAAGGGGTTTCAGGGTTCTTTCCAAGCATGACAGACACATCTCCACAATTTAATTGATTCCAGGGGAGTGTATTTTTAAGAATTTGAAGTATTTATTTAGATATAATAAAAAAGTCTATTTACTCCAGAAAATCCGCATTACTTTCATAATGCATCATGTAGTTACACACACACACACACACACACACACATATATACAGTAAAACCTCATTTGCCCGGATCAACTGGGACCAGGTCCGATCCGAATTAACGAAAATCTGGGTTACCCAGAGAATGTTGGAAAAACAAAAAAAAAAAAAAAAAAAAAAACAAAAAAACATATAAATCACCAAAATATTTTTAATAGAGTTTAGAAATTATTATCAACACACTTTCATATGTATTTGCACTGTACAGCTACAACTAGTCTCTAGTAAGAAAGGAAGTGAACCTCTGCTGACTCAGTTCAGTGTATCTCTTTTGAGCAGCACAATCTCACATGTACTTTAACGTTAAAAGTTCATTTGGCCATGTTTTGGCTTGTCTCTCGAAATACACCATTAATTTCTGAATATTTGCTACTGCTTCTCTGTGGGTGGACTATAAACTTCTTTAGAAATCACCTTGAAACAAAAGTTTTCCATGCGATTTCTGTTCTTTTTCCAATTAGATACGGTCAATGCTCCTATTCCAAACTCTGCTGCAATGTTCTTTAAAGATTCTCCCTTATCAATTCTTGTCTATGCTTCCATCCTTTTTTCCATACAATACAATACAATACAATATTTCCGGGCTGACCTCCTCAGTGGGAGCGCACCGCGGCCAAGCGACCTATTGTGCTACCCGTCGTTATCTCCCCTCAGAGTATTACCTTCCAGTAGTCCAGAAGTCTCCTAATGGATATTTCACTTGGTTCAAGATTGGTATCCTTTGTGTCACCAAAGTACCTAAACCGTATATGATCTAACCGTTCACAGTCACGGATGATGTGTAACGGTGTCTCTTCTTCTGCTCCACACCATCTACAGGTAGGGGAGTTGACCAGCTTCATCCTATAAAGGTGCTTATTCAGTTTGCAGTGTCCCGTAATTATTCCAATTGCTTCTCTGAGTTCCATTCTGTTTAGGAGCTTCAGCTCCTTCCAGGGTTCTCCAATGGGCTTTTGAATAAAGCATTTGGTGTGCCTCAAAGTCTGGTTCTCCCAAAGGTTTTGCTGCTTCCCACGCAGCCAATGGTGAATTATCCGTTTGAATAATGATTGTGGTGCCCCACAAAAGGGAGCAGGGCCAATTGGTACAGTAGCGGCACCTCTTCCTGCAAGTAGGTCCGCTCTTTCATTGCCAGGGATTCCACTGTGCCCAGGTATCCAGTGGATCTCAACACAGTTTCTGTTCTTGGCCAATTCATTTAGTTCCATTCTACATTCCCTGACTAGTTTAGATTTAGTCATTGGGTTGTTTAAAGCTTTAGAAGCAGCCAGGCTATCCGTTAGAATATTAATCCTTTTCTGGCTGTGTTGTGTTCCTCACAACTGAATTGCGGCAGCAAGGATTGCATATACCTCAGCCTGGAAGACCGATGGCTCTCTTCCTAAGGCAATGTGGGTGCCCCCCCTTGGCACCCCCTGTACCATATTCCTGAGCCAGTCCCCTCTGAGGTCTTCGATCCATCTGTGTAGACGTTGAATCCATTGGGTATATTCACCGGTGTGGGCACCAGAGATTTCCGCTCCACTCCAGTGTTGACTCTGAAGCTTCTCTTGAAACCATATTCAGGGATGATTGCATCCGACGGAATACCCAATTCCGGGATACTTTCAATAATCCTAAAGATTCTTGAATGTCCTCCCTGCGCCTGAGGTGCTCTAATCACATTTTGCGAGGTCAGCCTATGAGCTGTAGTCATGGCCATTCTTGCTACATGCAAATGTAACGGTGGTATATCCAGGAGTGCTTCCAAGGCGAGAGTGGGCGTTGATCTCATTGCTCCACCTATAAGGAGGCATCCTTGTCTTTGTATTTTATTTACCATGGCTTTCATATTGTTGGTGTCCAATCGGTGCCACCAAACTAATGAACCATAGGCAACAATTGGCCTGATTACATTCAAGTATAGCCATCTGGCAATGTGTGGTTTGAGACCCCAGGTTCTACCACACAGCCTCTTACATGTCCACAGAGTAAACGTGGCCTTGTTCCTTACATGTTCCAGGTGTATTTTCCACGTTAGTTTCTTGTCCAATAGTACCCCTAAGTACTTCACCGAATTGCTCAGAGGAATAATATTCTCTTGAATTCTTAGGGTGCCGTATACCAGTCGTCGCTTTTTTGTGAAAGGGACTATGACCGTCTTACGTGCATTAATGCTGAGTCCTGACCTAGAGCACCACCTTGTGACTCGTTTAAGTGCTTCGTTCATAAGGTCCGTTATCACCGTGGGTACAGTGCCTCTAATTAGAATGGCAAGGTCATCTGCATAGCCCTGTGTATAGAAGCCTGCATTATTTAGCTCCTTGATAATGGAATTGACTACCAGGCACCACAGCAGTGGTGATAAAACCCCTCCTTGTGGACATCCCCTTGTAGCCTTGACACGTATGTTAGCCTTCCCCAGGTTGGCACAAATTGTTCTTTCACTCAGCATTGCCAGTGTCCACCTGGTTGTGCTAAGATCGATGTTAAAACTCCCCATAGCTTCTGCTATTGTGTTTAGTGGGGTATTGTTGAAAGCTCCCTCAATGTCTAGAAATGCTCCAAGAGCAATTTCCTTATTATTGATAGATTCTTCTACTTTCTGTACTAGACAGTGCAGCGCACTTTCGCATGATTTACCAGATTGATAGGCATACTGCGTTGTTTCTAGTGGTACATGCCTCAGTATATTATCCCTTATGTGCCTGTCCACCAACTTCTCTAGTGTCTTCATTAGGAAAGATGTCAGGCATATTGGTCTATAAGCTTTAGGGTGATCGTGGTGGTTCTTACCTTGCTTTGGTATAAACACAACCCGTACTTCTCTCCAATTCGTTGGTATGTAACCGTAGGCAAGACTTCCTCTCAGTAGGTTAACAATCCTAGAGAACAAACTGCCCAGGCCTTTTTGTAAAAGGCAAGGGTAAATATTGTCCATTCCTGGTGACTTGTAGGGATGAAAGGACCTAATGGCCCATCTCACTGATTCAGCTGTTACCAGTTCTTTAGCTAGAGTCCAGTCTGGGGCTCTCAAAGGTTGTCTAATCTCAGTAGTGAGTTGACTGTGTGTTAGGCCTTCCTCGTTGTTTGGGAAGTGAGTATCCAGAAGGAGCCTAAGGGACACTCTTTCCTTCGTTGTCCTTCCATTAGGACCTGTCATATCGCCAATCATGCCGTTGCAGTTCGACTTTGATATGACTTTGCTTAACCTGCAGCTCGTGGTGGTATCATTAATTTCTTCACAGAAGTTCCTCCAGGTATCCCTTTTGGTTTTCCTAAGAGTATTGTTATATTCTGTTACGGACCTTTTGTATAGGTCCCACGATCCAGTTCTCTTTGCTTTGTTGAAGAGTTTCCTAGTTCTCTTCCTCATTGCGTCTAGTGTGGAATTCCACCATGGAACAGCTCTAGGCGTTCTCTTGGTGGTGAGTTTACAATTCTCCTCAAAGGCCGTGGTAATGGCCTTTGTGAGTTCACAGTTAAGAAGCTCAACTTCAAGAGGATGACTTGCGTGGCTTGGACAACACTGTAGTTTTTCACTCAGAGAGACCGTATAGCCTTGCCAGTCTGGCCCCTTGGGGTTTCTATAACTGAGAAGTACTGGTTTTTGGTACTCTAGGTCAAACCTAAATGTACTTATGGTCAGAGCCTGTAAATTCATCTACAACATGCCAGTTATGGATGTTGAGGAGATTTTTGTCATCAATAGTTATTGTTATGTCAAGAACTTTCCTTTTTTCCATAGTCACAACAATATTTTTACGTTTCGTCTAAATTGCTGAAAACGAGCTAACGATTCTGTACCTCGACTGAGACGCTGTGAAAACTCGTGTAATTTACTTATTAATAAGAATAGAAATTTATTTTGTGTAAAACAAGCCTTCATTTACTACGCTGAAAACATAATTTCGATTTAAAAACTGGTCCGGGTGTTATTGGGCGTCCGAGTTAAAGAGGTCCGGGTTAACTAGATTTTACTGTATAAATAAAATTGTAATTTCCATACAAATAGCCATTAGTAAACTACAATTTAAATTGGTAAAGCAGTCTTTAAATAAAACTGCTTTATGTTCCAGTTGTTAACTGTTGAGGAATCAGTCGATTATTTACATTATTTAGACCAAATGGATAAATTAACTAGGTAATAGTTCTTGTGCCAAAATTTACATCTGCCAGTTATCACCAGACGAAAATAGGAGTAATGGATGATGCCTTGATGAGTGTTAAGCTGTGAGCACTCCTAGCCTAAGATTATGGTTCGATTCCCACTTGGAGTAGTGCCTATTCATTTGAAAAAAGAAAGAAAAGACATTAGCCCTAACCTGTCCAGAAAAGTGTGGTAACCAGTAGATAACTCATCCCAAATATCTGTGTAATGTATATGTGGACATTAAAATTTAAATAAATGGAAATCATGATATGTGACTTATTACTTTCTGACCCCTCAACAGGCTATTGTTCCCAATCGGGAACATTAAATAAATCATACAATTCAGCATTTTTTTTTTTTTTTTAAAAAAAGATCATTGGAATATTTCAATATAAAAATAAGAAAGATAATAATAAAAAGAAAACCTTAAAATTTCAATTGGAACTGGGTTCAGTCTGTAAACGGTTAATCATGTTGAAGAATATTAAGTGCAATTTATTTTTAGTTTCAGGAACTCGGTAAAATGATAAATTGAGTGGATAATTGTTTACAGTGTATTCATTCAGGCTAAAACGTTTTCTTTTTTACTACATTACGAGAATAGGTATTACGAAAAAAAATGACATCAATGAGCTATTTTGGTTATTTTGTTAAATGTCTGGAAAACAGTTAAGAAAATTAATTGTCAAAAACCGGTGCTTTAAGTTTCAAAAAATTGTTTTTCCTATTTGCAAACTTTAATGTGAATAATACAAGTTAATTCAATCTTCTATTACTATTTTTTTCTTTAAATTATTCCTAAGAGTTCTGATAGAGGAATTAATATATTTCATAAGAATACCTTTTACTTGTAGGATTTTAATGAATTTATTAATTGTTCAATTTTTTTTATCTTTTAAGGTCATCATTTACACCTATTCAAATGCCAAGAATGACTCCTACCATTTCTAATTATACGCAGCCTACTGCTATAAAGCGAGAATTAGTAAATATCGCTAGTAGTGACATTGATAAAGCAATGTCTGCAATTGCCAGAATTGATACAATTATACTTTCAGATAAGGTATGTTTACCACTTATATGCTCATTTTTAATGTCAATGTACATAAAATACTGAATAGTATTATTATTTTGCATTAAAATTATTTTTTTATTATTATTATCGTTTTACAGGTAAATTAGTGTTCATTATTATGTAGGTTTGAAACAACATAACAAAAAAAACTTATTTTTTTTATTTTTTTTTTTTTGCTGCATGGGATATTTATTGTAATTTTTTGTTATTTATAGGATGCCGAGACCCAAATTGATCTCTATTTACCTATATCATGTTCAGTTTTTATTTTATTATTTTTTTTTTCCAAATCATAGAGAACATACATTAAAAAGCATTACAGTCATTAAAAAATCCATTTTTTATTACATTTAACTATTAATAATTTTTCTTGTAATTGGAAAGAAGAAGCTACTTATTTGTCTGAAACCTTTTCTTCCCCTGCTGCCTGGCCATCCAACAACAGTAATCATTTTTGATTTTTTTTAGAGTCTATAACAATTAGGCTCTTAGTGCTCAGCTGTCTACAGGTTGCCACCCTTTTATAATGTCAACAGAACGTGAACGGTCACACATTCAGATACTGTCCACACCTGACATTGCTTAACACTTACAGGACCGAAGGCTTTGAAACATATTCCCACCGGGCCCAAGTCTTACTTTTGTAAAGTTATTTCGGCAAAAAAATTTATAAGAGAAGAAACTTTTAAAATGATGTGCTTTTAGTGGATTAATTATAATTTAGTTATGTGTCGAATATACCATGACAACGGGCCCACTGAAGGAATTGTGTAGGCGTATTCGATATCATACGATACCAGACCCAGATCATACGATTCCTGGTTAGAAGCTAACCAGGAATAACGTAATGCAGACCCAAACCATATATGAAGGGTATAGGATAAGGCCCGGAAAAGCGGGATAGAAAGAAAGCCTAGATATTTGCTGTTGAACATGCCACAATGTCGGGCTCGCCGAACACATCTATCCGTCATATATGCCGTGACACCAGGGCCGAACGTGTTAACTGTTAAAAGATATGGATTGAAATCGGTTAAGATGTAGAGGCTGTAGACCTTTTTGAAACACAATACGTCGTTTGGTGCCATTTTGCGTCATGGGTCTGAATTGGTCTAGAAACAAACAAGTTTAAAGGGCCGAGAATCAGTGGCCATCGGATCAGATCGGGGGCAATGTAGGTGCCCCCTTATGCAGCCAACATGTATTGTGCAATAGTTTTTAGGACAGGATTTTAGTATTAATCAAAAATCTGTTCATCTCATCCTTTAAAGTCCTACACTTATTTACACATTGCTTCTCAAAATAGAGGATCAGATAAAAGTTTTCAAATGCCGAGGTCAGTAAAAACTCCATTTCCAACTTGGCTTCCGAAGGTTATGAGAACTTGGAACAAGATATATAAAGCATTTTGTTTTAGGACCCAATAATAGGATTTCAATTTCCCAAGTTGAGAAAGGGAACTTAACTTTTGTTTAATTAAACTAAATATATGAGTTTTGCAAGAAGAGAGAGAACCTGAGTTGAGATGAAAGAATTTCTTAAATATTTGCAGCAAGGAAAATTCGCTAAGAAACATTTAAAAATCCTAAGCAGTTTTATCGCATTTCCTCCCTCCATAGGGAGGAACCTGCTTATGGAATCTGGAAATGCCAACTTGAAAATTTCACGTTTCAAAACTCATAGATCACAAAAGTAAAGTTGGTTCAAAGTTGTATATACTTGTATATTTTTGAGAAAAGTGGAAATTCTCTTTGTGAGGGTTTTGGGGTTTAATCCCTAAGGACTAACTTGTATCTGTCCTTGAGGTCAACTCTTACACCTTTTTCCTTGCCATTTACAGTCTGTCAGTGGCCGATCAAGCTTTACTAGACTTGCTGTACTTAAACTACTTTTAAATAAAGACTTGAGGTCGAGAAATTTTACAGAAGAGGAAATTTTGAGCATCATGCTCGATGATAGTGAAAGTGATGTAGGTGAGACTTCTGGGAAGAAGATATATGGAAGACTGGCTCTTTCTCAGCTCCAGATCTAATTCCAAAGTTTTTCTGAAGAGCGTGACAAGAATTCTGAGGATGACATTGAGCCTTTTCTGAAACATGAAAAAATTAAATTTGCTCTGAGGACTAATTTTAATTAAAAAATAATTTAAGTTTAAATTATTTGCTATCACATTAGTAATATAATAATTATCATTTCTTAAAAAAAGAAAAAAATATGTGACTGGGCAAGACATAAATTTAAGAAGATTGAGAGAAACTGAGTAAATGACTTTGGAACAGCATGGAATGTAGTACGAGAATCGGAGCGTTTAGAGGCTAGTAGGACAGTCTGAGGGGTGAGATGGGGGTGAAGGAGGACTGTCTGAGGGATCGATTAGTGCATGCTTAAGGATACAATGTTATGCGTGATTGTCGTAGAGCTGAATCTTGTTTGAATCTGGAGTGTTACGATTCTGCCGTGCAACATTTCCCCGTGTATTTGGAGTGTATTGCGGGTTTACGTGATACAAGAATCTGAGTGCCACTGTTTTGGGACTCACTGATACAATGTTGCGTAACATTACGTGAGGATGTGTTCTGGAGCAGCCCTCAGTACACAGTGAGCCCGCAGCAGTTCCCCCATACGGACTTTTTTATAAAAAATAAAAGAAAGGCACATTAAAAATATATTTATATTTCTACCTATTATGTTAATAAAAAATAAGTTTTCGTTACTTTGGTGTATGTTTTCAAAACAATGATTATTGCCTCACACACTTCTGGAACAAATGCAGATATACTTTGCTTGGAAATTCTAAAAGTATACATAAGACTTGTAAACGATTCTTGACTTTCAAGGAACCTCAGAGTAGTTGCAAGTTTTATGGTAGGATAAATTTAATTTCTAAAGTTTCTATCTTTTTTTAATACCCTTGGTCCAACCATTTAAAAAAAATTCCCAATATCTTGAGGTGTCATGCTTATAAATTTGACGAGTCCCATTCCATCTTCTAAAACATCACAGCACGCTTTATTGTGGCTCTGAACAATTTTCGACCGCACAACCTTCTTGGTTTTTCCTATTTTGATTTTTAATCAACAGTAACAATAATAGAGAAAAACCTGCGAGGACTAGCTCCTGAGACATTTTCGAGGGAACTGGCTCTCTTGTCTGGACGTGATTCTTTGTTGCGGGGCAGCCCTAACATTGAATCGGAACGGGACAGTTCCCAATGCCTCGCAACTTTGATTCTCATTGTGTACTAGCCTTTAGTGGATTTCGGAAAGGTTAAATTAAGATTTTATTAAATATCATATTTTTATTTATAAATTGGAAGATCATTCTGGGTTACTGTTCAAATGCACTTTATATGTTTAATTATAAATAATTTAAAAGAAATCAGCGGGAAATTAAATTGTTTTTAAAAATATAAACTTTCTGCTCAGCACTAATAGTCTAGAAGCAGATGCGCCTTTAAACAAGAAGAAATCAAAATAATATAACTCTGCCATTTTGAAAATAAAGTATTGATTAAATGAATCACCATGATGTAGTATTTCTTTATTATCAACTAATATTTAAAAAAAGGTCTTCTTTAATTAATTTTAGCCTGAATGCGAGCTTATTTGCTTTTTATGTAATATTTTTTTAAATATTTAAAAAGTTAATTCATAAGATTTATTATCTTATTTTTCAGCGTGATCATTTAGTTGAATTTGCTGATCAATTGGTTTCTCAATTAGTACACCTAATAATTATTTTAAATCAGAGTGCTCATCCTGAAGTTGTCAACTGCTATAATGCTACATTCTCTCTTTTTATAAAGGTAAGTTTGTTATTTTATAATTTTTATTCACTGTAATGTCTAAAAATTGACTTTAGTATGTTTCAATTGAAAATGATATTGTTATTTGGCACAGATTAAAATAACTGTCGTTGATAAAAGTGATGATTTTTTTTCTAAAAACGTTAATTTATTGAATGATTAACATCAGTTTTTTTTTTTTTTTTATTTTATTTTATGTTTTAACCTGTTAACCAGGGAAAATGTGTGACTGATTGCGCAAACATTAACAATATGCTCGGATATATACATAAACCTAGTGTGTTCAAAATATTACAGCAATTTTCCTTGACAAGAATTGTTGTCATACTCATTGCAGTAGTATGACAAAATATTTTCTTTACACTTTGACTGCAGGATCGGTAAACCCTAAACCTTCCAAAAAATGGTAATTTCTTTTGTCTTAATTTTTCGATTTCATTTGTTTTGTTAATGTGAAAAAATAACATACCCATTGGAAATTCTGGATAATTTCCTTCAGAATCATGTTTTTTACCATGACACACATTTGGGGAAGAAACTGCTGTAAAAATTAACAGAAAAGTCAGAGCCCAAAATGATTCCAGAACAAGGCACTTGAAACACTCTCTGAGACAATGGAGGAACGAATAAACCAGCCTACAACACAACCAACTACACGGGTTGTGGCATGCCACACACTAAGTCATAAAATCCAATGATTGGGAGGCAAAAATTCCTTAAATATAAATTTAAACTGCAGTTCTTTATGTACATATTTACACAATAAACAGGTTGCATCCTTTTTAAATTATACTGCATCAGCCATTCACAACAAATCTAAACCTAAACAAAATTTATTGGCATATTTACAAATAAACATTTGGAATAGACTCATTCACGTAATAAATAATCATACACACAGGAAAGCACGCTGTACAGACACACTCTTTCAACTTATTACATTCACTCCAGTTGAACAAATTAATTTAAACCTTTCTGCGCCATTTAGACCTCTCTAAAATTCTTGAGGTAAATGTCCTGCCTCAATGTAGAATATAATGGGCTTGTAAAAAGATTGCCACACCACCATTTTTTATATGGTATGATGTGGAAGTAATATTTTGTGGGGCTGGATAAATAAGTGGACTGTATGAAGAATGAGTTGATAATTTATATTTATTGAGTACAATGAAGAGTGGGGGGAAATTGCCAAAATCAGAAACAAATGGTGGTTAATATATTAATGAAATTTTGAAAGTGGTGGGACTGATGAGTTGAAATAATGATGAGCTGATGATGTGGTGATGAAGATGGGCTGCTGGGGATCCATGAAGTTACATTAAATAGGTACCTGTTGATGGTGCCTTGTTGGATAGAAGGGGTGCATCTCTCCCTGTTTCCTCATTTATGGTCAGCTGCATGCCTTTGCTCCTCCACTGCCCGGTGGTTGTAGGTGACTACTCGGCCATGATATATTAAAGCCGGTGAAAGGGAACAAAAATACTTTGAGCACTCTGTATAGCGAGATGGATTTCTTGACCTTACACGCTATGTGAAAGCGGGGTGGACTTCGTCTGTCCCGACTTGACCGGGGGTGGTTCGCCCAGGTGAGGTAGACGGCGCCACTGTCGGTAGAGTATACAACTTGCACTCATCAAAAGAAATCTCTTTAGGGTGGCAACCCTATACAGGGCTGATGTTTTAAGGATTCGAAGGGATGCCTCACATCTCAGAATGGTAACATTATATCACCACTGCAATTTTTCATCCATTATTAATCCCAGGAATTTTATGTCTATCTTTGAAGGTATCCACAGAGCCACCCAACTGAATTGTAGAATGACATGTGATCGTAATATTAAAAAAAGCCTGACTCGCAGGAACTGCATCATCTTAGCCCGGTACTGTTCTGATCCCTAGTCTCATTTGGAAAGATTAAAATAGAAACAGTTATTATTTTCGTTCCACCTTTGTTGAAAGGTCTTGATTTATGATCTTACCTGTATGGGCCGCCGAACCACAAAAAAGACCCCCGTCACAAGGTCTTCGAGTCTCTCTCTACACTTATAACAATAAATTGTTGTTCTTATTTTACTTAATCTGTTTTATTGTCAAATACATTATCCAACTATAAGCAATTAAAAAATAACAAGGAATAAAAACAGGCATAAAGAACCGTTTGAATAAACAAAATCAATTA
Source organism: Gonocerus acuteangulatus (assembly GCA_946811695.1). Classification (NCBI taxonomy): domain Eukaryota; kingdom Metazoa; phylum Arthropoda; class Insecta; order Hemiptera; family Coreidae; genus Gonocerus; species Gonocerus acuteangulatus. The sequence goes on along the minus strand of OX328132.1, from coordinate 96,772,432 downwards.
CTCCAAAGTTTAAACACTTATTTCTCCGATTGACATCGCCTAATCAAAACTTTCATTAGAATCTTTTTTGTAGAGTATTTATTAAGCTTTCGAATGGTAACCTTCTGTTTACCAAGATTCTCAACCGTTTTCGGGATATTAAAGAAAGTATATGAAGTTCCCAAAGTTTTTCATGTCTCTTAATAAAATATTTTATTCTAACCCTTCCTTAGCTCCAAACGTAACCAAAATTTCAACATATTAGTTTTGATGAATGTTGAACATGCAGAAAATGTTTCAACTGAATCCCATGATTCTAAGTACCCAAACCAAAAACGGTATTCAACAACTATTTTTCCAATTTTCTCGAAAATTGGGTTAAAGCTTTTGCCTTAAAAATGGTTTCATTCGTTTTCCTAGGCCAAGAAGCCTATAAAACGAGTACTTGCAAGCATATGAGTAAGCAGAACGATTTTTTTCGCGCGACATTCGCTCGAAAAACCATGTTCCAGTGGGCGGATTCTGCTGGTTAACGAACTTGACCTTTCAAATTAGACGAAAGATTTTTGTACAAAATTTCATCAAAATCAGACCATTTTTGACCTGTCAGGGCAGCGAACAGACAAATATATATGGGGGAAGGTGTTGTACCTTTGACCACTTTGCACAATTTATTTTTTTTTAGCTTGAATATTAAGGCTAAATTCATTTTTTTTATTTCATTGTAATTAGCATTCTATTGGTTATCATATTTAATTTTTTCAAGGTTCTAGCTTTAGATTTAATATTTTTAATTAATTTTTAAAAAAATAATCATACAGTGGTCAAAGGTACAACATGTAGTTGTACCTTTGACCTTGGAGTGTTGTACCTCTGACCACGTAAAAACAACACAGCAGTACAGAAAAAAAATGTTATTCAGTAATATTGTAATTAATTGTAAGTTTAATAAATACAGGACAAGGATGTAAGCATAATGAAAAAGCTATTATTGATATTATGTTATGCTTAATATGCTTAAAATCAAGTCCAATCGATAAATGTTTTAAACGTCAAGCAGATCCACTAGCAATGGTAGGGTACGGGAGTTTAGCCACAACGTCTTCAACATCAATATCATACAAATTTTCATCTTCTCTCGTAAACTTGTCACTTTCGTTTTTTTTTGTTTTTTTTCACCTTCAATAATTAGCTTTTCAGGGATATCTGTCAGGACACGAGGTTCCCCTTTAGGCCGGCCCCTATTTTACATTTTCCTTGCCTGCACTTTTCAATGAGGCCTTACAACTTCAGGTCGAACGATAAGGAGCGATAGGTTCGAACTGCTACACTGAGGATTGATAAAGTCAGTTTGAACTTATTGCATTTATTATTTTTTAAATTTTTTTGAACAATTGAAGCAACCAGTATTAATTATTTTGTAATAAGTTGTAGCAGAAGACAAAACAAAAAGCAAAATTACAAACAAAAAACTTGAATTATGAAAACATTACTCAGGTGTGTTGTACCTTTGACCTGGTCAAAGGAACAACAACTAGTCGTGGTCTCAGAGGTACAACACCCTGGTAGTACAAATTAAAAAGTATGCTACAAATTTTAGGATTAAGATAAATTAATTTTAGAAGCTACACCATATTTCTTATTGTAATAGCTACTTTGCCAAATGATTTCCATCTAAAAAGACATAATACAAAAAATATTATGAGGCAAAACGTCATCAATAAATAACTTACATTTTTATGATAGAAATGGATAAGTATTTTTTGCAAGAATCCTCTTTGACTTTAATAAGCCAAAGTAGGTTACACAAGCGCTTTAGTTAAGGAGCTAAACACTAATTACACCAAAATTTATAAATTGTTGCTACATGCCGCCACAGCCTCGGTGGTCAAAGGTACAATATGGTCAGAGGTACAACACCTTCCCCTATATATATATATATATATATATATATATATATATATATATATATATATATATATACACAAATTTGAACCACCGTTATTTTCGTTCTCTAGGGGTTCTGAGACGCAAAATTTTCTAGTCGGCACTTCCGGGTTGTGTCATGAGATCAACCTTATAAGCGGGGTTCCTCCCTGTGGTGGAGGGAGGAACCACGCTAAAACACTATGAACTTATTTTACAACCCAATATATACAACTTATTTATGTAAACAAAAAGATTATTATAAATATGTACAGTTAAATGAATTTAAATATTTAATATATTAATTAAAATTCGAAATATATAAAGGTATAAAAACTAACGCTGATTTGATGAGGGCTGAAGATGTGAATGGGCTGAGAGGTCATTGAGTCGTAATTTGCCTAAATAGCTCTCATGTGCCAAAAACTTTATTTAAATACCCTCTAGTAATAGGCAGGAATAATAGAAGTACTATGCGGTAATGCTAGATGGCTCTAAAGTAGAGAAATGAGAATAGAAAGAATGCGAGAGATACGAGAAGCTCTCAACTGTTGGACAATTAAACTGTATGTGAGTCTCGCCTTTCTCCGACTTGTACACAAGTCAACAATACACAGGTCCCAACCGCTCTCGACTGTAAGAGAAGTCAACGGTAGAGAAAGGGTTAACAGACGTCAGGCAGCCTTTTGCAGGCGGGAACTTAACACTCAAAGAGGATATGTTCTCTTATCTCTTTTTCAAAATTTCTTATAAAATTACTCCCCTCTTCACTTGACATGCTAATCCATGGATATAATTAATGTATAAATATTAATTGAGAGGAGATTGTTGACCGTTGGTGATGCGAAGGTCGTAATAAAACTACATTTTTTTTAGAAAATGAGTTTTATTGTTAGCCGACGTTTCGGCTTGAAATTCAAGCCTTCATCAGAGCTGTAAAACAAGTAGGGCAGAGTTAATACTAACATATATATGTAAAAAAAAAAAAAAAATAAATAAAAAAAATAGAAAAACATTATACAGTAAGTGTGTGCTGTAGTTAGACCCCAAATTAGTGGTACTTTAATTCTGGTTTAAGAGAGAGATGGGGAACATGGATACAGATATAAAATTAACAAGTACATGATGAAAATAGGCTTACCGTTGAAAAGACGGAGAACTATGCCTCACAGATGCCTAATCATTTCTGACTGTGGTTAATCAGGGTAAGTTTGAAGAGGTGGGTGGGGGAGGAATTTTCTACCACCCATTAAGTTAAGTGTGGTTGTAAAGGCCAGAGGGTGGTGTCATAAAAGTGTGGGATAATGGAAGGGAGGCAGGTATGAAGGGTTTCATTGCAGGTGGTATAGAGTTTTATCAAGACGTTTTTAATAAATGAAAAATGTTGGAGTAGGTAGAGGAGATGACTTTTTTTATCAATTTTGTCATAAACAGGGTTATTTTCTTGGTTGATAAATACAGATTCGTAGAGGAAGCATTTATCAGAGTGATTTCATCAGCTAATTGGCCTATCATCCTCTCTTGTGGTTTGTTTAAATATATATATTACATTTTTTAAAACTTTTGTAGATTTTTTAAAAATTATGTTCAGATTCTAAGGCCTAGAAATTTTTTTCAATGTTTCTCCTTTGCAATTATTTGTACGCTTTAGTTTTTGTATTTTACTTTTTTAGTTGTGCAATAGTAAGGATCTCTGTTCTCAAATATCAGAGTCTACACTGTACAAAATACTAGAACAGTTTTTACTTCTTTTAACTGAACCAAGGTTGGATAATAAGCAAAACATGTTTGGAAGAGTTGTGAATAACTTGATCATTCGCTTTTTAGAACAGTCCAACAAGACTAATGTCATGTGGTAAGAACGTTTTATTTCTCTATAAAGTACTTATATATGTATACGTTTCCACACATTTCCACTGATAGTGCCTGTTTCGGCTTTTGAATATTTATTTTTTAAATATATTTGTATGATGTCTTATTTTATATATTGATTTAATAATTTGGTAATAGTAATTGTATAATCAAATTAATTAATTTATTATTGAACAAAAAATAAATAATAAGCTAAGCTTGCTGTACTAAATATGAAAATAGCTACTAACATGGCACTAGTCTGCTTTAATGAAGATGCACTGTAAAAAAAAAAAAAGAAGAATTTCTAGATTTTTTAGTTTTCATAATGGAGATATGATTCCAATGAATAACTACACACATGGACGTTGTAAGTGCAGTCATATTATGACTGAGCAAAATCATTTTCATGTCCGATTCTCCCTCTTATTGTCTGACTTTGGGGGACAGTAGCTACACATTTTATCTTATACCGATCTGGATAGAATTATTAACTATTGTTATTGTTCAGGTTTAAATGGAATATAGTGTGAATTCTTAAAATATAAATATCAGTCTTTCAGCAATAAATAATACTTTGTCTCAAAAGTGGCTAACAGTTTCTTGGGTATTGTAAACATAGTATACTAAACATTCATCCTTATTATTTTTTTGTTTAACGGCGTATCAACAATTTGGCTATTAACGCTGGACTATCTACAGGTTGCCTCCCTATTATAATGCCAACGGCATGTAGTCGGTCACCCATTCAGGTACTGGCCACGTCTGACATTGCTTAACTTCGGTGATCAACGGGAACCGGTGCATTCAACATGGCTATGGCCGTTGGCATTCATCCTTATTTTATTCTGTTTTATTAATTGTAAGAGAGAGGTGACAATTTTGTATTCAGTGTATTCATTTCGTAAATATAAAAGCTTTTTTCAGCTTAACCCTTAGAATGCTATGAACGAATACATTCGTTCACCATAATCTTGCTCCAGATGCGCCCAAATATATTCGAGCGTCCAAAATCGTGTCTTTAGAAATTAGTATAAAATATATTATCTCCATCACTATCAAGAATATAATACTGAAATTATGAGCTTAAGCAAGCATCCTTTGAAGATAGTTTGGTAAAATCCTCTTTGTACATTCTCAAATTATGATTTTCTTAGGGGGATTAACAAAAGCTATAAAATGGAGTATAAAGTTGAAGGCATTAGTTTTAACATTATAAAATCTGTTTGTAATAAATCCGAAAATCACTAGACTGACTATCACCTAATCGTGCTTCAGTTAAGTCCTCACCGCAACGGAAACTTTAACCCTTAGAATGCTATGAAAGAATATTTTCGTTTGCTATAAACTTGCTTTGAGTGCTACACACAAATATATTCGAGCAGCCAGGACCGTGCTGAGAGTGCTAAGCTCAAATATGTTCGTTTTTTCATTCTTTCTATAATCCTTGCTGCTACAAGGCCCAGAGATCTCTTGTGTCACTCTATGGATGTATCCTAGTTACTTAGCTATTCATTAGATTATAGAAGAATGTCCTTACATGTGTTTTTCTGTATTATTGTGAGTTGAAGCTAACTTTTGCTCAAGCGGAGTGTTATGACCACCTTAAGGGTCCATTAAGCATGTAATTAGACTGAACCCAAGGCCACTATTGCCAAACCTTTTGCATCTTTAGTCTAAATTAGAGATGGAAAATATGATCCTAACAAATAGTTTTCCAGTTTGTCTCAGTGCACAAGCAAAAACACGTTAATTTCCTTGTCTTTGAATATGTCTAAAGATGTATTTAGTCGTAGTGTATGATGCTATGAGGAGATTCTTACTCTGTGTTCTGAAACATTTCATATGATAAAGAGCTATTGAATGAAATAACTGTATAAAAGTAGAATTGTGTTTTATTATTAATATTTCATAATTGTTCTTAAATTATACTATTTATTATATTATATTTATTATTTATTTATTAATTTGTTTTATTCCTTCTTTTTCCTCCTCTAATTAAATTCATAAGAAAAATTAAAAAAAAAAAAAAAAATGATTTTTTTTCTTCAACAATTATTTATTGAACGAAACAAGTTTTATAAATTATAGATATTAATAAAATATTAATTTTTTAGTAAAAAAAGATCAGTTTGATTAACTATGTAAATTGAAATATATATTCCTATTTTATAATTCCGAATAAGCCGTAATTCTGGTTAATTCTATTATTTATCTTTTATAGCTTGTTTTAAATTTAACAGAACATTGCATTTTATTTTTGGGGAGGATATTAATATTTTTTTTTGTACTGCTATTTCTATTTTCTAATATTCCCTAAATGTAAGATTATGATTTTTTGGGGGAAATTAAATAAATAATTCTATAGATTAAGTTTAAGTGCCTTGGAATTTAATTTTTTTCATACATACTACTTAATTTTCATTTGTCATTCTACCCCTTAGATTATCATTTTGTCTTCATAATTAATTTTCCTGGCAAATTACTGTATTAGATTACTTGATATAATCTTATACTGATTTTCAGTTTTGTATTAATATTGATTTTTTTTTTTTTTTGTTTGTTTCAGTGCATTATTCAAAATTTTATACAGTTGCGTTAGTAATCCTAAAGCTACAAATCATTTTAAAGATCTTGTTGTAAAATGTCTATGGAAATTAAATAAAGCTCAGCCAGAATGGGATTCAGAGTTAGATTATGTTAGAGTTTTATCTGAGTTCAACTTATTCTTGAAGGTAAGGTATAACTATTTGCTCTAGTGTGTTGTGTTGTGAGCTCAATGCTGTTAATCTATTTTTTATCTTATTGCCATCTCAGGTCATCAACATTTTTTTTTTTACTTTTGTAAAATTTTAAATCTATTTTCTACACATTTTTACGGATTAACTCTTCTTCAAGTGGTTCTTGCTAAAATACCAGTGAGTGCTAACTTGCTAGAAGTAGTTTTCCTAACTAATTTTTGCTTTGATTTGACAGAAACAACAGATTCAGTTGAAACATTTTCCAGACGTCTTAACATTTGTATAAGCTAAGATATTTAAATTTTTGTTAAGTTTGGAGTTAAGGAAGTATTAGAAAGCAAACATTTCCTTAACTGATATAAGCAGTTTTGGGAAATTGTGGTTGATGGAGGGTAACCATACAACCGCTTACTAAATGCCCTACAAATAAATGTCTTCAAAAGGATACATTGAAATTACGTTTTGAACAGACCCTGTGTGTGTTAGTTTTTCTTATGTATTGTTAAATTAATATAAAAAATAAGAGAATAGTTTTATCTTTTACTGTGCATCAACTGCCATTGTTCATCAGAATGTAACTATAATACTTAGCATAATATTCTGAGTTCTTTTTTAAATATGGACCATCTTGCATTAATTAAAGCCATCATTTTACAAATAATGAACTTTGTTTATTTATTTTTTTTATTTTTATTTTTTTTTTATGGTTGGTGCACTTAGTTGGTCATGTTCTACATATTATTATTTGTTTGTCTATTATTGTATGTGTTGATTACATAGGATTACCCTACATCTTGGTGGAAAAATGAGGAATTTGATTTTCCCTTGAGGACAGTAAAAACTGTATTACATAGCATGGTTAAGATAAGAGGTACTGAAGTTCGTGATATAGCTGACAGGATGCCAAATGTGTCCAAGGATTCAGAACTCTACACTTATATTAAGAAAGTCATTAAGGTTTGTAGTGGTTCTATACTATTAGCAAATAATGAATATTCAATGATTTGTAACCAAAGTTGGTGAAATTTTTGATATTGTATTGAAAGATTTATTTATTTAAATTTTAATGTCTCTATTATTGACAACAAATTTATAGTCTATAAATCAATTCTTCATTTACTACACTGACCAACATAATTTTATTTTCAAAACTGGTCCGGGTTTTACTGTAATTATATTCTCCCTATATATATATATGTATGTATGTATGTATGTATGTATGTATGTATGTATGTATGTATGTATGTATGTATATATATATATATATATATATATATATATATATATATATATATATCTAAATCTCAAAATATCTAAATTATTTTTGATCTTATGAGGCATGGGGTCGTTAAAGCAGTCTTCCTGTCTTCTTACTACTTTATTTAATAGGCCTGACATGTTTCGTGAATATTTTCGCACCTCTTCAGGGGCACTTCTTGCTAGGAACTCCTCTCGTTACCATGTACTCGCTCCGGAGTCTGACTTAATAATAATGTAGTATGCCAGACTTCGGAGTGAGTACATGGTAACGAGAGGACTTCCTAGTAAGAAGTGCCCCTGAAGAGGTGCGATAATATGCACAAAACATGTCGGGCCTATTAAATAAAGGAGTATGAATACAGGAAGACTGCTTTAACGACCCCATGCCTCATAAGATCAAAAAGTATATATATATATATATATATATATATATATATATATATATATATATATATATATATATATATTTTTCTGATCCCTGAACTATCCTCCTTACTCTTAATACCACCCCACAACCTTGTACCCATTATTCTATCCTATTACCCTAGATGTGTACACTGTGATTCTAAAGTTCACTAAATCCTTACACGACATTAAGGTCTAGTGGCAAAAAATCATGTATACCAAGAGCACGTATTCCTTTCCATTCTAAACCTCAGTTTCCAGACTACATTCTGGATCTTCTTTTACCTCTCTGGCAGAGAACCTGCTATCCCTCTCACTTTACCTCTTTCGATAGGCTCTATAAAATCCTAAAAAAGGCCCTCTCCAAACAGTGAACCAAATCCTTAAATGACAACCTACAAACATTATCCAGAATGATTATTCCATAAAGTCTGCCACACGTAAAATCCTCCAATTCCATGATATTCATCATCCTCTTCACACAGTGATGGTAGCCAAGATACCACTAGCTTTATCTTATTCTCGTAAGAAGTGATGAAGATAGGGCTAAACTTTTTGAAACTCATCTGAACCCTTTCCTCCCCACCCAGGAACAACAAATTCTATCCATCACAAGCTTGTGTATGATTACCTTGACCACCCACTTCTTCTCTCCCCTCTTACCAATGCTTTTCATCCGGCTGATCTGAAGTATATCATTAACCTTTAGGCTGTGTAATACTCGTAGGATTAGATGGTATGGTGGTACAGGATAGCCTAGCGCCTGGAGAACCCTCTGTGCTGAATACTTTCGTCACACGTTGTTTTGTCGGAAGATAATTCTCTTGTACTTTGCATTCCACTTGTTCCAGGCGTATCTTCCATAGAAACATTTTGTGATACATCCGACTCGTCATCCGAAGAAAACTCCGCTTCAATGTTGCTCACACCCGTCAAAATTTCTTACATTTCTTCTTCAGAATATATTTTGTTAGAAATATTTACACACACAATTGTTCACTTGAAAAGCTCAAAATATACTAGAGAAATATGCTTATCTACATATTTAATACAATCCAAATATTAAAGTAATTATAAATTAAATTAGCTTATAATAATAATAAAAAAAAAAAAATTTCATTGTTATATCTAAAAATAAACAGAAATTGTAAATAAGGATCAGAAACTAATTTACAAGGACCACAAGAATTGCATACATTCGTTGAACACTCTACCTGACATGGGTACAATATTTTATACAATTGTAAATTTTTTTTTGGTTGAATTTAAGGCGTGTCAACCGTAGGGGTCATTAACGCCAGCAATTGTAAGTTTGTCTCCTTTTTGAATAGCGGCATGTCTTACTTTTGGGAATATTATCACAATTTTCTTGAAGGCCACTACTTGTTTTTTCAGGTTCCTCAAGCCACGGAATATTTTGTTCTATTTTCTTGACGTCATCTTGGATGTTCAACAATTAGCAAATGACCTCATCTGTTTTTTTTTTTTTTTTTTTTTTTTTTTTTTTTTTTTTTTTTTTTTTTTTTTTTTATCAAACTGTTTGTTAGTGAATTTATGTAATCAAATTTATAGGTCTTTATAGATATCCGGTCACAGCTAGGATAGAATGCCAGAATTTAAAAGACTGGTTGCATTCATATTGTAAAATATTGTCATTGTCCACCGTCACGATCTTCTCTTTGGTAAATAATTAGCAATGATTTCATTTAAATTATCTATGCCTGATTTTCTTGAGTTATAAAAACTTATTATTTCCGGTTTATTGCTGGACAGATCTGTCAATTTTGTGCTGCTTTGTTCAATGGCATTAAACTTACACCTTTGCTTTGTTTAGTTACAAACAAAAGAAGTGTCAAGTGTCAGGCAGAAGTTATGAAGTTTTATTGGTCCTTATAATGCCAAATTACTTAAAATTTATTTTTTTCAATTCCTTTACTATTTCAAGTGGAGAAAACTCATTGTCAGCTGCAGTTTCGGAATGAAATTGAAAGAGAAATATAGGAAAGTTAAAGTAAATTTTGTTTTAAATGGTAATTATAGGTTTGCTGCATGCCCCAATTGTACTAAATAAATTGTTTCAAGTAATACACGTCTGTAAGATGAACATGAAAATAATGATTAGTAACAAGCGTTTAAGTAAAATAAAAAGACGGATGCGTACATTCGTTCTAGGAGAGGTAGTTTGGTCCACCTGTGGAGGGAGTAGGCAGCCGGCGCACCCTGCCTTCAAGGACATTACTCCCTCTAGCCCGCATCGCATCGATAATGTTAAATCCATCAATTCTATATCTGACGACCAGTTTGGTTTCCGTTTCCGGCACCCCCCGTTCAACAATGTTTTAGTGTTATTGATACCATATCCCACATGCTTGAATATAGAAACACCTGCATTAGTACCTTCCTTAAGGTCGCTCCCAACCATTCGAATGGGTTTGGCACCTGTGGTTGTATTACAAAGTAAACAACTCCACGGACTCTGTTGCCTTCTTTAATCTTATATTTTTAATAATTTCTTTCAAGTAAGGTCTAGAATACCCTTGTCTGTTTCTGGATCACCTTGAGTAGGTGCTGCTATGTAACATTCATGCTTAACCCTTTCAAGACGCCACTACACATGCATTGAACAATACCTCAGACCCCCTACCTTCATTCGTGTCTCTCCTCTCAGCCTAAACCCTCCTAACTCATTTAATTAGTTCCTCACTATCGTCATGAAATTACAATTTTCCCAGTTCCTATATTTTTTTTAGAAATTATACCTATTACTTCAGAATAAAGAAAACTAAATAATTTAAACTTAAAATAATAATTAATTCAAATAAATTATTATAATTGGTTATTTTTTTTTTTACCTTCTGTTCATTTATTTTTAAAATATATATATTTAATTCGTGCTTAAACCTTTACATGTAAGTATTCCGTCACCTTTTGTTGATATTCCAATGCCTTGATCAACGAGTTTAGTGGATAGATTACACAATACAAAAAAAATGTACACCAAATCCACTTACTTGGAATATTCTGCTTAAAAAAATAAATAAATTTCCTGTAGTGAAATTTTTCTATTTTGAAGATCTTGACCATACAGAGAAGCCTCCAAAAAATTTTTCATAGTACAAATTTGTAAAATTTACTATTTTCATTACTGCATCTATTTCCAATAGAAGCAAAAAACAAACTTTTGTTGGGTGTCTAATTTTAAGTTCCTGGTAATGTGCTATCGAAAGAAAACTGCGATAATAATTGCAATGCTATTGCAAATTTAATTGTTTTTACTAAGGAAAACGCTCATTTTCTTCCTCTGAAACCGGAACTGAGAAAGGGCCAGGCTGCTATATATTTTCTTCCCCAAAATTCCCCCACCAAAAGCCCTAGCTAAATTTTTACTTATTTTTATTTACTCTGTAAAGGCACTGAGGCCCATTTCAATGTGATAACATCCTGCGTTTTTATTTTCTTAAAAAGAAGTTATGCTTGAGGAATTAACCCAAGCTCTGCGCTTCAAGCATGTAATGAAGTAACGCTTATCCCCATACTTATGGGAACAGGTATATTATTTTTCGGTACATCATCATTCCACATATGCATACATAAGTGGCCAGAGTAGGTGTACTAACAAGAGACTTAGTCATAGAGGCTTGTCCCCCTTTGCAGTGTTTTGGTTAGCTATCCACTCTGGACATAACTCCAGTTGAATATTTATTGTGCATTAAATTAATAATTAATTTGCCAAATAGTAGCGTAATGAATTGTAAATTAATGAAGTCATGATATTCATTTAATTAAATGATCAACAATAAAAAATCTACACTTCACAATTTTTTTGAAATTGTAAACAATTTAGTATATGAAATTGTTTTCAGCATTTAAAAGTAGAAGAAATGCAAAGAGAAAGTAACACACGTGAAAGAGAATCTCATGCTTCGAGAGAAAGCCATGCAACACGAGAAAACCATGCACATCGAGAGAATCATGGACCGCGGGAAACACACGCGCCACTAGACACACATGTTCCTCGAGAGGGCCAAAGTATTACTTCTAAAGAATTTCAAGCTTCTCCACATCGACTTACAAAAGAAGAACAAGATGAATTGTCTGGAATATTTCGCATGATTGGAGATGTTGATGAGACTAAACAGGTAAATATCAACTGTTACTCTCTGATATTTTCCAAAGTTTTTTCTTGGTTGGGAAAGTGGTTGTATTGACTGACTGATAAAATTACTTAATTGCCAGGGCAGTCAATTATACTGCTTTTAAATAGCTTGTTTTTAGTGATACAAACCCACCAAAATATTAATAAAAAAAATCAGTCCTGTAATAGGTCTCGATCAAGGACCCCAGAGGTTAATCATTTATCTTTTTAATGTATATACACCTATAAATTATTTAGTATAAAGAGAAAAACTATTATAATTATTATTACTTATTATTTACTTTTAATAATATTTTAGGGGATGAGGAGGCTATCTGCTTTTATAAAGACACACCCAGAAGCTAATGTTGAGCCGTTTCTGTCTAAGACAAATCCTCAATTTCAGCACTATATAAAGAGAGGTTTACAGGCATTAGAAGAGAAAAAATTTGAGACCCAAGACGTTAGTCGCAAGGACACAACTAGCACTGGTAATGAATTAGTTATAGCAACTTCCGAATGTCTCCTTTGCCTCTTGCTCTTAGTATAAATTACTATATTTCTCTCAGTTTATTATATTTTAATTATTTTTATTATTATTTATAGAAGTGCCAATTGTCAAAGACCAAGAGAGTCTAACCCAAGAAGCTGAAGTTCTATGGTCTAAACTGAAAACACTTCAAGAACAGTCAGGTTGCCAAATTGAGAAAAACAAAGACATTTCTGATAGAATTAAGGAACTCCCCTCAGGTGTGGTGAGCATCTCCAACAATCACTACATTTTTTAATACTTAAGTTAGAATCCGTTCTTTCTTGACCTAGGACTCAATCTATCTGCCAGCAGTAAACTCTGCAAGCTAAGCTTTTCCATCAAATGTTCGCCCCCCCCCCCTTCCATTCTACCATGCAATAAAAAGATGTTGTTCTCCAAATTGCTTGCACCACTCCCTATTGTGATAACTCCCCGACTTGGCCAACTGAAGAATCCTTCCCTTCCTACGAACCACTAAAAAACTATAAAACTAACAAAGATGATGCCTGTCTTGAGATACACAATTACCTATGTACATTCTTTTGATTTTGACTGATTTTTTTAACCTATTGATTGAAACTGCCACGAAAAATGTTTTCCATCTGAATCCATATCCACCTTGATACCAATGCCAGTGAAAAAAATAATAAAAAGCACATCTCCTCCACCTATAGTAATATTTTTGTATCTTCAAATATCCTGTATACCATCCTTTCTACCAGTCTTTGATTGAGCTGGAACTTCTCACTTTATATTTACCTCTAAAAACTTCTTACTTTGTAAAACCACATCCTTGCTACCCAAGAGCCTCTGTCCCTTCACATTTTTTACTCAGCACTTGTTCAGTCTGATTCCAGTTACCTTTCTCTGTCCCTTGTGCTCCCTTTTTATGATCTTCTACCAGTTACTATCCTCAGCTCCTTTCTGAACTTTGCACTCCCTCTCTCACCTCGTTTATACTCTTCCCTCGCCAATTCTTCCTTGCAGCCATCGCTTTATTTATTATAAGTTTGAAGTAGATTGTTTAAAAATGAAGAGCCCTCTCTCCTTCCATCACATCTACCTACACATATTTTCAAATATGCATATTTAATTGGTCAATATTGGAAAGTAGTTGTCATGGATTTCTTCTTAGTTATTATATGATATAGGGTTGGCAAATAAGTCCTTTCGGTTTTTTAAGTTGAAAGAAAACTATTGTATATTTTGAACATAATTTTTATTTTAATCTACAATGTAATGTCCATTATTTTCTATTACTTTACCCCATCTCTCCATCAGCTGAATAATCCCATGCTCATAGAATGTCTGTGGTTTATTAGCGAAAAAATGATCAAGGTGCTCCCTGACACCCTGTTCGTTTTCAAACCGTTTTCCACCTAAGGAATTTTGTAGAGACCGGAATAAGTGGTAGTCACTAGGAGCAAGGTCCGGTGAATAGGGAGGGTGGGGCAAAAGATCCCATCCAAGGGCTAACAATTTGTTGCGGGTGACTAACAAAGTGTGGGGCCTGGCATTATCATGATGGAAGACGACACCCTTTCGATTTGCCAGTTCTGGGCGTTTTCGTCGAATTGATTCATTCAATTTTGTTAATTGTGAGCAGTATAAAGTGGAATCGATTGATTTACCTTGTGGCAGCAGGTCATAAAAAATCACACCCTTGAAATCCCACCATACAGAAAGCATTATCTTCTTTGGGTGCAATCCCGCTTTAGATGTGGTTCCAGGTGGTTCGTTTCTAGGTCTCCAAGATTTTTTTCGCACCACATTATCGTAGACAATCCACTTTTCATCCCCTGTCACAAGTCTTTTAAGAAATGGATTGTTTTCTTGACGTTTTCGCAGGGAATCGCAAATGGAAATGCGTTTTGCCAAATTGGCTTCGGTCAGAGAGTGGGGGACCCAAACATCCAGCCTAGAAACGTAGCCGAGCTTCCGCAAATTATTTTCTACGCTTGCATGTGATATATCTAGGGCCTCAGCACTGATTGGGAAGGATTTTGATCGACTATAGCCTTAACATCAATGCTTTCAATTTCTTGTGGACGACCAGGTCGTGGTGCGTCGTTTATGTCAAAATTCCCTGCCCTAAACTTGGCAAACCAATTTTGGCACGTGCGCTCTGTTAAGGCTTTATCCCCATAGACCCCGCATATTTTTTTATGAGCCTCTGCAGCTCGCTTTCCTTTTTTGAAATAATACAGCAAAATATGCCTATAATGCAATAAATTACCGTCCATCTTCTCAGCTGGATCACAAACGCAATAATGACCTAATCTTAACAAGTGTCGACAGACATAACTGTTTACATATTACAAATAGGATAAACAATCCTCTGTTGGGATTAATTGCATCAGATAAATGTGACATATTGTAAACAAAACATGAATACAAAAACCGAAAGGACTTATTTGCCAACCCTATATATTTATTATTTTAACCCTTAGCTTACGGCGGATAGTGCGGTCTGGCTGACCCTGTAGTACGGCGATCTGTCTACTTGGCCAGGCCCTAGTTACAAAGCTATTCTCACCCTCCTCTATAAATGTGTGAAAACATTCCTATAATTTCCTCCCTTAACATTCATAATCGTAGGAAAACTGTATTTTATTATTCATTTACGTTTTTATTTAGCTTTAAATATTTAGGTTGAATTATATAATTTGATGCTACAATAAATATTTTTTATAGTCTATAATTTTTAGTACGAAAGACATTTTTTTATGATATAAGTACACATCAATGGAGCTAAATAAATAAATAGCCTTTTTTTAATTAAAACAAAGAAAAATCCATCCTCTTTTTTGATTTGGATCGAGTTAGATCTAACACTGGCGGTGTTAATTTATTCGAGCCTAACCCAGATATTCATAATCCTTAGCTCTCTCGACACAAATAGTTAATTTTTCTGACAACTAGTGATGAAAGAAATAGCTAAAGCTGTCCTCAGTCCTTGTTAAATAGCCCCAAGGTTAAATTCCTGGAAAAGTTAGCCATAGGAAGCCGATAAGCAAGAGAGGAGGGTCGGACATCTGTACAAGTCCTTCGTTCCAGGGGCATGGCAGCTTTCGACTGCTAGCCAAGTCCTTCGTTCCAGGGGCACGGCGCGCTTCGACTTCCACAGAAGTCTTTAGTAAGGAAAGGGTTTAAAATTTAAATCAATTATTTTCCCCCTACATTTATAGAGTTAGTGATAATGGCCTTAGTTTCTTTTAACATTATACTTTGATGTCTTTGATTGAGTTTATTTATTTTTTCAAAGACGTTTTACTTAAAGAAAGACATTATTTTTTCAGTGTGATTTATAATACAGTAGAACTTAGATAATTCGAATCCCTAGGGACCGATAAAAAAGTTTGAATTATCCATAATTCGAATTACAAAAGTTATTGAAACTAAAGGGCTAAGAAATCGAATTTTATATTTTCACATTTTTTAATTTAAAAAAAACAAAAACATTTTATTTAAAGAAAAACAAAAATTTCCTGAATTGATAATTTCGTACATAACTAATAAATAATTTATCAAAAAAGTAAAAATAAAAGTCTATTGTTTTGAAAAAAAGTCATTTTCGTGGGCAAGAATTTTTTCTTTATTTTTCAGGTAAATTGCTAAAGTGTTAGGAGGAATTCCAAAGTTCTTGGCAATTTCAGATTTTTCTTTATTCCTTTATGAACTTCTTTAATCGCAGCTATTTTCTCTGACAACGTTAAAGTTTTATAACTTCTAGGCTTCGACATCTTAAATCAACAACTCACTGAATTGCACTGTACGCCAGAAATTTAAGGCACAAACAATAAAACAGATCTAGTATAGGTGCTGACTGATTTATAACTGAATAAGAAATGAAGATGGGAGGGAATTCTAGGATAAAACGACAGGATGTAACTATAACAACCCTTGGAAGGGAGGAAGCGTGACCCACCACTTTGCAGAACTCCTAGAGTCCAAGAACTAGACTATGAGACCGCCGTGCTTCTTGTCCTGGAACCCCTACATCCGTATCTTACTATCCGCCTTACCCGAAGGGAGAATATTTTCACAAGATTTAAGATCGACAGCCTCTCTGTCCACTTCCCATTGGAGGCACAGGCTCGTAAAAAATTCGAATTATCCAAAATTTTATTCGAATTAACCACGATTGTTTTACGTTGTTTATGCCCTAAATTCTAGGGACCGAGAGAAATATTCAAATTAAAGACAATTTTGAAGTTCGAATTACCCATGTTCCACTCTATTTAAAAAAACTATTATGTGAACCATATTTCAAAAGCGATTTTATGTTTTTTCTTCCCTTGATCCTTTGATGAGGCTACAGATTTCCCCCTTATTTTTGAAATTCTAGAATAGATTATTACAATAGTCATTCTTTTATAAATTACAGATACTCAATGAGGACACAGTATAGACAAACATCTTCTAAATTCTGAAGATTCATTCATTTATTTTTTACAGTTTACTCATAATTCATGTGTTTTAATCATGTAACAGTTCCTGCTATTGTGACCTGCATTTATTTTCTTCTTTTTGCTATTATATTTTGTTTTCACCCTCTGTTTAATTTTTTGCTTTATTTATGTATTTTTTTTTCTCTTTTTCGTAGATTGACAGTCCACCCGATACTGTACCTACTGATATTGAATCCTTGAAAAAACGTATTGAAAAAATCAAATCTGCTTCACGCTCATGAACTATTTGCCTTTTGTCTATTTATTAGTACTAAATAAGCTCCTAATTGACTAGTAAACTGCACTCGCTAAATGTTGTTATAGATTTGTTTATTCTCAAATACTTTAGTTTTCACTTAGCATAATGTTTCTGTTTCATGTAAATTTATTACATTTATTAGTTAAGCATGTTTTGTTCATTTATTATAGTTTCTTATTATTTTTATACTGACGAATGAAGGCCTTACCTTAGTGATTTCTGTTATATTTATTATTTGTTTAGTCAATTTGTGTTAATATTTGTTTTAAATTTTATAAGCTTTATATTTATGTAGTTATATTAAAAAAAACAACAACAAAATTGTACACTGTTCCTCTTGAGTAATAGTGTGATAATTCATGACATATTGTAAATATGTAAAAAAATTAAAATGTTAAAAGTGAACTAATTAAGTTTATGGTATTCTGTACATATATATATATATATATATAGAGAGAGAGAGAGAGAGAGAAGCTTTTTCAATATTATAATATACTTGTTTCATTTATTAGGCACTAGATAATTGTTTATTTTTGTTCTAGTGTATAAAAATAATCTGTCATTTAGGCTGGGGATTTATTCATACAAAATGTTTTCATTTATTTTTCTACTATTATATTTAATAATAATTACATTTTTACTAAATGAAGCCTTCTTAATAAAAAGCGTATGTATTTAATGACATTCAGTTTTTAATTTTATTTTCTATTCGCCTTAAATATATGCTCTTGTATCAGCTGTTAGCACACAGTGTTCATAGAGAGAGAGAGAGAGAGAGAGAGAGAGAGAGAGAGAGAGAGAGAGAGAGAGAGAGAGAGTTTGTATATATATATATATATATATATATATATATATATATATATTATTTTTTTTTTTATTTAGTATCCCTATAGAGAGGAAAGCTCACTTTAACATTGACCTGTTGACAACAATACACAGGGTGCCAACTAGAGAAGTCCATGTTTCAGAACCTATAGGTCAATAAAATAATGATGGCATAAATTTGTATATATATAGTTCTCCGTTCATTCTCTCCTGTCGCCAAAATGGTCTGATTTTGATAAAATTTGGTACAAAAATACTTTGTCTCAAATAAAAGATCAATGTACTTATTTAACGAGCAGAATCCATCTACTGGAAAACTGTTTTTTGCTCAAAAAAAAAAAAAAAATCCTAATCCTTCTGCATTAATAGAATTCCAGTTACACTTTTTATTGGAGTTTGACTGGGGAATGAGTGAAACCAGTTTCAAAGCAATATGTTTATTGCCTGTGGGTGCTGTGTGCTCATGAATATGGCTGATACAGCCATATCAAAAGGTAGGCGATATAATATAAGCGTGTTCAGGGATGGATGGAGAAACAGAGGATATGCCCAGGTTGACACTCCTGCTGGGCAAATGTGGGATACCACGCCCTGGTTCACACTAGGTAGCAGTAGGAAAGGATTGCTGCCTGGTTAGCACACTAAGCAATGGTACATGAGAGGCATCTGTCTGATTTGCACACTAGTACCGAGGTAGAGGAAGTTAGGAGTGCTACCTGGTTATCCCTTGACGGCAACCCCCATGACCTTAGATAGACCTGAGCCGCCATTGCCTATCTCTTCTCATTTTTTCTAATGCACTTTCGTTATTCTTTCTTTAAAAAATTTACGGTCGTCATTTTCTCATTTTGGGTCTTGGACCAGTCAACAGCTGGCTTAAATATGTTTTTTTGTTTTTTTTTTCATTTTTAAGTTTTGTTTTTATTTTTTTAAATTTTGTTTCAACTATTATTTTTTTAAATAATATCAAGTCACATATATCAGTGTTGGTATAATATCTACAGAACATGATCTCTAAGTTCATATCAACTGATAAAACAAAAAAAAGTCAGTCACTCAGAAGCTGCATTTCTACTACTTGCAGTAGTCTACACTGCATTTCTTTATAATTTGCTTAAAATAATCTATATATATATATATATATATATATATATATATATATATATATATAAACATGAATCGTTTTGCTATTTTATATTTGCAATGAACAGCTGACTCAATGTACAGGAGAAGCAGGATACAGTGTTCACGATGCTCCTAGTGGTGGAAGTTACAACAAATGCTGATGTGGTGGCAATTCAATTTGAACATAATACTGAATAAACTCCAAATTCGAATTAACGGATTTAGTTCATTTTTACAACACTTCTTTCTCATTAGATACCCACAATGTATACCGAATTTCATTACAATACAACATACTGACCAGTATGTTGTATTGTAATACCAGTACAACATATTAGTATGAGCAAATTGGTAATTTGGGTCTGGAGTAAACCCGCCTCCTAATGAACCAATTTAGTTTATTTTTACAATGTATTATTATGTGTTATATGTATTAAATAATATTAATTATTTTTTAAAAAGTTGTAGCAGAAGAACATAAAATTTGAATTATAAAAAAAAACACTCAGGTGTGTTGTACCTTTGACCTGGTCAAAGGAACAACAACTAGTCGTGGTCAGAGATACAACACCCTGGTAGTGCAAATTAAAAAGCATGCCACATATATATGTATATATATATATATATATATATATATATATATATATGTATATATATATATATATCGATGGTATGATTCCAATAATGAAAAATCACTTAAATTAGTAGCATGCTAAGCGTTCTGCTCTCCGCTTTACTCCTCCATGGCTACTCACATTCACAAAGTTTTTGCTGGGAGGTTCTCTATTCTTAAATGGACTTAAATGGATTGTTTATCCCCATATTGTGTACAGGTGTTTTTAGTAGTCCATATCCTGTGATGAGTACCACAATTCATGTTCGTTCCTCCCTTGCCTGTTGGTGTTATTATTTTGCTCGCTCCTCCTACTAACTGACAAGGAGCTTGCCTCGACTGCGATTTATTTTTTTCTTCCTCAAAGGCATTTATTTTCTTCCTGGTAAAGCTTTTTGATGTTTCAAAAAAGGGTTCCGGGCCCTGAAATGGTTCCTTTGATCCCTTCTTGTCGAGTTTTTCTGCCTTTCAATTCCCTCTTATCCTGGTAACCACATACGAGTTTCATTATTGTGACTTGCCAGGTTACGATGTAAGGTCCATAAGTTTCTGGCCTGTCCAGCTTCCCCTCCGTCAAACGTGCCGGGACCTATGCAGGTCACGCCTATGCAGGTCCATGCCTGCTCACTCCATACCCATCGCCCGCACTTCCTCAGTCTTGTCAGTCAGTGTCCAGCCTTGAAGGAAATTCCCCATTTTTACAATGTTCAAACTCGAGTACCGTGCGGTAATTAAATTCTTTTGTAAAGAGGGTCTTACTCCTGCGCAAATTAAAGAGTGCTTGGATTGTGTATACGGGCAGTCCTCCCCCTCGTATTCCACAGTGAAAGAATGGGCAAAATTATTTAAGTTAGGGAGAGAAAGTCTAGATGATGACCCATGTCCCGGTCGCCCATTGGAAGCTGTCACTTCTGAAACAATCCAACTTGTTGAATCTGAATTGCTGTCTGACCGGCGACTAAAAACCAAGGAAATAGCAGCGAGGTTAGGGCTTTCAAAAACAAGTGTTTTGAGGATCATCAAAGAACATTTGCATATGAACAAGGTCAGTGCAAGATGGGTTCCAAAAATTCTTTCAGGTGCTCAAAAACAGGAACGAGTTCACTGCTACAATGAATTTTTACGCGAGTATAATGCCGACCCAAGGAATTTTTTGGACTCAATTGTAACTGGGGATGAGACAATGGTTCTATATTATGACCCACTCAGCAAAAGAGAGTCCATGGAATGGAGAAGACCAGGAGAAGCGCCTCCTTTAAAGGCAAAAGTCACGCAGTGAACAAAAAAGGTAATGGTCACAATTTTTTGGGACTGTAAAGGAATACTACTGATAGATTTTAAAGAAAGGAATACCACAATGAATGGTGAGTATTATGCAGCCCTACATTTGTAAGCTGTTCATGTTGTTTTTGAGTATGGACTTTAGTCGCGTGTTTTCTATTTGGGAAAATGATCACAAATTTCCTGAAGCCCACCAATTGTATCTTTGGGTTCCCGAAGCCCAAGAATATCTCGTCCCATTTTCTTGACGTCATCTTGGACAACAAACGACATCACTTTTTTTTTTTTTTTTTTTTTTTTTTTTTTATAAAACTGTTTATTAATGAATTTATGTAATCATATTTTGTCATTGCTTGCGTATAATGCCAAAATTTAAAAGCCTGACCACAATCATATAATGAAATATTGCCAGTGTCCAATGTCTTGATCTTCTGTTCGGTGAATAATTGGCAACAATTTTATCTAAATTTTCAATGTGTGATTTTGTTTAGTTATAAAAATGCCAGTTTATTGTTCAACAGATCCATGAATTTTGAGCTTTGTTCCTCGATAAAATCAAATTTACAGCATTACTTTTTTGAGTGTGCAAACGAAAGATGCATATTTTTTTTGTAAGCTTGAATTCAATATTTTTTTTACATTGTAGAATTTTACGGGGGATTTCCCTTTTTTTTTTCTTATAGTGCCAATACTCCAAATTATTTTCATCTATTCATTTACTATTCAAGTGAAGAAAACCCATTATCAAAAGTAATGTTGGGAATGAAATGTGCAATTGGTTTCGGAATAAAATATAAATATAGAAAGAAAATAATTATTTAGTATTTAAATTTAAATTTTAATGTCCATTATTTATTACCTACGAATTTTAGGACGGGTTACCTATAGGTTACCTCCCTTTTCTAGCCAGGATAGGGCTGATGCCTTATCTTTTTTCTACAGAAAAGCCCATGACCTTTAGCACAGAGTGTTAAGTGGTCACGCCTTAACTCTCATGGCCAGAAAATAATTAAATTTTATTTTAAATGGTTAATGTAGGTTTGCTGCGTACCTCAATTGTTGTAACTAAATTGTTTCAAGTAATACGTAGTAAGGTCCATAAGTTTCTGGCCTGTCCTGCTTCCCCTCCTTCAAACGTGCCGGGACCTGCACGCCTATGCAGGTCCATGCCTGCTCACTCCATACCCATCGCCCGCACTTCCACAGTCTTGTCAGTCAGTGTCCAGCCTTGAAGGAAACTCACCATTTTTACAATGTTCAAACTCGACTACCGTGCGGTAAATAAATTCTTTTGTAAAGAGGGTCTTAATCCTGCGCAAATTAAAGAGCGCTTGGATTGTGTATACGGGCAGTCCTCCCCCTCGTATTCCACAGTGAAAGAATGGGCAAAATTATTTAAGTTAGGGAGAGAAAGTCTAGAAGATGACCCACGTCCCGGTCGCCCATTGGAAGCTGTCACTTCTGAAACAATCCAACTTGTGGAATCTGAATTGCTGTCTGACCGACGACTAAAAATCAAGGAAATAGCAGCGAGGTTAGGGATTTCAAAAACAGGTGTTTTGAGGATCATCAAAGAACATTTGCATATGAAGAAGGTTAGTGCAAGATGGGTTCCAAAAATTCTTTCAGCTGCTCAAAAACAGGAACGAGTTCACTGCTGCAATGAATTTTTACGCGAGTATAATGCCGACCCAAGGAATTTTTTGGACTCAATTGTAACTGGGGATGAGACAATGGTTCTATATTATGACCCAATCAGCAAAAGAGAGTCCACGGAAAGGAGAAGCGCCTCCTTTAAAGGCAAAAGTCACGCAGTCAACAGAAAAGATAATGGCCACAATTTTTTGGGACTGTGAAGGAATACTACTGATAGATTTTAAAGAAAGGAATACCACAATGAATGGTGAGTATTATGCAGCCCTACTTCACTGGTTATGAGACGCCATTAAAGAGAAGAGGCGAGGGAAGTTAAGCAGAGGTGTCCGCCTCCTTCACGACAATGCCTCTGTCCACACAGCATTGATTTCCAAGGCCGCTGTGAAGGACTGTGGATTCCAAGAAATCTCTCATCCACCCTACATCCCAGACTTGGCCCCTAGCGATTTCTACCTTTTCTCAAAGTTAAAATCTGACCTTCATGGAAGGCGATTTAACACCGACGAAGAGCTCCAAGCAGCAGTGGAAGAACATTTTTTTAACAAAGAAGAAAATTATTTTTTTCATGGTTTAGAAATGTTGCCAAAGCATTGTATTAAGTGTGTTGAACTTAGAGGAGAATATATAGAAAAACAGTGAAACCAGTTTTTTTCTTTCACCTTTCCTTCTATCTCAGGCCGGAAACTTATGGACCTTACTACGTATTTAGAGCATTGTGGTAGTCCAAAACTGATTTAGAAGAGTAACTATGTTATTATAATGCCACTGTGACTGACACTATTTATTTCTATTTTTTGCCCTTTAAAATGTTGTTGGGTTCTTTTAGACTGCAATTTAAAATTCATCTATTTCCAATTGAAAAATGGTGGTATGTGACCCAAAAACTTCAAAGATTTGTGTTTTGGGTTTGTTTAATCCTGTTCTAGCTCACAAATCTTTATCAGCACATCTGTTCACCACACTAACAAGCCCCTCAGGATGTTCTGCATTTTTATCAGCTTGTTACCCTGAGTTATTTGTCAAATACAAAATATTCAGGTAGTCAAAATGAGTCAGAAAATATGTCAATGTCAATCATGTTGCAGGTCTGAATTTCACTCACAGCAGCACTCATTATCCGGCCAATAAGTGAGATCCCTAACTTATTTATATTTGTATTCAGGCCTTTTATTTATATTCGTATGGTGAGAGCAGTAATCTAATTTTTTTTTTAACAATTTTGAAAACTTGAATTGTAAAAAGTTGCTTTTGAATTACAGTAGGGTTCCGAGTAACTGAGGTCCGGTCAACCGAGATCCCGATTAACCGAGGTGTCAAGCCTGAGGGGGGGGGGGGTGTGGCTATCTGTATATATAAAGTTGAGCCAATGGCCACGACGGGAACTTCATCCCGATTCTCAGAAGAGATACAACTCTCATTTTGAGAGTCTCAAATCGTAAGCACCATTTTGTACCTCATGTAAAACAATTTCTGGACGAAAAAAAACTACCTCATCGAGCCCTGCTCCTAATTGATAATGCACCATCACATCCTGATGAGCGTGTCCTATGCGAGGGCGAAATAAAATCGATGTTTTTCCCTACAAATGTCACATCAATAATCCAGCCTATGGACCAAGGAGTAATTTCGGCCTTCAAACGATACTACAAAAAGAAGCTTTTGTCTGAAATGCTATTAGCAGAAGAGGAAGGGTTAGTTAAAAAAATAAAGAAAATGTCTATTA
Organism: Gonocerus acuteangulatus; assembly: GCA_946811695.1. Classification (NCBI taxonomy): domain Eukaryota; kingdom Metazoa; phylum Arthropoda; class Insecta; order Hemiptera; family Coreidae; genus Gonocerus; species Gonocerus acuteangulatus. Next base: position 96,747,670 of record OX328132.1, on the reverse strand, counting down.
AGAATGTGATTTATATGGCTGCTGATTCTTGGCATTCTGTAACAAAAACACAGTAAATAAAGCCTGGAAAAACCTGTGCCTCGAATTATCTATCATAGCCAGACGAACCTCCAACAAATCAGCAGTTGTGCGATTTGTTAATAGACCTCAACTCCCCGGATATAATGGATTCCGAAGTTATAGATTGGTTAAACAACGACACAATAAACAGAGCGACAGTCCTTACAAAAGATGAAATTATTAATGAGGTAATGAAGTCCAATCCCGAAGAAGATGTTGATGAAGACATGGAAACCATTCCCCCCAAAATAAGCCATGAAGTTCAATCTGCTTGACAGAGAATTCTGTTCTAAATAGACATTGCTTCTGCTTCTCTATTTAGAAAGCAGAAGCGATGTACCGCCAAATGAACTCATGATTCTAAGAAAATGGAGTGACACAGCTGCTGCCGAAATAAAAAGTTCATTTAGGCAAACCACAATAAGATTTCTTTTTTAAAAAGTAATGTCACGGTTTCTGTTATTATTGTTATTACTACATATTAATATTATTCAATATTACTTTTTTTTAGCATATAAGTAGTTTTTATTCAAAAACAACCTACATTTCCAATTGCTATTGGTATGGTTCCGATTAACCGAGGTAACCCCCATCGACTCGGTTAATCGGAACCCTACTGTACTTAGCTCATCCATGTTCTACTTCTTCATCACTACCACAAATATCTGTTTCAATTCAAAAATAGATCTTTTAATCTTTAATTTTGTTACCTTACAAACTCACTATATACAAAACTATAATCAGACCTATCTGGACTTACGGACTTGAATTATGGGGAACAGCAAAACACTCGAACATACAACGAATACAAGCATTCCAATCCAAAGTCCTTCGTAGAATAGTCAACGCTCCCTTTTATGTCTCTAACAAAACCCTACACAATGACCTCAACATTCCCTTCGTAAACGACCTCTCCAAATCCCGATTCTTAACGTTTCATTCCAAATTGTCATCCCACCCAAATCCTAGAGGTCAATCCCTTTCCACTCAGACCCACCCTAAAGACCTTCCCAGGAGGCTTCAGAGACTTTGGCCCCGTGACCAGCTACCATAACAGCAGTTAAAAACAGCACAAATTGTTTAGATATATTAGGAAGTGCCGATAATGTTTGGCTCCTTCCATATACTGTTCATTGACATGTATACTTAGGCCAGCACAATTAATTATTGTACTCGTAATTGTACAGATTTTAAATAAACATGAATTATAAAAAAAAAAAAAAAAAAAAAAAATTTGTTACCTCGCATGTTCACTAAGTATTTCTACCTTAATCCCATTGCTGCTTATACCCTGACCACAATATTAATACTTGACCTAACTTATTATAGTTTTTCATAAAATATCATTTTTAATGAAAATAGATGTTTTACTTCTGAAGTTTTAATTCCTCTGAATGAATGGGCAAGAGCCTATAGACATTGGAGGGTACCACTGCCTCCACAATTAGTACTTATGTTATCTTCCTTAAATTATTGACCGGATTGATAATATGCTAGATAACTGGGAGTTAATCCAGAACCCCTTATTTTAATATACTGACATATTTGTTATGAAACAATCGCCACCATCTCAAATCTGAAAAAAAAAAAAATGCTCAATTTTACATTTGCTCCAACTAAAGTTGTTGACAGTGGCAACTTGTTCCATTGCTCTATAATAATAATTAAAGGTCTAAGCATCAAATACACATTGCTTGTTTTCTATTATTATAATAATTCCTTTTAATTTTATTTGCAGGGGATGTAGGAGAAAATATTTCTTTGACTGCAACTTAATTCATCTAGGATCAAAAATTTTACTGGTCTATCTAAGCTTCATATAGAGACTCTTCAAATTGACCAAATAACTTGCATCAAATTCTTAATAACTCTTGTTTTCAACCAAAATGTCAAGTCAATCACCATCCAATTCTTCAAAATATTGGTCATTGCAATGTTATGTTTTTTTTACAGAGTATAGAATATTTTTATTGATCATTATCACATCAAATAATGATTTTTTTTTTGTTTTGGTTTTTACTAATTCATTATGTGATGAATATGTTTTTGTGTTAACAAAACTAAAAAATATTTTATGTTTAAAAATTAAAATAATATTAATATTTTAATGATTGCAGTTCCCACACAGTTTTATATCAGAAAAAGTTATTTCATTATTTATTACATGAAAACAATTGTTTATTAAAGTTTAATCAGGATGATCAAACAGCCCTACAAGTAAACACAAATTATATTATAACTTGAATTAACTTGACTTTAATGTACAAATAAGAAGAACATACAATTGACACATCATGTTAAGCTAATAACAGTTAATATAAATTTCCAGAAATGTATTAAGCAACAGTAAATTTATTTTAGTTTTTGGCTTGGGAAAATAATTTTAATGAAAAATATCAGTTTCTAAAAATTCCTTTTTTTTTTTGTTTTCCCTGAAAAAATGTAATATAGTTAAAGGTAGTAGAATTGTGTACATAGCTGTTATTTAAAATGAGTCTATTTAATGATTCTGTATTATATCTAATATTTACTTACACTGGAAATGTTGTGTAATTATAGATTGCCAGGAGATATATTATTAAGTTGTTTAATTAAAATATTTTTGCTCCTTTATCATTCTATTCCCTCCACTTAGATATTGATCATATATTTTCTGATTGTCAAATGATGGTTTAGAGAAATTATTCTTATAGTATATATTTTTATTTATTGAGAAGATTAATTCAAATGACGTATGCATATTGTACGTTGAGAATACATTTCAATCTTATACTTGAAAATTACTTAGAAAATAGAAGAACTTTATTTTGGAGCTTTTATTTAATACCTTTAAACAATAAAGGGGTTGAAAAAAAAAACAAAACAAAACAATATAAACATGTTCATTTCCTTTGAAGTAATGTGTAACAGTTTTTACTATAGGATATACATGATTTACTTGGATAATCAAATTTGAATTGATCTTTTTTGTTTTGTACTCTATAGTTGAGTGGTACATAGTCTATTTTTTCAATTATTTTATAATGAAAAATTTTTATTGAAAAAGGTGTATTTCCAAAATTAGACTACTTAGGAATGATGTATCATCTTGGGTTTTCTAAGCCACTTTAATGGAAGGAAAGAGACAAAGATGCATTGAAAAGACAATTATGATGCTATGAAGACAAGGTATGGTTGGGATTCGGCTAGGAGAAAAAAACGTCAGACCTTCAGGAAGAAATCTGTACCATACCTTGTCTTCGTATCACTACAACGGCTAACTATCTCCATCTCCAATTATGATGCTAATTAAAGACAACAGGCCCATTAGGTACTTTTTATAGAAAATGATATAATGAGCAGGTGGCATTTTTTTTTTGTCTTGGAATAATTTGAATATTTGAAACAAAGCAATAGAAACATAAAAGTGATTTGACATAAGGGTGTGTAGAAAAAAATACTCATAATATATTTAAAAAAATCAGAGATAAATGTATGGAATTATCCATAGATTTATGAAAAATAAAAGTAACCTACTGAGTCTCCAGGAGTCCCAGTAGGTTTTCATGTACCCCTGTCACCCAAGAGTACATTTATGCAGAGAGCCAACGAGAGGACATATAGACTTTGAGCTTATAAAACACCTTGTCTTTTTCAAACAAACTTGAAATGGGGGACTATGAGGTGGCATAGCATGTATGAAATGGATGGCAGTAATAGTTTATTCTTAACTAGGCTTACTGCTGGGCAACATAATTAGAAATAGAAGTCCACAATCAAAAATAATATTAATCATGGGGAGTTTTCTAATTAACAAAAGTAACCTTTGACTTTGGTCTGGGCTAGGGGGAGGGGGATTTTTCAATCTTTGGAATATTTAAAATTAGCAAAACTCTTTTGTTCCATCCCGTACCCCACCCACAATAGTGTAATCTTCTGCTCTGGAGTCCCAGTTGATCCTCTTTTGCTTTGGGGTAGGGGCAATAGATCAGGACCCATACACCCTCAAGTGCCCATGAACAACCTTGTTGAGAATTTACAGAGTAGTTCATCACTTTATAAAATTACACCTATTTGGTACCAGCTTCGAAAATAAAAATTTGTCAGCATCGACTTGATTTAAAAGTAGTTTAACCTCACAAAGGTTGCACCTGCATTCCAAAAACGTATGTGGAGGCTATTGTTGGCATGATCCTGAAAAGGATGATTTGAGACCTGCACCGTAATCTTGAAAGGCCCAAATCATTAGTGATGTATTTTTTCCAGACCAGTGATCAACAGTGGGGGGGGGGGGAGGCTAGACCATTAATCACGGGTTAAGAATTTGTTGCTTTTCATGTCTGGTGATGCGGAGTAATGGCTATAAGTTGTTGATCCTTGAGTCACTTGATGGCTGAATTGGCGACACAAAAATTTCATGTTTCAGATCCCATTGATCAATAATATAACGGTGGTTCAAATAAGTATATATGTATATATACTGTGGTGTTTCTGGTGGCTGGTTACTTTATAGAAACAATTAATTATATTTAAAATTTTATTTATTTAAACCTGGCTAGAAAAGTTCTTACTAAACAATTTCAATCGATCTCAGGGTTCATTAGAATTTAACCAAAATCACCATATGCGGATTTGTTATTTAAATTATTATTTATTTAATTTGAATTATTACTTTAATTTAAATAAAATAAATAAATAAATTACTTAAATTTCCTGAAATTTAAGAGCATGAGAAATGTTAATCCCCAAAAAAACATAAATCTGTCTTTGTCTTAAGCTTGGCAATGTTTTATTTGTGCCGAAGTTATCTTTAGAGAGAAAACTAAACATTGCCAAGTTTAAGAATATACCTGGTTGAGGAAAGTGATATTTTAGTAATTGGATATAAGTATATTTATTGTTGTTTTTAAAGGTCAGTTGAAGTGTCTTTACTGTTCTTAGTAAGTAACTAATAGGTCTTCTAAGTAATGAACTTGGACATTTCTTTCTTGTATCATGTCTTGTATTGGCAGATGTTTTTGGTTGAAAATATGGTACACTTAATACACTAACTCATGCTACTTTTTTGGAGTGTAGGATGGTAAGGCGTTTTGGGGGGGTTTTAGGAGGGGATATTTCTCGCTTTTTGGGGATGGGAGTGTTTCTTTGGGGGGGGGGGGAGGAACTTGTCTTCTATTTCACATTTATGTTTTTTTGGGGATCTCATTACTTTTTTCTAAGTATTAATTAAAATTTAGTTGCCGCATACCCACTGGCTTTTGTACTTCATATAAAACCAGGTTCTCTGGATTCTGCATAAACTTCTCCTTACTGCTTGATATTTGATACCAATAAGTAGCATACCTATCTACATCTAATCACTAGACTAGAAAAGTTAGAAGCTCTTCCAGATGATAGTACTCTAGAGGACAAATTGATTGCTCTCTTAATTAAACTATTACTCTGTAAAGCACAGGAACCTTATCCCGAGGATAAAGATCACAATAGGAAAAGTTTAGAAGGCCTTAAAAAAAAAAAGATAAGAGCAAAGACGATACGTTATGGGTTTGTGATCCTAAACTTTGTAATGTAGATGACTCGACTTTGAAAAACTTAGTATCTGCTTTCAAGTATAATATGAAGTTAACCCCTACGACTTTATTTACAACATTTAAGAAAGAAGTCACACCTGTTGTTGTTAAGATGCGTCGAAATGTTTCTTAAAACGTCAAATATAGGTTCTGCTTGCCAAGACGATTCATTTGATACCCCACATGATGGGTTTCAGAAGGAATGATGGCTTTCCGATGGAACAAAAAGTACAAAACGTCATAGGTAATATGACCTACCTGTGTGCAAAGTTTGGTCAAAACGGTGTGGATTTGTATAAGGAACAAACATACAGTCAGACAGCTGAAAGACCTTTTTGACCAAGCCTAGTGCATTCCTCGGACCAAGACCTACCTGTGTGCCAAGTTTGGTCAAAATCGGTCAAATGGTGTGAATTTGTGTAAGGAACAAACATGCAGACAGACAGCTGATAGACGATTTTGACCTAGCCTATCACACTCCCCGGATAAAGACCCACCTGTGTACCATGTTTGGTCAAAATCGGTCAAATCGTGTGGATTTGTATAAGGAATAAACAGTTAGCCAAACAGTTGATAGACGATTTTGAACTAGCCTATGACACTCCCGGGATCAAGACCGACCCGTGTGTCAAGTTTTGTCAAAATCGGTCAAATGGTGTGGATTTGTATAATGAACAAACAGACAGACGGACAGCTGATTGACGATTTTGACCTAGTCTATGCCACTTCCCGGATCAAGACCTACCAGTTTGCCAAGTTTTGTAAAAATCGGCCAAACGGTGTGTATTTGTATCAGGAACAAACAGATAGACAGACAGCTGATAGACAATTTAACCTAGCCTATGATTCTTCCCGTATCAAGACCCACCTGTGTCCCAAGTTTGGTCAAAATCGTTCAAACGGTTCGGATTTGTATAAGGAACAAACATACAGACAGACAGCTGGTATAAGATTTTGACCAAGTTTATATGCGTCTAAATGTTTCTTAAAACATCAAATATAGGTTCTTCATACCGAGACGATTCATTTGATACCCCACATCATGGGTTTCGGACGGAATGATGGGTTTCCGAATGAAGTACAAAACTGGCACCCCCCCCGCCCCGGAAGCGGAGTCAAACTCAACTTTTCAGGATTTTTCGATTTTTTCCTTCAATACCACCCTCATATCTATCATCCTGCAAAATTTCAAGTCTCTAGCATCATGGGAAGTGCCTAATAATTTTGATGAGTCAGTGAGTGAGTGAGTCTTGTAAATCCCGATTTTCGATCGCTTATATCTCAGAAACTATTCGATGTAGAATTATGAAAATTTCCAGTTGCACTCACATCTAGAAGTATAATACCTGTGTAAAATAACTTTATCTTTACCTGGTTGAAAGTTATGAGAGGGTAAAAATCGGCTCTAAGGCCTCCTGTAATATACACACAGTATGCTTAGGCCGGAACTTGGCCTGGCGCACTACCGTGCGCCTAGATTTATTACCAATTCTCACCATCCATCCTTTATAATGTATTGAGAACATATTTAATATACCAGGAGAAAGGTTCATAATTGATAAAATAGAGTTGGAAACAATTGAAATATATTTAAACAATAAATAATATGTTTTTGGCATTGTATAGTTGTTACAAGTGACAAGTTTACGAGAGAAGATAAAAATGTACATGTTATTGGTGTTCGGTGCTAATGGCCAAGATGTCGATGCGCCAAAAAAAAAAGAAGATATTGATGTTGAAGACATTGTGTCTAAACTTACATACCCCCCTATTGATAGTGGATCTGCTTGACAGTTAAAACGTTTATCATTTGGAGTGGATTTTTCAGCATATAAAGCTGGATAACATACTATCAATAACAGCTTTTCAAATTTAAACCACCGTTATTTTCGTTCTTTAGGGGTTTTATATATATATATATATATATATATATATATATATATATATATATGTCTGTCTGCGCTTTCCTGGCCTCAATAATGGGCCGATTTTGATGAAATTTGGTACAAAAATCTATCGTCTAATTCCCGTACTGGACGTATGTACTCACTATATTTACACAATGGAGCATATTTTGGACTATACATTGGCTGTAAATGGTGAGAAATTGAAAGGTTCATTGGTCAGTTGTTGCCAGATATCACGATAAACATTAAAACTGTTTTCACGTTTGAAGGAAAATACATAAAATAGTAAAGTTATATATATTCTTGAAGAGAATGTAATGCTCTACAACCCTATAAACGGCATTTATTTTTTGGGTGTATTGTTTAAGAGTTATCCGGTCAAAAAGACCAAAAAGTGTGTTTTTCCCCAAAATGACCAACATTCAAGAGCGGATATTTCGAAAACTAAAGATCTCTCGAAAAACTTTAATAAATAGAACCTGTAGCATATTTAATCAGCATTCGAAACCTAATGATATCTCTGTTATGGAGTGGTCATGTCGCTAGGACGCAGGGTTTCCGAGATATAAGTGAAAACCCGAAAAATGGGGCCTTCTAAACCCCCGTCCCCCCGGCACAAAGGCTACGGGCGAGGACTTTTGATACGTTGACCTCCTAATTAGCCGAAACAAAGATATGAAGTCAAAAATTGTGTTCCAAACATTTCCATCTATAAACCAGTTACCTGGTCTATTAGTCGCTAAATTTCAGATTTCACGATGAACACTGAAATTATTTTTACGCTTGAAGGAAAATACATAAACTAGCAAAGTAATATATATATTATTGAAGGGAATGCAATACTCTACAACACTATGACCGTTATTTATTTTTGGGTTCATCGTTGAAGAGTTATCAAGTCAAAAAGGGGAAAAAATATGCGGCGAAAGTGTTTTTCCCCAAAATTAGCGACATTCAAGAGCGAATATTTCGAAACCTAATGATATCTCGAAGAACTTTATAGAATAAAACTTGTAGGAAATTTAATCAGCTTTCATTTGTTATAGAATAGTCATGTCGCTAGGATGCAGGGTTTCCGTGATATAAGTGAAAACCCGAAAAATGGGACCTTCTAAACCCCCCTCCCCCCCGGCACAAAGGCTACGGGCGAGGACTATTGATATGTTCACCTCCTATCCAGCCCAAACAAAGTTACGAAGTCAAAAATTGTGTTCCAAAAATTTCCACCTATAGCTATTTTTCGATTTGCAAATCGGAAGCCTTGATCTCCGACCTCGAAAATTATTATTTTTACCTAGATCACGCATTTGAACACATTTTTGCAGGTATTTATAGTTAGAAAACAAATGCTTTACCTTGAATTGATACTGATGGCAACGCTTGTGAACCGTCCTGGGATTCTGGTGGGTCCATGTGTGTTTGTTGTAATTAAATATCCCATCTCTAATAAATAAGATGTAGATAGTCCTGTAAAAATGTGTTCAAATGCGTGATCTAGGTAAAAATAATAATTTTCGAGGTTGATGAGTGGTTGGGGTTCATTAATGGCCACCTCCTGGACCCAGTATTAGTTACTGTAATTAATAAATTCAAAATAAATGTGTATTTTATTTATTTACTGTTTTAGGATTTTTTTTTGGTCGTGGAAGTAATTTTTTTATTGTTTTAAGTAAATATTTACTTAATATTTATGTAAACATTTATAAAAATAAATATTTTTCTTCAGCTTTTTGAATAAACTGAAGAAAAAAATATAACTTTCTTTTCACAGATCCATGTTTTTTTTTTTTTTTTTTTAACTTTTGTTCTTTAATCGTTCACATAATTCAATAACATAGGGTTGTGATACATGAATGGAAAGCTGGTTAAATGAAGAAGGTTTTCTGGAACCCGGAAATCTCAGATCCTGCCCATTGAGGAGTAACGCTGGTAAGAAATATCAAGAAAATGTCAGGAAATTTAGAATAGCTTTCTTTTGATAAGAAAGACATATTTACATTTATTCATTTTTACGTTTACTATCATCTAGTCTTATAGTAAATTTACTCACCTTTCGATTGGTTTCACTTTCTTTCTAGTAGAACCACCTGGGCCGGAGCTACTACGACTATTATTCTAAAAACCACGTTTGTCTCGATAAAACAATAAAACGACGTTTTCTTCCTTATGGGCGAAAATTCGGAAAATCGTTATAGAACATTTTTTGTTCCCCTAAAGGTCCTCTGCCACCTCCCACAATATGACTAGACATTTACGGGCACCCTGTATATATATATATACAGGGTGATTCAGGTCTAAGTAGCCAAACTTTAGCAGGTGATTGCAGACATAATTTCCAACAAAAAAGTTCATTTCAAGTATGGTCCGATTCCGAAATGTAAAGGAGCTATGCCCAATTTTCTGTTTTTGTTTTTTTTAACGTAGTCATGTTTTTTAATGAATAAGAAAGGAGTGCTCAAAAACTATTGAAAATAATTAAATTCTAATTATGCTATCATAAAATAGACAAAATTTCCTTTAAAAAGACAGTAATTTAATTCACTAAAACTATTATTAAAAGATACTTTCTGGACGTCCAATAACGCACTTCTGTTTTTATCAATAAATCAGAGTTTTTTCGCGATTTTTTTCCTCAGCCCCCTAACGGACTACAGATTAAATACTTACACGAAAACTTCTACATTTAATAAGCATTAAATCAATGCGAATAAAGTGGAGGTTTATTCGGAAATAAATTGAATAATTGGCTCCCTTTTGTCAAAAAAATGTGGAATGTAGTTTTGTTACTTTCAAATACCTTTTGTGAAGAAATTAAAAATTATTAGTAAGAAGAAGTAACTGATAGAAATGATTGGAAAAGTTTTTCATTTGGGAGATCTGTTACATTTTTTGTTTAACAAATTTGCATTGATTTATCTTTTACATGATGTTGTTGGCACTAAAATATTTGCTAATATGTTTGAAAATTTCCAATTGGACCTTTATGAACTTGGGCATTGGATCCATCCACTGTCTAATAGCACTGCTGCTATATGCTGGACAGCAATCCATTTGGAACCATGAATCTATGTGCTAGCGGAACGTCTTCCAATGCAATAGGTCGGTCGTATTTAAATCGTGAGGTTTAAAAATACGTTGAATCAATCCTGGCCAAGAAGATATTCGTCCAAAATCCCGAACCACACGTTATCTTAGAACTGATACTGATTGTGGATCATCACACGGCATAAGGATTAAAATGAAAGCCTGAATGCAAGCAACGAGACAGCACAAATCTACCACATGACATGAACTAACTCTTGACAGACAACAGTCCTCACATTAACACAATACTCACATACCTTAAACAAACAAATATCTACATTAATCTTTAAAGCAAACACACAAATAAAACATGTATGAATTAAAGTGAAGTGAAGTAATGAGTACACATGGCAAACTAATACGTTTTTATCAACTCCTGTTTCTAATATTTCCAAATTTGAATTCTCTTTTCTTTTATTTAATCACTTGAAGTTTTCAAAATTTAAATTGTCTTATCTTTATTTATTTACATTTATTGCATTATGGTAAATCTCATATGAACATTTAATTGAAAATATAAATTCATTCCAACTTTGAAAAGAGCAAATAGCGCTTTAGCAGGCTCTAAATAAATAAATAAAGAAAATGAAACCGAGTATGCGAATTGGGACTGTTAAATATCTCATTCCGTGTGAATGTAGCTTTGTCTGTCCACAAAATTTGCGGCCGAACTGAGGATTAACATTTTCCCTCTCGCAATGTTTTGCACAATTTTTAGTTTTATTTCAAATTTTATTTGAAAACAAGTCAAATTATGTGTAAATTCTGGATTACAATTATTCAACTACCCTGCAATCTTTTTGAATTCTCCGCCCAAAGTTTCTTGTCAAAACTGGGTGCCAAATACATCATGTAAAACATAAATCAATGAAAAATTGAAAAATATGAAATGTAACAGATCTCTCAAATGAAAAACTTTTCCAATCGTTTCATTCAATTATATTTATTGCTTCCGGAATGGACAATGGATACCCACAGTTTGGCCGTTAAAAAATGAATAATTTTTAATTTCTTCACACAAGGTATTTGAAAGTAAAAAAACTACATCCCACATTTTTTTGACAAAAGAGAGCCAATCGTTCAATTTATTCCCTAATAAACCTCCACTTCATTTTCATAGATTTAATGCTTACTAAATGTAGAAGTTTTCCTAAAAGTATTGAATCTGTAGTCCGTTAGGGGGCTGAGAAAAAAAATCGCGAAAAAACTCTGATTCATTGATAAAAACAGAAGCGCGTTATTGGACGTCCAGAAAGTATCTTTTAATAATGATTTTGGTGAATTGAATTACTATATTTTTAAAGGAAATTTTGTCTATTTTATGATGGCGTAATTATAATTAAATTATCTTCAATAGTTTTTGAGCAATCCTTTCTTATTCAATAAAAAACATGACTACGTTAAAAAAACAGATAATTGGACATAGCTCCTTTTCCTTTCGAAATCGGACCATACTTGAAATGAACTTTTTTGTTGGAAATGATGTCTAGATTCACCTCCTAGAGTTTGGCTACTTAGACCTGAATCACCCTGTATTTCTATATATATATATATATATATATATATATATATATATATATATATATATATATATATATATATACACAGAAATTTGAACCACCGTCATTTTCGGTCTCTAGGGTCCTGAAACGCAAAATTTTCTAGTCGGCACTTCCGGATTGTTTCATGAGATCAACCTTATAAGCGGGGTTCTTCCCTATGAAGGGAGGGAGGAACCGCTCTAAAAGCAGTAAAAAAAACTAAGGGAAAGAGAAAAAAAAAACCGTTCAAAAGAACAAAACAAACGTATTGGAAGTTTTATGCACTTATTTCTCCAATTTACATCACCTAATCAAAGATAGTTTCAGAATCTTTTTTGTAGAGAATTTAGTAAGCTTTTGAATAGTTTCTATCCACTTATGACGATTTCCCAACCGTGTTCGAGATATTAAGGAAATATGCGATGCTCCCAAAACTTTTCATGTCTCTTAATAACATATTTTATTCTAATCCTTCCTTAACTCGAAGCGTAAACAAAATTTAAACATCTTTGTTTATATGCATTTTAAACATGCAGAAAATATTTTAACTTAATCCAATGATTCTAAGTACCCAAAACAAAAATAAACGAAATCAATTACTTCAAAGTTTTAAGCACTTATTTCTCCAATTGACATCGCCTGATCAAAACTTTGTTGTTCAGAACCTTTTTTGTAGAGCATTTAGTAAGCTTTCGAATGGTAACCTTTTGCTTACCAAGATTCTCCACCGTTTTCGAGATATTCAGGAAAGTATACGAAGTTCCAAAAACTTTTCATCTGTGTTAATAAAATATTTTATTCTTAACTTAACTCCAAACGTAAACAAAATTTGAACATACTAGTTGTTAGCGCGGTTCCTCCCTCCCTCCATTGGGAGGAACCCCGCTTATAAGGTTGATCTCATGAAACAATCCGGAAGTGCCGACTAGAAAATTTCGCGTTTCAGAACCCCTAGAGACCGAAAATAACGGTGGGTCCAAATAAAATCCGTTGTCCAATTTGAAAGGTCAAGTTCGTTAACCAGCGAAATCCCCCCACTGGAAGATAGCGTTTGGGGCGAAATTCGCGCAAAAAAAAAATCGTAACGCTGTCGTTTTTGAGTTCATATGCTTGTAAGTACTCGTTTTATAGGCTTCTTGGGCTAGTAAAACGAATGAAACCATTTTTAAGGCGATTGCTTTAACCGTTTCCGAGAAAATCGGAAAAATAATTGTTAAATCAAGTTTTTGGTTTGGTTACTTCGAATCATAGAAATATTTTCTGCTTGTTTAAATTCCATACATACAATGATGTGTAAATTTTGGTTACGTTTGGAGTGAAGGAAGAATTAGAATAAAATATTTTATTAAGAAACATGAAAAGTTTTGGGAACTTCTCGAAAACGGTAGAGAATCTTGGCAAGCAAAAGGTTACCACTCGAAAGCTTACTAAAGGCTCTACAAAAAAGGTTCTGAACAAAGTTTTGATCAGGCGATGTCAATTGGAGAAATAAGTGCTTAAAACTTTGAAGTAATTGATTTCGTTTATTTTTGTTTTGGGTACTTAGAATCATTGGATTAAGTTAAAATATTTTCTGCATGTTTAAAATGCATATAAACAAAGATGTTTAAATTTTGTTTACGCTTGGAGTTAAGGAAGGATTAGAATAAAATATGTTATTAAGAGACATGAAAAGTTTTGGGAGCATCGCATATTTTCCTTAATATCTCGAAAACAGTTGGGAAATCGTCATAAGTGGATAGAAACTATTCAAAAGCTTACTAAAGTCTCTATAATTAATATTCTGAGAAGATTTTCGATTAGTCGATGTCAATCGGAGAAAACGGTGATGAAAACTTTGAATGTGTTCTTTTGAACGGGTTTTCGTAGTTGTTTAGCTCACTTTTTAAGTGTTTGTTTTAAATGGTATTTATTATATGAAACATTTAGAAATTATAAACATGTTGATAGTTTTGAATACATTGAACAATGAAATATAAAAATTTCATGTCTGTAGCAGTGGAGCCTGGCCAAGCCAGGCTCTAGGGTGTTCTAGGTATAAGGGTACGCTGCTTGCCCTTTGTCTGCGGTCAAGCTGCAGGCCCTTTGTAGCCGGTCCGTCTAGGTCATTCCATTGGGTTTTAGGTGATATCATCCATACTAGGTTTTTTTAGGTTCTTCCAAATTTGCATGAATGATACTATAAGACGCGAATCATATAAAAAATCTATCTTTATCATGTTTAGGAGAAAGGAAAAAAAAATACGTGAAAACCTAAGAAACCGGTTTCTTGTAATAACTGTTTCTAATCTAAGTATACAAAATGACACTAGGGATATGAATGGAACCGCGCTAAGATGATGCAGTTCCTACGAGTCGGACTTTTATGAAATTTAAACATGCAGAAAAAGTTTCAACTAAATCCCATGATTCTAAGTACCCAAACCAAAAAACATTATTCAACCACTATTTTTCCAATTTTTTCGAAAACGGTTAGAGCTATCGCCTTAAAAATGGTTTCATTCGTTTTCCTAGGCCAAGACGCCTATAAAACGAGTACTTGCAAGCATATGAAGTAAGCGCAACGATTTTTTTCGCCCGAATGTCGCTCCAAAAACCATGTTCCGGTGGGCGGATTCTGCTGGTTAACGAACATGACCTTTCAAATTAGACGAAAGCTTTTTGTACCAAATTTCATCAAAATCGGACCATTCGTCTGGGAGCTAGAGAGCGAAGAGACAAATATATATATATATATATATATATATATATACACACACAAATTTGAACCACCGGCATTTTCGGTCTCTAGGGGTTCTGAAACGCAAAATTTTCTAGTCGGCACTTCCGGATTGTTATGAGATCAACCTTATAAGCGGGGTTCCTCCCTATGAAGGGAGGGATGAACCGGGCTTAAAGTAACTAAACATAAACAATATTGGCAATTTTTACCTACCAAGGCTCGACGGGTTTTGAGAACTGACCGTAAATCAAAATCAGTCCCGTAACAGGCCACGAGGGCCCTGAGGGGCAGATACTATAGAGGTATCTGATTCATGACCATACGGCACACTAGGGAGATAGTGTGGTCAGTACTATGCTCCGGCCGCCTGATTTTCCCCTTGGCTGCTTCGACTCCTAGAGTCATTAGCACCAACCAAGGTACCCATTATTAATTAATTAATTAATTAAAGGCTGGGTTGGCCTAGGGACGGTCAGGGAGGCCGAATTCAACCCATGAACGAAGACACTAGAAGAAAAAATCTTTAGTGCTTGCTCGGGATTTGAACTCAGGCCTCCAGCTTATTAGTCCAGCGCTCTACCACTGAGCTAACCTCGCCCCCACTGACCGTAAATAACAAGGGATTTCATAATTGTAGTGAAATAGGAAAAAAAAAAAGAAAAAAGAATTCCGAAGTGAAACAGAACAAAGGAACTAGTATTGAACAAGCGGCTTTGTGCTACAGATCCAACTCATTCTTGATCTGTAGCACAATACCACTAGCGTTATGCTACTCGATCGATCATACTTCCAGTGGGCGATGCCCCATAGGATTCAATGTAGTTGAATCGGTAGCGCGAATACGGTTGTTGTAGCTTGTACCATTGTAGGCGAAATAATAAGAGTTTTAGTTCTAAGCTTTCCAGATCCCTCTAGGTAAAAAAAAATATTTGGAAACCCTCTAAGATGACGTAATTTCTACCACTCTAAGATGGCGTATGTTTTTCTTGTCACTGACATAGACATAAGAATCTCTACAAGAGACTCTGTACAAGGAGACTATTTTCTCTCATTAGCGTCTTCACCATATATTTTGCTCTGCAACGAACATTTTCAAACTTAAAGTGGACTCAGCTAACATCAACTTTAATATAGAGCCTCATTTTACGTCCAGCATATTCTGTTATTACAATACATTTCTTATAAAGATCAGTTTTAAACAACAAAAATGTGTCTCTCCAGTAAAGTAATAATTTAATGCAAATAAAGCACATTTCATTGGAGATAACACCGCCATTCATCACCCATCCCAGGTTCTTAATTAAGGTAAATCATGGGCGCATATAAGAGGGGGGGGGGGGGGGGGGGCTAAGGGGGCTGCAGCCCCCCCCCCCCCCCCCCGAAATTTTGATTTAATTGTAAAATCTTGTCGTAAACCCCTTAAAAATAAATTAAATAAGATCACATAGTTCATAAAAAATATTTTATTTTAATTGTAATGGCGTTTTAGTTGCCTAAAACTATTCCAAGCTCTAAATTTTTAGTATTCCATACCCCGGAAATGGTCTCAGCCCCCCCCCCCCGAAATTTTCTCAGCCCCTCTCGAAATTACTTTCTATATACGCCCAGGAGATAAATATAGTACTCACCCGAATAGAAACGTACGTGTTCACAGCCAATCCCTAAAAGAGCACTAATGATTTAGACCTCTCTACTCTAGGGTATCCTGGACCTGACTTTTACGGCTTATAACGTTTTGAATCGTTATCAGATTGAATCATCAAGGTGAAAACTGAAGCGATAAGAAAGGCGTCATTCTATTCACCCCCCCCCCTAACAAAAACATTGAATTAGTCATCGTTTGTTGAGCATTTACGATAGTTTGTCATATTTTTCTTTGAAATGAATGGTTACTTTCCAATTGTTTATTGTTATGTCCTACCTACTCATTAGTTACCCAAGAAAACTAGAAATTGGTCAAGCAACAAATTATTGTTGATAACATCATATGTCAACACGATGGAAATAAAGTAAAATATCATTTCATAAAATACCTATTATTTCTCATTCACGAGGGCCAATGAGAAGAAAAGTACAGTGTAATCGTCATTTTAGTTAGTACAACAAAAATAATAATTAGCGCCCCACGCTGCTCTCTTGTCTCCTTCTACTCTTGTAAAGCGTAGAAACGCTCTTGTAGAGCGCTCTGTCTCTTAAAAGCGTGGCCCTGAAAGGTGATGCCACTCTTCTTCGGAAGGCGCCCACATACCTCAAGGATCAGGGTTCAACGCTGTCCAGAGTGCACAAGGCGCTGCTGACAACCCACCGCCCCGCACTCGGGGACTTGTTAGAACAACTATGGATTTAGTGGCGTTGTTCCAGCGGGATTATGTAGTATTTATATGGACAGGAATAGAGCGAATAGGAGGCAGACTCGGACACTCGCTCGAAATACGTGAAGTGCTCAGTTAACAGGACGCACCGACCACACAATACCATCCCCGGGACCATTGGCAGTCCTATCATATGATTATGATCTATCTAATTCCTTTTGACTTCATTGAGAAGCGATCGTTGATCGTTGAGATTGCGATGGTATATATTGCCAGGGTTCGGTCATGTGATTTATAAAACTACATATTTTAGATAAGAAAATTATTAAATTAATTAGTGAATTTTTTTTTAATGTTTCGGCTTGAGATTCAAGCCTTCCTTAGGGCTGTAAACAAGGATGGATATAGTATTTACCAACATTAATGTTATATACAGAAGGAATAAATTATTCGTAGAGGAAGGTTAATACTGACATAGTAAATATGTGTTACAGTTAGAGATTAAATTTAGACACTTACTAAGGGTAAGCGAAAGTAGATAAAAGGACCTGGACCGTTGGCAGGAATATATCACATCTTCTATCTAAAAATGTACTTTTATTAACCACACAACCGAAACACGATAAGGTCTACCATTGCTATTGGTTTCATCGATGAAGGTTGGCTTTCCAAGTTTCGGCCGTATCTTCTATTGTACTCATATGCGTCGATTGGATTACATAATTTGACAGGTACAGAGTAGTGAGCTATATTCTGAAAAGCAGAGGGGATATTCCTGCATGAGCGCAAATGCTGAGAGTTGGACTTAAGCGGAAAACTCCGATCGCTAATCTGACCCCTGCATCGATTAATCTAGAGTTTCTTTGATTAATTTAGGCCTATATCCATTTGATTATGGATGGTGGCTGAGGTATGACGGGATTTTTTATTATGCCGCTTTTGGAAGAACTAATCCATCAATAAGTCGGTTTATATTTTTTATTTAATCGAATTTAGTCTAATGCAATAGTCATAGATTCATTTTTTAAAAAGAAAACGGACTTTGTTTAAGGGTACGAAAATATATATTATCATTACAATCAAAGTCTTTATTGAAGTTTACAGACAATAGCTTTATACATTCATCATACAATTAAATTACCATGAATTAATCATTTGTAGGAAAATAGAAATAGAAAACTTTCTTGCACTTCTCATAATAAGCATATTTCATAGTGGAATGGTGTTAAACTTACAAAATACTACTTTAAAAATAGTATATAGAATACCAACTAAATCTGTTAAACATATAAATATTTTGGACATCCATTTTATTTTACTTAGTATTTTTTTTTGCTACATATTAATAAAGTAACATCAAGGACCTATTTTTTTTTTGGATTACATATTTACATATTTATTAGATTAAATGCTGTAGTATATTTTCATGGATACAAATATGTGAAAATACGAGTAGATTTTTTTTAAACACTTAAAGATATTAAATTTAGTCCTGAAGGAAATACAGAAAAATATATCTTCTCCCCAGTGACCATAAGGCCAGCCTTGAAACATAAACACTCACTTGGCACTTTCATGAAAGTAAGACAATATTGGTTATAAGACCAATCATTGTAGCATGCAATCAGTAGAAATATAGTTTTATTAATAAAGTTAAAAGAAAGTATTTTTTCAAGAAGTGAGAAAGCAAAATAGTTTTAGAAAGGCACAACAACCATATAGATTAGTGAATACTTAAGACATAAATTTGATAACACGTATATTTCTATTTACTTAAAATAATGTTGAAATACATTATTTTGTATCTCTTTCCTCTTATTTTCATGGATGCTTTATTATTCAGTTAATGAGTTCAGTGGAACTATTAAGCTTAATGTTTCTGAACATTAATTTTTTTTTGCATATTATTGCAAGTTCATTGAAAGAAAGAGCATAAATTCTGATGAGATGAAGATTACGGAATGAAAGTGAGTGTGAATAAGATGAACACAAGATGTTTTGCGTTCATTTTTTTTTTTTTTTTTTTTTTTTTTTTTTTTTTTTTTTTTAGAAATGTAACCATTTTACATTCTCTTAATAATTGCTGAGGACTAAAAGCGGATTTTTATAGCACAGGTATGAGCCTGTTACAAAAATTAAAAAAAAAAAAAAAAAAAAAAACATGTATAGTTCCAATGTACTTTTAATGTATAAATTGCCATGGACTAAGTGCATCTTTATTTCCAAATTCTGGACTATAAAATTCACATTTTAATAGGTTTGCCTCACCCTATCTCAAAGGTAATAAAAATAAACTTTAAGCATTTCAATATTAATGAAATATACAGAATCGGTGAAGACATTAAAGGTATATAAGACTATATTTATTTATTTTAGTTACATTATATAACCAAGAATAAAATCATCTATAAAGACACAACAAAGAGTGCAAACAACCATGCAACAATCTTCCTTCCTTGCAAGAGTTAATTTTCATTTTATTTGCACTATATCATTGTAGTACCCGAGTATTAAATAACACCAAATATTACATTTTCTTGCTTCTGTTTATATCCATAGCTGACTCATATTTTTTTTCTTTCTAACATAATATGGTAAAATGAATAAACAAAAACATTTCATGTTTGTAAAAAAAGTAATAATAACTAAAGTTTAATTTTAAATCTCTTTCAAAGAATGGCTGATCTCCTTTAAATCACATACATTTTGATCCCTCAATATTTTTAAATGGTGGAGTGTTTTAAAGGATGCTTAATTCATTGAGTGATATGAGTTACCATTTAAATATAGGAATTTATTGATATGAGAAGGCATAAGATCAAAAGAGTTCAAGTAAGAATGTCACATTTCAACATGTATACATAAGCTACGAATATAATTTATACATGCAAAGTTTTTTATATTTTCTTACTCCATTTATAAATACGCAATATCCTTAAGAAACAGGCTATATTATGTATTTTCAAAATATTACATGAAAAATGTTAATAGCAGAAAGAATAGCATGCAAATGTTATGTATTATTTTACTTAATAGAAAAGATATGACTTATTCTTTTTTTTTTCTTTTTTTCCCCTAATATTCTAATATACATTTAAATAGTTCATTATTATATAAAATGAAAATTGAAAATTATGTGCATTGCATGACTACATTTTCTTATAACTGTCAGTCAAATTACGGGTGGTTTTTATGTAGGGGTAGGGATTTCACACATGCAGTAGGTCAATGGATGAATGTTAAAGGAATTTGCTTCACTAAAAGTCTTAATTTAAGACTTTTTATCTTTGTACTATTTATTTTCTGAAACAAAAAATATGATTCTGATGATGTAATTTGATTTGAATTTTCTCAGTTACTCAGTATATATGTTCAAAGGCAGAATTTTAATGAAGATAAGGAGCAGAAAAAAATATATAACTTATTTATGAAAATATTTAATAGAATGCAATTAATAAATTAGCTTAACTCATTAAATTGATTTGCATAAAACAGATTTATAAACTTTTCAAAAGTATTTGCTTGGACCATTAGGATTTTGTTCGGTAAGTCCAAAAGCAATGCATTAAAAAAAAAAAAAAAAAAAAAAAAATCCATCTTGTGGCAACCCTTGAAAAATTGTAATGGCAAATAACAGAATTTTCTCAGAACTTTGATTTGGGCTTAAATTAGTGCTATATAACTTCCAAGACAACATTCTCAAAAATCTATGATTTTGTTTCTGTTCAATAATATAATAAAACATTTTAATAATATGAAAATTATCATTTAGAAATTCAGATATTTAACTGGTATTTGGTTTGTACCACAGATCAAAAAAGAAAAGATAGGCAGATGAAAGCTCAAGAGAAGTTGTCCACTATAAGAGCATTTTTCAAATAAGAAGAACTAATAGTCCTCAAAAACAAAAATTGATGAAGTTATCTTCACTTATCTTTTTAGAAACCATTATTAGTCATGAAAGAAATACATATGTCTCAAGATGTGCTAGGAAATTAGGCTGTGTGTTTTAAGGAAAACTAATAAATAATTAGAGCTAGTACAATATATTAAATACAAACTTTTAATATAGGTGGAAGGTAACCTGGAACTATTTCATGTAAAATAATATGTTCTAAGGAAATTAAGTATCGTTAACTGTGAATACGATAACAAGATTTATTCAGAATTTTCCAAGAAGGCAAGTTAAATAACCAGTAGAATCTTCATTGAAAGTTTCAGTGTGATCATTGGGAGCTTCAACTCCAAGGGGAAGGAGAAGGGGGGGGGAGTGCAGCAAAGAGATAATCCAAGATTTTTGGTCCTTCTCCATCCCCTTCCTTATGGCTCTATTGATCAAGTGGTCTAGAAAGCATTCAATAAAGATTGTTTAAATAATTTGAGCTGTCTTCTTAGACAATTCACAATAAATACTAGCTTCTAATCCATTATGAAATTAATCGCTTTAACCCTTACTTATAACAGAAAAAAATAAACACGAGAGTCCACCGTTAGGAGTTTATTACTCCAATAAAGAATATAATATAAAGAATATAGAAATAAAATTTTAAGTAATTATTGGAAATAAGTTCACAAGTATTTTTGGAAACTTGATAAATAGAATAGCTTATCTAGTTCTTATCTTGATACAATTATTATAAAAAGTCTAAATAGCTAATATAAAAGTAAATTGTTAATGCTCAAGGCAATACTTAATAAGAATAATATAAAACATTTATAATGTTGTAATGCAAGATATCATATATTCATTATTTTCCTTAACTTACTGGTCGTAGGATGATAATTTTAAATTTAATTTCTATAAGTAATCACAAATGAAGCCAATCCATATTTATAATAATATAAAGATTAGCTTATATATTGGCCTAAAAATAATGTTTTCACTTCTATCATTAATTTTACATTAATGTGGGTATAAAAACTATAGATCTTTCAAATAATATTTTTACTTATACTTTCATATTTTCGTACTCCTTAAGATGAATGTTCATCTAATTAGAATTTTTTTATATATTAGTAAAACTTTATGTAGAGATAATTTCCCCTTGTTTTCTAATCACATATGTATAAGCTACAAATAAGTAAAAAAAATGGCATCTCATTAGAAGATTAAAAATGAAGGATGGAGTTTGCTTTTCACAAAATTGCTCATTGTTTTATTACTTTATTGGCCTTATTTTTAAAAATAAATGGAAAGAAATGTAGAACAAGCTTAAGGTTCCTAAAAGTTTGATCTTGCCCAGAGAACAAGACAAATTTGAACAATTTTGCTTTTTCTTTTTAGATAAAGAATCGTAATAGTAAAACAGATATGGAGTGTTCTATCTCAAAATAATATTCAATGTAAAGACAAGGAGCAGTTCAATATTAACAAGAGATTTAATTTGGTACATTGTTATTGATGCTCATACAAATATTTCGGTTGGTTGAAGAATGTTTATTATCCTTCCTTTCAGGGATACTGTTTTATTTATGTAGTGTTTTCAGTCTAAAGAATAATAATAGTTATTTTAGCCTTATATGACAGGTAAATGCTTTATAACATTTAATTGTCTAAATTGATGGGAATCTAGGGAATGGAATTATGTACATAATAACATAATGGTTCTGTGGCATTGACCTATGACATGGGCATATATAGAAGATTACTTCTGGGGGGGCTGAGAGTATTTCGGGGGTATGGAATACTAACAATCTAGAACTTGGAATAGTTAGGAAACTAAAAGCTTTTACTCCCCAAAAAACGTTTTTCTTTCTGAACTAAGTGATCTTATTTAATTTATTTTTAAAATTTTGATGACATATTTTTACCGACTAAATCGAAATTTGGGGGGGGGGGGGGGCTGCAGCCCCCCCTTGTATACGCCCATGACCTATGACCAATTGAATTTAAAACGGGAAATTGCATTGTAAATCATCACCATACTTTTAGTTTTAATTTTTATTTTAATAATTTCCATCTTGTTTAATACGTTTTAGTAGTACAGTCTGTTTTGGACAATCCCTGTATTCTTTAAGAGTACTTAAACTAAATTATTATAACATTTTTTCACAAAATCCATCAAAATACTAATTTAACCAAATTACATCTTCTGAATATACATTGGTCATTTTAACCCTGTTTAAACAGTAAAATTTAATGAGAAATTCAGTTTAGCTTAAAAAACAAAACAAAAAAGAAAACAAAAAACAAATAAAAATTACAATGTATAGTAAGTGGTCTGATTGTCCTTTAACCCTCAATATATAATAAAAATAAATATAGATAAAATTGACATGTTTCAGTTCAGACGGATATATTAGAATTATAAATTTATTTAAAAAAATCAAATGTATAAATATTTACAGGCAAAATTTTTGTAATTGGACAGAACATCATAGTCCACTTAAGTTTGCCTAATAATTGGGAGGAAATATATACATTATGTTCTTACATAATATATGAATGCACACATACACTCAATCTCGCGCACACGCATACACAAGTGCTGACACACCAACTCACACCTATATTTCCTGTTGAATAAAAAAGATTTCTCAAAGTCAATGTTTTCTTTGTGCGTTTTTCTAATGAATGCTTCATGCATAATGAAGTTAGAAAGCGCCAACCCATATGGGTGGAAACCCGTCCTGAAATAGAATTATTTGAAACCAGATATATCTAAATTATTATTAAAGTACCTATAAAATATCATCCTTCGAGTAACCCTCGGAAGAATTTGATATACCACATGATTTAATGTATACAATATGCATCTTTGTAAATTAGATTCCCTTTTTTTCATTCAATTTTTATTATTGGAACAGCAGTTTCTACCTGCTCATGATTCATAGAAATTTTAAAACTTTCATATCTAAAAATTTAAATGTTTTTTTTTTATTTATTTTAAGGGAAATCATAAATAAACTGAGAAAAGTTAACATTTTTCATATTAATAATGTTTTGGAAATATTTTTTGATGGTTATGGGTATAAGATTTCATATTTTTTTCTGATCCTTATATAATTTCTAATGCCAATTAATTTTTAAAAGCAAGTAAATTAAAAAATATACGTTCAAAATCACTTAAGGTCTCCTCTCTTCTCAAATTGAAGGGACTATTTTATGTTGTGGGTACTCAGATACAGGGTAATTACAAAACGCCTACATTCCGCTTTGTTTTTATAATTATTCTCTTTTTTAAAAATAATAATTATTAATTATGTGTATATATTTATATCATTTTATATATATATCGTCAAAACTTTTATAAAACTAATCTAATAGGAATTTTTAATACACTTGTTAACAAAGAAATCTATTACTTAATTAAATTATTTGAATGTTGTCATAACTCTTTAAAGAACTTGAGCGACTAAATAAAACTAAATTTAACGTCTGGAACACTCTTATGCATATTATTTGTAAATAAGTACTTAATTTAATCTAAAAACATTTTTACTATACCTGGAGTAGAGAACAAAAAGAGATTGTTTTGAACGTTTTGTCCAATTACACATAAAAACAATAATAAGTATAAGTAGTATTCTGTCTTCCTGTTAATTTCTTACTTAAGCCCCAGTTGAGGATTTACGATGGTCCCATGTGTGTGGGCGAAATGTGGGCTTTTCATAAAGCTTGATAGTTCCGTTTGCTTTGTAACTGTCCCCATAATGAGATATATTTCATGGATAATTTCAACTTAAACTTTTCCAGTAAGGCAAGTTGTAAGTAGAAAATAATATGGTTAGATTTTAATACATTGAATCATACTCACTATTGGGCCCAGATAGGAAGTTTTTAGACAAAAGAAATAAAAAATTCATATGAATCATTACAAAACCAAATTAGCAGGATGAAAATCACAAATAAAGTAAATAAAAAATTGTTTTAACGGCATTATTGTAATCATTTAAATAGAGAAGTAGTAGTCTTTTTTTTTTTTTTTTTTTTTTTTTTCTTTTTTTTTTTTTTTTTTTTTTTTTTATTAGGAAAAACGTATTGACAAAAGATTCTTATCTTCAGTAAATAATTAGTACAATGATTTAAATGATATAACTATCATTATGAGGAAAGCGTGCTACTGTTGTTAGAACTATGAAATTTACCTTAATAATTTCCATTCTTAAGAATTGATCAATAATTTTTCCCTTAAGTTTTCTTTCAGTAAATTATCTGGTAAATTTGGTTATTATAAAACCTATGAAAATGTATAATTATTTATTACAACTTTCATCATCAGAAATCTTTTTAACGTTTTATCTTAACATTTTCAGTGTACTTGATTTAAGTTAACAATAAAACAGTTTGTGATTTTGATCCTACAAAATATAAAGGTATGTTTGTAAGATACGTATAAGTTGCAAAAGTGAGTGCTTCAAGTTTTTTTTTAGTTTTTCAGATACATAAACATGTTTGTGCACGCATCAGAAAGATTTATTTTTAAAATTAAGAAAGAAAATTACAAATACTTTTAATACCAACAAAAAGTATCTAATTTCTGGAACTAATGGGAAGATATGAAACCCTGATACATACATATTATTTAATATGTCAAATTATTGTTAATAAAATATTCAAAACGATTAAATTAAAATAGATTTAGTAACTCCAAACCCAATGAACTTGTAAAGTTTACTCTTTATTGTCAGCACTTATTATCGACTTAATGTTAACAAATAATGCATTATCCTTGAACATAATCACTAAACTTTCTTTCTGCTAACTAGAGTAATATTATTATACACAAGTTCATATAATTTATTGATAACTGATAATACAATTTCATTATGTTGTGAAGGAAAGAGAATTAGAAATCCATATACACACTCATGTGCATATTAACACATACATCAACTGCAAGAAACACATTAACATATAATACCTTAACATTAAATGAGTACATTACACATGAAGACAGACATAGAGACATCAATTAGGCAAAGAACATCTAAACATTGATTACAACATCAAGAGATTCATATTCAGTAGGTTTTTCTTTCTTTTAATAAGATGTTACTAAGAGGGATACAATAAATGAAGAACAGTTAATATTCACATATGGTATTTGTATATAGATATATCAGGCTTGCTGCAATTAAATGTTAGGTTGACTAATTGGGGAGGGTCATATTATGTAATATAGATTAACTTAGTTACAAGGAAAATAGGATATTTAATGTACATGGTAGGATATGAAGTGTTATAAATCTTCAATAGGGTTATCATGGATGACATGAAATAAAATCTTATATTCTACAACTAAAATTAATGGTTTAGAAGTATAGAATAAAGACAATGCTCGTTGAAATGATTGTTAATTATGTTTTTGAAGTAACTAGATTTTTAGGCATCCTAATCAATAATATTTATTACAAGCCTACAAGTTAAGCATTTTACAAGAACATTCAAATATAGGGATGAAACTTGACACGTAAATTTTATTAAAGTAATGCCTTCAATAGATCTATTAATAATTAAAACACAAATACATTACACCTGGAATTCATCATGTTATCTTGTTTGAAAGAATTATCCCCTCACTTACTTGCTTCATAAAATAATTTGTTGCTTGTTGGTTTAATAGCTAATGCAGCTATTTGGCCAACAGTGCAGACATAACCAGCTATCACATTCCATACAGTGTACCTGTTCCTTTCTCGATGAGGTGCCGGCTCTGGAATTTGGTCTACAGTTCGTTCTGGTTTTGGAGGCACAGGAATTATTTTCTTCCTGATTCTTGGTATGCGAGATGAGCCTCAGGCATATTCAGTATCTGTAGACAAACTTCTATCACCAAGAGAATATGCACGATCTTCATAATAACGATCATCATCATCATCACCTCTACATTCAGGGGAAATTAAGTCATCAGAGTAGGTACCTCGGGAATGAGCGAAGGCAATGCTCTTCTGGTAGCTGAACAGTTGACGTTCCAGGCTGTAGTTTTCTGCTTGAAGTGCGTTTATTTCTTTCCTAGAATCACATAATTTGAAAAATGAAGGGTAATATTGTGAGGAGGGATACTAGTATAATTCTTTCCTTAGGCCGTGCCATACCAAAGAGGAGATTCATTCAAGTTAGTTGGGCCAGTGTTTATTAACTAAAAGTGTTTATTACCCAATCAAATTGTGGATTATGAAATTCAGAGTGCTTATTATTTTATTGGTTTTCTGCGTTTGAACATGAATACCTCATCTGGAAGTTGTGAATCCTTGTGACGTCATCATACTTGTGGTAGGTGGCTTGGAATAGCAAGTAACTCTCCTCCCATTCTATCTGGATCCGCAGTTGACCTTTCTCTGAGAGGAATGGGCAGCCCTCCTCTCGTAACTGTCAAAAATCACTTAAATCATATAAATAAATTCCAAGGAAAGAGCATTTATAAATAAAAAAAATAATAAACATATTGGTCCTTATAATTTGTAAATAGAGTTTAGTTGAATGAGAAAAATCTTGATTTGGAATAAAAGCTTAATTGAATAATTTTCCTCAATAAAATTAAAGCAGGAAATACTGAAAAAATACAGGTTGTCAATTATTCCTAATAGGTGGGTTCCTAGTTCTTTATTTTTGGAATTTTGTTTTGCTGAAGGTACCTCTATAGTCTTGATACAACTTGTTGGCTCGTTTGTTGGAGTTTTACTCTTTAGGAGACTGGAGTCATTCCCTAAGTGGTGCCCAATCACTCTAACTAAATTATTATTTATAATACTGAATTACTCTTACAACTAATATAGGATATACAGTGACTGAAGAGCAAAATTGAGACCCACAATGCTATGAGGTCTTCTCTTTTAGTTCTTTATTTAAAGATAAATAAAGCCTGAAGAACTTTCAAGAGAAAAATCTTAAACATACTTAATAGGATAAAAATAATTTCGTGATATACCGCGAAATATGTCAGGAACTAAGGAGAGTGACTCCTGGGAAAGAAAAAAAAAAACAAAACAATCTCACAGTGGAACAAAAGTCTAGGAATGAGTCACCTAAAGCTAAATCTAATCATCCAAGAGCGAAATGAGATACTCCCTCAAATTGACAAGGAAAGAGCTAAATGTGGTAGGGGGGTATATGGTGGGCGTATATAGGAAATAATTTCGGGGGGGGGGATAATATCCGGGACATAGAATACTAACAATTTAGAACTTGGAATAGTTTTAGCCAACTAAAACGCTATTGCCCCGAAAATAAAATATTTTTTATGAACTAAGTAATCTTATTAAATTTATTTTTAAAGGTTTCATGACACTTTAAATAAAATTATCTCTCATTATTTTACAATATTCTATTGTAATAATATGAATAAATCTACATAACTCCATATAACTCTCTATATATCTGTCAATTACCACTACTTATCCCTCTCTCTCTTCTGAAGGATACAGACAAATTGAATGTCAACCTGTGTCCAATTATTTGATGACGCCTTGAAGTGGTCCATTGTATAAAGGCTTGGACTCTGGCAATTGTTGCACAAGTTTGAATTTGACCTGAAAGTGGTCTGATCTCATGAAAAAATGCCCCTACTTCACCATAGATGTTTAGTATTGGGCAGATTGTATAGTAGAAAAATATACTTCCTGAGGTTACTTAGGAAATAACTTCATATTTTGCATAGTAGGTTTGCACGAGCCCAGGAGGTAAGCCTATTATCTTTCTTAAGGACTTATTAACTTTCTTCACTACAGAATCCTGTTATTAAGTTCAAACAAGCGAAAGATTGCAAGATACACTTACATATACTGTCAGATAATAAAGAGTTTCGGCCATACGAGAATATGGGTTGCGTGACAAAGTCAAATACGTGTATGTTTAAACTTTTTAGTTTTATATTAGGTATTATTGTTAGCTAAAATTATTTATCAAATAATTTCTCTAATGGAAAAGTAATTCTTTTTTGATCCTGGTACAGGGTAACTTCTTAAAATGAAATAAGAGAGAAAGAGTAAGAAAAATGCATGTAATGAAGAGCTGAAGCTGCTGACAGTAAGGAATCTGGAAACGTATTTCGCTCTTTTCTTAGATATAACGGACTTTAACACAACCTAAACATCTGTCAATCCACAAGAAATCTTTTCAAAATTCCATTACCTCTTTGATGCCGATGTCTGTTTCCATGATGATACCTTCATCGCTGATTTCTTGAGCATAGTAATGACTGAATGGAGCTCCTGGCAGTGGTATCGGTTCAACATGCTTACCGTGGAACCTCAGCACATAAGCAGTCCAAGATACATATCTAACATTTCAAAAGAATTTCATTGTAAGTTGTTAAATACAAGTTCATTAATTAATAAAAGAACATATGCTTTTGAGCAAATCTATCTCACTTTAACAACATGTATACTAGGAAGGTCAGTAAGGCAGTAAGAATATTTATCCAGCATACATTTGTATTTTAATTAGTTGTTTGACATTTTAGCACTTTCCTCCGAAGTAAAGTAGCTATTGAGGTTGAACTCATGACAGAAGTTTTGAAGAATGTCTTCAAATCTTTATCGATCCTAACTAGTAGACACCGAAAATGACCCCCGTTAAAATATCTATCTATCCATCTGTATATATATATATATATATATATATATATATATATATATATATATATGTCTGTTAACACGATGGCGGCCAGTTTTTCTTTTTTCGTCACGAAACTTGGTATATAGCGTACAATTAGCAAACGATTGAACGAGTTCGTTAACCACCAAAATCGGTCCACCGGAAGGGGGAGTTTACCCGAAACCCAAAACTACAGAGAAATATGGGTTATAAATATAACCTAAATCTGTTCATTAGGGGGGGGGGGGG
Organism: Gonocerus acuteangulatus; assembly: GCA_946811695.1. Taxonomy (NCBI): domain Eukaryota; kingdom Metazoa; phylum Arthropoda; class Insecta; order Hemiptera; family Coreidae; genus Gonocerus; species Gonocerus acuteangulatus. The sequence continues at coordinate 96,717,708 of OX328132.1, read as the reverse complement.
GGTTACTCCGGACCCACATTACCAATTCGCCACTACCAGCCGTAATTTTTGTTATATTTCAACGTAACTCGGTAATGGTAGTGTTAATCTACAGAGAAAAATGGGTTGTAAAACTAAACTAAATCGTTACATTAGGAGGGGCGGTTTACTCCGGATCTAAATTACTAATATACTCATACCAGTCGTAATTTCTGCTGTATTGTAACGGATCGTGGTACGAAGTGTTGTAAAAATGAACTAACTCGGTCTATCGGAAAGGGGGGGGGGTTTCTTTGTATATTTCAATAGAATTAGCCCGCCAGATGTAGGTTCGCAAAGCTGCCGCAAGGAGCGCTTTCTACCACAAGGGGGACTGTATCCTGTTCCTGCGTCAGATTAAAAGACAAAAATATGATTTTTTTTTGTATTTATTAAGTAGTGAAATTCAAAATTAATAATTGAACAGTTACTCATTACCAAATTAATAGAGAACTATCCATGTTTTTATTTTATTGATATAGGATATTTTAAACAAATTATTCAGGAATGCAGTCTGCACTACCCAAATTCTGAGGAAAGTGCTTTGTTATGCAGCTCCTGCGTGACGGCCTTTATACATCTTGTTTCTGATACCAACAAAAAGGGAGACTTATCTTTCTTGTGGACCTTATCATTCTATAAAACAATATTTGACCATTATGGAGGGGGAAATTCTTGCCCTAGTTCAGCCACATCAGTTTTACAAGAAACAATAACACATACTATCAGCCTAATTACACCCCAACCATATTCATTCGATGTAGAAAGAGCCTATGTCACCAAAACGTTCTTCATCGGGGTTTACAAGAACGATTACTAGCCTCCAATTATAATTCCTCAATGGGGGGAGGGTACAAATAAGTATACCCTGACGTTATCAATTTTACAATGTTCAATTGCAATTCTAAAAATAAATAAACATTTTCTGTCGAAATTTTGGCAAATTTTCACTTTTGATGAATAAACAACAATAGTAATAAAGAAGCCCATAAAGTTTCTTCAAATAATCTGCGTAGTGTTTTGGGCCAACTCTCTAATCTCCAACTCTCAACTCTGCATTTTCTCACAGGCATCTATTCTCATTAATTTCTTTAAATATACGAAACATTTTAAAATGAAAAAAAAATAAAATAAAAATGAAAGCAAACAAACTTGCTTTAAACATTGCTCTATGAAGTTGGAAATGAGAACTGACAACTTAATAGACGCAATCCGGAAGTGCCGACTAGAAATTTTTTAGTTTCAGAGCCCCTACAGAACGAAAATAACAGTGGTTCAAATTTCGATGTATATATATATATATATATATATATATATATACATGTATATATATATATATATATATATATATATATATATAAAAAATAATATGTACAATATGTATTGTTATGTATAATTCAAATCGGTCTATATATATATATATATATATATATATATATATATATATATATATATATATATATACAGGGTGTTCAAAACTCGATTGACACCCCCCTTTTTTCCCACAATTTTTGAAATTCAAAAACGCAACTTGGTGGGTCTTAACGTGGTCGAATGAACTTTCATTGGACCTAATGCACGACCTCTCAACTTTCTCCAGTTCTTCTCCAGAGACCCTAACTTTGGAATCTCCAATGGAAAGGGGTTATTTTTATGACGGATCATTGTAGAGAATTGAATTTTATGTCGATTTTATATTGGTCATTTTTTCGCTAAAGCGCACCAATGAGTAACAAATTGCCAAAAACCGATAAAACCCTTGTGTTTCGTCACTTTTCTGCCAATAACGTAGAAAGTATGCCTGTAATGAAAAAAGTAGTTAATATAAACGTTGTAGAGGATTACATTTACTTTCCAAAAAGTACCTTTAAATGCCTAAAATGTTAATAGGAATGGAGCAAAACACACTTTTGTTTTTGAAGTTTTCAGAAAAGTTTATTATCAACCTGATCTACGCTTCAGTAAAACTTAATAAACATTTCCTAAACTATTTTTCCTAGTTTTGGATTTAAGAACGTTTGAAGAAAAAATAAAATTCAATTACTTTATAAGGGCATTAAAATAATAAATTTAAAGCAATAGAACTCACCTAATGATTAGAATTTCATCACTAATGGCCTAGATGTGAAGGTACCGTAAAAACAAAAATAAAGAAAAAATCGCCCAACACAAAAAGAATTACTACGAAATTCTAATCATTAGGTGAGTTCTGTTGCTTTAAATTTATTATTTTAATGCCTTTATAAAGTAATTGAATTTTATTTTTTCTTCAAATCCAAAACTAGGTGGAGAAAAAATAGTTTAGGAAATGTTTTTTAAGTTTTACTGAAGCGTAGATCAGGTTGATAATAAACTTTTCTGAAAACTTCAAAAACAAAAGTGTGTTTTGCTCCATTCCTATTAACATTTTAGGCATTTAAAGGTACTTTTTGGAAAGTAAATGTAATCCTCTACAACGTTTATATTAACTACTCTTTTCATTACAGGCATACTTTCTACGTTATTGGCAGAAAAGTGACAAAAAACAGGGGTTTTATCGGTTTTTGGCAATTTGTTACTCATTGGTGCGCATTAGCGAAAAAATGACCGATATAAAATCGACATAAAATTCAATTCTCTACAATATTCCGTCATAAAAATAACCCCTTTCCATTGACGATTCCAGAGTTTGGGTCTCTGGAGAAAGTTGAGGGGTCGTGCATTAGGTCCAATGAAAGTTCATTCGACCACCAAGCTGCGTTTTTAAATTTCAAAAATTGTAGGAAAAAAGGGCGGTGTCAATCGAGTTTTGAACACCCTGTATATAGGGCGATTCAGGACTAAGTAGCCAAACTCTAGTAGGTGATTGTAGACATAATTTCCAACAAAAAAGTTCATTTGAGGTATGGTCCGATTCAGAAAGGAAAAGGAGCTATGTCCAATTTTCAGTTTTTTAACGTAGTTATTTTTTTTAATGAATAAGAAAGGATTGCTCAATAACTACTCAAGATAATTAAATTCTAATTATACCATCAGAAAATAGACAAGATTTCCTTTAAAATAACAGTAATTTAATTCACTAGAACTATTATTAAAACAGCTTTTTGGCGAATCTTTTCCTCAGCCCCCTAACGGACTACATATTCAATACTTACACGAAAACTTCTACATTTAATAAACAATAAATCTATGAAACTGAAGTGGAGGTTTATTGAGGGATAAATTGAATGATTGGCTCCCTTTTCTCAAAAAAATGTTGAAATTTGGTACAAAAATCTTTTGTCTCATTTGAAAGGTCAAGTACATTAACCAGCAGAATCCGTCCACCCGAACAAGGTTTTTGGAGCGAAATTCGCGCGAAAAAAATCGTTACACTTACATCATATGCTTGCAAATACTCGTTTTATAGGTTTTTTTCTTTTCTTTTTTTTATCTTCATAGAATCTCTGTGAAGAGTGCATTTACTTTGAACGCATGTACTATTGCCTTATTTGGCTTATTACATGTACCATTGCCTTATTTGGCATATTTTATAGGTTTCTTGGCCAAGGAAAACCAATGAATCCATTTTTAAGGCGATAGCTTTCCCCGTTTTCGAGAAAACTGGAAAAATAGTTGTCGAATAAAGTTGTTGGTCAGGGTACTTAGAATCATGGGATTCAGTTTATGGTTAAGTTTGGAGTTAAGGAAGGATTAAGGATCCGTTGCAAAAAAAAAAAAAAAAAAAAAAAAAAAAAAAAAAAAATCCCTTTTAAACTTCTTTTCCTGAAAACGGCCTTTTTAGAACTTTCTTTACTGGACTGTATAGGGGAGCTAAACAGCTGCGTATCAAACTCCAGATGTACAAAAGTAATTATATAAATATAAAATTCCATTAAATTTAAATTTTTATTAAATTAATCAGCAATATTTATTTTATCTCCAAATTAATGAAATGAAACCTTTTAACAAGTTGAAATAATTTTTTGAAAGATTGATAAGTATGCTGCGTGTTTATTAACCCAAAATATTTTGGCATCCAACATCGTTTTTTAAGTAAGGAATTTCTTCTCATTAAAAAAATATCATCTGATTTGAAATGAGGTGATTCAAACACTATAATTAGGAATTCTTCCAGTATTTTCCTTTTTTTCCATGCATTTAAGAGATCATGAGAATAAGGAAAACAGAATTTTGGTAATACCAATTAGAGCGGGAAACTTGTAAGACCTTCGCTTAAAAGATTTCTCAAAATAAAGCTGATTTACATTTTACCGAAAGGGTTAAAGATAATAAAAAAATCAATATAAATCATAAGATTCTTGCCTTAAGTGGTTCCTGGGGACATTGTGAACCTCTTTGTAGACCATGTGAAGCCGAACGGTGTCAGAGTGGCTGTCTGTTTTGATGCTCCAACCTTGCTTGTCACGGTCATAGCACTGGGTCATACCCTGGACCGCAATACCCATGGCATTTGAAGCATTGGATGGCTGTTGGACCAGAATGTTGGAAATCACTTCACTTAAAGTGTTAGCGAGGATCATTTCCAGGTGCACTCTTATTGCTCCCTGTAAGAGTAAAATATATTTCTAAATGTTTTTATTTATTTACAGAAATATTACAGTCTCCAATCATATGTATTATGTAATTTGATATAGGTAGCTTGACCACGCGTCAGGTGTCCCCGTTGTCAGCCGAATACCTTCCTTGTTAGGAAGGATTCTAGGATGACTTTGAGTTTACCTTACGCCATCCAATCACTCCCTTACTCCCTGCGACTAGCCGGGAGGATTGGAGGTAAATGTGGCATTACCTGTGATATACTGAGCAGAGAAAATATGTATCTATATCTCTCCCGAGTTGTTATATTTAAATATAATTACATTTTGGACATACTGTAGGTTCATTTCAATGAGGAAGATGAATCTGGGATTTTTTTGTCTTACGGCGCATTGACATCTGGGATAAAGGAATTTTCTCAGCGAGCCGTGAGATGAGAAAATTCTTGCCGCCGGTGGGAATCGAACCCACCATCTCCCGCATAAGAAACTAAGGCGTTAGTTACTAAACCACGGGGAGACCCTTGGGATGTGTTATTTAAAGAATGCCAGCCTTTTGTAGCCGGAAAAGACTACCTATGTCCTTTTTTGATGACAAAACATAAAAATGGGAATCTAACTTATTTTGTCGTACCTAGAAGGATAAATTTCTCTCCCAAACAGTTTCTGCTCCAAAAGCATAGTAAGATTTAAAATCTACAATATACAATGGCTTACAATGAATATAAGTCTCCTTATTCTGAGATTTTTTTTACTCAAGGAATCAGATAAGATCAATTTAAATACAATATATTTATACTGGATGATATTACAGAAACAACCAAAAGTGATTAATTTTCTTAGCATTCAACTTTGTATTCAAATGTTAAAATATTCTTCATTTTTTGAGATACAGTGTTAATCCAACTCTTCTCAATGTTCAATTCACATTCCTAGATTGACATTTTCAATATTTCGGGATCATGACTGATGTGTTTTTGATGTTGGATGACTTGTTATATCAACACGCTACTCTCAAAAACATATTCAGTCATGGGGAATTCAGTCGCACAGAGAAAACTCTCAAAAAGGATGTCAATCTTAATGTGTTATTGATTTATTTTCAAATATGTTTCCCCAATGTCCATATGACAAACTTTTACAAGTTATTGTTAATTTTTCATCATACACCAAAAATTGTAGAAAAATGATATTAAGTTTAAGGTAAACATTAAATTGTCTTAGTATTTTTTAAATTGCAAGCAGATTTTAATAGGCTGATTATATCTTGAGAATACTGGAATTAAACTTTCAGATTAATTTCATTGCTTGCCTGCCTTATCGTAAATGTGAATTCTCTAAAAATATTTTACTTTGGCGAAATCAATTGCCTTCCTCTGTTTAAGGTAAATTAGACAAATAAAATCGATCTAATTTAATCGTAAAATCATTTCAATATAACAAATGTAAATCAAGGTGGCTCAATGTTTAGTTATAGTTTCTGGGCACAAGGTACCATAGTTTTAAAAATTTAATTCCTGTCTAGGCTAGATTGACTTTCGCAACAATTGGTTTCTTGAAAGCAGTCCTTACTTTACATGGTTTTTAGGTGGGATGGTGACCAGTAGATAGCCTTCTACTAATTTCCAGTAGGTAAAAAGATAATAACAATTAAAAAAAAATCACACTGGGCATATGGATATTACAAAAAAGGACTAAACATGGTGCAGTTTTCTCATAACACCTTTTGATCTTTATATCCAAGAATGTGTCGTTCTTGTATTTACTAAGACTATAATTTTTAATGAATTACCTTGTAGACAAGATCAGAAAACCTGGATCTAGGATGCCAACCATAGCTCTTGCCATCTGAGTCTGAGACATCATCCACAACTCCTGACTCTACTCTCCGGTCTCCATCACCTAATGCCACGCTGTACCGCACCCTGCATTGGTGGTCAAAACCTGTGCAACGATTCAGGTAGAACGAGACTCTCCCCTCAGCTGGATCGGCACAAAAAACACAAATCGAAACAATATAACAATAATGTTCGTACAATGATAGAAGTGTCTAAAATCAAATTGACAAGTCACTAAGACCAATCAAATTAAATAAAAAATATCTAAAATTAAGATAAAATCAGATAAGTTAGTTCATAACTTTTTAATAATTTAAATAGTTTAAGTTCTTTTTTATAAAGAACAATTACTTTCTACCTTATTTTTTTTACCGGCGCTTCGACAACTAGGCCATTAGCGCCAACATCCAGGGAGCAGCGAGGAATTTTCCCAACGAGCCGTGGGATGAGAAAATTTTTGCCGCCGGTGGTGATCGAACCCACCATCTCCCGCTTATGAATCCGCGGCGCTAGCCACTAGAACACGGGAGACCCCTCTACCTTATTATGAAAATAAAAAGGAAAAAGATTGTATTTTAATTCTAGGTTTTGAATTTTATGTTTAAAATACATTTAAAACTGGTTTTAGAGAGTTAAAATCAGCAATTTGTTCAAATTGAGGAGACGAAAGTTGAACAACGCCTTACTTATGCCCTAATTTACAGCAGCTGCAGCTGATTTTAGCTGTCTTTCTGTGATACAACTTTTAATTAGGAGCAGGTCAATAGTTTCTTAAACTGTGTTGTTCTTGTTTTAATAAAGGATTAAAAGATCTTGAGTTCTACATACCATCAGAACTAAAGTCTATAAGTAAGATAAGATGGTGAAAAGTGCTCCCAGAGATATCGATTTCGGAGTGTGACCACTTGAAAGGTAAACTAAAATACTCAGTCATGCAAATTTTTAGCCTTCTGGAGGTCATATTAGTGGCACAATAAATTATTCTTGTATCTATTTTATTTTTTTAATGTCTCAATTTTTCTCCAAAAAATCTAAAAAAAAAAAAAAAAATAGAGGTGTAAATTATAAACGTTAATAACCATGATTTTTAAGAAATATTTGGCGTGAAATTCGATTTTTCGGAATAGTTTTATTTTCAAATGAATTATTTAAATACGAGGATATTATTTGGCCAACTTCTAAATAGCATTTTTTAAATAATTTTTCCCGTACTTTCGAATACTGTGGTGGACAAAATCATTTTCAGAGCGGAAAATGCTCAAAAATCGATAAAACCGTTTTTTCTGTATTTTTTTTTTTTTTTTTTTTTTTTTTTTTTTTTTTTTTTTTTTTTTTTTTTAGACATAACCTTAAATTTAAGCTGGCTAATTCACCCAAACATACTAAAAAATCCTTGTTTGAAATTGTTTTTTTTTTCATAGTAATTACATATTACACAATTTAGATTAACTGAAAATTCGAAAAAGTATAAACCGAATTCTATTGGATGCGCTGGTATTCTACGCCATAGTTGCGACTGTGCTAACAGATTCCGTACAGTCTATATTGTATTTAATGTAATTAATATGAATAAACAATTTCTAAGGGGGTTTGTAGTATGTTTGGGTGAATTAGGCAGCTTACTTTTAAGGTTATGTCTAAAAAAAAACAAAAAAAACGGTTTTATCGATTTTTGAGCATTTCGATTATCGAATTTCGCGGCAAATATTTAAAAAAAAAATCATTGTTATTAACGTTTATAATTTACACCTCTATGATTTTTTTTTAGATTTTATGGAGAAAAATTACGTCAGTAAAAAAATAAAATAGATACAAAACATTCTAATTTATTGTGCCACTAATATGACCTCCAGAAGGTTAATAATTTGCATGACTGAGTATTTTTAGGTTACCTTTCAAATGGTCAAACTCGGAAATCCATATCGCCGGGAGCACTTTTCACCATCTTATCTTACTATAAACTTTGTTCTGGAATCCTGAAGTTATAAAGTATACCAGGGACAAAATATTGGTTAAGTTATTATTAAATTGGATTTAGATTAGATTTTGATTTATTTATGTAGTTGAATGCTTTTTATTTTTGTTTGTTATTAGTTTATATTAATCTGTTAAATGGTTGGTGTTATTGTCATAAATATTTCGTAACCACTCGCCCCAACTATAGGGCAATGCCCTAAACACATCTGAACAAAATATTAACAGAAGATATATGAATGCTACATTTTTTAAATCTTATTAACATTTGTTTACAAATAATGAGTACATTTTACGTATACCCTCGAACAGAAGACGGCTGTATGGAGCACACAGGAGACTAAGCTAGGGTACAAAACTGAGAAACTGGACAGTTACTTCTCGTCCTTAACAAACATGTATTTCCTTATGTAATTTCATAAATAATGGAAAATCATGTGGCCAGATTTGTAAAAAAAAAAAAATACAAAAAAAAAGTTATGCCTAGGAATATGTAAAAAAAAAATCAATAATTGTAATAAGGAAAACTATTATAACAATTAAAAGAAATAAAAAATTATGTCTTCTAAAAATTATTATAAAAGAATTTAATTTTTTAAAAATGAAATGTTTTGTAGCTTAAATAATAATAATAAGATACATTGAATTGAAGTTGTTTTTAAGTTTTTGTTTCTTTTGACGAAATATTCAATCGACAATAGTTTGTCACTTCATAGATACTAATTGTTATTCTTTTCAGATTTTTGTAAGCATTCATAAAGGAAATAATGTTTTCCGGAATATTAGCAAATACTCAATAGTTTTTATCTCCTCTACTTGTGAATGAGAGCATTAGGGACCTTTTTTGATCTTAAAATATTTACACCTTATATAATAATTTAATAAATAGAAAAATATATTACTATTTACATTTTTTGTTATTTATATTCTATATAACACCTTAATAAATAGGAAAAATAAATTTGTATTTAATTATTTTTGATCTTATGTTATGAGCGCCTTATAAACTACCTTAAGTAGGAGAAGAAATTCAATTAGTCAAATGGTTAAATTTAAAATATTTTCTAAAAGTTGTTTATATGTGAATAATTGTAAATACGAACATATTGCAAGGTTTTACAAGCATATCTTCAGCTAAAATATTTAATTTCCTCTTACTACAATTTATTTGTACAATGTGATATATACAAAGTAGCAAATGGCAAAAAAATGAATACACTTATAATTATATTTACTTTTTTTTTTTTTAAATTATAAGTATTAGAAACCTAAAGAGACCATACCACAGTTTACCTAAAATTATGATTCCTTTTGGTATCTTTAGTTTTATTAATTATAGAAGACTTGATGCAAATATGCTCTTTATTCTTAAACTAAACACCTCATTATTACTGAAAGGGCTAACCAATAGTACACAGTAGTACATATGTCATCAGAATGTATTATTTTTTCAACATCACATTCACTGTGTGTATATTATATTATAAATCCTATTGTCAATAGAACCAGGATATTTCAAACAAAAATAAAATTTTGACAAACTTTTCCTAACCTGTGTTATAAATAACATTAAAAACTTTAACTGAGCATACTTTTTTATATTTAATAAATTTTCTTTTAATTTCTCATGTTTTCTTTTTCGAATTTAATCAGCAAGGTTAGTATAGATTTTTTAATTGTTTTTGCATTTAATTGATAGCTATGGAGTATTTAATTTATTTTTTGATATCAGTAATAGTATCCTTGAAATGTTATGTAAGCCCCTCTGCGTCCCTGCTTTGAAAATCATTATGCCAAGGTGGTCTGGTGGAGTAATTTCACTGAATTATAATATTGTCACTAATGAGGAATGCAGAGGCTTACGAAAAATGTCTATATGGTCTATTTTATGTTAAAGTATCATTAGAAGTGCCACCTTTTTTTTTTTTTTACTCTTTGCTATTTTAGTGAAAACAGAATAAAATTAATATAATAAACTTGTGTCATGACCACTTAAGTTCAAATACTTGTTCAAGAAATGCTGTAAATGGATAAAGTTTAATAAATTATAATAATATTGGTGTTAGCACTGAAAACTAGTGTATATTCATTTTTCTTACCAGTTCGCCTGTAACTTTTACTCAATTGACAGAAATGCAACTATGATATGTGGCTTTTCATGGAATATACATGCAGAAATGCTGCTAATGCCAAATTGTTGGCTGCTAAATAAATAAAAGCCAATATAAACAAAAATAAAGAAAAAAGAAGCATGCACCAATCACAATCGTGGTAGTGCTAAAACATGCAAATATAGTTTTCTCTCATTTATTTGCACATGTAATGAACTAAGTACTCTAAATGCCGATTTTTTAAATGTATGTATTGCCACAGTATTGTGTTTTTATTATTTCACATTTATTTTTCATGATTTGGATGAAGAATGTTTCGTTTATGAAGCGACCTCTGAACTAAAATAAACAAAATGATGCAATCTGTAAAAAGAAAAAAAAGAAAGACCCACTTTCTTTGAGAGAAATCATTCCAGCTACGTATCTTTCCCCGGAAAGGTAATTATTTGGATCTCTGTAGATTTGTGGTAGGAGGGAGGGTCCTGAAAATACAGAAAGGATGTATCCAAATATCTTTTACGTTTCAAATCAGAATAATATACCTCTTACTTATGTCTTGAGAGTTATTTTAGAACTCATTAAGATAAAGAAGTTGGGTCATCTGGTGAGGGTAATAATTGTGACTGCGTGATATTTCAGATGTACTATGCCATAAAATGGTTCATCATAGTGAAGAAAATACTAATAGGAAATAATAATGATAAATTATTACCTAAAAATATTTATTATGAAAGATTAATCAACTAGTTCAATAAATACTTTTTTGAGTTGATTGCTAGGAGTTTGTTGCCTAAGCATAACTTAATACTGCAGTAAATACTCACTCTTCTGGCCCTAAGCAGACACAACAGAATCCCAATATTGCCTGTATTGAGTACCACAATATTAAATTATGAACAGAGCACACGGCTTTTTCCAAAAGCAGTTTTACTCAATATGATTTATTCTAAAGTATTAGAAATGCTGCCCCTTAAATGTTTTGCCTTTAAAGAAGCATTTTATTGTTATTTTTTTTTTAAATCCCTGCAAAATATGTGAGGCTACCATTTTTTAAATCTTTATTTTTAAGAAAACGTGACCAAACCTACCAATTTGCACTCTAGTGTGTTACCTATTACACTACCGGGCTTTATATCACAGCATGACAAGTTAATTCATTTGATGCCACCAAAGGTTCAGTTAGAAGGTTTAGCATCATATTTATAAGAAGCCAGGCAACGTTATTCCTATATTTATGAGAGGAAGAGTAGGTACTGGGATTCAAATTTACAGAACCGATGCATAATATAAATAATGCTATTACCTCACCAGTGACTTAGTTTTGATATCTTCATTTTTTAAATATTTCAGTTTGCAAAGAAGTACCTACTCTGAGCCTTATATGTATAACAATAGCATTTTCTCGCTTCAGATAAATATGAGTATATACCAAGTTTCGGAAGCCTAATTGTGGTTTGCCCGCTGAAACTTTACATTTAGGAAATTCCTTAACACGTTAACTGCCACAATATTTTCAGGGATTTTGAGTGAATCTTGGGCTGAGTCAAACTCAAGAGCATTCAAGGTCCAATCAACCAAATTAGATGTTTTCTCATAGTCCAGAGCCAAGCGTAATTAAGGGTAGAAGCACACGTACAGCGGAGCGCAGCGTTTTGGAGCGCCAGAATCAATTCCATGCAATCCAATGGGTCCGTGCACACAAACAGCGTAGCGTTTTACTTTGGAACAAACTCGTTTGTTTTTTCGAGCGTTGGGAGTGCGCGATCCCACAGTAATTGTTGGACATATGGGGGAAATAAACCTATATTTTGGATTTTGGTTGTATTGTTAGTACCAAATACGCTCTTTTCAATTGAGCAGATTGAGGTTTAGCCATGATATTACATTGGATTTTACATAAAACCAATGTGATGATATGCATTGGTATTATATAAGCCTGCATATAACCAGGCAAAAGCCTGGTTATAATTGCTATTTCGAAAAGAACCTTGGCTTTTAAATTGGTTGTGAACTCTTTGTCACTTTCATGTTGGTCTCTTACTTCATTGTATAAATTATTCTTGCTTCCAGTACATATTAATTATAATAAAATAAAAACTGGCAACAAAAGTTTTTTAAAAATTCCCTACTTTCTTTTAATAACGAGCAAAAAATAATGCTATTTAATTGAATTCGCAAATCGCCGGTATTTGTCGGGAAAAATACCGGAAATTTGCTAATTCAATTAAATGGCATTCTTTTCTGCTCGATGTAAAAAAAAAAAAAAAATAAATAGCACCTAGGCATTTGGGGTGTTTTTTAAATATTTTAGTGTAAAATGGTGGGTTTTAAGGTCCTATGGACACCTAGTAGACCAAGGTAAATGCAGAAGACATTTTTCGTTGTTTTAGGTTTTTTTTTACATGAAATGTTCTCAACAAAACAAAATTTCGGGGGGGGGGGCTGCAGCCTCCCCTTGTATACGCCCATGATTTCAATTATCTGACTCAGACGAATGCTTGATGGCTTATTGCTACTAATATTCAGAACAAGAGAAGAGCAACTTAAGATGATTATTTTTATTAATGTTTCAAAATAGCTTTTCAAAGAGTATACATTTTGTTTAAGGAAACATTTGCTAGCTCAGTCTTTAGGATACCAAAAATTTCAGAATACGTTATTCTAAAATTTAAATTTGAATAGTCTATTTATTAACTTAAACATGTTCAAGTGTTACGAGTCACTTCATATTTACACAATATGTACAACGTCAATGTTTAAATTTATTTATTTTTAAGGACAGGCTGACAAAGCAATATATAAATATATCACAATTTTAAGAATAACTCTAATTCACATAATTCAGATATTTTTGTCGTGGGCCTCAGAGCTCCTTACTGTGATTTTTGAGGGTTTTAGTCATTTGTGAAAGTTATAAAATAGATTTACCGAAGTTGTAAGGACTGGCAGCTGCAGCACTGGTCGAGGGGTCAGGGCTCACTGACCGATGGGAGGATGATTTACCAGAGCTTTTTGGGCTACGTCGAGGTGAAAGTCTCTCCCCTGAAAATAATTATTATCTTTGATGAATTATACATACGACAACTAACAAATTAATTGTCCTTCAGGTGCTGTCCAATGATGTTTATATATATAAAAATAAAATTAAAACTAAAATAAGCCTTTTTTATCGCTAGAATGACATTAGGGAGGGTGCAGAGTTTTGCCAGATGGTTTGGGTTATGGTGGATGCTCACTTTAAAGAATAAATTAAGTTTCTTATTATAAAATTTGAAGTGAAATAAGTGAAGTTTATTCACAATTGAAAACAAAATATGTAAACCCTAGTTAAAAAACTTGCCTCAGGTTATTAATTATGTCGATTTCTGAACTTTACTAAGCGGAAGTAACTAACTACAAAGGCAAATGCACCTTCGGGACACATGTTTTTCATCCTAATTCCAAGTGAAAATGGTCATAAAGTTTAATACTAAAAGGCCATTAAACTTTCGAATTTCTCTCCTTGCCAATTATTTACAAAATATCATTCTGAATGATCTACGAGCGACTCATTCCAATTGGGGAGCGAGTTATCGGACCGTTTCAATGTGGGTTTCTAAGGGGGAGTCTACTACGAATCAAGTATTTACTCTCCTCTTGATACTAAAAAAAAAAAAAAATCCCAAAAAACAGAGTGTATAAGCAAGAAAATATTGTCCATTTCATCCGTATGGGAAGACTCAGATGTGCTGGCTGTCTGAGTTCGATGGGCTGAACCAAAGGCTCTGCTGGAAGGTTTGGCTTGCACACGATCGAGACGGCTAACTACGGGTGATTCACGGAGGTCCTGGCCTAGGAATGAGTTACGCGCCAATAAAGTAAGTAAGTAAATTGCACCGATTTGATTTTTAAACGAACATAATACGCCCTCTAGACGTCTGTCTCTATGAAGCTCAATAATTCTTAGAGTTTCGTCAGTTTCCATGAGATAATCATTTCTAGCTTACGAATAAGCTTTAACTGTAGCAAGTCTTCTATCTCATGTGCAATACGTCGGAGCATGCGGATTTGAAATGACTGTGCAATTCATGTAATACTGTTATTGATGGTCCCCATGAATCCTAGCTTCCGCACTACTCTGCTTCCTTCCTTCCGGATAGACAGTTGCTCCGTCAATTAAAGCATCACATCAAATTTCAGTAGTTTCCAGCCTTCCGTTTTCCATCATATATTGGGACGGGGTGTACGATTCCACACCCCAGAAGAGACTGGTGTATCATGTCTTGCCAGTTTTCCCTTCACGAGTGCTTGTGCTGTTTTCTAATGTCTTTCTTTCTACAGGAAATTAATCAATGAACTACTAAATTGGCATAAGCGCGTAAATATGTAGAAATATTGTTGTAAAGTTTGTTGACAAAACTGGTGGTGGGGAGTTTCAGGTGGAACTATAATTTGAGGCACGCTGTTACCTACAGGAATTTCAATAAAATCTTCCTTTTTTAAACATTGCGGTAATTCCCGAATCTTAAAATATCTGCCAACATGCACAATACGGATACCAATGGATGGACAATACGAAGGATTTGGAGATTTAAGGTTGATAGAACTTGAGGAAGGTATAGTAGAGGTTTGGGCGGGAGACGCGCGGGCGCTAGTGGAATAAGCAAGTCATGTCTGCGATCTACAGGAAGAAAGATTAACTAACGAGAGGGGAGGCTGCTACCTATCGATATAATCGGGAAGATTATAGCACAGCGCTGCCAGACGGTAGATGTGAGAACTCCAAGCCCCCTCCTTCCCATCTTCCTGAAGGATAGATAACTATTATTTGAAGCTTTTCGGGTGAAATCCGCGAGGGCGGGGTTTGATTAGCAGCTTGTTGCTTTTTTCCCCCTTTCTTAGCATGTTTCTTACCTCTAGAAAGGATGAAAAACCCACTTATGTAGTCGGTCGGCCCGACTTCACCCATTGGAAAACTTGCCTTTCAAATTTATATGTATATGTATATATATATATATATATATATATATGTATATATATACATATATATATATATATGTATATATATATATATATACATATATATATATATATATATATATATATATATATATATATATATATAATATGTAATATATTTATGAGTGCGTGAGTTTATATTACGCAAACAGTTTAATAACGGGTGAGCAGTTTTGGGCAATTCATATCGTTTATTTGTTTGTGTTATAATACGCCGCACAGTGGGGCAAACGTGGAAAAAATAACAACTCCAAAATGCAATGTCCATTTCTGAAGTTAATGTTTACGGTGTAATCTTTGATTAGTCAAAGAATGAAACCCTATTTGCTTGTTCCATGCAAAAACATTTTAAAAGCTGAAGTTATCATTCGTCTTCTTCTGTTGTAAGATTATTCCACTTTTTTTAAACATTATGCTAAGCTTGTTGAACCAGATTTGATCGGTGCTTTTCATCCATTAAGTATGTATTTGTATTTTATAGGTGTATGGAATATTTTGGCAAAATAATGATTTCTATATAGTGTAGTATGTAAAACAATTTTCCATTTAAAAACGGATGTCAAATTTGTTTTTAACACATTAAAAACCCCTATATCCAAATTTTGTTAAAGATTCAAAGACCCGGCCATATTTCAAAGAACATTTACCCGATTCAAACCAAATTTGGAGGGTCGATAAAGGCTCTAAAGACATTTTCTTCCAATTGGCGTGACTGCAAATCGTTGTCGTTACGGAGCTCCTAACATAAATTAAATATTTTTTTCCAATCTTCTTATTTTATAATTCAAATTCACCAGAAAATCTATTAAAAAAGTTTATGTGTAATAGTGTCCTTAAATATTATTTTTTTCTAGCTCCGTATAAGCTATGGATCCGGAGCCCAGGGCAAAACAAGGCACTACGGCTATGCAACGAAATCGGCAGCGAATGTGTTAAGATGGCGGCAATTGATGTAGGACCTGGATGGGTCAGAAAATATATTACTATAAGTTAATTTTCCCCCCTTTTAGTTGCTATTGTTAGTAACGTAAAAAAATCTCGCCTGATATTAAAAAACAATAATTATTTTTCGTTAATTCGGTTTTATTATAATTTTTATTCTTTGTATTTTTATAATAGGGGAACCAGAAATACAACCCTCCCAATTAAATAACCCATTCACAAACGAACTCAGGAAGTGTTCATTAAAAACCTCGGAAGTCGTGCTGATTTTGTACGACAGGGATATGGTTCTTCAAATACAGGAAACACCTCCAGATTTTTTGCTCATCCATCTTTGACATCAGAAATAACAAAAATCAATGATAATTCAATTTGTAAATTTTCAGCCATTCTTGAGGTTATAACCAGGCAACATGTAAATGACCCAATGAATTTTGTGTTGTACACGCAAGAGACGGGAGAATTGGCTATTCAACTGTAGCCGTGGTACTATATGCCCTCTATAGTACACGTGGTTTTACTCCATGGTGCCGAGATAAAACCAACAGCAGCTCTTCCGATCGGACAGCTTTCTGACGAAGACCAGGAGAGCAGAAATAAAGATTACAAAATCGTCAGGCTAATTAACTACGCTAGAATAGATTCTCGATTTTCTACGAATGAGAATGTGATCCAAAGGATGTTAGAATCATCTTACCCATTTATTTTTAGTATGCAACTTCAACCGAGATTTCAGTAAGTGCAGAATCCTCAGAATTATTGGTTTCATAAACTCATGTATTATCATTAGTATTACCTGTTGATCGTTCGGCTTTACTTCGATATATATATATATATATATATATATATATATATATATATATATATATATATATATTTAACAAAATACCTCCGTTTTTGTTTATAGGGCGATTTCCCCATGCATTATAAAAAACATTTTAAATAATAATAATAGATATTTTTTTATTAGGTCTTGACGTCCAACTACCACATGAAAAAAAAAACACGTAATCCATCTAGTGGAATTTGAAACAGGTAATGGGTGACACAGAAAAACGGAAATGTTTGAAAATAGTTGTGGCAGCCATGGGCCATGGGGTGGTAGCACTGCGGGTTCGTTACAGTTAGATACTAGACAGTCTGAAATTTCAGTAATCATGGATTAGTGGAATGGAAAACAGTGCGCGTTAGTCATAAAAATATTTTTTAAGAACAATGATAGTTTGCTAGCGGCCTGTAGGGAGTTGCTGTTCCCTGAAACCAGTAACTTCTTGGTCGTTCTGTTGGTTCTTCTTGAGGGCAGATCCAGTCTCTTCAGAGTTTTTAATCCAACTCATCATTGTTTTTTAAAAAAAATTATGACTAACGCGCGCTGTTTTCCATTCCACCGATCCAGAATTACTGAAATGGCAGACTGTCACCTGCCCAAGGCTGCCAATACTCACTTTAAGCACTCCCGTTTTTCTGTGTCACCCTGTATTTTCGAGTCCCTTTCGGGGAAGCAGAATGACCACTCCAGCTTTTTATATCACACCAAAATTATGGACTAAATGGAAACAATCTTGCAGAATCTTTGACAGATCAAAGATGCCTCAGACAGATGTTGTTTAGCCTCAGAAGGCTAAACAATGACATCCTCCCCTCCATGAGTTGATGTTGTAAGAGGAGTTCCGCTTATTGGCAAAGGCTTCTTCTTTCTTAAAGGGGATACCAAGTTAAAAAATAGTTTTTGAACTGTGTCAAAGCGAATCCAGATAGATTTTATATCTTGAAGAATGTTTGGAAGCCGAATAAGAAGTTGAAACTTAAAGGAGCGGCATTGTCTGAGAGTGGAAGTTGGCTCGACTTCGAAAACTATTCCAAGCGTCGCTTCTATTATGTCACACATGGTGAATATCTCTACCTTAGTTCCTGATGGGAAAAATTATTCATAGCTTTAACTTTTTCAAAAAAAGTTTCTAACTATACAGCTCCTCATTTGCCCCAATAACATTTTATTTCCTTGTCTACTCAATTGATATTCACAAAAATCGACTGTAATCACATTTTAGCAAATTCCGAAGGAATGGAGCTTTGAGTTTCTTATTAACGTTGCAGACTGCATCTCACATAAATTGGCAATATGGGGAACTAAAAAGTAGGTAATATGTACTCGCTCATAATAGCTTTAGTTTTCCAAATCTAAACACCTTATTATTCTTTTCGACATTCATCATCACGACACACACACACTCCTTTGTGTCCTTCCTAGGCTTTTTGTCCTGTTGTGCTAGTCCCAAATAGGTTAACTTTACCTTAAGGTGATAAATTTCAGGTATTGTCTAACTTCAGTTGACCTCCTGATTTCATCTGCATTCAGACTTCCAAAATGTTGAGTACATAGTGTCCTTGACACCTGTACACTATCTACTTTGGGTAACATTTTTTGAAGGTATATGAGCATACTTTGTTTTATGGGATGTTGGAGTTGAGGATTTTGGAATGCAAACTACCATGATTTGGAATGTTTAGAACGAAACACCAATACATTGTTGAACACAGTCTTCTCCGACTAAGATCGAAATTTGAACTTTCTTCTAAAACATTTATTTGTATTTTTATATTTGTTGATAAAATTATATATTTTTTTGAGAGGAGATCGTTGACCGTTGATGATGCAAGGTAGGGATTGTCGGGGCTTGGTCACAGCTTCTTAATAAAAACAACATTATATATTTTTTGTAATACTTCCTCTACTTCAAGCATAACCAATGTTATATACCTTAGTTTTGATTAATATTAGACGTGTGAAAAATATTAGAAAAAAAAGCGACGTGTCTGAGTGGCCGAAACAAAGGCTCTAGTTTTTTCCACATTTCTCAAAAACGGTAAAATATTTCGCATTATAAACGGCTTCATTAGATTACCTAGAGAAATATGTTTATTAAAAGTGCACCTGGAAGCCTATTAACGTTAAACCGTAAGCACTACGAAGAGTTCGCGTAAATGTCGCTGCAAAACAGTGTCCCGAAGGGCGGATTCTGCCGGTTAACGATCTCGACTTTTCGTTTTTGACAAAAAAATTGTTGGTCAAATTTAATGAAAATTCGTTAATTTTTGTAGATTATTTATTACATATTTTCCCTTGTGAACTAAAGGACTGGCAAAAACGTAAGGAGGAAGTGGGTTAGATCAGCTATCAAACTACAATGTCGGTTTCTACTAATAGGCTGACTAATAATTGCGATTTATATTCAGGAATCATTTAAAACCTTAACATTTTATAATGGATTTTTTAAAAGGAAACGAAATTTGTAGCATGAATAGCTTGGTAGCAATATATTATGTGTTTCCATTCTATGCTTTTCAAATCACACTAGGAATAAGGATTACATGGAAGCACGCTAAAATGACGTTGCAGTTGGACTTTTAATTCCTTTACTCATAAATGTCTTGGTTGATTCAGTCAAATGAATCCTTGATTTTTAGTTTTTTTGTAGGGGCGTCGGGGGCATAATAATGGTTAGAAGTTCTCGATTCACAAGGTAAGATCTTGGGGAATTGAAAGCTGGTTTAGTGGATAGGTGATCTTCTAACTAAATGAAGACCTTCGGCGTAAACGTTGCACCTAAGTCCTCACCCCCCTCCATCCTTTATCTCAAATATATCGTGCCATGTATTTTCGAGGACATGGGGAGCATACGTTTTCTCTTTTCTCAACGATAAGGGACTTAGAATGCAATTAAGTCATGATGTTGTTGATTTGAACTCAGAGACATATTATAATTTAGTACTCTTGTTCTATTTACAAGTCAATATTTGTAAAACAGCCGATTGATAGGAGCATTACTGTACAGGTCACAAACAATGAGAAATCATTACAAATTAAAGTCAGAGTGAAACCATTTTTTTCAAACTGGCTTACACGTCTTGCATTCCCCTGCAGTGTTTATCCTCTGCTCGTTGTATTCTCCCCAGCTTCGTCAGACAATATTTTCTTTTAATCCAGGTAGCAAGCAGGTAAATCATAAAAATTAAAACGCGAAGAAGGCGAAGAAATGCAAATGAAAACTAATTGCCTCGATTATAACAGGCGTATATAAGGTCCACAAGTGGAGGTAACGTGGTTGGGGGAGGTTACCTAATTCTGCTTTAATTTCTAGGTCATTTGTGAATGGAATGTTCAAAGGAATCGTGTGAATGTGCTCATTCAAAACTGAAGCCAGCCGGAGATTTGAGATGAAGGGGAAAAGTGTAGAAAATCCAGTTGTCGGAATGTCTTGTTGTTGAGTGGTGTGAGGTAATTCTTGTTCCTATTGGTTGACTAAAATGTGTCACGTCTGCCAGACAACTGGTGGTGTGGCGTCGTTCAACAGAGGATTGTCATGATATTTGAGAGAGTAAAGAATTTGATGTGACGTCGTTTCATAAATTGAGGTACTGTCTGAAAGAGTTTATGTGTGTCTGTGCCCTTGAGTTTTCTGTGGGGGGTGCTGCGTTTGATTGTTTTGATTACTCGGTTCTAAAAGGACTCTGGTATTTGGAGCATGAATGGGACCACAAACCAAAAGAGAGGAGAGATACAGAACCCAATTAGTAAAAAAGAGAAATAATAATTATGCACGATGGGGAGGGCACGATGAAAACGACGTAAATAGAAAAACGCGCAGAAACGCAAAAGAAAGCCAAGTGCTTGGAATAAAACAGGCGTGTACAAGGGCCACAGGTGGAGGGAGGATGGTGGTTACCTTATTCTGAATGATTGCTTTTGAAAGCGGGATGTGAAAGGAATGCCATGTAAAGGTGTGACACAGCGAAGGGAAGAAAGGGAAGAAAGGGGAAGCAGGTCAGTTAATCAGTCTTACGTGTCATGGGTTCGGTGTTGGTTGAGTACTAGCCTTTTTCCTATTTTTTGACTAAAATGTTTTATGCTATGCCCTGGTCGTCCTAGTGGTGTTATGTTGTCAAAGAGTGGATTTTCGTGATACTTGAGTCCGTCAAAGAATTTTATGTGACGTTTTATAAATTCTGAAACTGTCGGGGTTATTAACAGTTTATATATGTCTGGGGCCTTGAATTTCTAGTGGGAAGTGCTCTGTGTGATTGTTTTGAGTATTCTGTTCCAAAAAGACTGTAGTGTTTTGAATATTGTTGGTTCAGAAACTGAAAGAGTAATGTGCCTCAGAGTAGTGCTGGCCGTAAGACTCCTATGTAAATGAGTAAATTCAGTCTGAGTGATTGATTTGATGAATTGAGTAGATATACAAGATAACGAGCTTCTTCCAAGGCAGCCAGCTGGACTCATAGAGTGATAGCATTTGGTTCCGCTCCGTCCACACTCACTTTGTTGTCCTCATCATTCGTTCTTAGTCCAATCAGCTGCATAATCCTGTCAGTAAATAAAAAAAGTCACACGATGAAGCCGGAGAAGAGGCCGGCGAAATATAACTAGCTGAAGAATACCTATGTCAGTCCTATGGGGAAGAATGTCGGATTGTTGAAATAGGAAAAAATACCAGGGAGATGAGGGGAGGGGGTTCTGCAGTTCTATAAGCAGAACACTGAAAAGATCCATTGAAACTCTTAACTATGTAGAAACATATTGAAAATTACATTACCACCATTAAACAGATCATTTTTATATATATTTGCATTTACTATTCATGTTCGGAGCTAATGCCCTAGATGTCGAAGCGCCCAGCATGTTGAACTATCCATGATTTTAATTTTTTCTGTCTGAGATCGCAGTTGAATATGCGTTTGTTGATAAGTGAGATATTAAGATTGTTAAAAAAAATATTATTAAGGTTGTTAAACGTATTCCATTAAAGTTTAGACAAATAATTCTTATGGTAGAAAAAATGTTAGTTTGTAAAAAAGTTATATCTAATGCTAAAAATATACAATCAAAAAGAAGTGAAATATTGCAGTGTATGTTGTGGACATGAGAATTTATCACATAAGAAGCGTATTTTTTTTTGCTCTACAAATAAAATTGCGCAATGAAATAATATTTTTCATAAAACTATTCGTTGATGGGTATTGTGTTTTCATAAGCTGGTGTATGTCAAATTATGATTTGCAGAAGCAAGAAAGTGTGCCAAATAATGAATGTGCTTGAAATATCATTTTTTTTTGTGAAAATTAAAGATACTTATATTTTTTTAAATATGCATTTTGATTCGGATGGCCTTGGTGTAGTCTAAATTGCATTTAGCTGTGATATCCATAAAGTATATATTTTTGGCATTCCTTTTTCGTGAGGAATAACGTTGGCTATAATTAATATTACTCAATATATTTGCAGCTATTCAAAAAGTTGCCCTCCAATTTTTGGTATTTTGTAATCTTTTGAAACGCTTTCTTGTTGAGGTTATGAAGTGCCTTAAAATAAGGACATTTTTTTTTTTTTTTTTTTTTTTAAATGTGAGAGAGGTGAAAAAATAAAGATGCATGAAGGGCAAAACATTGGAACAAACCAAATGCTGAATATAAGACAAACTAATTTAGAAAGAAAATATTTGATTGGGAAAGGTTGAAAGTAAGAATAGCTTCTGTTCATGCTGAGCTTTTTCAATAGAAGAAAACTGTATAAAATTGAAGACAAAGTCTAGTATAATTTATTGGTTGCTGAGTAATAAATTCTTTATTTTGCGAGGGCCTCATTCTCGCCTAAAAACGTTTAGAGAGAATAATCTTTAATAATGAATATTGAGCTTTAGAAACACAAGATTATTTACTTGTCAAATGTTTGAAAATATATTGATACATACAGGAGCGGAAAAAACCAATACGTTTCCACTTCGTCAAGATTTATAGACAATGATTTTGATACTATGAAATTGAAATGAGACCGAGGGTAAGTGCAAAATGTTGCTTATTACAGCCCTGGAGGATTACCTTTCATGCTACAGTACAGACACACAGTAGGGTACACAGGTTCATATTCATGGAACCTAAAATATGAATGACACAGGACTTCAGACAAATCGGTTACCCATTGAGCTACTGTACAGACAGCAGTTCTGGCATATGAAATACGATTGACCTTGAAGATAGGCAGTACACATTGGCTAAGGCGAAGGAAGGTACCCGTCGTATTACAGTACAGACAGTATCTAGGAACCTAAAGAGTGAATGAAACCATATTTTACTGGCTGTGGGCAAGGAGTATAAAAATTGCACTACAGTGCAAACAGTTGCGGGTTAAATAAAAAATGAGTTTGAAAGCTACACAGAAAAGAACACGAGAAGAAAAGAGACAAAAGAAGAGTAATTCTCACCATACAATTATAAATGTTAAGAGAGTCATTAGGTAGAAGGTTGTAAGAAATTTATTTAAAATACAGATCAATGAAAGTAAATTATTGAACATGCGCCTTTACAAACTCGTTTTGATGCATCCCCCGAATCTAGATATTTAATTGAGAAAATAAAAACAAATTGTTCCAAGGTCCTTAAGGTAGAAAATGTCTTTTGTATATTTTGCATTTAAGCAGTAACTTTTCATTTATCTAGACTTCATTAAAATCTGTAGAGAACAATAGAAATGTAAAGAACATAAAAATTATTTCTAAAGTATAATCCATAAGTCTTACCTGAGCTTCTTGCTCGACGGTTGGGCGATCGTTGAGGCTTCTCAGGAAATGGACTAGATTTTGCCCCATCAGGGCTGGTCCTGATTAGCTTGCTGGGATCTGGAAGGAAGAAGCGACCTGCTTTCTTGGCTGCTGCCTGTGCGTCTGGAGGAATCCACTCTGCCTCGTAGAATTCCTGCTCTGCCTTATGGCCTCGGGCTGTATGACCATCCAAGTGGGTGAAGTTCGAATCATATCCAGTCAGAAAACACCTCAGACTAATATAATATATGCTGCTTAAAGGTTCCCATCATGTTGAATGCGACCGATAACTTAGTAGGTAACAAAAAAAAAAAAAGAAGTCTAATCATAATCAATTATTTCCGAGAGGTATATATGCTGGGGTTCCAACAGGATGTTCGATAAAAATTAATTTCTGAAATGTTTTTTTTTTCATCGAACGTCATAACCACAACCCGACTATTGAATTTCTGTAATTTTTAAGATTCTGAATTTCTTCAGATATTTTTAAAATTCGATAGAAGAGACAGCACTGTCTGGTCCAAAATGCGTTATTACCCATAATTTGGGTTTATCAAACATCAAAATTATTTCTGGATTTCGTCCTCTGCGAATGAGAAATGATTCCCAGAATAATGTTAGGATGTTAAATAAACCTGAGTATTAAGTTCAATTAAGAGCACTCTCCTTACCTCCCTTCAGGCTCTTCGAGACAATAAAAAATCAAATGCATTTAAAAAATTTTAATTAAAATTAGAACGATTTTAAAAGGAGTAGCATTGCATGGCTGTTTACATTTTTTTTTACGGGAATGTCTCGTCGTAGTCCTCATAAAGGTGAAAACGTCGGAACATTTTTTTTAATGCGTTTTTATTCAAATAATGAGACCGACTCCCATAATCTCCATCTTGATTAACCTTAACCACACGGTCAACGATACCTTCTGATTTCAAGAAAATAGGCGTAGTTTTCGATATAGAGTTAAAGAATATGACATAGATGCATTTCTCATTAATAACAATATAGGGGGCGTAGACGCTACTCACATTTTACACGCAACACTACATACTGGGCATAGTGGAGGGATGAATCACCTCACAATCGGAACAATATGGTGGGCACAGACTTCATGGAGAAATGTACTGTCTCTCATTCGTAACTACGTGGTGGGCATAAATTTTGTTAACATAGAGAAATGAGTTCTCACACATTCCAGACAACATAATCGGAATTGTTTTACAAAATGAATTTCGTCACATTCATTGGAAAGCATTTTTTTTTTTTTCCATTTTGGATGTTATGACAAATCTGAAAATTGGCAGATACTTGGTG
Organism: Gonocerus acuteangulatus; assembly: GCA_946811695.1. NCBI lineage: Eukaryota > Metazoa > Arthropoda > Insecta > Hemiptera > Coreidae > Gonocerus > Gonocerus acuteangulatus. The sequence goes on along the minus strand of OX328132.1, from coordinate 96,692,401 downwards.
TTTGAAAAACAAACGGGGTCCTAAATTAAAAAAAAAAGGGATTACTCGTTTTATTTTTATTTCTTCTTCCAGTGACATAGAGAGAAATGTCGGCGAAAGGAAAACAAAAGGATTTTATATTTTATTCATTTATCTTCACGATTGAAATTATTTATCTAACAATACGTAAACATATTTTTTTCACCGAAACTCTTAGATTAATATATATTCAATATTAGCTCTAAAATTCATATGTCGATACCCAACTATCCCTCTGTCGGAAATATTGATTACTGACAAGATGTTTCGAATTCCAACCTTTACCCATCGGAGATAACTAAGAACGGCGTGCTATGGTCTTTACATTCTGTTCCGGAATCCCAAAGGCCCCCTGGTACTGAAGAATAGTAAGCATATTTTCGGCGCATAGGTGTCTCGAATCCTAACTTCCACCTGCTTGTGATACTAAAGAATAGTGTGCATATTATCGGTGCATAGGTGCCTCGAATCCTAACTGCCACCTGCTTGTGATACTGAGGAATAGTAAGCATATTATCGGTGCATAGGTGTCTCGAATCCTAACTGCCACCTGCTTGTGATACTGAGGAATAGTAAGCATATTATCGGTGCGTAGGTGTCTCGAATCCTAACTGCCACCTGCTTGTGATACTGAGGAATAGTAAACATATTATCGGTGCATAGGTGTCTCGAATCCTATCTGCCACCTGCTTGTGATACTGAGGAATAGTAAGCATATTATCGGTGCATAGGTGTCTCGAATCCTAACTGCCACCTGCTTGTGATACTGAAGAATAGTAAGCATATTATCGGTGCATAGGTGTCTCGAATCCTAACTGCCATCTATCGGAGATACTGAAGAACGGTATGATATCGTCGCTACATAGATATTCCAACTCCCAACTGATATCTATCGGGGATACTGATGAAATGTTTGCCTTCAACAGTACATGAGGATCCGAATCCCAACCACCACCTATCAGGGAAACTAATGAATGCTGATCCAAGTACCAGCTCCCATGTATCGCAGATACTGAAAAAACGGTATGCTATCGTCACTACATAGGTATTCCGACTTCCTACTGATATCTATCGGAGATACTGAAGATGGGTGTGCCTTTAATAGTACATGAGGATCCCAATCTCAACCACCACCTATCAAGGAAACTAATGAATGCTGATCCAAGTCTCAGCTGCCATCTATCGGAGATACTGATGAACGGTATGCTATCTTCACTACTATGCTATTCCGACTTCCTAATGATATCTATCGGAGATACTTAAGAAGAATGTTTTTTTAATTCAAACTTCTGACATTCGAGTATATAGAAGGATACATCCATCTAATTGTATTCCTATTGAAAAATATAGTCCGGTTTACAGACAGCAATAAAGACTACCACAAACTCCAAGAAATGAACATTTATACTAACTTATTGGTTGTTATTTATAGAAGAAATAGACAATTAATGAGATGAAAAATGTTCATTTATGACTTATGTGCACTGAGATGTTTATAAAAGGATATGATTCAAATGCTCTTCATAGATACACATCAGTCGATTTAAAACACATATGACATATACATGTATGCACATGAATAACTGGTATATCGATTTATATAAGTTATTCGGCAATAGTACTTTAAAAAATTGTGAGTCGTAAAAATAAATAAATATAAAAATTCCCTTTAAAGTTGTTTAATGTGCTGTTTATTAAAAATGTGTTTTCTTTTTATAGTATATCCTTTCTATACTTTCGGAACACAAGATATTCTCTTTTTCAGGACTCAAATTAATGGAGAATGATTTTGATTCTATAATATATCGTTGGAAGGTACATTTTAAGTGTATTATGAATGATGTTTATAATTTTCGACATGATTTGAATTTTAATTTAAATAAAATAATTATTTTCTAATTAGATTTTGAATATTTACAGATATTTTGGCTTATTAATTGTCAACTTGGCATAAAATATGTCAACTAAATGTCCCATACTACAATTTATATACCAACTCGTAACACGTATTTTCTTTCATTCCTACAAATGCATGAACATTTCGGGAATTCCTAGGTCACCTGAATTCTTAAGTGAAGAACAGTATCGTATTCTGAATGATAGGTTACCAAAAAGAGTTCAGGTTATCGAGTGATATTACTTGCAAGATTGTATCCTGTGGCCTTGTTCACGATGTGAAACTCACGGAAACCTCTTCCGATGGTAATTGTTTTTAAACTAAAAGCACTTCAGTTATAAGTAAAACCATGATTTACTGTATTTATGTCGTCTGAGGGTGCTTATTTTATTAAGGTGCCTTGAGGATGAAGGATGAGTGAAGCTGAGGTAGAATTGGCCTCTCCAATTTGCTTCGAAACCTCAAGAGAAGGATGAGTGGAAGAGTTCGTCTATTTTTTTAGCTTATCTAATGTTGAACAGCATAGAAGACAAAGGACGAATGGAGCTAAACACGAGCGTGCTTTTTTTGTTGCCATGCTCCTGTTAAGGTGCCTTGAGGGAACAGGATGTGTGGAGCTGAGTCCGAATTGGGCTTTTCAAATATGCTCTATAAACATTAGATCCTAGTCTTGAGAGTCCAGGATGAGTGAAACTGAGCTAAGATTCGGATATTCATGGTCGCTCCCTGAAGGCGTCTCGGATATTTATGCTGACCCCCTAAGGCATCGGACACGATACGAGAGGCGAGCGGTAGGCAGCGGAGTGGCGCCGCTCACATTAATGTTACTGTGGAGTGCAGTAGGAATGGGGGACGACTGGCTACAATAGGCATGAGCAGCAGGGTTAGTCACTGCTCTCAGTTGTCTTCAAGCTTTTGACTAGTGTACAAGGCAGAAAAGAGAAAATTGGTTGATGGTGAATGTGAGCTTTTAATTTCGGAAGTGTAAAGTAGAACGTGCTTATGAAAGGACAGACACAATGATTTTAAACTATCATAACCAAGAACTTTTCATGCATCGGAGGCTTTCAGCAATTAATACACCCTCAAAGTAGCCCAAAAAACACTACGAGTAGGTCATAATAGAGTGGGATATCTTCCAACCCGTTTGGAAGTTGGACTGGAAAGTCAATTGTCATTCCCCAATACAATCGAGACCAGTATAAATGGATGTATAAATGGCTGTGGGGAGTATGGTGACTCTGAACACAGGGTGGCCCTTAGTTTAATATTGTCTACTATCAGTAAATCAGGGGGGCAAGGCTGAATGTGACTTCTAGACCATTCACTAATAGGAGTATAGAAGAAGATAGAACAGTATCTCTCAGATTTGTATTTTCTGGCCGAAATCTAATAGTGCCTAATGCACCTGATGTTACCAAACGTCCTCTTAACCTTAATAAAAAACTATGAATGCCCAGAGAAGAAGAGCAAAGCAAAAATAACAGATTTGGACATCAAGGCTTCTCCGTCCAAATTGAAAATTGAACAAAAGACTTTGAAGCCTTTTGTAACTAGGTAAGATATATAGAAAGCTAGCCAAAAAAGTATGTATACAATGGGTAAAGGTAACCTTTACCAATAATGAAAGGAGGGGAGAGGAATAAAAAGATCATTGTCCAATGAGCCCCCTCTCCTAGATGAAAGGAAACGAATCAAACTAAGTACATTCCATGCAGCAAATGAATCCTTCCTTGGGGAAAAATGGTGACCAGTTTATCCCCGATCTCCTATACACTACATATTATCTCCCGGATGGGCTTTGTTTAAAGCAAGACATCCTCCATAACAACTCTTAGCCCCATTACGAAGCTAGGTATTACTAAGCCACCAATGATGCCTTAGCAATCTCAAAGGCATTCAATAATAATAGTAGTAGTAATAGGGATACAGAATAGGGCAAACTGGCATCAATTTAATAAATAATAGCTCGTGATTATATGAGTATTTGGAGTGTTGCTAACAATTTATATATATATATATACATACATGATGCAATAGGCATTGTATTCATATTTTAATTTTTTTATGTAGTAATTTAAAGTGATATATATATATATATATATATATATATATATATATATATATATATAAAATAATCAGTCCCATACACAGGCCACGAGGGTCGTGTGGGGCAGATAAGGTTTCTGATCCATGACCATGCGGCACACTAGGGAGATCAGTGCTATGCTCCGGCCGACTGATTTTCCCTTTTGCAGGTAGCCATTAATAAATTAATTAAAGGCTGGGTTTGGCCAAGGGACGCCGAATCCAACCCATGAACGAAGACATTTGAAGATAAACATCTTTTGTACCCGCTCGGGATTTACCACTGAGCTAACCTCTGTCTCTCTCTCTCTCTCTCTCTCTCTCTCTCTCTCTCTCTCTCTCTCTCTCTCTATATATATATATATATATATATATATATATATATATATATATATATGTGTGTGTGTGTGTGTGTGTGTGTGTGTGTGTGTGTATGTTGTTAAACCATTTCAAAATGATAGCTTTGCAGTATTTAGACATATAAGTAACAAATGTTACTACACTTGCATATGGACTGAAATGGTGACAAGGAGAGCTGGCTCTCCAAGGCAATGTTTAGTAATGGAAATGCCTTGAACAGGCCTGACGACAATTGACTAGCTTAGTTAAATGCAGTGTGATATTAGCCTTTCCCACTACAGCTGGAAAATGGTCACGTCTCAATGCGGAGGTAGTACAGGTCATACACAGCGGAATAGACTCTCGGTACCACCTTCAGGTCGGCTTAGTCTAAACAAAGGTACATGTACATACTAAGCATTCGCCGCAAGAACATGGATTCAGTATTGGTATCCAACAATTGAAATATGTGTCGGCCAACCTAGAGTAGTTGACACTGTTGGGCATTATTCTGTAATTTCTTTTTCAATAATCATTTAAATAAACCTTTATTGAATAATAATTTATTTGAGTTGTTTATCCACTGATTTTTTTTTATTCTATGATGCCTTGGATTCATAAGCGGGAGATGGTGGGTTCAATTCCCAACCTCCGGCAGGAATTTTATCAGCCCACGGCTCGCTGGTAAAATTCCTCGCTGCACCCTGGATGTCGGCGCTAATGACCTAGATGTAGATGCGCCGTAAAAAAAAAAAAAAAAAAAAAAAAAAAAAAAAAAAAAAAAAAAAAAAAAAACACGAATGGGTCATTATTTAATAAATATTTTATTCAATAATTATATTTTTTAAAATAAGAAATGTTTAGTGAACAAGAATAATTCACTATTTTTTATTCGTCATTCTTAATTTGTATACATTCATAATAATGTAGTTTATCGAAAATAAAATCCAGTTATGTATCCTCGTATATTTCACCCATATACATTGTTCTCAAAATAAGTTTTTTCAATATTTGCTTTATGAAACCAAAAAGCCATCATGAAATTATATGAAAGTATGTGTTTTAAGAAATCATCTGAATTTACTTTATTATTCATTCAGAATTTCCGACATTATTTGAAATTACACAAGTCAACCAATTTTAACTTTTTGGAAGTAACACGGAAGTGGACCACCATTTTGGGGGGTTTCGGGTGTCCTGAATCAGAATCTCTTATTAGTTTTTCCCTATACGTCAAGTTTTTTAAATATAGGGCTTTTAAGTTGTTTTTTATAATAATAAATCTTAAAATTTGCTCTGTCTACAGAAATATTTTTGGCGTTCTAGTTTCTATAATTTTTAATGATTTTTGGTGTGGCGAATACGAATATGAAGCTGGATTTCTAATAAGCTGGTTCGTTTTTTTAAAAAATATACTTTTAGCCAAAAAAACATGCAAAAATGCCCATTCTTCACACACACACACACACACATATATATATATATATATATATATATATATATATATATATATATATGTATGTACATCCTCTGGTCCTCTGGTTTATTGACTACAGATGGCAATACAGTGGGGCCAGACCTGAAAACATTTGATTTTCGAATTTGCTGATTTCGATTATCTATTTTGCGATTCTCACACTATATAAGCTACAGGATCTAGGAACAGCTCTGTGAGTGCTTGTTGGGTGGTACAAACGTCGACGTATTCCTTCGGCAAAATCATCCAGAGCTAATTTAAATAGACACTCAAAATACTTGTTGCAACTTGTTTTGATGAGTACAACCTATTCCGAAAAGGTCAGAAATTTGTATCGTGGCAATAGACTTTCATTGTCTCATTAGTTCTTTCTTTAATTTTTGTCGTATATTTTTGTTTTGATTCGAATGAGACCAGCCCCAGGTTTCTAAGTTAATCCGTTCTCGAGATATTGAATTTCTCCGCTTTTTGGCCATCCGGATCCACTGTGTGGTACAGTATTTGATTAAAAAGAAGTATTAAATGAATTTTTATAAAACGATTCCTACTGGCTTAGGTGAATGTTTGGACTTAATATGGCCAACTTGGATTGGTCTACTTCTATTTTATAAAAAAAAAAAAAAAAAATGTTATAAACATATTTTCAAATATAATTGGACGGTTGCTTTACGGGAAGCGGAGAAATGAAGTCGACCACATAAACCCCTGAAATCCTTTTCATGAGGATCCTAAGAAGAAATTCTATAAGGAAAGCAGATCAGTAATGACGTTCTAGATTTGCAGTTTCTGCTTGAATAATCGCTATAGGGTAACCGATTAGGTGGGTATCACTGGTTTCCTTATGAGCTTCTATACCCATGTTATAGGAAATCACAGATGAAAAAGTAATGGGGCCAGGCAGTCTAGATCCACGAATTCCACATGAATAATTTCTCCTTTATTAACTCTTCGGTTATTATTATATACATTTAAAACTCTGATATTTTCGAAAACTCGGGAAGCGTATATCCTAAATTGGTTTTCAGTCGATAAGTATTCGCTGAAATTCCTGCCTTCCCTGAAAACATATTGAGGATGGGAATTAATTATTTTCCAATGACTATTTAGTCGTGATGCTTACTTAGTTTTTATTTAGAAAAAAACAGTGCTCAGTTTATAGTCTGATAAAACTCTTCAACGGCTAATAAATATTTTTAGTGGAAGAAAGAAGACGAATAATAGTGGGTTCTGCTAGAAACTAAGCGCAGCTAAAGTGGAGTAGAATTCGTGATCTCTACTCTATAGTTTTAAACTTTGATCAATTCCAAACACAAGGCAACTTACTCAACAAGCGGCAATCGGGGCCCCGTATCTATTATTTCCTATATAATTTTCTTTGCAGTCTTATTTTAGCCATTCTATGGCATTTTACCCTTCTCATGGCGGCTAAGCCTGTTTGTCCCTTTAAGGACTTTTTTTTGCCTTTTTATGGGCTAAAATTCTTCCTTAACTAATCAAAAATGATATCCAAGAGTGTTTATGTGAAGAAAAAAAATTTAAATGGGCAAAAAATACGGTTTTCCGAGTGAAGCCTTGTTGCCGAGTGAACGAGATGCTGATTTGAAGATGAATTTATGAGGAAGCTTCGATTGGTACCTTGTTCATTGTTAAGTTTTTTTGGTCCTCCTTTAATTCATTTCAAAATTAAAAACCCATTTTTTAATCACTATGAGAGTATGAAAATAAAATTAAATTGGAAAAAAATGAACATTTAAGAACTTTAAAGTCGTTTTCTCAAAACTATGTTTTTCAAATCGGGCGATACTCTGGCGTCTTCAATTTTTGCCCGATCAACTTTAAATTGTAACTGCAGCTTCCTAATGATATTTGATAGAAAAGTACGTAGGATTTTTTCGATTCATTGAATTATAACGATTTTACGACCAACGGATTTTTTTAATATAAAATGAATAATTGTTCACCATTTTCGAAAAAAATCCATTTTTCTTAAAAATCCTCTGTACTTTACTAGATTTAATCTTTTTCTTTCGAAATAATTTTAGTTTTTCATTCTAGATTAAAAATTGCCGCCTGCAGACTATGCCCGTCAAAAAAGAGGGTTTCCACTCGTCTGACAGTGCGCCATTTGTTTTTCGAAGAATTAAAACATTTTTTTTTTGGATACTTTAACATCCCTTATAAAACGTTAAATATAAAGAATTGAAAAATATTGATTTATTGAAATTCAATTTCACGCTTTGAGATAAGCAGAACTTTATATTCCTGGGCTCTTTGAAAAGAAGCTGTTGCACAAATACCCTACTCTCGTTGAAATGGAATAAAATCATGCATTGATGAAAAACTTTTTTATTGTGAAGTCGTATAAACAAACGCAGGATTGCTTTGACAAATGATAGATTTTACCATTTGCTTTCTTATTTTTACACATTTTTTTGGGGGGGGGGGAGGGTGTATGATACATAGAATCAATGAAAACAAAGCCATTCTCCGGCATACAGCGCACTGTGTAAAGCACACATCCCCCAACCTTCGCTAGTGATTCGGGGAAACAAATTTGGTTCCCATTAGGGAATATATCTCGATCGAACATTAGTTTCGTGGAAGCCATGCATACCGAACCTTGCTTTGAAGCACGGGGCGGAAAGCTGATGATGTATCAGAGAATGAATCTTCCCTCGTCCAGCTTTTGTTGCGACTCGAGGACTAATACCGAGTTTTGCACCTCTTTGATAAAGTTTTCACTTGACGTAAAAAATAAACATCGCACAACAGACAATAAGGAGTGCAATTTGGAGGTATAATTTCCGTTCTTGCAGAGCTATTGCTATAATCATCGGCGAACAAATTTTCCACGTAGGGATTATGTTTCTCTCCTCCCCAAGAGCCATAGATAAGTAAAAAGTCCGACTCGAAGGAACTGCATCATCTTAGCGCGGTTCCTGTTCATATTCCTATTGTCATTTGAAAAGCTTAAAATAGAAACAGATAATATTTTCCTCGGCCTTTGTTCAAAGGGTTTTATGACTTTACCTGGTCGGGTCCGCCAGACCCTAGAATCCTCTTCTACCGATACTTCATTTAATACGTTTCAATGAATTGGAAAATATCAAAATTTTTCACATATTCCCGTGTTCTTTTACTATAGTAATAATTCTACAAATAAAATCAATTAAAAAATAAAATAAAAAAAACCAACAGCATGAAGGCAATTGAAAATATTGATGAAAAGACGTCTTCGATCTTTAATTTCTATCCACTTATCACGATTTCCCAACCGTGTTCGAGATATTAATGATATTAAAATATTTTATTCTAACCCTTCCTTAACTCCAAACGTAACAAAAATTTCAACATATTAGTTTTAATGAAAGAAGAACATGCAGAAAATGTTTCAACTGAATCCCATGATTCTAAGTACCCAAACCAAAAACGGTATTCAAAAAGTATTTGTCCAATTTTCTCGAAAAAGGTTAAAGCTATCGCCTTAAAAATGGTTTCATTCGTTTTACTAGCCCAAGAAGCCTATAAAACGAGTACTTTCAAGCATATGAACTCAAAAAGTCCGACTCGCAGGAACTGCGGCATCTTAGCGCGGTTCCGTTCATGTCCCTAGTGCCATTTGATAAGCTTAGAAAAGAAATAAACTTATTTTTTTTTATATATCTCGTGAAACTTGTCAAAATCCTCTCGAACATCTCGAATAAAAGTGATATTAAGGCGTCAGGGACACCGACAGTAGCTAACTTTTACACAGAAGCGGAAATTACAGAATCTGGCTCTCATTCTAAAGCAAAGCTCTATAAATAAATACAAAATATGCCTAATAAAGCCTTTCTAGAGGATACAGAAGCATGGGCGTATATGAGGGGGGGCTGAGGGGGCTGCAGCCCCTCGCGAAATTTTGAATTGATGATAAAAACTTCTCGTAAAACCCTTAAAAATAAATTAAATAAGATCACTTAGTTCATAAAACATATTTTATTTTACGTGTAATAGCGTTTTAGTTGCCTAAAACTATTCCAAGCTCTAAATATTTGGTATTCCATACCCTGGAAATGGTCTCAGCCCCCCCCGAAATTGTTTTTATATACGCCATTGTACAGAAGGATCAAGAAGAAGTACACAAGATTGAGTAGAATACCCTGCCTAATATAGCCTATATAGAGTAATATGCCGAATAAAACCTATCTAGTAAATACACAAGGACAAATAAAAGTCTTGACGAATAACAAGTCAAGAAAAAAAACTTTATTTAACAAAATAAAACAAAGTTTAGTTGCCCAACTACAATAGAATAATATACCTAATTAAGTCTACGGAGTAGACACAAATGGACCAAAAACAAGTCTTGTGGAATATTGTTTTTTTTCTAATTAAATACTTTTTATCAATATTTAGTATATAACCTTTGTTGAAAACTATTGATTGCTAATTGATGAATCGGTTTACAACTAAGTAGTCTTTATGAATATTTAGTATATAACCTATGTTTGGATCTGTGTTTTTGGGGTGCTCTCCGCCTAGGCTTTGTATTTGTGTCGGCAGATACCTGGGGTATATTTACAGCTCTTGAGGATTAACTCTTAGCAGGTAAATTTCCTGCGGCCCCCTTGTTTCTACGGGCATTGAACCGCCATATTCGCTCATAGTATCTAACCGTTGTGAAGTTTATTTTTTGGATTTAGGACTTAATATACATATGTAGACTAAATCATAGCAAGAAGTAATCCTCCGTCGTCGGTTCTTAACTATGTAGACTCGCTAATGTTATCCAATCTTAGATACATCGTATTTAAAATCCACAGCAAAAACACGACATTTCATCAGAATCCCCTGCTGAATAAAACTTATATAGAATGATATGCAAAATAAAGCCTATCTAGTGGATAAAAATAGAGGAAAAAAGCCGTTCGTGGTGGTAGAAAATCTTAAAAGTATTTCGCTCAGAAATCTCCGAAATATTGTCACTAATTTTACGTATCCTGTTTTATAGCCAAATAGATTTATATTCTATAATCAATAAGAAAAACCTACTAACAATAAAAAACTATGGGTAACAGATGAAAATAGGGAATACCAAGAATAATTCTAAAGAACGAAATCAACACCAGTACTGTAATCTAGATATTCATACGGCATCTTCGAATTCTAAGAAACAAAATATTGATTCTAATTATACGTATCCTGTTTTATTGACAAATACATTTGACTACTATAAGCAATTAAAAACACTAGGGAATATGCCAAAGAACTCGGAGTAGGAGCCTCTACAGTTTCAAGACATTTGAAGGAAATCGACAAATCCAAAACTGACATTTCATACGGTACAGCCTGATATATTTTTAACAATGAATTGTTTTTCTTATTTTAATTAATCTGTTTTATTGTCAAACACATTCTCCAACTTTAAGCAATTAAAAAATAACAAGGAATAAAAACAAACAAAAAGAACTGTTCGAATAAATGAAATCAATTACTTCAAAGTTTAAGCACTTATTTCTCCGATTGACATAGCCTAATCAAAAATTGTTTCAGAATCGTTTTTGTAGAACATTTAGTAAGCTTTCGCATGGTAACCCTCCGTTTACCAATATTCCTAACCGTCTTCGAGATATTAGGGAATGTATACGAAGTTCCCAAAACATTTCATGTCTGTTAATAAAATATTTTATTCTAATCCTTCCTTAGCTCCAAACGTAACCAAAATTTTAACATATTAGTGTTGATGAAATTCAAACATGCAGAAAATGTTTCAACTGAATCCCATAATTTTAAGTATCAAAATCAAAGACAAAAAAACAGTTCCAATAAGCGAAATCAACTACTTTAAAGTTTTAAGCACTTATTTCTCCGATTGACATCGCCTAATCAAAACTTTCATTAGAACCTTTTTTGTAGAGCATTTAGTAAGCTTTCTAATGGTATTCTTCCGTTTCCCAAATTCCCAACCATTTTCGAGATATTAAGGAATGTATACAAAGTTACCAAAACGTTTTTATGTCTGTTAATAAAATATTTTATTCTAACCCTTCCGGTTAAAGCTATCGCCTTGAAAATGGTTTCATTCGTTTTCCTAGCCCAGGAATCATATAAAACGAGTACTTAGAAGCTTATGAACTCAAAAACATAAGCGTTACGATTTTTTTTGCGCGGATTTCGCCCCAAACGCCATCTTCCAGCAGGCGGATTTTGCTGGTTAACGAACTTGACCTTTCAAATCGGACGACGGATTTTTGTACCAAATGTCATCACAATCGGACCATTAGGGAAGCCAGAAATGAGCGAACAGACAAATATATATATATAAATAAATATATACATATATATATATATATATATATATATATATATATATATATATATATACATATATATATATATATATATATATATATATATATATACAAATTCGTACCACCGTTATTTTTGGTCTCTAGGGGTTCTGAAACGCGAAATTTTCTTGTCGGCACTTTCGGATTGTTTCATTGTATCAACCTTATAAGCGGGGTTCCTCCCTATGCGGGAGGGAGGAACCGCGCTAAAACGTAAGTGCTACGATTTTTTTTTGCGCGAATTTTCCCCCAAACGCTATCTTCCAGTAGGCGGATTTTGCTGGTTAACGAACTTGACCTTTCAAATTGGACGACGGATTTTTGTTCCAAATTTCATCAAAATCGGACCATTAGGGACGCCAGAAATCCGCGAACAGACAATATATATATATATATATATATATATATATATATATATATATATATATATATATATAAATAAATAAATATATAAATATATATATATATATATATATATATATTTACATACAAATTTGAACCACCGGTATTTTCGGTCTCTAGGGGTTCTGAAACGCGAAATTTTCTAGTCGGAACTTCCGGATTGTTTAATGAGATCAACCTTATAAGCGGGGTTCCTCCCTATGAAGGGAGGGAGGAACCGCGCTAAAACCCATCAGAATTGCCAGAGGCTCCAATCTTACACATTTTCTTCTAATCAGGATGATTTTACGTGTTCTAGAATCAACTTTATAAGCAAAAAGGTTTACATTTTATTTTTATTTTGATGACCATTTCTTACAAGTACCATCTGAGATAATACAATAGTTATTTATACGGCTAGAAAAAGGAAGCTCTCTTTTTTTCAATGAGCCCAAGAACGTAAAAATCGGGTTATCTGAAAGCGAGATATTGAATTTCAATACGTCACGTGACTTTTTCGTTTACAAATGTTATGGTTCTTCCAGACTGCGAAAAATTATTATTTTTTGTTTTCGATGATATTTACCACATTAGGATTTCTTGTGGTAATTATTTTATACCTGCTATTATTTTTAGTGAGAAAAAAATTAAAATGCTAGTTTACTTGAAAACGTTAACATATTTTAAAATTTACTTGTCGAAATATAAATTAGTGTTTAACGGGTTTATTTTTCCTTTGATCTACTCTATAAAAAATTGGCGGAAGAAACATGTCAATATCGTTTTCAAAACTTGAGATATAAAATAATGAATTTTCAACATATTTTATTTCATTTCTCAGCTCCTAAGAACGGACCGCTCAGGCGCGTCAATATTTTCCGATGCAGAATCACCAGGAAAAAATGAACCAGATCGGTGAACCCACCACTGTACTCGTATATATATATATATATATATATATATATATATATATATATATATATATATATATATGTATATGTATATAAAAATCACGTGTTTTTTTTTGTTTGTTTGTTCCTTCATACAAATCTACACCGTTTGACCGATTTTGACCAAACTTGGCATACAGGTAGGTCTTGATACGAGAAATCTCCTAGGCTAGGTCAAAATAGCCAAATTAAAAATTTAGTCAAAAGGTCAAAAGTTTTGTTCAAGAAAAATTGGCTACACTGAACCATTCAGATTATGACGGCCTTTTTGAAACGACAACTACTGGCCTCTGTCGGCTGTTAGATGAAGTGCTATTGTGCTGGCCTCTGCCGGGAATCATTATGAACTAAAACAAATTCACATCGTTTGACCGATTTTCGTAACTGGGTATTCTGTTCGTAACTGGGTATTCTGTCATATACAGAAAGTAGGTGTAGCATGGCGCACTGGGTAACAGCTAGTTTATAATAAAACAAACAACAATAGTAATAATAGAATAAGATAGGATTGAAGTTCTTTTCTGGTCAGCTAAATAGAGAATTTTTCTTCCGTCTGAGGAACGGCTCATTTAATCTACATATTCTATTTGCATAAGCAGACAGTCTCTGTTTCTGCTTGTCTAAATACGTCGATTATGTTTATCAAGCTTTCTCATCGATCGTTCCTGTTGGAGCACAATTTATCTCATCCGTTTTAGCTTGTAGTATGTTACTAGCATACTCCACGCATTCCATATATTTATTTAGTAATGATACTAATTCTACAAATTTCAGATATTTTGTTTCTTCCAAGGAGGGGATTCATATCATACATTTATGCGGGACAATTATGTGGAAACTTTACTTATAACGTTCTTTATCTATCTATCTACATATACAGGGTGTCCCGAATTTAAAGGCAAAACTTCAGGAGTATATAGGGGACCAAAAAACTAAGACAAAAGTCTTTAGAGATTTGCACATTTTTGCTTCGTTTTGAAGAAAATCGCAAAGCGAAACAAGTCTTCATTTTTGTACTTATTTAAATTTTCAATGGAAAAAAATTGTCATTGCGAATTGTTTTAAGAAACCAATTATTAAAATTCAATCTCTTGATGATGATCTAGTGTTCGTGTACGGTTTCTGCAATGTTAATGCTTTAGAAGCGGTGCGAGAGTATGCGCGCCGATTCGCAAATAGGAGAGTGCTTAATCGACGAGTCTTTTTGTTAACTGTTAATATGCAACGAAAGACTGGGTCATTTTCTGGTTTATTTTTTTTTTAGTCAATTAGTAGAGATTAATGTGTTATATAAAATATTTTGGGGTCGTACAAAATATTGTATTTGAAAACAGTTCTTTCATGAGAAGGATATCACCACCAGTTTTGTAAACGATGTTGCTTTAAGAGGGATTGGACATTGGGAGTATCCGTTGGGGGAGTGAAGAGCCGACATTTTTCTATAAATATGTCTGATAAAATAAAACAATTTCTATTGAACCATTTTTTTTGTTATAATATCATTGAGTTGGTGCCTAACTATCCATCATCCACTCATCCTGAAAAGCTTGTATGGGGCAATATTACTGTTAATCAACATTATATTTTTCATTACACTCTTATAAATGTCTAATAATAAGCCAAAATTCTGATGAAAGATCTCCAAATCCGTCGTTAATACAATATTATTAGAAAACAACGTCATTAATTTTCAAAGTCAAATTTCCTTTCCGAGCTTTAGCTGAGATAATATCACAAGAACGGGCAACGACAAGATTTGCAATGCCTGTGTAAACAATTTGCATGTGCAAGAATTTATTGACCGAAACACTAGTTTATTGTTGACATTACATTTTGAAAATTAATTTTTATTAAAATTGGAATAAATCGTATTATTTAAATTGTTTAAGTATTTTAATTAATGCACTAATTTAATTATTATTTTGAGTACTATAAATTATTATTAGTTTCTTATTTTATTGATTTATTTATTTGATGTAATTATTATTGTTTATGGTATTTTTTTTATCAAATTTATGTATTATAATTTTATTTAGTTACACCTTATATTAATAATTGTGTGAGGTAATATTTTTCTTTTACTTATTTATTTGTTCTATGATTTTATTTCTTAGAGTTATCTTTTTTATGTGTAAAATAACTTAATTTCGTGAGTTGTTTATTTGTTGTATTATTATTTACATGTGATAATTTTGTTTTATTGATTTAAACATATTTTTTATTACTTTTATTTAATTCAATTAATTGTATTATTTCCATTTATTCTTATGTTTGCTAAATTTGTACATAAGAGTATTTTTATTTAATTTCGTTAACACTAGATTTACCAGACCTGATACTGGTATAAATGTCAATAACAAAAAATATATTTGTTACTAATATATATATATAAAGTAACATTAAGTTCATTAAATGTATTCTCTACTTATAGATTCAAAAGTCATAACATCATTTTGGAATGCAAATGTTATATGTAGTAGGAATTTTGAATTGAAATTGCACGACCAGTCGAAATGACAGGTCTGTTAAATCTAGTGTTGAAATATTTTTTTTTTATCTCTGTTTGTGCGGGGTCATTTATTTCTTGGATTTATTTTATTATTTATGTTTATTTATAATTTGATAAGAAAATGTTATTTATTGATTTTCTTTTTTATTTATGTATTATAATTTTTCACGCATCTACTTTCAATAAAAAAATTGTTATATATCGTTTGTTCATTGTTATTGAGGTATATCTAAAACAGATCAGAAAATACCGAAGGTATCACATCTAATATTTTAACGATGTATGGACTTTTTCCCTCAAAACGGTGTGCGTGAGCAGACATCTCTGCATAATCTGCATACATTTCTATCCATTTGAGTATTTTTTTTCAATTTGTACTTTAAAAGACCATGCAATAATTACTGATGAAACCTAAATAAAAAAAAATTGTTAAACTAAATATATTTAAAATTATTATTTATAGGCGAGGTATGATTCTAGTTACATATTCTACTAACTTAAACATGCTATTTCATTTTCATTTGGTAAATCCAGGAAGAGGGGGTAAAAATTGATAATCATAAAATAGAAAAGTGCATTCTACATGCCTCTCAGTACTACTAAATTTTCAATTAAAGTTATGCACATGATGGGGTGTAAACGCAATTAATCCTCTTGCTTAAGAAATACTGTAAACATTTCAACTTATTTAAATATAATTAAAGTGCACATTACCATTATTTAATGAAAAAAAAACGATGCATAATTCAACATGACAGAAACATTACAGTAGGTTTAAAAACAATATGTAGATGAAACACCCTGCTAATAACATGTGCATATAATTGTTGTGGAAGAAAAATACATGCTGAGGCAAAAAGTAAAACCATGTCATACATGTAGGGTATTTCATATACAAGTGTAATTTACTAGTGAAACCTTCAAGCAGTCATTCCTTAAGTACTTATTAATTTACCTAGACTTTACAGGTGCTCAATGACATAGTACGTAGTCAATAACTTGTGTTTGTAAGGTAAGCTAACTTACTGGCGTATGAGGTTACACATAATTAAGTAATGAGAAAGACGGGATTCGATAATAATGACTGAGGCAGGTGTAGATAGCAATGGCTGAGGCAGGTGTAGATAGTAATGACTGAGGCAGGTGTAGATAGCAATGACTGAGGCAGGTGTAGATAATAATGACTGAGGCAGGTGTAGATAGCAATGACTGAGGCAGGTGTAGATAATAATGACTGAGGCAGGTGTAGATAGTAAAGACTGAGGCAGGTGTAGATAGTAATGGCTGAGGAAGGTGTAGATAGTAATGGCTGAGGCAGGTGTAGATAGTAATGGCTGAGGCAGGTGTAGATAGCAATGGCTGAGGCAGGTGTACGTAGTATTGACTGAGGCAGGTGTAGATAGCAATGACTGAGGCAGGTGTAGATAATAATGACTGAGGCAGGTGTAGATAGTAATAGCTGAGGCAGGTTTAGATGGTAATGACTAGGACTGTAGACGGCAGTGACTAAGACAAGTGTAGACAGTAGTGAGAATGGCAAGTATGGTAATATTTTGTAAATTAATATTAAGTTAATCAACTACCACAACAGATCACCGGGCGTCCATATGAATTAATTAATATAAATGTTAAACCTCAAACGCCATATTTTCTGTGGTATTAAAGTATAGTCAATAACTTCATTTCTGAAGCATGCATATCAGTGCATTGAACCTGGGTCTTTTTCTAAAAGCCTACATAAACAACTTCTTTTGAAAAGATGGTGTACTTCACCATTAAATAGCATTACGCCATTAGAAACGCGCATTTAATTCATCTCCATAAAGAGAAAAGTTTCATTAATAATAAATAAATAGTGCTACCCAAGTGAGAATAAAATACAATATATATATATATATATATATATATATATATATATATATATATACAGGGTGTATCGCTAGTTAATGAGAATACTCTAGGAAGTGGAACCCGACAAAAAATGTAACACCACAACCACAAATTTCTATCTCACTCCACACGTATGCCGTTCTAAAGGTTCTTTCAAAAAGAAACGTGTTGTAATAGAACTTCAATTGTCTCTGTTTTAACACATTTCTTGACGTTTTTGAAATCAGCATTAAATTTTCAATAAGGCTAATGCACATCTAATGTTCTCAAGTGTCTAATTCAAACCGCAATATCAATTCAAAAAGTCGAAATTAATAAAAGCTTCTGGTTAGTGACAACGTTTTGAAAGTCACTATTCTTCTAAAAAAGATGCTACAGGCTGTTTTAAAATTTAATCAGCTTTTAAACGGTACAGTTAGAACTGAGATTATCTCCCAATTTCATAGTGTAATTAGAAATCTAGAGTGAAAAAACATTAAATAAATAAAAGTTATATTATGTTTACTTTCGTAATATTATCAGAAATAAATAAAAATTATTTTTGATGAAATTGATATTTAATGATTATAGTAAGTCTTGCGTAAAAGTTGAATAAAAAAAAACACATCGAAAATTATTAACTTTTTTACAACTGGCCTCCTTGCAGAACAAACTGGCCACATCGCTAATGTAGTCCTTGCAATCTCATCATGTTTAGCTCCCATTTCCACAAATGATTCGCGAATCCTTGCGTTCAGGTGGGTTACGTCATAAATGGGTACTTACAAGGGGAGTATACAGCGATGGGGTCACCGATTTGGACCAATTTTTTTCTGGTGATTCTACATCGAAAAATAGTCGACATGTGTCCGAGCGTTCCGTCCAATGCGCCTTAGGAGCCAAGAAATAAAATAAAATAGGTTGAAAGTGCTTTATTTTTTATATCGAGTTTAGAAAATGATATTGACATGATTCTTTCACCAATTCATTTGTTTTATAGAGTAGATTAAAAGAAAAATATAATCGTTAAAAAATAATTTATATTTCCTCAAATATATTCAAAAATATGCTTTCGTTTTCAGGTAAACTAGTATTATACATTTTTTTACAACAAAAATAATAGCAGATTTAAAATCAGCACCCCAAGAAACCCTAATATACTGAATAGCACTGAAAACAAAAAATAATGATATTTCCTAGTCTGGAAGAGACTAAACATTTGTTTGAAAAGGTAATGTAACGTTTTGAAATTCAATATCTCCCCTTGAGATAATCCGATTTTTTACATCATTGAAATATTTCGAAAGGAGAAAGACTCCTTTTTCTAACCATATAATTGACTATTGTATTATCTCAAAAGGTACTTGCGAAAAATGGTTTTCAAAATAAAAATAGAATGGAAACTTTTTGGCATATAACATCAATTCCAGAACACGTAGAAACACCCCGATTAGACGGAAATGTGTCACATTATGGCCTTTATTGACCCTCCAAGTTTGGTTTGGATCGGGTAAATATTCTTTGAAATATGGGAGGATTCTTGAATCTTTAACAAAATCTTAAGGGTCCCCCCTTAGCAACATTTAAAATACATTTTTTATTTATTTTTGTAATATTCCCAAAATTTGAATTTAGGGGTTTTTCAATGTGCTAAAAACGAATCTGACATCCGTTTTTAAATAAAAAATTGTTTCATAATCGATAATTTTTTAAATGTAGGTTTATGGAATATTTGGGTATAATAATGACTTCTACAGAGTCGAGTATGTAAAACAATTTTTTATTTAAAAACGGATGTCAGATTCGTTTTTAGCACATTGAAAAACCCCTAAATTCAAATTTTGGGAATATTACAAAAATTAAAAAAAAAGTATTTTAAAAGTATCTTTAAATTTTGCTAAAGATTTTGTTAAAGATTCAAGAATCCGGCCATATTTCAAAGAATATTTACCCGATCCAAACCAAACTTGGAGGGTCAATAAAGGCCATAATGTGACACATTTCCGTCCAATCGGGGTGGTTCTACGTGTTCTGGAATTGATGTTATATGCAAAAAAGTTTACATTCTATTTTTATTTTGAAAACCATTTTTTGCAAGTACCTTTTGAGATAAGACTCAAGAAACATACTACTTATTGTTTCTTATTCTCTTTTACTATAATATTAATTTTACAGAAAATGCAATATAAAACAAAAAAACAATTAAAACATGATTTAAACAAAGACAAAAACCCGTTCAAAAGAACAAAACAAAACATTTGAAGATATTAGAACTTATTTCTCCGATTGACATCGCCTAATCGAAAATTGCTTCAGAATCTTTTTTGTAGAGCATTTAGTAAGCTTTTGAATGGTAACCTTCCCCTTACCAAGATTACCAACCGTTCTCGAGATATTAAGGAAAATTGTACGAAGTTCCCAAAACTTCTTCACCAAAATTCTTTGTTTATAAGAATTTAAAACATGCAGAAAATGTTTCAACTGAATCCCATGATTCTAAATAACCTGACCAAAATCATTTTTCGACAACTATGATTCCAATTTTCTCAAAAACGGTTAAAGCTATCGCGCTAAAAATGGTTTCATTCCTTTTTCTAGGCCAATAAACCTATTAAACGAGTACTTGCAAGCATATGAAGTAAGCGTAACGATTTTATTCGCGCGAATTTGCTCCAAAAACCATGTTCCGGAGGACGGATTCTGCTGGTTAACGAACTTGACCTTTCAAATTAGACGAAAGATTTGTGTACCAAATTTCATCTAAATCAGACCATTCGTCTGGGAGCTAGAGAGCGAACAGACAAATATATATATATATATATATATATATATATATATTTGAACCACCGCTATTTTCGTTCTCTAGGGGTTCTGAAACGTAAAATTTTCAAGTCGGCAGTTCCGGATTGCGTCATGAGGTCAGCCCTATAAGCGGGGTTCCTTCCTGTGGAGGGACGTCAATCAACGGGTTTTTGGTCGGCCAATGCGCAGGGTCAAATCTCCCAATTCCAGGATAATAGCCATTTTGTTATTATTATCACTAACTGGCACAATGAAAATTATCCAGGAATATGGATTAGGAGATTTGGCCCTGTGATTTTTTATTGTGCCAGTTGTAAGAACGTTTATAATTTTCGATTTATTTATTTTTTTTTCTTCAATTTTCATGTAAGACTTACTATAATCATTAAATTTCAATTTCATCTAGAATAATTTTCATTTAATTCTCATAATATCACGGAAATAAGCATCATATTACTTTTATGTACTTGGAAGCTTTTATTAATTTCTACTTTTTGAATTCATATTGCGGTTTAATGAAATACTTGTGAACATTGGACATGCATTAGCCTTAAAGAAAATTTAATGCTGATTTTAAACATGCAATAAAACGTTGAATACAAATGTGTACAAAACGAGAAAATTGGAGCTGTACTACAAAAAACACAGTTATTTCTAGAGAACATTTAGAACGGCATATGTCTGGAATGGAGTGAGATAGAAATGTGTGGAACTACATTTCACACATGTGTTGGTGGTGTGAAAGTACACTTTGTGCCTAGTTTTACCCCATAGAGTATTGCCATTAACTTGCGATACACCCTGTATATCAATATACGGGTTACTGGTAATAGTCCGTCGGCCCGTGTACATTTCATGCAACGATTTTTAAGATTCTTCATTTTTTCACTATTGATTGTACAAGTCTTATCTAGAACAATGCCACTTGTCAGCTGGCTAGGTAGCGGTGGGTTTGGCTGCGGGGGCGTTCCAAACTTCGGAAAAATATGAAAATGTGAAACTATTTTAAGATTCATGAAATTTTTTGGAGAGACACCTTTCATTGTACAATAATCATTGGCACTTGTCAGCTGGCCGGCCAGCAGTGGACTGCTTGTCAGCTGGGGGTCTAAACTTGGCAAAAATACGAAATTCTGAAACGATTTTAAGATTGCTGAAATTTTGGTGGTTACTAGTATTTGTAGTGAGATTAACGAAAAACATTGTCAGCTGCTCATATCTTGGTGGAAAACTTGTCAGCTGGGGGTGTATAAGCGCTGAGCGTATGGCGCGCGCTCCGCTTTATACCCCCAGCTGACATCTTTTCCACACACATATAAGCAGCTGACAATTTGTTTTGTCAATCTTATTACGAATACTACATACTAACAAAATTTCAGGAATCTTAATATAGTTTTTGACAATTTAATAGCGAATGCATTCTTATATTGATTACAACTTCTGAATATATTGATTGTAAATGAATATTTTTATTATCAACGTTAAAATATATTATGTATTTGCATTAAGGTATGATAAAAAATATGTCATTTATTTGTATAAAATACATAGCACATAAAAAATGTTCGCCTATGAATGCGTGAAAATCAGGCAACGCTTGGCACAGTGTTTCGCCTCGTGTTAAAATTGACTTTAAGCATTGATGGTTCTTTGGTTGAATACTGCAACTAAATCGGATAGAATTGTATTAATTGTATAGATTTGTATTAAGGTTTGTATAGATTTGTATTTTTAACACGAGGCGAAACACTGTGCCAAGCGTTGCCTGATTTTCACGCATTCATAGGCGAACATTTTTTATGTGCTATGTATTTTATACAAATAAATGACATATTTTTTATCATACCTTAATGCAAATACATAATATATTTTAACGTTGATAATAAAAATATTCATTTACAATCAATATATTCAGAAGTTGTAATCAATATAAGAATGCATTCGCTATTAAATTGTCAAAAACTATATTAAGATTCCTGAAATTTTGTTAGTATGTAGTATTCGTAATAAGATTGACAAAACAAATTGTCAGCTGCTTATATGTGTGTGGAAAAGATGTCAGCTGGGGGTATAAAGCGGAGCGCGCGCCATACGCTCAGCGCTTATACACCCCCAGCTGACAAGTTTTCCACCAAGATATGAGCAGCTGACAATGTTTTTCGGTAATCTCACTACAAATACTAGTAACCACCAACATTTCAGCTATCTTAAAATCGTTTCAGAATTTCGTATTTTTGCCAAGTTTAGACCCCCAGATGACAAGCAGTCCACCGCTGGCCGGCCAGCTGACAAGTGCCAATGATTATTGTATAATGAAAGGTGTCTCTCCAAAAAATTTCATGAATCTTAAAATCGTTTCACATTTTCATATTTTTCCGAAGTTTGGAACGCCCCCGCAGCCAAACCCACCGCTACCTAGCCAGCTGACAAGTGGCACTGTTCTAGTTAAGACTTGTACAATCAATAGTGAAAAAATGAAGAATCTTAAAAATCGTTGCATGAAATGTACACGGGCCGACGGACTATAAGTCGACCTCCATCCATCGCGAGATGATAATGTAGGTCAAAACAATCAATTTTAGCCTATATTACCTTATCCCGTTTTCAAGGTATTTATTATTTTAGGCTAATTCAAAAAAAGTCACTATTGCTTAGGTTTTGTGTATTTTTTTTTTTTTAAATTTCTAACATTTGAGATGAAAGTGTTTATTGTTTTTGCATTTTTTTTTTTTTTAATTTTTATGAGACAACGGATGGTACGACCCAATAACTAAAATTTACATTATTTTCTTCCTAAAATCTGTAACTTTAAGTCTATCTCTATTTAAAAAAAATATTTGTTGCTATGCCCGCAAGTTAAAAAAATAAAAATTAATCTCTGCTTATTAATCTACACAAAAAGGTATAATAGTAAGGTAAAATGTTTATAATTTTTAGAAAAAATTATGAAAACTGAGAAAGGGTAGCGACTCTAAAGAAAACCCCGTTATAAGAAAAGTTAAAGAAATCATTTAAATAAAGTCAAAAAGTTATTAACTCCTACCCTATAGCTAAGCTGGTCACTTATCTCTTTCATTCATTGTTTTTGTAAACAATAACATTATCGATCGGGTCTCCCCTTGGTCTAGTGGCTAATGCCCTATATTCTCATGCGGGAGATGGTGGGTTCGAGAGCCACCGGTGGCTGGCATTTTTCTCATCTCACGACTCCTTGAGAAGATTCTTCACTGCACCAGGGATGTCGGCGCCATTGGCCCAGATGTCGGTGCGCATTAAAAAAAAACAAAAAAAAAAAAACAAAAAACGTTATCCTTCATTATCTCAACCGCAAATAATGCGGCAACAATAACATAAAGAAAACGTTATTGTGTTGTGAAACTTAAATTATCTGTTTATCACACTTTTATTATAAGAATTATACCCATTTTACACGAATTTTTCTAAGGAGAAAGGTATGTTCTCAGTTAAAATTGGACACAATTAGCACTCATATAACCTTTTTAATAGGAAATTATATTAGAAATGATTTATATTCTACCAAAGCTTCTTTCAATACCCTTATTATCATTTTCTTATAAATTGTAAAGTACGTGGTCGAGTCATATTTTTTAGGAATTCCGAATATATATATATATGATTTTAAGTTTCAAAAGAAGTTGTTATTTTAGAGGAAATTTCGAACTACAGATGAAAAGGGTAAAACTCATCAGGTGGTTGGAACCTATAGTTCTCTTGAAATTTCTAATTTATTGTGGATAATAATAAGATTGCATTATACAATACCGTGTCCTTCCTTAGCACCGTGTGGGTAGAGGGCGAGATTCCAATCGAATCCTCCGAAGGTGAAGTAGGACGATTCAAGTTTCGATGGAATTTTGGCCACTTGTTGCTGATGGCTACCCCTGAAGCTCAGCACTGAAGTTGGGAGACGGAATTCCGTGTCAAACACTGTCCTCACGTGCCCCATGGACAGCTCTAGCTGGAATTCGCCGTTCATGTCGGTGAAGTTGCGAGTGTAGAGTTCAGAGACTGGGATGTAGTTCCTGTTACCCTGGGCTGGGCAATCCATCGTGAACTTCACCTGAAAAAAAGAAACAGTTTACTAATTTCTGCCTAAGCTATCGTCGAATTGTTTAATATTTTTGGTAATAGTTTCACAGGGTATATTCTTGTAATAAATTAAATAAATTGCTTAAACGGAAGGCGTTCAATCATATCAAAGTTTATATGTTCATGGATTTTATCAATGAAGGAAGAGGGGAAGGGAAAGATGGAATGTGGATCCAAAAATGTTTTTAGATCTGGCTGTATCCCAAGGTCGGGTAATGTCAAGTCTATATAGACTTGACATTACCCGGATTGTACCAATTTGTTTGAAAGGGCAGGTCTAATCCAAACCGCAAGGTATCTACAATTCGTCCAAACTCAAGGTTTATCCCTTAACGAACCGACCTAATTGCTTATTGATAAAAATAACTTTTACATTTATTAAATAGGTTTTTTATTAATATTTTTTATAATTTCGTATTACGTATCTAAATATTCCCTTTTACTTATGTTTAAACGATTTTAATCAATCTGAAATGAATTTTTGTCGTTTTCTTCATGATTATTCAGTGCATTAATCTTGGTTTTTATTCTGTATGATTGCTCAAATGTTAACAAGATTTTTCTACATAGCTTAATGGGTGTAGAGCGCGCAAAGTGAATTTTTTAAACCTTATATTTGATGTTGGATGAATTATCATATCCGTTGAGCTTATGATTGCAGGCAAGCGGTCTTAATATAATGTAAATATTTATTTTTTCCTTTTTTTTCTCTTTTAATAGGCTAATTCAGATTTTAGAATTTGTTTCGTTTTAAGGCCTAAAATGTTTTGTACTCTTTAATTTCAATAAAATCCTTTGGAAACATATACAACACACATCCTTTTGCATCTAAAAGTTTCCAACAACTCAATCGGCTTTAAGTACTGACGTAGGCGAACTTGTAAGAACAGCCACTACACGTCCAGACATTACTGAAGCCACTACACATCCATTCATTACTGAAGCCACTACACATCCAGACATTACTGAAGCCACTACACATCCAGACATTACTGAAGACGACACGGAGAGGTACACAGAGAGAACATGTCGTACTGACTCGACTCCGTATTGGACATACCCTGCTTACTCACGGACACCATATGACTAAACAAAACAGACCTAATTGTGAACAATGCGGGCCTGACCGAACTTCTGACAGATGGTAGCTATAATATTAAAGTAATAGTTAAACATCTTAAAAACACTGACATGCAGACAACAATTTTTTTTTTTACTTTTAATTTTATCGTCTATTATTATTAACGACGAATTTTAGGGCGGGTTATCTATAGGTTACCACCCTTTTCTAGCCAGGATTGGGCTGATGCATTTTCTTTTTTCTAAAGAAAAGCCACCACTCCATACTGGGAATCGAACCCACTACCCTTAGCTCAGAGTTTTTTTTTTTTTATTATTTTTTTTATCACTGAATTTTGTTTTACTATTTTTTTTTATTGGCTTATCTAGTGCAATCAGCGAAGTTGCGGTGCACAAATAAAATAAAACATATATTAATATGCAATTACTCATAATTTTTCAATGTTTTACATGTCACGCTTAGATTACACAGGTCTACAACCAAAAATTTGATTTGATGATTTTGGCTAATCTCTGTGTTTCTCGGTGTGCTGAGGCCGAGAATGAAGTCCGTTTTTCTCTATCACGTACAGATTTTTTTCAAATCCATAGAACATAATATACCTGCTATACACATAAATTTGGTAAGAAGTAGGTTTTTTTTTTTTTTTCCAAACGATTTCTCTTTTTATAAACAGACATCTTTCACTAGGTGGTGTAGGCAATGACTCCCTCAGAAGATGTTGTAGGCCTGAGGGTGTCTAGGCACGATCTGTTCAGACAGGAACGTACTTGTTTGGTCTCAGATGTCACCGTCTGAAGCTAAACGAGATTGAACCTGTTGTATCAGGAACTTGGAGCTAAATTTCTGTTCATTCTCTCAGTTCAGTAGTATCAACTGAAGTGAACACATTCACTGAGGTCTCTTAGTTGTGTCAAAGTGATTAAGAACGTATTTTAAGGTTTGAAAGTGCATTTAGACAAAATGTCTCATCGTCGTTGTGTTACCAGTCCAGACTGCTTCTGTTTTATCTGTGGCTAAGAAATTAACACAGTTAAGAAATACCAACGAAATATAACAGGTTTTGTCAAAAATGTATATTATGCATATTTTGGCTTGAGAATAGGAGATCAAGATAAAGTGTGGGCTCCTCACAAAGTATGCCATAGCTGCGTAGAAAAACTTCGCTTATGCTACAAAGGAGAGTTAAAATCTTTCGGATTTGCTATCCCAATGATGTGGAGGGAGCAAAAAAACCACGTTAATGACTGTTACTTTTGTAATTGTCATGTTCAAGGCTATAATTCCAAAAATCATAAGCTCATTAACTACCCTAATGTGGAATCTGCTAGTCGTCCGGTACCACACGGTCCTGGATTGACAGTTCCTCAGCCCCCTCGTGACTTGGGCAGTATAGATAGGGAAGCTAATAGAGAAGACAGTATGTCGGAGAGCGATGAAGTACACAGTGAGTTCAAAGCAAGCAGTTCAGAAGATGAACCTCAGCTTATTTCTCAACAGGAGTTGAACGACTTAGTGAGAGATCTTGGACTTCCAAAAGATGCAGCTCAGTTACTTGGCTCCCGTCTTAAAAACAAAAATTTATTACAGCCAGGCACTTCTTTTTCATGGTATCGACACCGTGAAGCAGTTTTTGTTCCTTACTTTGCTCTGGATGAGAATCTTATTTATTGCAAAGACATTCTTGGTCTGACGGGTCAATTTGGTATACAATATGACCCGATTCATTGGCATCTATTCATAGACTCATCAAAGCGAAGTCTAAAGGCTGTTTTGTTGCACAATGGCAATACTTATGCTTCAGTTCCAGTTGGCCATTCGGTACATTTAAAAGAAACATACGAAAATTTGTCATTAGTTCTCGAACGAATTCATTATAATGAGCATAACTGGTTGATATGTGGAGACTTGAAAGTACTTACTATGCTCTTAGGTCAGCAATCAGGGTACACCGAGTTCCCTTGTTTTTTATGTTTATGGGATAGCCGAGACAGAAATTCCCATTGGAACAACAAAGACTGGCCATCACGAGGAGCTCTGTCGCCAGGCCAAAAAAATGTAATTAGGAGAAGTTTGGTTCCTTCTGACAAAATCCTGCTACCTCCTCTACACATAAAGCTAGGGCTGATTAAACAATTCGTAAAGTCTCTCAATAAAGAAGGTGAATGTTTTAAGTACTTATGCTCCAAGTTCCCACGATTAAGTGATGCAAAGCTAAAAGAGGGGATCTTTGTAGGCCCAGATATTCGGAAACTTTTCACAGATCCACATTTCACTCAGACCATGAATGAGAAGGAGAAGGCTTCTTTTAAAGATGTTGTTGAGAAGTTCCTAGGTAACGTGTAGGATCCCAACTACAGAAGTATCGTGGAACGCATGTTGAAGGCATTTCAATTACAAGGTTGCAACATGAGTTTGAAGGTTCACTTCTTACATTCGCATGTGGACTATTTTCCGGAAAACTTAGGGGAAGTAAGTGAAGAACAAGGGGAAAGGTTCCATCAGGACATCCAGGAAATGGAACGTAGGTATCAGGGCAAATGGAACGTAAACATGATGGCTGACTATTGTTGGATGCTGCAGCGTGAATCATCTGAAGAGTCCTACAGCCGGGAACGAACACGGAGAAATTTTCAAGAGAAAAAAATACGTTTTCATAAAAATAATAACTAAATATGCCACTGTTAATTCTGAAGCTGTTATTTCTACACATTTATGTATTTTGTACAGTAAACAACATTGAAATAACTAAAAGATCATGGAAATAAATGAAAACTCTTATTCGCCAATTCTGTTTTCTTTTAATGGTAGTACCTCTGCCCTTACTTGAGATTGAACAATTTCCTTACGTGGTAGAGAGGGACTGACCTCATGTTCGGCTTCAGCACGCCAAGGAGCATAGAGATTGACCAAAATCATCAAATCAAATTTCAGAAAGATTATTTTTGTAGACCTGTGTTATTTCTTTCCCTTTGATTATTTTTTTTTTAAACTTATTCTATTTAGGCTACTTCTATATTGAAGTTATAATTATATATATATATATATATATATATATATATATATATATATATATACACACACACACACACACACATATATATATATATATATATATTTATATATACATACATATATATATATATATATACATATATATATATATATATATATATATATATATATATATATATATGTAATAGTATATAAATGTGTAACTAGATGTATAACTATTTGTAAAATTCGATTTATATGTATAATTTCAATGCCATATTTGTGTTTATGATTGGATTTATATGTAAGAATTATATAGAGCGAATCGCCTTGGTTGCAGATACTCATCAATAAATAAAATGTCATTTCAGTCTCAGAACAACATATAAATGAGATAAAATAATGTATTATTATTTAAATTTTCATGGAAAGTAGGTTTCGATTTGTTCGGCGAGGTTTTTCTTCGTTGAAGAGTTCGTGTGAGATCATTGAAGATCTTGCTCATATATTCCGAATTTTGATGGCTTCATTTGTAATATTGTTGCTGGTGATTGACCTACAATATTTATTTCTCCGGTCCTGACGGGCTGGGACTGAGTAATCTCCCATGGATCTGAGGATAATCTAAGGAGAAATGGGAAAGACTCGGGTTTCTTTTGTATTTGTATTTCCCCGTTCATTAAAAAATATCGAAAGTCGAGAAACATGGAGAGGGAGAAAGGGTTAGATGCGCCTTCAATCGAAGCTGCCGCTTTTCGTTATCAAATTATCGAATTT
This sequence comes from Gonocerus acuteangulatus, assembly GCA_946811695.1. NCBI lineage: Eukaryota > Metazoa > Arthropoda > Insecta > Hemiptera > Coreidae > Gonocerus > Gonocerus acuteangulatus. Next base: position 96,662,777 of record OX328132.1, on the reverse strand, counting down.
CGTTTGATATTTCGTTCCAGAGGGTATCTAAATTGGTTTAACCTTTAAATGTTAACATTTATTTATAAATATACAGTAGAGCTTCAGGAAAAAATAGTAAATCAACAGTTTCAAATTTCACCCTGAATCAAGATAAAAGCCAGGTAGCATTCGGGTCAGAAGGGCAACCCGACTAATCTGCCACTGTGAGACCCTTGATGTTCTGTTGGAATTACAATTGACGGAGGATGGTGGATTCACTAGAGGCGGTAATTAGCTGAAGTACTTATCCGCCATCCTGCTTAAAGGCACTTGGAAGGATTTATTATAACATTACACTCTCTCCTGGAAAGCAAGCCGCTTAGTATAATTAAATCCAGGGCAATAAAGCATGAGTAGCCAGCTGGAAGGAGAAGTTAAGGGCCTACCATAATCTTGTCTTGATGGCCGTGTTGTTCCGCAGCATTGAGTGGCAGGAATTGCAGTAAATGGCACTGATAGAACAGGTTATCAAAATTTTACGGATGGATTAAGCTAATTAGATAGACTGGCGACACGTAAAGGGGACCTTTATGGCTAGTGGATGCTTTAAAGCTGGAGAGAATTGAGTATTAAACTATCAATGTCAGAAAGCAATAAACAGTTCCTTTTGCAACCTGAATGAAAAGCAGGAATAGGTGATATTTTTAATGATTCCGATATTATTTAATCTGGTTTAAAATGACGAGATCAAGAAATTTAGCATTTGATGTAAATATACGTCAACAGATGGTTGGGGTTCGGCTAAAAAAAACAACGTCATACTTTTGCTCTGATTAAGGATTATGGGACATTTTGGAAACAGTGAAAGATGACAGAACAACACATTGAAAATTATCACAATTCTTGATAATATAATAATACAGATATTATTTTTTTATGCTTTGAGGGTCTTGTTTTATTAAATTTCTATTTTTAACAATAGTATGATAGTCTTTTCATTTAAGTCTAGTTTTTTCGCTTTTTATTTGCGGGAGAGAGTTTTTTTCTATACAATTTCCACTGATTGTAATAAATACCCCAGTTAAGATATAAAGAGAAATTGTATTGTCTAATTTTCTTAAATAGAATAGAATTAAATACTTAAGTACTTTTTCCGACCATAAGCCTCCAAGAACAAAACGTATTAAAAAATTATATATATATATATATATATATATATATACATATAATATATATATATATATATATATATATAATATATATTATATATATATATATATATATATATATATATATATATATATATATTTTGTACAAACTGTCCCACTGGAACATGGGTTTTCGGGCAAAAAAATATCTTAGCGTCTACGTTTTCGTGTTAATATTCTTGCAGGTAGTCTTTTAATACATACAGGATAAGTTCTCTAACATAGGAGAACGAATGAAAAAATTTTCAATGTGATATCTGTAACCGTTTTAGAGAAATGTGATAAAAATAGGTTTTTTTAGTTTTCGGTACTTGGAATAGTTGGATTCATTTGAAATATGTTCTACATATTTCAAGACTTACGTATTACCCCTGCCTCCGAAGAAGGTACATGAGACGAGAGGACTTCTTAGCAAGAAGTGCCCCTGATGAGGTGCGATAGAAATAAAGCACGAAACATGTAGGGCATGAAAAATAAAGTGCTGTGATACAAAAAATTGCTACTTTTTCATCTACAAGAATAAAAATAATAATAATAATAATAATAATAAATGCTGAGGCGATAGAAGATATTGACGACGTCCGTCATTTGATTTATTCTGCTGCAAAAGCAGTTTGCTACTATTTGGAGTTTGGGCACGAGAAAACACATACTCCTGGCGATAGAAAAGAAAAATCAAATGCTACCCCACCATGGCGGAGAAGATTAGACAATAAGATTTTAGAACTTCGTCGGAGAATTGGTGTTGTAACTAACTATTTACGTTGCCCTGAATCTGCTAGTAGCAAGCTGAAAGCTAAAATAGATGAGATTCTAGTACTCCATATAGGAATGGTGGAGGAAGATCGCCTAATTGAAACTTTATCTATGTATTTAGATAAGCAGAAACAGAAGCTGGCTGTTTACGCAAATAGAATACGTAGATACAGTGAGGCATATATTCGAAGAAAGCAGAACTCTCTTTTTAGCACTAGGGAAAAAGACTTTTATCGTTCGCTAGTCAAAAGTAAAAATGAAGAAATAAGTGACACCAATATGGACGAAATGGTTAACTACTGGGCTAATATCTGGGAAATTCCAGTAAGCCATAGTAAATCAGGAACTTGGCTACAGAATATATACGAAAAAATGGAAAACATTCCACAAATGGACTGTATAATTAGGAAAGAAGATGTGACACAAGCAGTTAAGAAATTGCACAATTGGAAAGCTCCTGGACGCGATGGTATACAAAATTACTGGCTGAAGTATTTTAGCAGTCTTCATGAAGCCATTGCAAGATGCTACCAAGAAATTCTTGTAGCCAATTTGCCACTGCCAAAAGATTTCGCTGAGGGAATTACGTTTATGATTCCGAAGAAACAGGGTAAAAACCTTGAACCAAAAGATTACAGACCTATAACTTGCTTAAATGGTATCTATAAACTATTTACATCCATTATTGCAATAAAGATTCGAGACCACCTTACTCTGAATGAGCTTCTAGCTCCTGAACAGCTTGGCTGTAAAAGTGGGTCTAAAGGATGTAAAGAGTTGTTAGTTATAGATTCATTTATTGCATCTCAGGTCTCGGCAAAACAGCGAAATCTTTCGATGGCTTGGATTGACTACAAGAAAGCTTTTGATTCAGTTCCTCACTCCTGGTTGATTGAGGTGTTACGGTTGAATAAAGTCGCTCACAGTGTGACGGACCTCCTATCACGATTGATGGCTACTTGGGAAACAAAGCTTAGCTTTGGAAAGGGAAGACACGCGATCGAAAGTGAAACAATAAAAATACAAAGGGGAATATATCAAGGCGATAGCCTTAGTCCTTTGTGGTTTTGTTTATCCCTTAACCCACTGAGCCAGTTACTTCGTGATAGTGGGTACGGTTACCAACTGACTATCAATGACCCAACTACCAGGATAAGTCACAGTTTGTATATGGACGATCTGAAACTGTACGCAAAGAACCCTGTTCAGCTACAGAGTATGACAGACATAGTGCAAAGTTTCAGTGACACCATTGGCATGTCGTTTGGTGTTGATAAATGTGCTGTATTACATGTAGAAAGAGGACGTTCAGTATCAACAACAAATTTAATTTTATCCGATGGTGGCCATATACGTGAACTCGAGGAACACGAATCTTATAAATATCTTGGGTTGAACCAGCATCTTAAAATATCCAGAAAAGATGTCAAAGATGAGCTGAAAGCATTGTTTCTGAAGCGCTTACGTTTAATTCTGAAAAGTTACTTACACGGTCGTAGAAAGATCAAAGCAATAAACACATGGGCAATACCCTCATTATTATGTAGCTTCGGAGTTATTAAATGGTCGAATACATCATTAGAGGAACTGGATCGACTCGTACGAACAGAGATGACCAAAGCACGCTTGCACCATCCTACGTCTTCAATTGAAAGGCTGTATTTACCAAGAATAAAAGGAGGACGAGGTCTCCTGAACATTCGGAACTTATGTCGCTCTCAGGAAATTAGCCTGAGGAGCTACATAAGGGCCAGTGAGACGCGTCTGTTCAGGGAAATGGTAAACTTAGACGAGAACTATACAGCTTTGAAATTGAAGATCAACAACTGGGATGAACTTACGACGGAATCGGATCGCCTCACGTCGTGGCAATGTAAGGAATTACACGGGCGATATTATAGTCGTTTGTTGGACCCGGATGTGCAATCAACATTGTCGGTGGCTTGGTTGACATCGGGAAGGCTATTCTCTGAAACAGAAGGTTTCATAATAGCCATCCAAGATCAAGTTATAGCTACAAAATCCTACCGACGACATGTTTTAAAAGAAACGAGCATCTCTGATAAATGTAGATTGTGCAACAAAACGTATGAGTCGATCCAGCATATTACGGCGGGCTGTGAGATCCTTGCGGGATCTGATTATCTTCAACGTCATAACAACGTGGCCAAGATATACCACCAAGCTCTCGCAGAAAAATTCGGTTTGTTGGATAAGAAGGTCCCTTATTATCGCTACGTTCCTCAAAGGCTTCTAGAGAAAGATACAATAAAAGTGTATTGGGACGAAGCGATGTTGACGGACCGAACTGTCCATCACAATAAACCGGATATTCTTATCATTGATAAAGGGAATAAGAGAGCTGATATTATTGATATCGCTGTCCCGAATGATGAGAATATTCAGAAATCTTATGCTGAGAAGCTTCGAAAATACCAGGACTTGGCCATAGAATTAAAAGATCTGTATAAGTTAGATTCCGCAAGGATAACAGCTATTATTATATCGGCTAATGGACTCATCCCAAAAACCACAGTCACAGCTACAAAATACTTGAAAATCTCGGAGGAACTGATTAAAGACGCACAACAAGCGGTACTGCTCGACACTGCAAGAATAGTTCGAAAATTTTTAAACGAACGCCCGTGACAAGAAACATAAAAATATAATAATAATAAAAAAAAAAAACTAACATGAACAACAATTCTTTCGGTTGGCAATAGCCCCCGAAAGAATTTACTCCAGGAAACTGAGAAGACACCCCGTTTAAAAATAATAATAATAATATATATATATATATACATACAGGGTATCCCGATTTTAAATGGCAAAACTTCAGGAGCTTATAGGGGACCAAAAAACTAAGACACAAAGTCTTTTAGAGATTTGCTCGTGTTTGCTTCGTTTTGGAGAAAATCGCAAAACAAGAAACGAAACAGGTTTTCATTTTGGTACATAGTTATTTAAATTTTCAATGGAAAAAATTGTCATTGCGAATTGTTTTAAGAAACCAATTACTAAAATTGAATCTCTTGATTTTGATAATGTTTTTGTGTACGGTTTCTGCTACGGTAATGTTTTAGAAGCGGTGCGAGAGTATGCGCGCCGATTCGCAAATAGACGAGTGCTTAATCGACGAGTTTTTTAGTTAACTTTTAATAGACTACGAGAGACTAGGTCATACTTACTTCGCAATGAAGGATATCAATTTCAGGCAGAATAAAGAGCTGATCGTCGGTGAAGAAATTAGTTTAACGCCTGCATTAGGAATATCGCAGCAGGCAATATGACGAACATTGAAAGGTGGTAATCGCCACCCGTACCATCTTCAAATATTACAGAATTTATTACTTCAAAATTATGCAAAGACTTTGGATTCTATTATTTGGTTTCTTCATATGGGGAACCTTGAAGCAGGAAGTTTATTCGGTGTCAAACAACTGAAGAGAGTCATCTAGAGACCGAATCATAGATGAAGTGGACCAAATATCATCAGAACAGTGTTTAGCTACAATTTATCAAGTCATTGCTTGATGTAATGATTACGTATCTGCAAGAGGGTAACATTTAGTATTTAAACTAAATAGATGATAACATTCAAAAAGAGGTCTCCCGTGGTCTAATGGCGCCTTGGATTCATAAGCGAGAGATGGTGGGTTCGATTCCCAACCTCCGGCAGGAATTTTATCATCCCACGGCTCGCTGGTAAAATTCCTCGCATGCACCCTAGATGACCTAGGTGCTTCCCTGCTAATGACCTAGATGTAGATGCGCCGTAAAAAAAAAAAAAAAAAAAAAAAAAAAAAAAAAAAAAAAAATGTAAATAAATAAAATGACCCACTATCTCGTTGTCTATTTTTGTACATAGTTATTTAAATTTTCAATGGATAAAAATTGTCATTGCGAATTGTTACGGTAACGGTAATGATTTAGAAGCGGCGCGAGAGTTTGCACGCCGATTCCCAAATAGAAGAGTGCTGAATCGACGAGTCTTATAGTTAACTTTCGACAAAGAGATACTGGGGCATTTTTTTTTATTTACATTTTTTGAATGCTATTTATTTTATTCATTTTCAAATGAATCGTATTTTACATAAATGTATATATATATATATATATATATATATATATATATATATATATATATATATATATATATATAAATAGCCAATGGTGTCCGGGATTTAATAATTCAAATAGGAGTGTAATATAAAAAAATATATTGTTTTCTTCTTTGGGTTTTAGCGGACTATGTGCTGGATGCTACATATCCACGATGACGTGATAGAGAAAGGTAATCCGGATTACACTGGATTTAAACCATACTTTCCTCTGGTGCATCCAAATCCCCCACTGGAAGACCCTAAATATTCTTGTTGAATAATGCCTGAATAAAATAGCATTCATTTTTGATTTCCACCTCAGCGATTAATGAGTTATTGAATGAGTGTTTAAAATCCGATGAGATTAAGAGTTTAAAATCATGAAGAGTTCTGGTAATAAGGGATTATTGTCGACCCATGGTGTTAAAAATATTCACACAGGCGAGTCTAAATCTAATCCATGCTTTAGGATTACAAATTCATGAAATAATGCTGCTTTGCACGGGCATTCCACTTTTTTGCTTGATTGGTTCGAATTGCACATTAATTTTAATTTTAATGGAGGAAAAAACATTCCACGTGGAGATCATGACACAGGTCCACAAAAAGAAAGAAAAAAAAAGGTGGTTTGTGCGGGCTATCGGACACATTTTTTCTGGCGTATTTTTTACCGCTGAACACGAATCTGAAGTCATAATTGGGGGTTAATCAGCAAAAAACGGAGAAAAATGATTTCTGCTACGTGTTTTTCCTCGCTGTTGAGTTTCCCTTTGTAGCATCCCCAGGCCTAAGTATGAGGGCTTTCCGACTTTGACGAGGACAATGTCAACTTGTCGTCGGACACTTTACGGCATAATTCTCATATTCTAGCGCTTCCCTGCAAAACAGCGCGCCTTCGCTGGCTTCTATACCACGAAATGTTGACTAGCGAATCATTCTACTCATCCCGTTGAAGGGCAGTTGTCATCGCAGCCAAAACACTCCGTGGTAGCAGGATTTTGCCAGTAAATGTACCGATTCAATGTCCTGATGTTTTATTTTTTATCGGAGACAAAATGTCTCCTATAAAAAACATAAATAAAATGCAATAAGCATCAAACAAATAATACTTGCAAATCACGGGAGTGGACAAAACCTGCAGAAACTGTAAATTGATTATTACATAGTTTCTTACTATGAAATAATCTTTAAAACTCTACTATCTTTAAAACCATTAAATCTCTATTTGTATCGATTTTTTTTTCATTTTTCTCCGTTTTTTGCTGATTATCCCCCAATTATGGCTTCAGAATCGTGTTCAGCGGTAAAAAAATACGTCAGAAAAAATGTGTCCGATACCCCGCACAAACCACTTTTTTTCATGTGGACCTGTGTTATTATGCCTGAATTAATAGGCAAGAATACAGCTTCCTGAAGTACATTGCATCTGTTCGGTTCCAGCCTCGGTCAAATGAGTTTGTCTGTTAAGCGCTTTCGACTCGGTTTAGGCTTCCGTGCCTTTGTTTGGACTCCTACCTCGGTTTATGGCGGTTATACAGCGTCTTAACACCAAGCAGGTACATTCTATCTGGGCCTTTACGTCCATACGGCTCCTGGACGGACACTATTCCCTAAAAACATATTGCAAACAACAAGATGACGATCCATGTGATGTTGGACATTGTAGTCCAACTTCAAGGAGCTCTCGACCTAATCGAGGAAGTCAGACCGCATAAACCCTTAAAATACGACCTGAAATGCAAGTTACAACAAGTCATAGATATCATAAACAACATCAAGGCAAATATTGAAGCTGAACAAACCAGACCTACTTGTGGAGATGAACAATGTCAACAGAACAAGGTTAATCTAGAGAAATCTTATGCTGAGGCTTTACTATCAAACAAAACAGGCATTATATCCTCATATAGACTTATGATGAAAAGCGAAAACGAAAAAGAATCTGTTGAAGACATGAAAAGAACAACTAAAGACTACCTTAAACCCACGAATATTAAAACAGGGAATACAAAAATTAAAAACTACGAAAAGAGCTCATGTGATAATCGAATCAGATCCAAGAGAAGATATTGATATAATTTCAGCTAATGTAAAGGAAAAAAGCGCTTAACGAAGAGTTGAGCCGATTGAAAAATTAAAAGCAAGAATCATAATAAAAAATATCCCCCAGGAAATTACAGACAGAAAAGATAATTTTCATAACGATTTTTGGAGTCAAGGGTCTTCAAGAAGAAATTTAATCCTGGAACTTTCTGGAAGCGAAAGAAAGAAACTTCCAGGGAGAAGAATCAAGCTATATTGGAGCATTTGCTTCGTAGAGTACTACATCACAGTTAGAAGATGTGGACCTGCTTCAAACTGAACCATCTGAGCAGCAAGTGCGAAGGAAAGAAGCAGAAGTGCCCGGACTGCGGAGAAGACAAACACCAGGAGAGAGAAGGCTGTCAAAGCAGGAAGCAACAATGCACCAACAACAACATACAAGCCACAACATAGAGTTGCAACCAACCACTCATCCCTTAACACGGTATGTCCATCTTATAAAAACGAAATCAAAAGAAAATTCAAACATTAAACAGTCTCTAAAGGCAGATTAAAACTAGAAGAAGAGGATATTACAACAGATGATATTTCGTACTAAACCCTTTATACTAAATCCTATATTTGTAGCCATAGTGAAAAATCAAATAGGAAAAACTTCATGTAGGATAAGATATTACACGCTTAAAATAATCATAGTTAAACTTACTAGGCAATCCCGAAGTCTATGGAGCAATAATATATATATATATATATATATATATATATATATATATATATATATATATATATATATATATATAAGTAAAGATGGAATGGTTGAGATTCGGCTAAATAAACCTCAATATGATTTTGTTTTAAAAAAATCTATATTTCGGACGTTTCGGCTACTCATTGGTAGCCTTCGTCAGCTAAAATGACAAAAAAAAAAAGACTAAAATGTCATTTTAGCTGACGAAGGCTACCAATGAGTAGCCGAAATATGGATTTTTTAAAAACAAAATCATATTGAGGTTTAGTTAGCCGAATCCCAACCATTTCATCTTTACTTATCACCTCAACGGCTAACTATCTAATCATCATTATATATATATATATACACAAACAAAATGCTTCTCACAGATACATGGTTACTTACAGGCAGTTTTATACATATGTGTTTTTATAGTAAATGTGTATATATCTTATATATCATAAAATACAATAATTTGTTGTTACGCACCATGATAACTATGAAGAATCAACTTAATATAGCTCAAATAAATCTACGCCGTTCTTGGAAAGCAACATTATTCCTCAACGAATTTATTGCCTGAAGCAAATATTGATAGAGCCTTTCTCCAGGAACCATACACTGTAAATGACGAAGACTAATATGTTGGAGGACCTGACTTCAAATCCCGAGCAGGCTCTAATGATTTTTATCTTCTAGTATATTCGTTCGTGGGTTGGATGCGACCTCCCTGACCGTCCCTAGCAAAGTGGGAAATCAGGTGGCCGGATCAGTGTACTGACCACACTAGTGTGCCTTATGGTCACGAATTAGATACCTCTTGAGTAGTAGCCCCATTGGGCCTATTACTTTTTTTTTATGATGGGACTTGAAAGTATATTAATTCCGTTTTGCTCATTAATAAATAAATTAGAATCGTTGATTTGCAAATATTAGGATCGCAAATTTGATAGAAAATTTAAACGAGTTTAATAATATCCTGACAAATCGCCGTAGGAAAAACAGATGTTTCCTTTTTTACTAAGGATAGACTTTCCCAGAGTGCGTTAATATTGTTCTTCCAGAAAGGCTTTGAAGCTGAGGCAACTCGTGTAGGATAATCCATTTCCATGAGGACCTCTTAATTGTCCCTTAACGAAAGTCATTGTGTATTTATACACAACGCAATAAGTGACATAAGAGCCACGGGAGGTTTTCCATTATGCATAAATTAATATCACCACAAGTGTTCATTTCTGTATTTATTACCGGCGAGTATGTGCTTCGTTTTATGTATTCATATTAGGACGGCAAAGGAAATTAAATTTTAAAATTACATTTTAATCCGCAAGTACTTGCCATAATTTCAGCCTATTAAAGTTATACCCGGAATAAACTTTCAGACGAGGCCAAGGAGTTTCCTTTGTCTGCCCGTATATAATTTTTAATTGCATCCTTCATTTGAAGATCCCTTGTCCACTGGACGCCAAATTACATCGAACGCTTAGAAACAGGGTGTGGCATTGCAAATCTCGGCTAAGAAATGGAAATGAAAACATAACAGATTTAAAAATGTGGAGAATGTCGTGGTTCGGTCATAATATTGTTTTTAACCCGAAGAGAGTTTTTGTTGTGGTTACACTTGAAGTTCAAGCCATCATTAGACTATGAAGAAACGTGTGATATTGGACTGATTGTGAGTGACTCACAGCGGTGCCGGAAGGGATAAAAAACCCCATCCGAATGTGTTCAATCTAGTTTAAACTAATATTTTCTAAAATCGAATTACTCGTCGAATACTGCTCTGATATTGATTTTTCATTTCACATATAGCTCTGATCTCAAAACACCTTTTAATTGGCCGTTTTCCGATCGTGTAGAATCTTAAAATTTTTAGTAAATAGAAAAACAAAATGTTATCCCTAAAAAATTTAAAAAAATGTTTTATATACTAGAGGAGTCCGAATTATCTCGGTCTCCCCTATATTTAACACTGGAAAAAAATAAATATCACATTTTGTCCATTAAGTTTAAAATAGTCTGAAATGAATAAATATGAGTGGAGCACCCATTAATACAAACCAACTAAATGGAAATTATAAAATGCCCGTTGGTTTAGTGAATTGCATTTAATGTTATGCAAACTAATTTTTAAGCGAAATATATGTATTGAAAAATCATGGGACACTACTTTTAGCTCTAAAATGAAGCAAGAAAAGAAAAACAGAATAAAGAATAATTAGAAACGTAATGGCGTCCATAAAAATTAAAACCTAATTAATTCTAGCATCTGTTATTTTTGCGAGTTGTTTGATAAAGGGATTGCCGCTTCCCTACCTAAAGGATTAGTGAAATTTGCATTCATAATAATTTTATTTTTTCCTTGGAATAAGGAACGTGCCAACGCATATTTCTTAAATGCAGAACAATACTCGACTAGAGTAAACAAATGTTTTCCTGCCGAGATCGGTATAGGGGCAATCGCATTGACGTCAATTCGAATTTATGTCTCCTTAAAATGGTGCTTCCAAGGTTTTTTGACACACATTCATTCTCTCTATTAAATCCTAAAAGAATTAATTAATCTCTATCCTAAAAAAGTAAATAAATAAAATACACGTTTATTTTGAAATTGTTAATTACAATTTCGCTTTATTAGGTTTTGTAAATGTAGCTAGCTTTTGAAGCATATTGAATCCCATTGAATGTTTACTAAAATTTCTCGAGGGCATTCATTCCCTCTCTACAAAAGTGTTCTGTAAAAATATGCATGTTCTTTAATTTCCTTCATTGTGCCTCTCAGCGTGTACGTACATCGGCCCATGTAACCTAGCCTTTGCTAACATCCTTTCCTTTCGCAGTATTCTCATATATATATATATATATATATATATATATATATATATATATATATATATATATATATTCTTTATTTCATTTTTTTTTTTTTTTTTTACGGCACACGAACTTGTAGGCATTTAGCTCCGATTACTATATTCTTTTGTTTTTCCAAATTCTACTATATCCGCTGATAAGTGTACCGAGTTGTGTATGGCCTTCAACTGCATCAAATATTTCTGTTCTTCAACTGATCTGCGAAAACTCCTTCTAAAATATCGCTTTCCTCGGAGATATTTTAAAATTTGTTTATCAGAAATTATTTCCCTTCCATTTCTAGATAGTTTTTGACTTCATTTTCGAACTCTTGGTTTATCGACTGAAGAATTGGTTGTTTGAAGCTGCTGGTATATGCTAGACGAGAGTTGGTGTATCTGCCAGTGGCGAACGCCACACCCAAACTAGAGGTTTTCTCACAGTCTGGAGTCGAGCGCATTTAATGAAAGGTGGCATTCCAGGCTCTAACTTCAAGTTATTTCGTTGTTGGCTGTCAATGTGTGTTCTTCCCGCAGTAGAAATTAAAATCATCGAAAGCGCTTATGCATGACATAAATCAAAAATTACATTAATCAAAGTAGAAATAAATTGACTTCATGCACAGCGCAGTATAGGGCGCGTGTGACCTAATTTTCAAAGGAAAAATAAAGTTTCTGAGAAATACAATTCTAAAAATTAAGTCACTGGCGGCATATACCGTCCAATGTGTTGAAAAGAGGTTTAATAACATAAAAAAAGAGCGTAGATATCAGTAGATAGAGGTGGAGGTTAGAGAGAGACTGGAAGAGAGCACTAAATATAGAGACGGCTGGCTCTTGGACGACTCCTCACTGTCGCGTATCCAATCCTATTCCCAATCCACTCTGCCAATCAGCCCAATCCACCTCGCTTCTTCATGATTGAGAAGATAAAATAAAACGAGAAATATCTTCCCGAATCTAATTCGGATTTCTTATACAAAATCTTACATACCTTCATGATTTTTCTTTCTATAAAAAGAAATCCCAATTGCGAGTTTAGAACGCAACTTCTATATGATGGTTTATTTCCTTCCTGTCTTTCATTAGAAAACTCATTGGCCAGATAGAAATGGATCACACTCCACATAAAACAAATTTTGCTTTTAATTTAGTTTGTATCGGTGCATCTTCATCAAGTTCAAGATCTCTGATGTAATCTGTGGATTTAATATGATCAGGATTTTGAACACTCCTTCTAAACAAATATAAATTCTCATTGAAGAGACATTTCTTCAATTCGACAGAGATAGTATGGATACGCTTGTATATTTTTCAGGAAAAAAGAGTTTGTATTATTTGCACCGTTTGGCTCAATTTTGAAGCGTTTATCAGGGCTATAAGAAGAACTGATCCAATTGCTAGTTCCTACAACTTGGACAGGTGATCTAGGGACTGTCATAAACCGATTAGAAGTCGCTATATCACGCACTGGGATCTTTTGTTGCTGAAGAAAAGGTATGCGGGTATGTGATATAATAATGCCGAGATTTTAGCGCGCATATCATTTAAGGGCGATGCGAGGCGATTCAGGGAACAACGAGATTGTCATTTAGCCATTTAAATAGAAAATTAAAATGAACGAGTTGCAAAACAGTGGGCGATGTAGCGACTTGCGTAGGATCAATTATTCTTAATTTGATTTTTCAACCCAAAGAAGCCATTTTTATGTATTCTTCACAATCGGCGAATTTCCTGATTCAATGCGGGTGTCCGAGGATTTTCGCCCTTATATGTTTGCATAATTTTCTTTTCATTATTTATTATATGATAATTCATAATGGGTAGGTTTCCTGATTCATCACGGCATTTCTTAGACAAAGGTTTTTACTTTGTCAAAATAACTATGTTTTTATTTATTTATTGTTATATGAAGTTCTCATAAGGTGAGTAAATACAAATCAGGTAGCAGCTTATAAAATCTGTTCATATTTCCAAGAGTTGACACTTTCTTTACAAGTAGAAGAATATTCAAGGTAAAGGTAGGAAAAAGTAAAGTAATAATCTCTATCCAAAGGAATTATTGGTGACTGGATGAGAACAGAACATCAATGCATTCGGTAAATAATGTAAACGCAAAGACACTCAAAGCGTTTCCTAAGCAAGATAGATGGGACACAAACAAAAACAATTTTGTCCCTACACAGAAAAGCTGAGGGTGACCGTGGTTCTATACACAGGCCATGCAAAGATGAACAACCAAGGACTGGCTACAACCCCCATATAGAGGAACATCTGTACATATAATCTGCGATTGTACAGTATTCGCAAGAAAGCGCTTTATGGATGCGCGAAAATAACGGACCCTAAGAGAGATTCTGAGCTTACATCTCAGAAGATCAGAGGGTTCGTCAAGGATGCAGGGCTACTATAAATGACCCAACAGGTTATCAGGTGTACAATAGTTCTTTTAGGTCGAGTTGCTTTCCCCTTAGGGGGCCATGATTCTATCTATCTATCTATCAAATGTAATAAAGTTTTATTATTACAAATTGTGTTCCCATCCGAAAATCTAGCCCCACCATGATATCTACCTCTATACAGAGCTCTTCCAAAATTCAGCCAGCAATATTTGCATGGAAGTGGTTGTACGAGAGGCTTCACACCACCTCCTATATCGATCTCCCTCCTCCTAGCTACCCCCCAATTCAATATAACTTTTCCAATACAAACTCTCGACTGGTAGCACACCTTCAGGCAACTGGACTCCATGGTATATTAATACCAGGACAAAATTCGGTGACCGCAAGCTCATCATGTTTCCCTTCTACTAATTGTATACCCCATAAAAAAAGAAATACGTTTTTACCTTTTACGTGGTCCTTTGGCTAACGACTTGGATTCTCATACTGGAGATGCTGGTTTGAGAAACACCAGCAATAGATTGAGTTTTTCATTTCAGGGCCCGTTGAAAAAAATCCTTGCTGCACCATGTATATTTAGTAAGGGTTGCGGTAACCTACAGATAGTCCGATATATATATATATAGGGGCGAGGTTAGCTCAGTGGTAGAGCACTCGACTAATGAACTGGAGGACCAGGTTCAAAACACGAGCGCGCACTAAAGATTTTTTCTTCTAGTGCTGCCGTTGGAGGGTTGGATTTGGGGTCCCAGATCGTCCCTAGGCTCACCCAGCCTTTAATTAATTTAATTAATAATGGGTACCTTGGGTACTAATGACTCTAGCAGTCGAAGCAGCCATGGGGAAAACCAGGCGGCCGGAGCATAGTGTTGACCACACTATCTCCCTAGTGTGCCGTATGGTCAAGAATCAGATACCTCTACAGTGCCCCTCTGGGCACTTGTGGCCTGTTACGGGACTGATTTATATATATATATATATATATATATATATATATGTAAGAGAGCTGAATAGAAAGGATTTAGAGAGGTAGATAATTGGGAAATATATTAGAGAAGCGGAATTCCATTTCAAAACTTTAATTTATACTAAGGTTACTGTTACATAAATAAATGTCATAAACCATCGCATAGATGAGAGACAGGTTGAGTGAGAGAGAGCTGGTTGGAGTGACTACTATCATATGGGGGGGGGGGGGACAAGAGCATATTGAGCAGTACCGGGCCGAGTTCTCCGGAACTGGTCCTCCCGTCGGAGGTAAGCCGGCCGGATATATATATTATATAATAAAAACATATTCGTAAAATATTCGCCCTCCGAAGCTCTTGAGCAAATAAAGGTTTCATAATTATCATTACACGTAGAAGAAATGTCTTCCCTCGTTTCCTGTGCGAATTTTTATTTTATTTTGGACAGCATGTTTCCATTCGTTCATGAATTTACAATTTCCTAATTAAATTAAAAAAAAAAGCATATTAAATTTTCGATTTACATTAAGATGCGTACTACATTTACATAATTGTGTAGGCAATATCCTGTCCGGGATTAGATAGATATTTTACTTCACAACACAAAAATATGAGGTTTTGTCACATCTTTGTTTTTTTTCTTATGGCTGGTGTAAGACCTCTCAATACCAGTCACGTAGTCACTATGTAAGTATTCTATCTTAATCGTGATAAGTTTATTTTTTCCCTGTACTTGAGTTGTTTTAGCGCGTTTACTCGCTATCTCCATAGGGAGAACCCGCTTATGAGGTTGACCTCATGACGCAAGCCGGAAGTGCCGACTAGAAACTTTCTCGTTTCAGACCCCATAGATTACGAAAATATAGGTGGTTCAAATTTGTATATATATATATATATATATATATATATATATATATATATGCTTATATTTATATATATGTTTGTCTGTTCGCCCTCCTGACGGCTCAAAAATGGTCCGATTTTGATGAAATTTGGTACAAAAATCTGTCCTCTAATTTGAAAGGTCAAGTTCGTTAACCAGCAGAATCCGTCTACTGGAAGATAGTTTTTGGGGCGAAATTCGCGCAAAAAAAATCGTAACGGTTACGTTTTGGCGCAGTTCCTCCCTCCCCCATAGGGAGGAACCCCGCTTATAAGGTTGATCTCATGAAACAATCCGGAAGTGCCGACTATATATATATATATATATATATGTATATATTTATATATATATATATATATATATATATATATATATATGTATATATATATATATTTATATATATATATATATATATATATATATATATATATATATATATATATATATTTGTCTGTTCGCGGATTTCTGGCTTCCCTGATGGTCCGATTTTGATGAAATTTGATACAAAAATCTGTCGTCCAATTTGAAAGGTCAAGTTCGTCAACCAGCAAAATCCACCCACTGGAAGATGGCGTTTGGGGCGAAATTCGCGCAACAAAATCGTAACGCTTATGTTTTTGATTTAATAAGCTTGTAAGTACTCTTTTTATAGGCTTCTTGGGCTAGGAAAACGAATGAAACCATTTTCAAGGCAAAAGCTTTAACCGTTTTTGAGAAAATTGGAAAAATAGTTTTTGAATACCGTTTGGGTACTTAGAATCACGGGATTCAGTTGAAACATTATCTGCATGTTCTTCTTTCATTAAAACTAATATGTTGAAAGTTTTGTTACGTTTGGAGTTAAGGAAGGGCTAGAATAAAATATTTTACTAACAGACATGAAAAGTTTTGGGAACTTTGTATACTTTCATTAATATCTCGAACACGGTTGGGAAATCGTGGTAAGTAGATAGGAACTATTTGAAAGCTTACTAAATTTTCTACAAAAACGATTCTAAAACTATTTTTGATTAGGTTATGTCAATCGGAGAAATAAGTGCTTAAATCTTCAAATACGTCTGTTTTTTTTCTTATGAACGGGTTTTTGTCGTTCTTTTTGTAATTTTTGTCTCTTTCCCTTGGTTTTTATTGCTTTTTATTTTTGTAATTTCTTATGTTGGGAAAATTTATTTGTATGTAAAACAGAATAGGAAAAATTTGACCAATTTTCTGTTGCTAGAAATAATGAAAATTTTGGGAACTTCGTATACTTCCATTAATATCTCGAAAACGGTTGAAAATCTTGGGAAGCGAAAGGTTACCATTCGAAAGCTTACTAAATGGTCTACAAAAAAGGTTCTGAGGAATGTTTTGAATAAGCGATATCAATCGGAGAAATAAGTGCTTAAACTTTGAAGTAATTGATTTCGTTTATTTCATACGGTTCTTTGGGTCTGTTTTTATTCCTATTTTTTCATTGCTTATGGTTGGATAATTTATTTGACAATAAAACAGATTAATTAAAATAAGAAAAACAATTCATTGTTAGAAATATATCAGGCTGTACCGTATGAAATGTCAGTTTTGGATTTGCCGATTTCCTTCAAATGTCTTGAAACTGTCGAGGCTCCTAATCCGAGTTCTTTGGCATATTCCCTATTGTTTGCAATTGCTTATAGTAGTCAAATGTATTTGCCACTAACACTGGATACGTATAATTAGAATATTTTATTTTTGCGGAATCTTGGGATTCTCAGATCCCGTATGAATATCTTTTAGGCCCCCTTCGTATATTTTCCTTAATATCTCGAAAAGGGTTAGGAAATCGTGGCAAGTGAAATGTAACAGTTCGAAAGCTTACTAAATTCTCTACAAAAAATGTTTTGAAGAAATGTTTGATGGGGTCGTCACATTAGGAGAAATAAGTGCTTAAAACTTAGTTAGTTACTTTCGTTTATTTAAACGGATCTATTTGTGTGTTTCCCGCAGTTTTCTTTTCACTGCTCGTTATTTTTGTAATTTCTTATAGCAGTCAAATGTATTTGTCAGTAAACAGGATACGTATAATTAGAAGCAATATTTTGTTTGTTAGAATTCGAAGATGCCTTATGAATATCTAGATTACAGTACTGGTGTTGATTTCGTTCTTTAGAATTGTTCTTGGTATTCCCTATTTTCATCTGTTACACATAGTTTTTTATTGCTAGTAGTTTTTCTTATTGATTATAGAATATAAATCTATTTGATTATAAAACAGGATACGTAAAATTAGTAAGAATATTTCGGAGATTTCTGAGCGAAATGCCTTGTAAGATTTTCTACCACTACGAACGGCGTTTTACTCTATTTTTATCCACCAGATAGGCTTTATTTGGCATATTATTCTATATATGCTGTTTTATTAAGCAGGGGATTCTGATGAAATGTCGTGTTTTTGCTGTGGATTTTAATTACGATGTATCTAAGATTGGGTAACGTTAGCGAGTCTACATAGTGAAGAACCGACGACGGAGATAGACTTCTTGCTATGATTTAGTCCTCATATGTATATTAAGTCCTAAATCCAAAAAAGAAACTTCACAACGGTTAGATACTATGAGCGAATAGAGTCGGTTCAGTGCCCGGACTGAACCCTCCTAGCAGGAAATTTACCTGCTTGGAGTTAATCCTCAAGAGTTGTAAATATACCCCAGGTATCTGCCGACACAAATACAAAGCCTAGCTACGCAGTCCAGGCAACGAATGCTTGAAAACAGCTATAGGTAGAAATGTTTGGAACACAATTTTTGACTTCGTAACTTTGTTTGGGCTGGATAGGAGGTGAACATATCAAAAGTCCTTACCCTTTACCTTTGAGCCTGGGGGGAGGGGGGTTTAGAAGGTCCCATTTTTCGGGTGTTCACTAATATCTCGGAAACCCTGCGTCCTAGCGACATGACTATTCTATAACAAATGAAAGCTGATTAAATGTCATACAAGTTCTATTCTATAAAGTTTTTCGAGATATCTTTAGTTTTCGAAATATCCGCTCTTGATAGTCTGTCATTTTGGGGAAAAACACTTTTGCCGCAGATTTTTTCCCCGTTTTGACCGGATAACTCTTCAACGATGTACCAAAATAATAGATAACGGTTATAGGGCTGTAGAGTATTGTATTCCCTCCAATAATATATATTACTTTGCTATTTTATGTATTTTCCTTCAAACGTAAAAATAATTTCAGTGTTCATCGTGAAATCTGAAATCTAGCGACGAACAGCCTAGGAAACTAAGAGTTATAGATGGAAATGTTTGGAACACAATTTTTAACTTCATAACTTTGTTTCGGCTAGTTAGGTGGTCAACATATCAAAAGTCCTCACCCGTTGCCTTTGAGCCGGGGAGGAGGGGGGTTTAGAAGGTCCCATTTTTCGGGTATTCACTAATATCTCGGAAACCCTGCGTCCTAGCGACATGACTATTCTATAACAAATGAAAGCTGATTAAATTTCATACAAGTTCTATTCTATAAAGTTTTTCGAGATATCTTTAGTTTTCGAAATATCCGCTCTTGATAGTCTGTCATTTTGGGGAAAAACACTTTTGCCGCAGATTTTTTCCCCGTTTTGACCGGATAACTCTTCAACGATGTACCAAAATAATAGATAACGGTTATAGGGCTGTAGAGTATTGTATTACCTCCAATAATATATATTACTTTGCTATTTTATGTATTTTCCTTCAAACGTAAAAATAATTTCAGTGTTCATCGTGAAATCTGAAATCTAGCGACGAACAGCCTAGGAAACTAAGAGTTATAGGTGGAAATGTTTGGAACACAATTTTTAACTTCATAACTTTGTTTCGGCTAGTTAGGTGGTCAACATATCAAAAGTCCTCACCCGTTGCCTTTGAGCCGGGGAGGAGGGGGGTTTAGAAGGTCCCATTTTTCGGGTTTTCACTAATATCTCGGAAACCCTGCGTCCTAGCGACATGACTATTCTATAACAAATGAAAGCTGATTAAATTTCATACAAGTTCTATTCTACAATACAAGTTCTGGAAATAACACAGTTCCATACATAGGTTATATACTAAATATTCATAAAGATTACTTAGTTGTAACCCGATTCATCAATTAGCAATCAATAGTTATCAACGCAGGTTATATACTAAATATTGATAAAAAGTATTTAATTAGAAAAAAACAAGCTTTCTCAAGTCTTGTTTTTGGTCCATTTGTATCTACTCCTTAGACTTAATTAGGTATATTATTCTATATCTTGACTTGTTATTCGTCAAGACTTGTTATTTGTCCTTCTGTATCTACTAGATAGGCTTTATTCGGCATATTATTCTATATAGGCTATATTAGGCATTGTATTCTACTCAATCTTTCTTGTACTTCTTCTTGATCCTTCTGTATCCACTAGAAATGCTTTATTAGGCATATTTTGTATTGATTTATAAAGCTTTCCTTTAGAATTAGAGCCGGATTGTGTAATTTCCGCTTCTGTGTATAAGTTAACTACTGTCGGTGTCCCTGACGCCTTAACATCACTTTTATTCGAGATGTTCGAGAGGATTTCGACAATTTTCACGAGATATATATATAAAAAAAAAAGTTTATTTCTTTTCTAAGCTTTTCAAATGACACTAGGGATATGAACGGAACCGCGCTAAGATGATGCAGTTCCTGCGAGTCGGACTTTTTGAGTTTATATGCTTGCAGGTACTTGTTTCATATGTTTCCTAACGTAGGAAAACGAATGAAACCATTTTCAAGGCGATATCTCTAACCGTTTCTGAGAAAAAAGGAATCAATGTTTTTGTAAATCATTATTTTTTTTTTGTGGGTACATAGAATCGTGGGATTCAATTGAAATATTTTCTACATCTTGGAAATTAATCCCAACTAATACGTTTAAATGTTGGTTATATTTGAGGTAAGGAAGTATGCGAAAAAAAATGTTTTATTAATAGACATGAAAAGTTTTCGGATCTTTATACATTTTTCGTAAATATCTCGATAACGGTTGGGAAATCGTGGTAAGTGGAAGGTGACCATTCGAATGCTTACTAAATTCTCTACAAAAAAGACTCTGAAGCAATATTCGATGGGGCAACGTCAATCAGCGATATAAGCGCTTAAAACTGAAAAAGTGTTTGTATTTTTGCTAATCTATTCCTGCGAGTCGGACTTTTGTTTACTATGCCAACGTATTTACTCTCCGAATTTTATCTTTTCTTACAATGAAATAAAATAAACCCAATTTTCCATTATTTTGAACCTTATATATAAAAAAAAAACAAAACAAAGATTCTTGGTATACATGGACTCTAAGAATCAATTAAATTGTCGAAAAATGTATATTATGCTTATTTATGGCAGTGCTAACATCTTTTAGTACGTAAAAACCCGTTATTCAGATAAACCGATGGAATAGAGGCGCCGAGATAGAGAGGAGTCGAATGGAGAAGTGATAGCTGTGTTCCGAAGGACAACCATCCCCAGCCCCGGCACAGTATCTGTGACAAAAGCTCCGAGAATATCGTTCCATCGTCAAAATAACTACAAGTTCCCTTTGTTTTCTTCTGATTTATTTGTTTTTGGTTTCATAATGAAGCCAGGAAACATTATATTTTCATGGCTATTTAATTCTTAGTGATATTCTAGCTAAATAAGTTCATATTTCTTAATTTCTTTTATAGGAAGAGCGCAGATATCAAGCTGAATCATAATAGCATTGGGAGATCCCTGGGCGTTTGTATTTCTTAGAAAAACAAGGTGCAAATCTATGTTGCACATTTCGGATGAAAACTGGATTTGAGGCGTATGAGGAAGCAAGCAGCTTAGCTGAGGATTGACCCACAAGAGGGGGAAAGATTGTTGTCGTAAATCTTCAAACATTCTTCAGAATTATCTTGGATCTAACCATAAGATTCGAGATTGATAAGAATCAGCTCTTATCAGTTGACAAAATAAAGAAATAAATTTGTAGAAAGTGTATTCTCTCTTCCCGTAGAAGCTTCAAAATCCAAAATTGTGAAGACAAAATCAAAATATAGTTATTTCACGTTTAAACATAAAATGTTATTTTCAATCACTCGCACGATCAATCCTAAAGGAGTGAAAAAAGGATCGTCAATAATAACCTGTTTGTTAAGTATGTATGTTTTCACGTAAAACTAGGCGCACGGTAATTCGGGCCTACGCACACTGTGTGTATATTATAAGAAGTATTAGAGCCGATTTGTATCCTCTCATAACTTTGAACGAGTTAAAGGTAAACCTATAAAATTTTACACAGGTATTATACTCATAGAGGCGAGTAAAAGTGGAAAGTTTCATAATTCTGCATTGAATACTTTCAGAAATATAGGCGATGGCAAATCGGAGTTTATAGGACTTACTCACTCACACATCAAAATGATTAGGCACTTCCCGAGAAGCTAGAGACTTGACTTGTGGGATGATAGACATTAGGTTGTTATTAAAGGGAATCATCGAAAAATCCTGAAAAGTTGTGTTTGGCTCTCCTTCAGGAGGGGGGGGGTGCCCATTTTGTACTTCCTTCGGAAACCCATCATTCCTTCCGAAAGTCATCATGTGGGGTATCAAACGAATCGTCTCGGTAAGGAGAACATATATTTGATGATTTAAGAAACATTTAACATTTTCATGTACATGTCTATTATTTAATTATGTATGTAAGGCGACGGCGACATTAGTTAGACATGAAATTAAGATGTGTCTGATAAGGACACTAGGGTGTCCGTTTGGGGGGGAGGGGCTGGAACTTGGCCTCTTTTTTTCAACGTTAGTTTTTTGGGGGTATGTATTAGATAAATAAAAAATCATACCAAACCGACGGGCTTATACATAGGTTGGACGCATAAAATTAAAGGGAGAATCAAATATGTAAAATAAAAATTATCCTTGGAATCCTGTTGCAAAATATGATCAACAATCACTTGGAATAATCAGAAATGAGGTAAATGTTCCTGAGGTGGAAATGATAAACGGGTTTTATGCTTGGCTCTCACTCACCCCAACAGGAAACTAATCCATCACCGGATGGCCAAGTGTCCTGTATAAATATGTTCATAAATATTTGTTTTAATTAACACCGGACGTATGGATGTTATACACATTTTTGGCATCGCTCATAGACGATTTATTGTTTCCTATTGATATTAGTTGAATTTAATAACTAGACAAAATATATAATACTTCATGTTACTGCAAATAGTGGCAGAAATAACATTCGAGAGGGACAACATTTATGATATGGTATTGTATATTACTACACATCCTACGCCATCATTAGTTATAGAGTCATATTTTATTACGTATGTCGCTCTGGGATACCTTGAGCTTTATACGACCAACTGTAACATCGATAGGGAGTGAAAAAGTGGCGCTAGCCCCAATAAAAATATCGTGGTCGTAGTGATCAAATGTTTAATCAACTTTAAGTCCCTATTGAATTGTATTTTACCTTAGTAATTAGGTATAATTTAGCATCATTAGTCGACTCTCACCGCCGCAAATTGGCATCCCAGTGCATGGATCTTATAAGCTGATCCAACGGATTCCGGAGCAATCATCTCAAGGAATCCAGCATCAGCACTCACAGCCAAACAAAGCCTCCCGTTTTCTGCCCCTCAAGTCCCCGTCCAGATCATCATAACTTTTACACATTCGAAGACCTCATTTGTGATAAATTTATCTGACTGCCGATCTGTCGAAGCTACGGTTGTTTATGATGACGTCGATAATTTTTAATTAACTTGATGATCAAGAATAACAGAATTCAAGTGAGACATTTCCACTTGTGGAGCTCTGAAAGAAGGCAAATCGCTTGTAGAGTCTGCTTAGAATCGGCGGAGAAGTTGGGGATCTAATTTACCAACGGCCCAAGTTCACAAGAAGTAATCCCGCCTTATCTTGAATTTCTACAAAGTTTATAGGAGCAATATTTCTCCATTGCTCGTAGCTCCTTGAAAAGATTCAAGATTGGCTCTCTTTGAAAGGTGGAAAGTATAAAAGTTCAGACCAATTCTTCAATCTAGACAATTACTATTTTCTGGATTAATTAAAGGGTGGTCCCTAAATCGAATTAACAAAAGTCCGACTCACAGCGTCATCTTAGCGCATTTCGGTTCTTATCAGTAGTAACATTTGTAAAGGACTAGTATTCGTTATTAGTTTGTTTTGTTTGATATTTTCTGAAAAATACTTTTCTCATTTTACCGTTAAATGATATTGAAAAAAGAAAAAAAAATGAGCTTAACAGAGAAAAAAAAAATGTTCAACAGAAGGAAACCGACAGAAGTACAGTAGTCAAAAATACTCACACCGCATCGTTAAATTCCGCTCGGAAAGCTCTTTTCCAAAACAAGGAACAATAAACTGACAGTAGCCAACTTACACAGAAGTGGAAATTACTCAATTCTCCATCTCTCTCATTCTTAAAGAAGGCTCTATAAGTCAATACAAAAATGTATAATACCAAAATGTTTTGGATTTAACGTGTTTTACTGGAATATAATTTACCCGTTAATTTAATTTAAAAAATAAAACTTATTTAACCCCCCCCCCCCCCCAAATATAGGAGTGACTTTCCACAAATTCTTTGATAATAAACTGTCGTTGATCTTGGAGGAGTTCCTTTTGTCACAGATTGGGAAGATGGTTCCAAGTCGGCAGTTGTACAGCCCACTACGGAAGAGCCGTCTGAAATTTGTGGGACAATCCTGGGCGTAGGATAGGACGTGGTGGGTCGGTACCTTGGCCGGCTCGATTTTCAGATCTCACGCTGTTGGATTTCTTCGCATGGGTACAAATTAAAGATTTGGTCTACAAGGAGCTCATTGGCTCAAGGGAGCACCTTATCCTTCACATCAGATGGTCCTTTGGACAGATTACGGCAGAGCCGTCCAGTCTGTCAATGCGCGATGCTTATGACTGCAGGGGGCCAAAACTTTAAACAGTGTTTAAATTGATTATTAGGAATTGTTAGCGTAAGAAATAGTTATTTTATAAACATGTTTGCAGTCCAGTGATAAATTAAAATGTTTTAAGAATTGAAAATTTGTTTTTATTAAGAACTAGCTAATTACTTTGCGAGCATTACCAAGAAGTGTTCTGACTGGAGATTCTGATGGGTGAGGAGGCTGTGCAAGGGTTCAGGATATCTTTACCTGGCCCATCACCAGGTATAGTGTAAACTCTATGGGGGACAAATCAATGTTTATTTCTAGTAATTCAAGGTCTGCGATCATCGTTGAAATTAACCTCAATTAAAAATAATACTATGAAATAGATATAGTACGGTAACAGCTGACCTGTTATCGTCCTAACGACGCATTCTGCTCACTTAAAAACCAACTCAAAATTCAAACCCCTCTAAAAATACTTAAAAATTTGAATATCAAAAAATCCTTTCTTAGCGAGTGTTTACGTTCTAAAGGGAGAGTCCATGCAAAATTTCAAATTTTTCTGCCAAGTGGTTTGGGCTGGTCAGTGAGTTAGTGGTATTTGACAAATATATAGTGGATTGAAAGGTTTTTTTTTGTTTCGTGTTTTATAAATTATGTTAAGCCTGCAGTTTTACATGGCGTCAGTTTTTTTTTCGATCATGAAGATTTTTGTTGTTTTTTGGGGGGAGTCGAATAAGGTGGGTAGAGGGGGTGGGGGATAAAACATATTTTTAATATATATTTTTTTTAAAGGCCTTATAACAGAAATAAGGGGGACATTCTGCATATTGGAGTGCTATGAACAGCAACTAATTGTTTGTTTTTTTTTAGCATAAATATGCTTTAGCAATGACTAAACTTAAAAAAACGTTACAAAAAAGTGCCCGCTGACGTTCGCGCATGCGCGGTGGCCATGTACGAGAAAGAAGACTGTATGTTATACAGTACATTACATAGGTTTGTCGGGTGGACGTAAAGCATATTTACGTTCCTGAATTTGAGCAGAAGGCTCTAAACGAAATTAATTTTTCCTTCTAAACACCTTTATTTAACATCTGTACAATAATAAAGTAAAACCATAGGATAGGTCCGAGAATACTGCCAAGTAGGAGGGGAATTGGACAATGTGGAACCAGATCTTATTTGGAAGGAGCGGCTTGATATGTAGGGCTGTAGGATTAGGAAGTATGTGCGAGGAAGTAACTAATTAATGTGAACAGAAAATCTACAATTATTTAGATAATGCTCTGTCCTATATTCAGCTATAATCGATGGTAAAGTAAAATTTAATTGAGTCGTTCCATTAATGAGAAATTTTGAATTATTTTACTATTAGGTAACATTTGCAGGAAACTCCCAGAAAGTTTAATAAGTCAGGTTTGATTATATATTTTATTAGAACCAAAAGAGTTCATTTTTTAAATAAACATTTTAATTTAAAACAAAGGCCTTTTTTAAACGATTATATTGAAAATTGAGCTTCAAAGGGTTTAAAAATTACAGGGCTTAAGGCGGAGACATATTTGATTGGCGAGAAAGTAAATTTTCATGCACGCAGATCCCTGTTACACTAATTAGTTTCAGATTTCCTTTCCATGGAAAGAGCTGAAGCCTTTGAGAAGAAATAGAATTTCTCTTTCCGGCTTTAGGATATTGTTCAGCTGGATCTTTTAGGTTTTGCTTTCATGTATGAAACATATAGAGGTTGTCATGAAAATATACATAAAATAGTTTTAAAAAATTGACTTGCTTGGGGATGTCAGCTTCCTTATAGTATATAAGGGAGTAAAAAAAAAAAAGCACAAAAAACAAAACAAAGCCCTGAAAAATTGGATTTCGGTCATAATAGCTTATTGTACTCACGCCCACTTTTTCAAGAGTCTCTCTTTTCTGGTTAATTTTAAAATATTTTCTAATTACGAACCTTGAACAAAAGAATCGACCGGCAAATGCAGATTTCTTTTAATTTTCGAAGAACTAAAATAAATCAGACTATTTATTCTATGGTTTATTTTTTCAAGGGCCCTCTTTAGAAGAAATAAATTACCCAGTGAACATAAAAAAAACACTTCATTCTGGGAAACATGTTCCTTAAGAATAACATAGAAATATCTAATAGTAACTAAATGTTCACAAATCATTATATATATATATATATATATATATATATATATATATATATATATATATATCCCAGAAGGTGAAACAAAATTCAGCCTTCCCACAAATTTTCTTTATTTTGCACTAGGCCTTTCAACACAAATGTGCCATCATCAGGTGCTGGCATGCATGTTCGTTTATGTTGTTACAGCATAATGCTGTTCCGGTAGAAGCTCGACAAGCTGTATTAATTTTTTTATGTTTTCCGGTAGTGGGAACACTGAATCAAAATTCAGTGTTCCCACTTGTTTCACCTTCTGGAATTAAGCAACCCCACTACCGGAAAACATAAAAAAATGAATACAGCTTGTCGAGCTTCTACCGGAACAGCATTATGCTATAACAACATGAACGAACATGCATGTCAGCACCTGATGATGGCACATTTGTGTTGAAAGGCATAGTGCAAAATAAAGAAAATTTGTGGGAAGACTGAATTTTGTTATATATATATATATACATATAAATGATTTGTGGACATTTAGTTACTATTAGATATTTCTATGTTATTCTTAAGGGCATGTTTCCCAGAAGGAAGTGTTTTTTTATGTTCACTGGGTATTTCTTCTAAAGAGGGCTCGGGTCTTTTAGCGCGGTTCCTCCCTCCCCCATAGGGAGGAACCCCGCTTATAAGGTTGATACAATGGAACAATCCGGAAGTGCCGACAAGAAAATTTCGCGTTTCAGAACCCCTAGAGACCGAAAATAACGGTGGTTCAAATTTGTATATATATATATATATATATATATATATATATATATATATATATATATATATTTGTCTGTTCGCTCATTTCTGGCTTCCCTGATGGTCCGATTTTGATGAAATTTGGTACAAAAATCAGTCGTCCAATATGAAGGATCAAGTTCGTTAACCAGCAAAATCCGCCCACTGGAAGATGGCGTTTGGGGCGAAATTCGCGCAGAAAAAATCGTAACGCTTACGTTTTTGAGTTCATAAGCTTGTAAGTACTCTTTTTATAGGCTTCTTGGGCTAGGAAAACGAATGAAACCATTTTCAAGGCGATAGCTTTAACCGTTTTCGAGAAATTTGGAAAAATAGTTTTTGAATACCGTTTTTGGTTTGGGTACTTAGAATCACGCGATTCAGTTGAAACATTATCTGTATGTTCTACTTTCATTAAAAATAATATGTTGAAAGTTATGTTACGTTTGGAGTCAAGGAAGGGTTAGAATAAAATATTTTATGAACAGACATGAAACGTTTTGGTAACTTTGTATACTTTCCTTAATATCTCGAAAAAGGTTGAGAATCTTGGTAAACAAAAGATTACCATTAGAATGCTTACTAAATGCTCTACAATAAAGGTTCTAATGAAAGTTTTGATTAGGCGATGTCAATCGGAGAAATAAGTGCTTAAAACATTAAAGTAATTGATTTCGCTTATTCGAACTGTTCTTTTTGTCTTTGATTTTAGTACTTAGAATCATGGGCTTCAGTTGAAACATTATCTGTATGTTCTACTTTCATTAAAACTAATATGTTGAAAGTTATGTTACGTTTGGGGTTAAGGAAGGGTTAGAATAAAATATTTTATGAACAGACATGAAAAGTTTTGGTAACTTTGTATACTTTCCTTAATATCTCGAAAAAGGTTGAGAATCTTGGTAAACAAAAGATTACCATTAGAATGCTTACTAAATGCTCTACAAAAAAGGTTCTAATGAATGTTTTGATTAGGCGATGTCAATCGGAGAAATAAGTGCTTAAATCTTTAAAGTAATTGATTTCGCTTATTCGAACTGTTCTTTTGTCTTTGATTTTTGTACTTAGAATCATGGGCTTCAGTTGAAACATTTTCTGCATGTTTGAATTTTATCAAAACTAATATGTTGAAAATTTGGTTACGTTTGGAGTAAAGGAAGGATTAAAATAAAATATTTCATTTTTAGACATGAAAAGTTTTGGGAACTTCGTATATTTTCATTAATACCACGAAAACGGTTTTGAATCTTGGCAAGCAAAAGATTACCATTCGAAAGGTAACTAAATTTTCTACAATAAATGTTTTGAAGACATTTGCGATGGGATGGTCATATTTGGAGAAATAAGTGCTTAAAACATAGGTAATTTCGTTCATTTGAACGAATCTTTTTGTGTGTTTCCTACAGTTTTTTTTTTCACTGCTCGTTATTTTTGTGATTGCTTATAGTAGTCAAATGTATTAGTCAATAAAACAGGATACGTATATATAGAAACAATATTTTGTTTCAACGGTACCTTGGAATTCGAAGATGCCCTATGAATATCTAGATTACTGTACTGGTGTTGATTTCGTTCTTTAGAATTGTTTTTGGTATTCCCTATTTTCAGAAGTTTTTATCTATTTATTAATTTTTTTTTTTTAAATTCATTGAACGAAATCATATGAATTCAAAGGTGAGGAGCTAGGAGGCTTAGGGTGAAGTGCATTCCCAGTACAGGTATCGCCCAGTGGACCCTCGTCATCTGTAAGTTCCTTTCTAGGGTCATAAAGATAAGCCTCCAAACAACTGTAGGAATGTAGGATTTCTAATTTTTGCCAGTATCAGAACAGCCGCTGTTTACATACCACAGTGGTACTGACGTGCCGGTTTATACTAGTTGCACTCCACACGGTGGTAGTACTTGGTGTATGCCACAGCGGATTGCTCATTATAATCTTATTTTATACGTATTAAATAGATACCTAAAAAAAGTTTATTTGTGTATAAGTGTTGCGTTATTGGGATTAGAATAAAATATTTTATTAACAGACATGAAATACTTCGGAATCTTTGTATATTGTCCTTAATTTTTTTTTCTTTTATGGTGTATCGAAATCTGAGTCATTAGCACCATTTTTTCCTTATGAGCTTATTTAATACTTAGATTTAGCTAGCAACAATATTTTACACCGCAATTAAAGTGATTTGCTCTTCTTATAAACATAATATTTATATTATACTATAAACATAACACATTAATTTGTCTGACAAAAAAAAAGTCCGACCCGCAGGAACTGCTTCATCTTAGCGCGGTTCCGTTCTTATCTCAAGTGCGATTAGTGAAGGAATATAGCAGCTATCGGTAGGTATTAGCACCATTTCCCCCCCTTAATATCTTCAAAACAGTTAAGAAATCGTGGGAAGTACGATATAACCATTCAAAAGCTTACTAAATTCTCTAAAAAAAAGATTCTGAAGCAAATTTCGATGGGGCAATGTCAGTCGGAGAAGTAAGTGCTTAAAACTACGAAAGTGTTAGATTTGTTATTTTAAACGGGTTTTTGTCACTTTTTACCTCACTTTTATTTTTAAGTTTATTTAACGGTGGAATGAGTATTTCATTAAAGCTGAGAAAATAAGAATCATATTGGTAATAGAGTTTTCCTAGAGTAAGCGTCGCGATGATGTGGCTCTTTAAGCTTCCTTCTCTTTGAGATTTTATTTTATATTTTTAACGAAAGATCAAAACCTACCAATAGCAGCTACTATTCCTTTCCTAATCGCACTTCGGATAAGAACGGAACCGCGCTAAGATGATGCAGTTCCTGCGAGTCGGACTTTTTTTTATATTATGAAAACAAAATTTGCAATTACAGTATTATTATTCAATAATAATATTTATATCACATACTCAGCTTTCGAAATAATTTTTCATTAGGTTAACATTATTTTAGAGTTTAATGACTTCATATGGATGTATACTCAGCTTCGCATGAACGTAGTTTGGTCAATAATCGATGAATGAGTGAAATAGGCTTTCCCAGAACTGTTTCCCAACAAGTTTCTTTATAAACAGCATTAAGATCGGCCTCTCCGTCCAGAACCTTGTCGGCACAATTTATTGATGTCGCGGCAAAGAAAATAGGATAATGCCTTTTCCCAATGATTGAGGCATTGAAGAAAAAAGTGTTTTAGCGCGGTTCCTCCCTCCCCCATAGGGAGGAACCCCGCTTATAAGGTTGATACAATGAAACAATCCGGAAGTGCCGAATAGAAAATTTCGCGTTTCAGAACCCCTAGAGACCGAAAATAATGGTGGTTCAAATTTGAATATATATATATACATATATATATATATATATATATATATATATATATATATATATATATATATATATATATTTATTTATTTATATATATATTTGTCTGTTCGCTCTGTAGCTCCTAGACGAATGGTCCGATTTTGATGAAATTTGGTACAAAAATCTTTCGTCTAATTTGAAAGGTCAAGTTCGTTAACCAGCAGAATCCGCTCACTGTAAGATGGCGTTTGGGGCGAAATTCGCGCAAAAAAAATCGTAACGCTTACGTTTTTGAGTTCATAAGCTTGTAAGTACTCGTTTTATATGCTTCCTGGGCTAGGAAAACGAATGAAACCATTTTCAACGCGATAGCTTTAACCGTTTTTGAGAAAATTGGAAAAATAGTTTTTGAATACCGTTTTTGGTTTGGGTACTTAGAATCATGGGATTCAGTTGAAAAATTTTCTGCATGTTCTACTTTCATCAAAACTAATATGTTGAAATTTTGGTTACGTTTGGAGTTAAGGAAGGGTTAGAATAAAATATTTTATTAACAGACATAAAAAGTTTTAAGGTAGGGATTGTCGGGGTTCGGTCACTGCTACTTAATAAAACTACATTTTATCATAAAAATGGTTTTATTGTGCCGACGTTTCGGCTTGAACTTCAAGCCTTCATCAGGGCTGTAAAAAACAAGTAGGACGGATGTAATACTGAAATATACATATATATATATATATATATATATATATATATATATATATATATATATATATATATACATATATATATATATATATATATATATATATATATATATGCCTACATACACAAATACACACATATATATATATATATATATATATATATATATATATATATATATATATATGCCTACATACACAAATACACATACATATATGGAAAAAGACAAAACATAAAATACTAGAACATAATATATAGAAGAACAATGTGCTCTAGAAGTGTTTGGATTATTAGGAAAACAGATATAAGAATAACAGATTACATATTAGATTAGATATAAGAATAACAATATGGGCTTACCGATGGGAAGATAGAGAACTATTCCTCACAAATGCGGGATCATTTCTGACAGTTAATACAGGGAAACATAGGAAGAAAGGAGTTGGTGAGGGGGGGGGGGTTCTGGACCACCCAATGGACAGAGAACATAGAAGATGAAAGAAAGAGCGGCGAAAGCGGCAAAGTACAGTAAGGGGTCATAAAGTCATAAAATGTTGTGTTAATGGAAAGGGAGGCAGGTATAAAGGGCTATATTGCAGGCGGTATATGGGATTAGGATGGAGTTTTTAATAAATGGAAAATGTTGGAGTAGGTAGAGGAGATGACTTCTTTGTCAATTTTGTCATTAACTGGGTTATTTTCCAGGTGGATAAAAATTGATTCGGAAAGGAGGCGTTTGTCTTCGTTGGATTCAGTGGAAAGGATGGAGTATTGGTCAAAACCAAAGTCATGTCCGTCTGTGATGGCATGTCTAGTTAAAGCTGTCTTTATGTCTTTATTCCGTATATCGTTTTTGTGGTTGTTGATACGTTTTCTTACTGGGTTTTTAGTCTGTCCAATGTACGTACTATTGCAGTTGGGTGTGATGCAAGGAATTCTGTAGACTACATTGGTCCTGTCTTTTTGTGGGATAGGGTCTTTAAGAGTCGTATGTAAGTTTTTCAGTTTGTTCTGTGTCGATAGACCTAGTTTTAGAGTGGGGAATGTATCCAGAGGCCTCCCATATATCCCAAACCTCACAGAAAAAATCCAAAAATCCCTACGCGATACATTCCCCACTCTAAAACTAGGACTATCGACACAGAACAAACTGAAAAACTTACATACGACTCTTAAAGACCCTATCCCACAAAAAGACAGGACCAATGTAGTCTACAGAATTCCTTGCATCACACCCAACTGCAATAGTGCGTACATTGGACAGGTGTGCGCGCGCCAGAAAGTGGAAACGGAAAGAGACCTGTACTTAGCGTTATGAGCCCTCACTAAGCCTCTCCCTTAACACACAATCCTTACTAACGCTCACTGAGATGAGGGCTTCCCTGCGATCCCCCATGGGGTCTTTCGCTGTCCATGGGAGATCGCAAGACGGCCCTCGGGAAGGGCCGCCTACTATTGTCGCTTCCGCCCTCTGCAGAGCGCATGAGTCTCGCTCAATTCAGAACACCTCCAAATTCTGGCTACTCTGCAGCGGAGCATCCAACCATATGACCACTACGCACGACAGGCAACCACAACGTGATTCCTGCCACCAACCCAACCGTAGTACCATTTTGGGAACTCATGACCAAAACAAGGGTGCCATGAGCCCCTTAGCACCAGAATGGTCACTGGCCCGGAAGTGTTAAAAGCACCCCCTACGGTTTCCTTCCAGGAGAGATACAGGGGGGGACTTATCCCGATCTCTCAGGGAGGGCAGGACCCGTGCCTGTAATTGCCAAGCTGTCCGGGAAGGCATAAAGCCCCTAGGCTACATATCTGTAGCCCGTGCCACTATCCGCAACCTTGTGGACCCGCTCGGTGGCGCATGGCGACGCCCCTCAGTACCGAGGAGGAGTACCGGTTTACCCAGTCCCTCCAAGGACGAGCCCGAGTGCGTACATTGGACAGACTAAAAACCCAGTAAGAAAACGTATCAACAACCACAAAAACGATATACGGAATAAAGACATAAAGACAGCTTTAACTAGACATGCCATCACAGACGGACATGACTTTGGTTTTGACCAATACTCCATCCTTTCCACTGAATCCAACGAAGACAAACGCCTCCTTTCCGAATCAATTTTTATCCACCTAGAAAATAACCCAGTTAATGACAAAATTGACAAAGAAGTCATCTCCTCTACCTACTCCAACATTTTCCATTTATTAAAAACTCCATCCTAATCCCATATACCGCCTGCAATATAGCCCTTTATACCTGCCTCCCTTTCCATTAACACAACATTTTATGACTTTATGACCCCTTACTGTACTTTGCCGCTTTCGCCGCTCTTTCTTTCTTCTATGTTCTCTGTCCATTGGGTGGTCCAGAACCCCCCCCCCCCCCCCCCCTCACCACCTCCTTTCTTCCTATGTTTCCCTGTATTAACTGTCAGAAATGATCCCGCATTTGTGAGGAATAGTTCTCTATCTTCCCATCGGTAAGCCCATATTGTTATTCTTATATCTAATCTAATATGTAATCTGTTATTCTTATATCTGTTTTCCTAATAATCCAAACACTTCTAGAGCACATTGTTCTTCTATATATTATGTTCTAGTATTTTATGTTTTGTCTTTTTCCATATATGTATGTGTATTTGTGTATGTAGGCATATATATATATATATATATATATATATATATATATATATATATGTGTATTTGTGTATGTAGGCATATATATATATATATGTATATTTCAGTATTACATCCGTCCTACTTGTTTTTTACAGCCCTGATGAAGGCTTGAAGTTCAAGCCGAAACGTCGGCACAATAAAACCATTTTTATGATAAAATGTAGTTTTATTAAGTAGCAGTGACCGAACCCCGACAATCCCTACCTTGCATCATCTACGGTCAACGATCTCCTCTCAATAAAAAGTTTTAGTAACTTTGTTTACTTTCCTTAATATCTCGAAAGAGGTTGAGAATCTTTGTAAACGAAAGAATACCATTAGAAAGCTTATTAAATGTTCTAAAAAAAAGGTTCTGAAGAAAGTTTTAATTAGGCGATGTCAATCGGAGAAATAAGTGCTTAAAACATTAAATTAATTGATTTCGTTTATTCGAATGGTTCCTTTTGTCTGTTTTATTCCTTGTTATTTTTTAATTGCTTATAGTTGGATAATGTATTTGACAATAAAACTGGTTAAGTAAAATAACGAAAACAA
This sequence comes from Gonocerus acuteangulatus, assembly GCA_946811695.1. NCBI lineage: Eukaryota > Metazoa > Arthropoda > Insecta > Hemiptera > Coreidae > Gonocerus > Gonocerus acuteangulatus. Next base: position 96,627,834 of record OX328132.1, on the reverse strand, counting down.
TTTATTGTTAGAAATATAGATTTCCAGGATTCCAAGACCTTGTCACTAGCAGGTCCGTTTCTAGTGTTAGCGGACCCTTCCAGGTAAGATTTTTGGGTATGAGTACCCTATTTGATTGGCCCATTGGCCAAAACCTATGTGCTGGTAATTCTAACTCAGGTTACATTGTATATGTAACTAGAATATGTTCTAATGATTGTCTGCTTAATAAACTTCCATTTGGTCATCAGATTCCGATTGTATGTTGAAAAATAGGAAATTAAACATTTTTTTTTATCAAAAATAATTTTAAACCTCTAATTTGCTTTAAAGTTTCTCAGGTTGAACGATTTAGGTAACACTTTGGGAACCTTCAGTAAAGATAAACAGGGCTTCAGGATGAGTTGCTTTGGTATAAAGGAGAAACAATGGGTTCCATCTCTTTATATTGTACTAACGTTAATTTTGTAATCTCTTAACTTACCTTGGGGCGTTGAAAGAACTGTGTTAGCATGAATAAGTGTACTTAATAAAACCTGATAAATTTCATATTAATAATGATTTTACTCGTGGATTATTTTAGCGCGTTTCCTCCATCACTTCATATTTAAATATTTATTCCGGAATACAGTGGAACCTGGATAATTCGAAATCGTCTTTAATTCGAATATTTCTCTCGGTCCCTAGAATTTAGTGCATAAACAATGTAAAAAAATCGTGGTTAATTCGAATAAAATTTTGGATAATTCGAATTTTTTACGAGTCTGTACCTCCAATGGGAAGGGGACAGAGAGGCGGTCGATCTTATATCTTGTGAAAATATTATCCCCTTGGGTAAGGTTGATAGTAAGATACGGATGTAGGGGTTCCTGGACAAGAAGCGCGGCGGTCTCATAGACTAGTTCTTGGACTCTAGGAGTTCTGCAAAGTGGTGGGTCGCACTTCCTCCCTTCCAGGGGTTGTAGTTACATACACCATCCTGTCGTTTTATCCTAGAATTCCCGCCCACCATCACTTCCATCTTCATTTCTTATTCAGTTATTTATTTTTTAATTTCATTATAAGGGTTCGCAACTATGGCTAAGAGCCCGTCTTATTCAGTCATATGTCAGTCAGCGCCTAGATATGTTGTACTGTTTGCGCCTTGAATTTCTGGTGTACAGTGCAGTTCTGTGAGTTGTTGATTTAAGATGTCGAAGCGTAGAAGTTATAAAACTTTAACGTTGTCAGAGCAAATAGCTGCGATTAAAGAAGCTGAAAAGGGAATAAAGAAAAATCTGAAATTTCCAAGATCTTTGGAATTCGTCCTAACACTTTACCAACTTACCTGAAAAATAAAACAAAAAACTTCTTGCCCATGAAAATGACTTTCTTTCAAAACAAAAGACTTTTACTTTTTTGATAAATTATCTATTACTTATTTACGTAATCATCAATTCATGAAATGTTTGTTTTTCTTTAAATAAAATGTACTTTTTTTAAAATTCAAAAATGTGAAAATATGAAGTTCGAATTTTTAGCCCTTTATTTTCAAAAACGTTTGTAATTCGAATTTTGGATAATTCGAACTTTTTTATCGGTCCCTAGGGGTTCGAATTATTCAAGTTCTACTGTAGTTTATTTAGAAATTTATTTACATATGGTTTCTTTCGTGCCTTTGACTTAAATAATTAATTTTGTAATTCGCCGCTTGAACTCGACTACTAACTGGCTCGATCTATAACCTTCCTTTGCAATTCGTTGGCCTGTGTGAAGAATAGAGACGAGGTGTTGGGCAGATGAATGATGTGAACGTAATCCAATAAAGATGTGACCAAAGAATGACAGAAAGTAAACATTAAACACCTGCCAGCTTCTTATTTTGAATTAGCAGGTATTCTGAGTAAATTCAACGATTTCTTGCATTCCTTGAGAATACCTGTCAAAAAGGGAACACATGTTAAAGAGCCATGTGAATAAAGGTTCTTGCGGAGAGAAATTGGGAGAATAAAGAAATTAATCAACATAAATATTTAATTAATACTGATGTTCTAGGAGGAGGTAGCCAATTTGTAGCTTAATAAAATGTTGTCAAAGCTTGGCAAATTAAATATACGCAGAATCCTATGTTTAATTTTAGCGGAGTAAGTGGATGATATTCTTGAAAGGTATATCGCTTGAGTATATCACTTGAGTTCACTTTGATGAACAGTTGTCATCATACCACGAGTTAATTTCATTATGATCTTTGTAATTCAGAAAACCCCTCAAACTAGAAATGAATTTTCAGACCACTTGACCCCCATGGTTTGTCAAAAGTATGTATTTCGGCTTAGAATACTCTAAGTAAGTTTATTATATTAGATGAATCCTAACTCATAATGTTCACAAATGTACGACGCACAGTGGTGCCGAGAGGAAAAACCTCAAAAACCGAAGGTGTTCATTCGCGTTTGAGCTAACATTTTTTAATACCTAATTAGTTGTGGAGTACTGCTTTGATATTCCTTTTCCATTTTATTAATAGGTATGATCACAAAAAACCTTTTTGTTGACCGTTTTCTCGCTGAGTAAAAATCTCATAGTTTTTAGTGAAAAGTAAAACAATATTTTATACCACTTATTTTATTCCTGAAAAATTGATATTGTATTACCCAGGAAGTCTCATGAGTATATCTAGGCGCACGGTAGTGCGCCAGGCCAAGTTCCGGCCTAAGCATACTGTGTGTATATTACAGGCGGTCTTAGAGCCGATTTTTACCCTCTCATAACTTTCAACCAGGTAAAGATAAAGTTATGAAATTTTACACAGGTATTATACTACTAGATGTGAGTAAAACTGGAAATTTTCATAATTCTACATCGAATAGTTTCTGAGATATAAGCGATCGAAAATCGGGATTTATAGGACTCACTCACTCACTCACTCACTCACTCACTCACTGACTCATCAAAATTATTAGGCACTTCCCATGATGCTAGAGACTTGAAATTTTGCATGAAGATAGATATGAAGACGTTATTAAAGGAAAAAATCGAAAAATCGCGAAAAGTTGTGTTTTACTCCGCTTCCGTGGCGGGGGCGTTCCAGTTTTGTACTTCCTTCGGAAACCCATCATTCCGTCCGAAACCCATGATGTGGGGTATCAAATGAATTGTCTCGGTATGAAGAACCTATTTTTGATGTTTTAAGAAACAATTAGGCGCATATAGGCTCGGTAAAAATCTTATACCAGCTGTCTGTCTGTATGTTTGTTCCTCTTACAAATCCGTACCGTTTGACCGATTTTGACCAAACTTGGGACACAAATGGGTCTTGATACGGGGAGAATCATAGGCTAGGTTAAATTGTCTATCAGCTGTCTGTCTGTCTGTTTGTTCCTTATACAAATACACACCGTTTGACGGATTTTGACAAAATTTGACACACATGTCGGTCTTTATCCGGGTAGTGTCATAGGCTAGTCAAAATCGTCTATCAGCTGTCCTTCTGCATGTTTGTTCCTTACACAAATTCACACCATTTAACAGATTTTGAGCAAACTTGGTACACAGGTAGGCCTTGGTCCGGGGAAGGCACTAGGCTAGGTAGAAAAGGTCTTTCAGCTGTCTGTCTGTATGTTTGTTCCTTATACAAATTCACACCGTTTGGCCTATTTTGACCAAACTTGGCACGCAGGTAGGTCATGATACGGGAGTGTCATATTACCTATGACGTTTTCTACTTTTGTTCCATCGAAATGCAATCATTCCTTCTGAAACCCATCATGTGGGGTATCAAATGAATCGTCTTAGTAAGGAGAACCTATATTTGATGTTTTAAAAAACATTTCGACGCTTCTTAACAAAAACAGTTGTGACTTCTTTCTTAAATGTTGTAAATAAAGTCGTAGGGGTTCACTGCATAATATACTTCAAAGCAGATACTAAGTTTTTCAAAGTCAAGCCATCTAAATTACAAAGTTTAGGATCACAAACCCAAAATGTATCGTCTTTGTTCTTATATTTTTCTTGAAGGCCTACTGCACTTTCCCTATTGTGATCTTTATCCTCGGGATAAGGTTCCTGTGTTTTACAGTGTAATAGTTTAGTTAAGAGAGCAATCAATTTGTCCTCTAGAGTACTGTCTTCTGGAAGAGCTTCTAACTTTTCTAGTCTAGTGATTAGATGTATATAGGTTGATTATTGGTATCAAATATCAAGCAGTAAGGAGAACCTTATGCAGAATCCAAAGACCCTGGCTTTATATGAAGTACATTATCCAGTAGGTATGCGGCAACTAAATTCTATTTAATACTTAGAAAAAAGTAATGAGATCCCCAAAAAAACATAAATGTGAAATAGAGGCCAAGTTCCTGCTCCCACAAAGAAACACTCCCTTCCTCAAAAATATCCCCTCCTAAACCCCCCCCCCCCCAAAAACGCCTTACCATACTACACTCCAAAAAAAGTAGTATGAAATGGTGTATTAATTCAAAAATATTTGCCAATACAAGAGATGATACAAGAAAGAAATGTCCAAGTTCATTACTTAGAAGACCTCATAGTTACTTACTTAGAACAGTAAAGACACTTCAACTGACCTTTAAAAACAACAATAAAAATACTCATATCCAGTTACTAAAATATCTCTTTCCTCAACCAGGTATATTCTTAAACTTGGCAATGTTTTTTTTGTGCCGAAATTATCTTTAGAGAAAAACTAAACATTGCCAAGTTTAAGAATATACCTGGTTGAGGAAAGTGATATTTTAGTAACTGGATATAAGTATTTTTATTGTTGTTTTTAAAGGTCAGTTGAAGTGTCTTTACTGTTCTTAGTAAGTAACTATGAGGTCTTCCAAGTAATGAACTTGGACATTTCTTTCTTGTATCATCTCTTGTATTGGCAAATATTTTTGAATTAATACACCATTTCATACTACTTTTTTTGGAGTGTAGTATGGTAAGGCGTTTTTGGGGGGGGGGTTTAGGAGGGGATATTTTTGAGGAAGGGAGTGTTTCTTTGTGGGAGCAGGAACTTGGCCTCTATTTCACATTTATGTTTTTTTGGGGATGTAGCTTTTAAACGAATTTTCTTTTTTGCCAAAATGTACCATGAACTTGGTGCATTTAGTTTGTGAATATATCTGTAATGAAACTCAATTATCCTTAGTTTATTTGGTGTAGACAAAAAAAGCGGTACTTAGCTATGCTTTCCACATAGTTTTACCTAAAAGTACATGTTTTGAAGTTAATTTCCTATAAATCTCATCGCCGTACTCGGCCGTATGTGTGCACAGCCTAATAAAATGAAGGTGTCAATTAGTGACGCGATTATTTTACGAGAAACGAATTCATCATTATTTTTTCTGCAGAGAGTTGTTAAAAATGTTGTGTTAGCAAGTAACAAAACATAAACAGTGAGGTCCATCAAATATCTCGTGTGAAACTGCTAAATTTAGTAGTTACACGCTCAAATTTCAAGAATGGGTTCTGAAATGCAACGTTTTCTAGTTGAAACTTCCGGATTGCGTTGTGAGATTAACCTCCTGAGAGGGTTTCCTCCCTATGGCCGGAGGGAGGAAACGCGCTTAAAACAACATCCCCAGATAAATAAATCAAAGAAAAACATTTTCATGTAGTCCGGATAAAGTAAAAAGTAACATAAAAGGAAAAATAAACGGGTAAAATATTTTACATGCTTGCTCCGGAATGCATCCAGTTTAGGGATTCATATTTATTTATTTATAACTGATAAGCATGGTCTAATGAACCAGTAAAAATTTTGATTCACTTATTCCTATAAAGAGAGTTTTGGAAATGGCTGTAATATACCTGAAAGCCATTGGTTGTTCAGAAGATTTCTTCAAATATGATGGTATAGTTTATTTTACAATAAAACGTCATGTAAGAGATTTATAAGAATAAATTTATGTCCTCATTTTTTCACATCTTGTATGAAGGCTGGGTTAAAGGCGAAACTTCGTCGAAAATAAACTGCATTTTCTTATAAAAATGTAGTTTTATTAAGATACTAGGACCGAACCCTGACTATATCTGTCCTCAGAATCCTAACGGTCAACGATCTCTTCTTAATGATAAAGGTATATAACATTATCGTGGCTTTTCTCAATTCTACGAGGAGGAAACTTCCTTATGAGATATAATACTATGACGCAAACCAATACTAATGACTTATATGTTGACTTATTCCGACCAATAGTCAGACTTGCTTAAGCTTTCTCTTGTATAACTAACTAATAGAATTTATTGTTATTGGATGATAAAAAAATAAATATAATAATCCGATTTCTTAATTTATTCACTTTTCGATCGATAGTTAATAGAAAATAATTTTTTAGGGCGGTTCCTTCCTCGCTCCATAGAGAGGAAACCCGCTTATGTGGTTGACCTCATGACGCAAATCGGAAGAACATTTGAAGTTTCAGCACCAATAGATCTCAAAAATAATGTTGGTTGAAATTTGTATATATATATATTTGGTACAAAAATCCTTCGTCTAATTTGAAAGGTCAAGTTCGTTAACCAGCAGAATTTGACCACCGGAACATGTTTTTAGGCGCAAAAATCGCGCGACAAAAATCTAAACGCTTACGTTTTCGGGTTTATATGCTTGCAGGTACGCTTTTTATAGGTTCCTATAGGAGGAACCTAGGAACGTAGGAAAACGAATGGAACTATTCAGTTCCCACGCTACCGAGGCGATACCTGTAACCTTTATTGAGAAAAGTAGAAAAATCTGTTTTTGAGATTTATTTTTGGTTTGGGTACACGGAATGGTGGATTGTACATTACATCAGTGCCGCCATTCTTTAACAGTACATCAGAGAGCAGAATAGTATAACAAGGTATCGCGCTTACAAAACAAAGCAAAAACTTTAGTCTGTTGAGAAATTAGTGGTTTCTTTTATTTTTCTTTGGATTACTAGTTAAAAAAAAGAAAGAATGCTAGAAGTAATAGGTTTTTTTCATTGACTCCTTGATTGAATGGGAAGTAATAACTATTTGAAAGGTGGAGTTGACACTACGAACGCGCTTACTGCGCTTACTTTGCATTGCTGTTAATTGAACTTTGCTCCTACTGTTTTAGATCCAAGAAGGTCAATCAGATAAAAATATAGTAATGCCCGTACCCCACACATTCGGTTTCTTTCACCTAATGACCACAATCGGCAGCCTTAATTCCCTTGCAAGCTGAATGGCTGTAGTACCTTGCTCGCTGATTGGCTGTTGTGCGTAGCTCGATAATTATTTGTAGTGAATGATCGGATTATTATCTGTAGCACATAGTTCGCTGATTGGTTCTAGTTACTGGCCCACTGATTGGCTGTAGTACATAGCTCTTTAATTAGCTGTAGTAAATGATCTGATTAATGCTGTAGCGCATAGGCCGCTGATTGGCTGTAGCGCATAGGCCGCTGATAGGCTGTAGTTACTAACCCGCTGATTGGCTGTAGTTACTTGCCCGCTGATTTGCTGTAGTTACTATCCTGCTGATTGGCTGTAGTTACCAGCCCGCTGATTGGCTGTAGTTACTAGCCCGCTGATTAGCTGTAGCGCATAGCCCGCTGATTGACTGTAGACACTATCCCGCTGATTGGCTGTAGTTACTAACCCGGTGATTGGCTGTAGTGCATAGCTCGTTCATTAACTGTAGTGCATAGCTCGTTAATTAACTGTAGTGAATGATCCGATTATACGCTGTAGTTACTAGCCTGCTGATTGGCTGTAGTTACTAGCCTGCTGATTGGCTGTAGTGCATAGCTCGTTAATAAACTGTAGTGAATGATCCGATTATATGCTGTAGTTACTAGCCTGCAGATTGGCTGTAGTCTTAGCCTGCGTGTTGGCTGTACTGCATTACTTTCTGTTTTGTTTAAATGTAAAGAGCGGTGATTGACCAGAGCGTGATTCGTTAATTGACTGCAATTTCATAGTTCACTTTTTGGCTACAGTATCGAAATCATTAATTGATTATATTGATTTTAAAGGGGGGAAACATGTAGGGCTAATATACAATAAAGTGGTACAAAATAAAATGAAGTGCTATGTTTGACCTACGCTAAATGCGTATAAATATATATATATATATATATATATATATATATATATATATATATATATATGCATTAACCTTTACAGTGACCCATAAAAGTGTAAATATTTGTAAAGAGGGAATGTCGATAAAGGAAGTGTATAGGGATGAAGGAGTCTGTAAACTAGCCCTCTGTTCAGGATGTTGGGTTTTTCGTTTGAACCCGGAATGCTGGCATGAAGTCAAGCCATCTATTACAAAGCGATCCGCCGTGAAGACACAAATACTATCTTTTTTCTTCTTCGTTACTTTTTCCACCATAGGGGGAGGACGAGCTTTTCTGGAATAGAACCGCAGTTTTTCAGAGCCCTCAGATATGGGATGGATTGATGACCTGGATGTGACTTGAGGGAACAAGCCTGTACTATATTAATAGATGTATATAGTTTTTTTTTTCATGGCATTTTAGAGTTTCATCATTGATACGTGGTGTTTGTCGTTTCGACGAATTGGAACCTTTTAGTCTAAAAATAACCAGGTGGTGGGATAATCCTAATTTCACCTCTTTCATGAGATTTTGTAATACGGCTGAAGCTTATTTGTAATACCGCCAGGATCTGATCAAATTGAGAGTGGTTTTTTGAGGGCTTAGGGGTTATCAAATTAAAACGAACTGCTCAGTTGCAACAATAGAAAATTTTTGTGAAAGGAAAATACTCCATTTAATTCCACAAGGAACAATATTTCATATATTTCTAGATCTCGTGGTGCCAGTGGGCATGGTTGAATTCATGGTATGATGGAGAAATTTAGCCCGAAGAAAAGCTAGATTTGAAGCGCCACAATGCATATGGTATTGACAATGCCCAACTGTATGCGAAAATTACTCAGTCCACCTCCTCGCCCATTCTTAGGCCTCGGGTATGATATGAGCGATGAACAATGATCAATAAGCGATAAGCGTCAGAGTGGCGTCGCTCACATTAATGTTAAGCTGGAGTGCGGTGGGAATGAGGGAGAGCCGCCTAGAATAGGCATGAGCGTCTGGGCGGCGTCTCTTGCAAATCCCAGCCTGTCGCTCATCGCTCAGACCAGGCATTAAATTTCGCTTGTCCCTCACCCCAGACATCATAATTTGCTCGCTACAAAAAAGGCTACAGCTTCTAAATCTTAACCAATTTCAATGCATTTTTTTTTGTTTTGTTTTTTAGCGCGGTTCCTCCCTCCCCCATAGGGAGGAACCCCGCTTATAAGGTTGATACAACGAAACAATCCGGAAGTGCCGACAAGAAAATTTCGCGTTTCAGAACCACTAGAGACCGAAAATAACGGTGGTTCAGATTTGTATATATATATATATATATATATATATATATATGTATATATTTATTTATATATATATATATATATATATATATATATATATATATATATATATATATATATATATATATATATATATTTGTCTGTTCGCTCATTTCTGGCTTCCCTGATGGTCCGATTTTGATGAAATTTGGTACAATAATCAGTCGTCCAATTTGAAAGGTCAAGTTCGTTAACCAGCAAAATCCGCCCACTGGAAGATGGCGTTTGGGGCGAAATTCGCGCAGAAAAAATCGTAACGCTTACGTTTTTGAGTTCATAAGCTTGTAAGTACTCTTTTTGTAGTCTTCTTGGGCTAGGAAAACGAATGAAACCATTTTCAAGGCGATAGCTTTAACCGTTTTTGAGAAAATTGGAAAAATAATCTTTGAATACCGTTTTTGGTTTGGGTACTTAGAATCACGGGATTCAGTTGAAACATTATCTGTATGTTCTACTTTCATTAAAACTAATATGTTGAAAGTTATGTTACGTTTGGGGTTAAGGAAGGGTTAGAATAAAATATTTTATGAACAGACATGAAAAGTTTTGGTAACTTTGTATACTTTCCTTAATATCTCGAAAAAGGTTGAGAATCTTGGTAAACAAAAGATTACCATTAGAATGCTTACTAAATGCTCTACAAAAAAGGTTCTAATGAATGTTTTGATTAGGCGATGTCAATCGGAGAAATAAGTGCTTAAATCTTTAAAGTAATTGATTTCGCTTATTCGAACTGTTCTTTTGTCTTTGATTTTTGTACTTAGAATCATGGGCTTCAGTTGAAACATTTTCAGCATGTTTGAATTTTATCAAAACTAATATGTTGAAAATTTGGTTACGTTTGGAGTAAAGGAAGGATTAAAATAAAATATTTCATTTTTAGACATGAAAAGTTTTGGGAACTTCGTGCATTTTCATTAATATCACGAAAACGGTTTGGAATCTTGGCAAGCAAAAGATTACCATTCGAAAGGTTACTAAATTTTCTACAAAAAATGTTTTGAAGACATTTGCGATGGGATGGTCATATTTGGAGAAATAAGTGCTTAAAACATAGGTAATTTCGTTCATTTGAACGAATCTTTTTGTGTGTTTCCTTCAGTTTTTTTCGCTGCTCGTTATTTTTGTGATTGCTTATAGTAGTCAAATGTATTAGTCAATAAAACAGGATACGTATATATAGAAACAATATTTTGTTTCAACGGTATCTTGGAATTCGAAGATGCCCTATGAATATCTAGATTACTGTACTGGTTCTCGTTCTTTAGAATTATTTTTGGTATTCCCTATTTTCAGAAGTTTTTATCTATTTATTATTTTTTTTTTTAATTCATTGAACGAAATCATATGAATTCAAAGGTGAGGAGCTAGGAGGCTTAGGGTGGAGTGCATTCCCAGTACAGGTATCGCCCAGTGGACCCTCGTCATCTGTAAGTTCCTTTCTAGGGTCATAAAGATAAGCCTCCATACAACTGTAGGAATGTAGGATTTCTAATTTTTGCCAGTATCAGAACAGCCGCTCTTTACATACCACAGTGGTACTGACGTGCCGGTTTATACTAGTTGCACTCCACACGGTGGTAGTACTTGGTGTATGCCACAGCGGATTGCTCATTATAATCTTATTTTATACGTATTAAATAGATACCTAAAAAAAGTTTATTTGTGTATAAGTGTTGCGTTATTGGGATTAGAATAAAATATTTTATTAACAGACATGAAATACTTCGGAATCTTTGTATATTGTCCTTAATTCTTTTTTTCTTTGATGGTGTATCGAAATCTGAGTCATTAGCACCATTTTTTCCTTATGAGCTTATATAATACTTAGATTTAGCTAGCAACAATATTTTACACCGCAATTAAAGTGATATGCTCTTCTTATAAACATAATATTTATATTATAATATAAACATAATACATTAATTTGTCTGACAAAAAAAAAGTCCGACCCGCAGGAACTGCTTCATCTTAGCGCGGTTCCGTTCTTATCTCAAGTGCGATTAGTGAAGGAATATAGCAGCTATCGGTAGGTATTAGCACCATTTTCCCCCCTTAATATCTTCAAAACAGTTAAGAAATCGTGGGAAGTACAATATAACCATTCAAAAGCTTACTAAATTCTCTAAAAAAAAGATTCTATAGCCAATTTCGATAGGGCAAGGTCAGTTGGAGAAGTAAGTGCTTAAAACTACGAAAGTGTTAGTTTTGTTATTTTAAACGGGTTTTTGTCACTGTTTACCTCACTTTTGTTTTTTAAGTTTATTTAACGGTGGAATGAGTATTCCATTAAAGCTGAGAAAATAAGAATCATATTGGTAATAGAGTTTTCCTAGAGTGAGCGCCGCGATGACGGGAGAGTCCCATCCGTTTAGAAAACTGCCAGTTTCCATATGTGGCTCTTTAAGCTTCCTTCTCTTTGAGATTTTATTTTATATTTTTAACGAAAGATCAAAACCTACCAATAGCAGCTACCGCGCTAAGATGATGCAGTTCCTGCGAGTTGGACTTTTTTTAAATGATAGCTTATTAAATTTAGAACAACGTTGTTCAGTCAGATTTTTGTTTTTTATTTCCCTTGTTTATTAAATTACTTGTAAAAAACTGAAATTTACGAAATTCTACAATTGAACATAAAAAAACGTTCATTTCTCATTTAAATTAATATCAGCACTGATATCGTTGAAATTAAACATTCAAATCCTGATAAGACTTGGAAAAAAAAACTGACTGACAAATATTCATAAAACGTACATAAATTTATTTTAATTCAACAATGACATTAAACTTTTCTCGCCACTCTTAGTTATCTTCAAGCTCTTGACTACCGAAAATGGCAGAAAAAGAGTAAATTGGATGATAGTGAATGTGAGCTTTTAATTCCGGAAAAGCAAAGTATGGAATGTCAGTCACAGTGATTTTAAAAATACTATCATAACCAAGAAACTACGGGAAGAGATAGGAAATACAGATAAGATATTTTTACTAACTAAACATTTAAAATAATAATTTTTTTATTTAATATTTTAATTTAAAAAAGCAGTATTGCATTACGCGATAACGGATACTATAGGAAACTACAGCTCAGCCGCTCTGTATCGTAGCCGGCGCCGCTGTGCTGCTCAACGCTCTGTCTGTCTGTCGCTCGTCGCTCCTATCGTACCCGAGGCATTAAGGAATAATCTTTTACAGTCATGTTTCGCATATAATTAAATTGTTTTGATAAAATATTCATTTTACTGGTGCAATTAAAAAAAAAACTAATCATAAACCGAGGAAAGCGTAGACCGTTCAAAGGAACAAAACAATCCCATTTCTCCGACTGAAATCTCTCAATCGAACTTTTCATAAGAGTCGTTTTTGTAGGAACCTTAGTGAGCTTTCGAATGGTTCTTTTTCAATTAGCAAATTCCCCTGCAAATATCGAGATATTTAAGAAAAGTTCATAAATACTAATGTCTGTTTATAAATATTTTTTATAATATTTTCCCAACACCAAACATATCAAAACTTCTTACATCTTAGTTTTGATAGATGTCATGCGCGTTGAAAATTGTTGAACTCAATCCGCCAAGAAAATCTTGTTGTTTCAATGTTCCATCCTGTACTGAACAGTGAACTAAGTGAATGACTCGGGAAAGAATGAAACGACTTGATGTCTGATGCATCGAAGACATTGATAAATGGTGCGTTCCACACTTGGGCGGCTTCATGGGAAACAGGAGGCATCTTAAGCCGGTGAATATTAATGGTTGTCTTTATAAAATATCTTCATTCAAACCATATTTTCCTACTACAACCAAAACTAAATTTATATATTGGCTTTAGTGTTACTTTCTCAGTCTGGATTAGCCTAGTTCAGAATTGAGCATCAATCGATTAACTTTTCACTCTTTTGATAAAAAAAAATCAACTTTTTAATCGCGATTTAATCAGTCGTGATGGATTCATGAATCTTGAGATACGATTACATTTAACGACGATTAACTCCGCTAATTGCCATAGCAATTAATTGAGCCGCGAATAATTTAATTGCGACTAACCATTTAACTGTTTATTGTTTATTTGTAAAAATTAATGGGCAACATTTTCTTAATGACATTTTTATTTTCTTAGCGTGGATCATGCTTTAGCCGTAGCCAAAGCCGTAAAGCGAAAGTGAAACGACAATGCATCCCCAAAGTAGCGCGCTTCAGTCTAATTCCGCTCCACTCCGGCCTATTTCTGAATCATTTCCGGATCAAATATTGTCTACTTCTAGCCACTTTTTGTCCACTATGGTCCACTTCCGGTCCAGTAAGCACTACTGATGTGAGCAGGAACAGGGCCGGAAGTGAGAGGACAGGAAGAGGAGGAAAGATCATATAGAAATATACTCCGGTATTCCGAGTTGAAGTGGTTATTTCCATCAATTCGACGACAATACTTCCTAGGTTCCTTCCTTTACAAAACCATTTCTTCCAAATCTCCTTCCTATATCTACAACCTCCTTCAGTTCTTCTGTCCATTCCCGTGGTACCCGCTCCCGTCCCTCCGATCTCTATCCTCCCACTCATAAAACAGCCTTCTTTGACCGTTCCTTCATCTCCCGAGCCTCCTCCTTCTGGAACTCTATCCCTCTTTCCATTCGACACTCTCCTTCCTTACCTGCATTTAAATCCCGCCTCTTTGCTTTTCTCCTATCCTCCCAGGAAGACGCTTCTTAAGATTTGACCACCAAGAAGACCATTTTAGCTTTGTAAATTATATTGTTGTTTTCTTCTCTTTTTTATGTATTTATTTTTATTCATATCCTTTTATAGCCCCCATTTTATAGCCCCAATTTATTTTAAACTATCTAATTATATTCCCATCCCCCTCTGAACATTGTATCATCACTCAACTCATCAAACTATAATTTATGTACATATTTACTTATATTTTATTTTATTATTTAAGACTTCACTTATAATATTTGTATTCTTTTTTTTTTTTATACTTTTGTTTTTTCTTTATTTATATTCATATTTTAAGGTTAAATTTGTTTATTGTTTATTTTGTATTTATTTTTATTCTTATGGGACGAAGTCCCAGAATAATGTATTGTTTTCATTCATTCATTCAAATATGCTAAAAATGGGCGGGTAAAGCATAGTCCATGTTTTATTACATTTTAGGCACAAGTCCACCGGGTGGGTCGTTGTGGCCTGAAGGGCCCAATTTTCATACTAGTTTTTCTTTCTGTGTATTTGCTTTGTTCATTTATTGGTACGAACTTGGTTATTACTTTAACTCTTGTATTTATTTATTATAAATAATTTTTCTTAAATTAATCTTAATAAGATATGTATTTTTCTCAATTATAAATAGTTAACAAAAAAATCGTTATAGAATTATTTTAAATTGTAAGTATAAATGATTGTGCCATAGACTTCGATATATATATATATTTTTTTTATGTTAATGTATGCTAAATGTCATGTCATTACATTAATGTATGCACCTGACAGAATTAGCTTCAGCTGTTCTAATTAAGTTATATATAGCCTACTCCAGTAAACAAAAAAAAAAAAAAACAATAAATATAAGCTGAATTGTAAAGTATATGTAAACATTAGGGAATGAGACCGATTTAACAAATACTTTATTACGAAAGTATTTTTAGAGAAGCATAGTAAACAGCGCACAGTCTTTGTTAACAATCTAATACTGCAAACGTTGGATGAAAAGAAGAATGTTTGCTCAAGAATATTTCTGGAGTGATAATCTTCAGTGAAGCGATAACAAGTGTAGTGTTATTAAATATAAGGATTTCAGAAAAAAGCATTGTTCGTGGGGTAGTCGCCTCTAGTTCTAAAGAAATTCGAACACATGGCAAGGCAAAACAAATAAAAATCTCCGCCACCATAGAAAGTTTTTTTTTTTTTATTGGAAGTACAGAGAAAAGTATAGGAAAAAAGACGCTTGCTTCCCAATCATTTTCTTTGACGTAAAACAACGTGAGAGAATATATTGAAATACTATAGAAGCTCAACAGGAAAACAAAAAAAGTAACGAGATGGAAATAACACAATTCTTACATATGTACGAGATATTTTTGGTATGGAAGTACAATGTAAATGTTGTTTCATTGGTCACTTACACGATGGACACACAATGGAGAAAGGTGGCCCCGAGGGAGATATGAACTTCTATAGAAATTCAAAATGTATAAAAATATTTCTGAACGAAACAATGTCTCGTCTTTCATAGAAAAGCTTTTGTTATAGGAGTTTGAAAAAAAAGAAAGAAAATAATCCAGTATAGATTCTGCGCTAAATGGTAATATAAAACAAAGAAAGTTTGTTCAAAATGCGACTTATTGTATTTGAACATGAAAATATTTTCACGGAACTTTATTTTAACTGTAAAAAGTTTTAAGCGTGTAAATTGTGGCGAAGTGGAATCACAATATATTCAGTGGAGGCATGTATGCTCTCTCGGATTCCACAGCAGCTCTATTGGATTATTCCATCGCTCCCTCGACGCTCAACTACCACCTCAACGAAATATCTACTCTAAGGCTAAAAGAAAATTTCATCTGTTCAAAATTTTACGATTTTTTTTTCTTATGCATTAATACAATATTTAAACTGTGTTAACGATGGCCTTAGTTTTGATGACCAATGGAAGCACATTTTATATTTTATCACGGAGTCTGACATGTCAGCTAATCTGAGGAGCGGGACAGGTTTTCAAGGAATATCTAGAGAAATTGGTATCTCTCTCGGTCAAACGCTAATTAAATTATTACTTTCAACGAATTCTAATAGGCAAAAATTACTCGTGTGGTTGAATTGCATTAAAAAAAAATTAAATGAAAAAAAGATAAAGAAGACGTTTGACACATAATTTCCAGCAAACAGCGCCAAAAGAACTAAATCCTTAAAGGGTAACATTTTTTTTACCATTTTCATTTTTATGAGCTTAAATGCTTCCTTAACTCCGATACATTTCAAAATCAAAAACCATTTTTTTATCCATATTAAAAGAAATTATGAAAAAAAAAATTAACATTTCAGTATATTAAACTTTAAAATAGATTTTCTCAAAACCGTTTTTCAAATCGGGCGAAAAGCTAGCACCTTAAATTTTCACCCACTTGACTAAATTTTAACTGTAGCTCTCTAGTGATATTTGCTAGTAAAGTACGAAGGATTTTTTCGAATTATAACGAATTAATGACCGATTATGGACAGAGTTTTTAATAGAAAATGAAGAATTTGATTTTTAAAATTCGTTTTGATGCATAGTTATTACGTCTGTCTGTGCAGTTTTGTTCCGTATGCATGGTTTCGTTTTCGTTAGTTGTATGAGTTTTAACTTCGTCAGTATGTGTGTTTGGTTATTCTTGAGCTGTAATTGGTTTGTAAATGTATTTGGTTGCGTTTCATGCCTACACCACCTTCATCGAGTCCTCTGTTATAAGTATGATTTCTAAGCCGGTTAAAATAATATTAATGCCACAACAATGATAATTTTTAGTATATTTACAAATTACATTATCATAACATTCATTATTGGGTGCTAACATTAAACGTCCGTATATACTTTGAGCTGGACTAAAATTTAAGCCATATTCCTCCAACAAAATGTCTAACACTTTGCTCTGCTTCCTCCGGTAAATGTGTTTCTATGACACATTCTCAATAATGTAATATCATCAGGTACTTAGTGCTTAAATGCTTGTGACATCGCGGCGATCGGGGCAGACCTCCTTACGGGTCAAGTGCATATATGATGTTGAGGCCTTGTGCATAATAAAAAGGATGTATCGAGTGATGACAACTTTATTTCACCTTCTGCAATTAACCAACCCTATTACCGGGACTACTTTATAAAATTAAATGTTCTGTTGTATAAATATTTCCAGATATAAACATTATTTTATATGAAACCTTTTCGGACAACACAAATATTCAACAGATGAAGAACTTCCTTATAAGAAAGTACGTTGCAAGGAGGCCCGACTGTATTTAATACTTGAACGATGGAAAAGCATAAAATTGGGTGACTTTTTTAAACACCACTTTAAATTCACAAAAGCCTAAAAGGGTTTATATTAAAGGAGCGATTTACTCTAAGGATGGTCATTATAAGAGGGGAACTTTCTTTTCCCAGAGGGAAGCTATAATTCCTTAGATTGTTTGGTGTACGTAAGAAGGCAAGTCGGTGTAATAGGAGAATATTCGGGAATTAAGGAATGAAAAGCTGAATTGAAAAATTAAATGTCACCGATAAATATATATATATATATATATATATATATATTTTTTTTTTTTTTTTTTTTTTTTTTTTTTCAGTATCTCCTTTATTGATATTTACAATCTGTACAAATATGTACAATAAGTAAATTTGAACTAACAATGGCAACAGGGGTCTCCCGTGGTCTAATGGCTAGCGCCTTGGATTCATAAGCGGGAGATGGTGGGTTCGATTCCCAACCTCCGGCAGGAATTTTATCATCCCATGGCTCGCTGGTAAAATTCCTCGCTGCACCCAGGATGTCGGCGCTAATGACCTAGTTGTAGATGCGCCGTAAGAAAAAAAAAAAAAAAAAAAAAAAAAAAAAAAAAAAAAAAAAAAAAATGGCAACACACTGGATGAGATGAGGGGAGAAGGCAGACATTACTGCTACTCCCAATAAAATTGGTTGAACTATGTACACTATTTACAATATTTACACAGTTTCTTGCAATAAGTTGTCTCGTGGCCAATGGCGGTGGAGGCGGCGAGGAGGATTATCACCTTCATCGAGTCCTCTGTTATAAGTATGATTTCTAAGCCGGTTAAAATAATATTAATGCCACAACAATGATAATTTTTAGTATATTTACAAATTACATTATCATAACATTCATTATTGGGTGCTAACATTAAACGTCCGTATATACTTTGAGCTGGACTAAAATTTAAGCCATATTCCTCCAACAAAATGTCTAACACTTTGCTCTGCTTCCTCCGGTAAATGTGTTTCTATGACACATTCTCAATAATGTAATATCATCAGGTACTTAGTGCTTAAATGCTTGTGACATCGCGGCGATCGGGGCAGACCTCCTTACGGGTCAAGTGCATATATGATGTTGAGGCCTTGTGCATAATAAAAAGGATGTATCGAGTGATGACAACTTTATTTCACCTTCTGCAATTAACCAACCCTATTACCGGGACTACTTTATAAAATTAAATGTTCTGTTGTATAAATATTTCCAGATATAAACATTATTTTATATGAAACCTTTTCGGACAACACAAATATTCAACAGATGAAGAACTTCCTTATAAGAAAGTACGTTGCAAGGAGGCCCGACTGTATTTAATACTTGAACGATGGAAAAGCATAAAATTGGGTGACTTTTTTAAACACCACTTTAAATTCACAAAAGCCTAAAAGGGTTTATATTAAAGGAGCGATTTACTCTAAGGATGGTCATTATAAGAGGGGAACTTTCTTTTCCCAGAGGGAAGCTATAATTCCTTAGATTGTTTGGTGTACGTAAGAAGGCAAGTCGGTGTAATAGGAGAATATTCGGGAATTAAGGAATGAAAAGCTGAATTGAAAAATTAAATGTCACCGATAAATATATATATATATATATATATATATATATATATATATTTTTTTTTTTTTTTTTTTTTTTTTTTTTTCAGTATCTCCTTTATTGATATTTACAATCTGTACAAATATGTACAATAAGTAAATTTGAACTAACAATGGCAACAGGGGTCTCCCGTGGTCTAATGGCTAGCGCCTTGGATTCATAAGCGGGAGATGGTGGGTTCGATTCCCAACCTCCGGCAGGAATTTTATCATCCCATGGCTCGCTGGTAAAATTCCTCGCTGCACCCAGGATGTCGGCGCTAATGACCTAGTTGTAGATGCGCCGTAAGAAAAAAAAAAAAAAAAAAAAAAAAAAAAAAAAAAAAAAAAAAAAAAATGGCAACACACTGGATGAGATGAGGGGAGAAGGCAGACATTACTGCTACTCCCAATAAAATTGGTTGAACTATGTACACTATTTACAATATTTACACAGTTTCTTGCAATAAGTTGTCTCGTGGCCAATGGCGGTGGAGGCGGCGAGGAGGATTATCAGGAATAACATTGGAAGAGAGGGATTTGCCAAGAGGATTGGGGTGGGCTGGGAGTTTAGAGAAAAAGGTCAGGAAACGGGATTTGGCTAAATCATGGACAAAGGGTATATCAGTGTCTCGGTGGATGGTTAGGTTTGAAACGTAGAAAGGAGCGTTAAGGATTTTACGGAGGACTTTGGATTGAAAACGTTGGATAATGTTTATATTTGATGGCTTAGCTGATCCCCATAGTTCTATCCCGTATGTCCATATCGGTCTTATTATAGTCTTGTATATTGTAAGTTTGTTTTTTGTTTCAAGTTTTGATTTAGGTCCAATAAGTCGTCGGAGAAGTCCAAAGCGTTTGTTCAGTTCTTGTCTCTTGTGTTTTACGTGTGTTTTCCAGGTAAGTCGCTTGTCGAGGTGGAACCCTAAATATCGAACCTCGTTGGATTGGGGTATTGGGATATTGTGAATTTTTACAGGAGGGCACTCAGCTCGTCGCAGGGTGAAAGTTACTTGCGTACATTTCTCTGGGTTCATTTGAATCCTCCATTTGTTTGTCCATTTCTCGACGTCATTGAGGTAGGTTTGCAGTTTTTCAGATGCCAGTTTAGGATCGGGAGAGGAAATAAGGAAGGCAGTGTCATCGGCAAATGTACACGTTACAATATTTGGGGGTGTTGGGATATCTGAAGTAAATATAGAATAAAGGAGAGGAGCTAGGATACTGCCTTGGGGGACACCTGCTTTAATGGTTCGAGGAGAGGAAATTGAAGAGCCGTATTTAATATGGAATGTACGATTTTCAAGATACGATTTTAGGATAAGATAGAAATGGAGAGGAAGGAATGTTTTGAGTTTATAAAGAAGTCCGGGATGCCACACTCGATCAAAGGCCTGAGCCACGTCAAGAAAGACACCGGAACACAAGCCCTTTTGCTCGAGTGTGGAGGAAATGGTGTCAAATACACGGAAGACTTGTTGGGTAGTGGAATGCTGGGTACGGAAGCCAAACTGGTGATCAGGAATTTTATGGTTTGAGTTTACTATGGGTAGGAGTCTTCTATACAGGAGTTTTTCGAATACTTTTGAAATTATTGGGAGAAGGCTAATAGGACGATAGGAACTGGCAAGTGTTGGAGATTTAAGGGGTTTTGGAATAAGGATTACTTCGGAATGTTTACAGGATGTAGGAAATCGAGTAGTACGGAGGATGCTATTAAATATTAGGTTAAGGAACATCAGGGTTTTGTGTGGCAGGTGTCGAAGGATATTGGCAGTTATTAGATCGGGACCTGGAGATTTCTTACGAGGGAGATGGTGAATTGTATATTTGACATCTGCAGGACTGATGGATTTAGGTGGTTCCGAAAGAGGAAGGGGTTCATCAAGAGAGTTCAGGATTTCAGTAGTGAGTGTGGGATTACTTTCAGGATTTGGAGTGAATACGGATTGGAGATGGTCGGCAAATAATGTTGCTTTTTCCTCGTCACTTCGTGCCCAGGAACCATTCTCTTGGCGTAAAGGAGATGAGGTCGGTTGGAATTTTAAGATATGCTTTGTTGCTTGCCATAGGGAGTTGTCACTGGTGGTGAGGGAGGAAAGGTAAGTATCGTAATTGTCAGTTCGATGTTTTTTAAGTTCGTCTTTTAGCCGTCTCGTCAGGTTGTTGAATAAGGTTTTATCGGAAGGGTATCGGGATCTCTGCCATTGGGCTCGTGCTCTGCGTTTTGCTGACAAGAGCTCAAGGATTTGGGGAGGGAGTTTTGAATGTTGAGGAGAGGGTATTGGTTTCCGTTGCTTGCTTGCGACTTTCATGCTGAATTGTATGGCCTGCGTAACTATTTCTGCAGCTCTGTCCACGTCCTGTTGTGTTTTCAGAGCTACTTTCAGATCAATAAAACAGTCTACTGTCGATCGAAACAATGGCCAGTCCACAGGTCCAGGTGTAAGAGTAGGTTTAGGAGGAAGGGGGATCGGAGAGGAACTAAGGGTGAGAAGGAGAGGAGAGTGGTCCGAGGAAAGGT
Source organism: Gonocerus acuteangulatus (assembly GCA_946811695.1). Lineage (NCBI taxonomy): Eukaryota > Metazoa > Arthropoda > Insecta > Hemiptera > Coreidae > Gonocerus > Gonocerus acuteangulatus. Next base: position 96,606,348 of record OX328132.1, on the reverse strand, counting down.
CATCAAGAGTTTTCACCGAAGAGTAAATGCCTCCTAGGCCAGAAGAGACGAAGAAGTCAACAATATCGGGGATTCTGTTTAGGTCGGAAGGCCAGTAGGTAGGATTAGGTTGGGAAAGAAAAAGGTAGTTTTCGGAGTTTATGACATCGTTTAGCACACGGCCTCTGGAGTTGGTAGTTCTGCTTCCCCATTGAATATGTTTCGCATTGTAGTCTCCCCCTGCAACGAAGTGAGGGCCTAAGGAACGGAAGATGGTGAGGAAATCTGGATGATAAATTGTTTTATTAGGGGGACAATAGACAGAAGCAAAGATAATGGGATGAGGGTGCATTTTGACTGATATGGATGTAAGTTGGTATGATTCACTTGAGAGGGTCAGGTGAAGGTGGTGGGATAACGAGGATTTTATTAGAATAACTGTTCCACCGTGTCCTGTCATGTCTGGGTGATCTGTTCTATATGTCCTGTATCCTGGTGTGGTATATGTGAGTTGCGGACGTAGGTGTGTCTCTGTTAATAATACAATGTCAACTTGTTTGTCAGTTAGTAAGAGTTCTAGTTCTTGTTTTCGGGACAGTAAGCCATTTGAATTCCAGAGAAGGATGGTGAGGGTTTTACAGCTGGAGGGGATCATTTTAGGAGTTTAGGAAGGCATTGTTGCATAAACGTGGTCAGTAGGGAAATTAAAGGTGTGATAAGTGATTCAAGTCTGTCGAAGAAGGACTGAAAGAGGGCGTTGGGATCAAAGGGTTGGGAGTGTTGTAGAGGTTCAGGCTTAGTGATAAGGGGTGGTTGTCTGGAAGGAATAGGTCTCTGTGGAAGAGGTTGAGGAATAGGTTGAGTTTCTTGGGGAATTGGAGGGTCTTGAGCTACATTGGGACTCAGATGAGATGTGGAGGCTTCCTGTTGTCTGGTGACTGAGGAGTATGTGAGACCTGGGCTGATAGCCTTGTATTCCTTCCTTGTGATGTTCTGTGCTGCTTGAGGTAGATGGGAAGATTTCTCTTGAAGTGTAGCAGTTGGTTGTCTGAGGCGGAGGTTGCGTAGAGTTTGAATGGATTTGTATATTTTACACCCGCGGTAGGTGGTGGGATGCTCTTCCTGGCAGTTCGCACACTTGGCTTTTGCGTCGTTTGGCAGGGTGCAGATTTGGGACATGTGTTCTTCTCCGCATTTAACACACTTTGGTGCATGATAACAGTAGTTATGTGTGTGACCAAATTCCAAGCATTTGAAGCACTGGGGAACTTATTTGCGTATAAAGGGTAATCCTCTCTTTAAATATTTCTCTGCTCTTTTCTTCTTTAGCCAAGTCAATGAAGAGTAGGGGAAGGGAAGACTTTGTTGCAGGGTGTTTTACATTGTGCACCCGTTTTACATTGTAGCCTTTGTCGTTCAGGTCAATGGTGATGTCCTCTACTGGAGTTGAAGGGTGTAGATTCCTAATTACTACTCTGAATGACTTATCCTCTTTCAATTGGTAGCAGTGGAAATCTGCTTCTATTTCATTCAGATATTTAATTATATTCCTATAAGCAGTACTGTCTGTGGGGTATATTGCTGTGTCATTAAACCTCGTTTTACATGAAAATTTATCAGCTGCAATCATTTTTAATTTATTGCAGAAAGTCCTAAAATCTGTAATATTTCTGACAAATATAGGTGGTGGTTTATCATGAGCTGGATTTATGGACTGGTTTAATTCTTCCTGTTTTTTTTTTATTGTCCCCATTATTTGTCATTTGCCCTGTTTGTGAAGTGGATGGAATTTTATTTTTAATATTTTTATTTTCTTCACTCGAAAGTAATTTTTTTCCTCTAGGCCTAAGAAAATATTTGTCCTCTTCAACTTTGGACAATTTTTTCTGGGGAGACTTGGTCTTACTTGGCGAGGTTTTCGTGAGTACCGATAAATATATTTGACAAATCCTTCCTTATCGTTTTGACTCATTGCTAAACGTTTATACTATATTATTCAATTTGTGTGGAGAAGATCCTTATTTTCTTTTTCAGCTTACACAAAAGAGAATCGTTTTGTTGAATGCTGAACACATTCTCCTAAGCAGAATAACCCCATCCTTAACAAAAATACTACTTAAATATATTAAAGTGCCTTTTGTTTTGGAATTTCAGATGAGGAATACATGCAAATAAAAACGTATGTTTGCAGAGAACTACTTGACGTATCGAAAACTCGTTTGCACGCTTCTTCTTTTTTTAGTACTTTTAAAAAACGTAATGCAGCATATGGGTAAAGAGGAACCCTTCCCTTCAACGGCCTAGTTATTTTCCTAGGTGGAGGACACCATTTTATCTCAGGTCTCAACGAGAACAACAACTTTGCTCCTTTGAACAATGTTGATATCTCCAACGGTTTTGTGGTTATTTCCTTTTGAGGCCCGCTTATTTGGGCCACCCTATATATATATATATATATATATATATATATATATATATATATATATATATATATATATTTTTAGATGGAACGGCATTCTTCTCCAGCGGTGGTACTCCTCCTCGCTTCTTCCTGGGATATTTCGATGGGTTCATCTCCCCAGATACTGGGGCTAGAGAGTAGAAAGGGCGCCCAGATCGAGAAAAAATGTCATTCCCTTGGCAACCACCGAGGAAGAAACAAGTACCTGGCTGACGAAGATGGAGATGAACCCATCGAAATATCCCAGGAAGAAGTGAGGAGGAGTACCACCGCTGGAGAAGAATGCCGTTCCATCTAAAAATATCATCCCAGCGACGAAAAATAAACATCAAGCATGTATATATATATATATATATATATATATATATATATATATATATATATATATTATTATTCTTGTGGATGACCCAAAATATTTCTTAATGCGTTTCGTTCTTTTAGGCTTAGGGTCGGGAAAAAGTAGTACTTCCTTGTGTCACACCACTTTATATTATATTACTTTAGTATTACCCCTGCCTCCGTAGAAGGTACATGAGGAGACGAGAGGACTTCTTAGCAAGAAGTGCCCCTGATGAGGTGCGAATGAATTAAGCACGAAACATGGAGGGCAGAAAAAAATAAAGTGGTGTGACACAAGGAAGTACTACTTTTTCCCGACCCTAAGCCTAAAAGAACGAAACGCATTAAGAAATATTTTGGGTCATCCACAAGAATAATAATATATATATGTGTATACACGTATTTACATTTCCTTGTAAGACTTCTAGTTTGTTGTTGAGATTTCGCTCCAGGATAGCGTAAACTGGGTTTAAGGCTGTTATTGGTGTATTATAATTAATGGAATTTCAAATTACACGAAAACAATATAGCCAAATCTGGTTGTTGTGCTTCTGTTGCTGTAATGAAAATTTTGTGAAATAGAGGATGGAATGGAAGAAGGCGTGCCCTGATGGAAAAGCAAGCGAACAAGCAGAGAGATTTGGGCCAGGGGATAAGAATAGAGACGGAGGTTAGGCCAATTGTGAGTAAAGAGTATCAGCTGTTACTCATCCCCTCTTCGCTTACTCGCCAACTCAGATTTCCTCTGCTGTCTTACACTTCTTATGTCACTCAGTGTGTGTGTGTGTGTATAATGTAAGTATATAAGACAATGTAATGTATATATGTAATGTTTGTAATAACTATATGTAAGGTGTACATCGGCCTAAAGCGGAACACCAAAAATAAATAAATAAATTTTGTCACTCATATTTAAAGTAAGAGCACTTCCATTTTGTAAATATCTTGAAAATGATTGAGGAATCATGATATCTGGAAGCTGGCCATTCGAAAGGGCAATCAATTTTGTACAAATGTACCGCGCATGCAGGGTTTTAGTGGCACCTGAAGAGGTGGCTTGGGGTCCAAAATACTTCGAAGGCATTTATGAAATAATGTACTATAAGGAAAATAAAAATAAGTACTATCATTGAATTACCTAATTCACATAAATCTAAAAAAAAAAAAATATTTCAACCTGGGAAAAGAGAGCTATACTCAACAAGACAGGGAATAAGCTAGAAATAGAGCAGCATGCATCCTTATTTTATCCAAAACGCTTAAAAAGTGGATCTTTGAGGCTCAATATCTCAAAACCGAGTACCGCTTGGAGGGTCCTATCTTTTCCCAATGCATAGAGGACACTTTAATTAACATGTAGGCAAATTTATAAGAAAATAGTTCGAAAATGGAAGCTTTATTAATTTATTTTAGGTCGTTTATTTAATTTACTTCAATCGATACATTGATCGAATATAATATGGGGAGACTTTTTAATGGCTGTATTTTGGGATTTTAAGGATTGCATAAGTTCCAGAATCACATCCGAAGGCCTCGGTTTTTTTTTCTATAAAAAATCAAAGATTTTATGCATTAGAAGACATATTAAATACAAAAATATAAGCAAAAACGCGTTTTTAAAAAATAAAAGTCATATATTTAAAGGGATGTAACTTCGCCCAAAATGGACCAATCGAATTCCTTGCTCAAAAAATTAGTACTTTTAAGCACAAAAAGGTAGTGCAGTGCACAGGGAATTGTCGTTTATTTTGGTTAACGACTTGAATAAAATTATTATAGTGTAAAAAATCCTAAATTATGAGTTTTGGGGGGTGGGGCTTAAACAAAAGGGACACAAAAAGTGCAGGGGTTTTTCTCGTCCCGGATTCGGATTCAGTGACCCCAAAAACATATATTAAACATGGTCTGCTCTCTGGGTCCGAAATTTTTTGTTGTGTGTGGCTGTGTAATTGTTATTGACATATTTTTAGAATTTAAAAACGTTTTTATTAGACATGTCCAAGCCATAAATATTATATGATGTATATATTCTTTGAATTAATGTATTTATCAATCTATCTATAAAAGTTAGCTTTACAGAATCTTAATATATTCGGTTGCTTGATTCTGTTTTATTTGAATAATGTTTGTTGTAATACAAGATGAAAATGCAGCAGATGAAAATGCTACAGGTTTTATGGCTCAGGGATCCTTGGGGCCATACAACAGAATGACATAGATCCCAGGAATTTAGTGTTTTTGAAGGTAGAAAGAGAGTGTTTGTCAAGTAAAACGAAGTGCCTACCTCGTGAGAAAAGGCCGCTATTAAATCATTCTCTAGACACCGAGGAATATATTGGCTTTTAGGGATTTCTCGAAGAATGAAGGCCCCATCGCTTGAGGCCTCAATATCCTTCCACAATTCGAGGTTGGATACTACAAGGACATAGACGGATTTAATTCATGTATCATTTTTTAGCATTTTTCTGATGACTGCATCCATCTTTAATACATTGTAGGTATAATTATATCATATACTATATACTACTCTCTCTCTCTCTCTCTCTCTCTCTCTCTCTCTCTCTCTCCCGGAATTCGCCCTTATTTACCTTTTGTTGAGTTCACCCTTCCTATCCGCAACGCCTAATTTGCATTAAACGGTAGTGATTTTTTCGCACAGGTTATACATTTTCAGGTGTAACAGTGTTCTTGCTGATGTCCGATTTATAGAAGTATTTTTCATAATAATAATTGAGCCTTATTAGAGTTATTGGATTTTTTTTTAATAAAACGATGTGTACTTGAACAAGAAGTTATTAAACTTTAAATTATTTCTCTCTCTCAAATACCTCTTAAATATTACACAATTTTCAAATAAATATCATTAAAGGAAAAAAAAAAAACTATACCCCAGCCACGCTTTCTAAGAAGTGGAAAATAAAATGTGAAGCGATAAAAAACAACTAAATTCCTCCTGGAAATAATTTCAGAAAGCAATGAGAGTTTAAAAGTTCAAGTGCCCATTACCCTTCACTACGCAGTACTTGAAGCGCCTTATCGTAATTGCTGTGTCATTAGAAAAAGAAGGTATTATTGTTTTATTTCTGTGACAGTTCCACTTGAGCGTTTCAACTATAATTAGTAGAGCAATTACTTAGTAAATAATATCCACAGAGACCTAAGCACTTTTCTTCATATAATCTTTGATATTTTCATTTTCCAGATAATATGTGTAGTAATTTAAAGCAGCCTCTCTTCATAAGGCATTAATTTATTATTAAACAAATTCCGGCTTGCAGAAACTCTCAGGGCATTTCCGTAATCTCAATTTACCCGTGGTGTAAATTGAAAAGGTCAGAACAGAAGCTCCAAAGTAATATGCCGATTCCAAATGGCAGCAACATCCAGTTGTATTAATGAACTTATTTTACTGTTAACAAATTAAATTACATAGAAAACAAACCAGAAGCAGATAAATAATTTATTATACAGTATTCACGAATAGGCCTGGGTGAAATATCAATAAAAAACTAGACATTCTGCAGCAAAAATCTCGGTATTCAGGAAGATAAAGTTACTTTGTCATTGTCATATATCCCGTTGATTCGAAATGACATCCTTTGGGGTATTAATTAAAACAACTTATCCTCTCTGTAATTAGTACTAGTCCATCGTAATAATTTTACCTAGTAATTTCTCAACCGTAATGATTTCCTCTCGGCAACCGTTAGTTCAGTTCATTTTTTAATCAATGGAAATTTATTTTGACAATTTTTGCTCATTGCAGATAGCCAGAGGGAGATGGAGGCAAATAATTTATTGAGATTTCTCTTTATTTTAAAAAGCTTGTTTGTTTCATGTGGATCCTAAATTGTGAAAGACCAGTGATTTGTGCGCAACGATGAATACATGGTTCAATGGTTTATTGGTTTTGTACTTTTAGAGTGCTTTCTGCCTTCGTATAGCGAGAGATTATACATGCAATGGATTAGCGGTCCGATCTCATTACCTTTTTGTTTCAGGTTTATTATTATTATTTCGTACCAGTTTGATGTATGTTGCAATATAAATATCTTTTTTGTAATATCTCATGCATGGTTATGAAAAGAAAAACCAGGAACTCCTATTTTCTGCATCTAGAAAAGCAAAAATAAATTAGAAACCAAATAAGTAATACAAAAACCTAATAACGCAAATCTGTAACTGTTCGGGTTAGCACTTTCGAACTCCAAAACTATGAGACCTAGACGATTTTGACCTAGCCTATAACACTCTACATATCAAGACCTACCTGTGCGCCAAGTTTAGTCAAAATCAGTCAAACGGTGTGGATTTGTATTAGGAACAAACAGACAGACAGTCAGCTGATTTTTATGCATGTACTAGCTGTTACCCGGCGACACCTACTTTCTGCATATAGAAAAGCCTAAATAAATTAGAAACCAAATAAGTATTATTAACATCTAATAACACGAATCTGTAACAGTTTCGAACCCGTGACCTCCCAACTGTGAGTCCTAGACGACTTTGACCTAACCTTTAATACCCCCCGTATCAAGACATACACGTATGCCAAGTTTGGTAAAAATCGGTCTAACGGTGTGGATTTTTATTTAAAAAAAACATACAGACAGCAGCTGGTAGACGTTTTTGACCTCCTCCTGATCAAGAACAACCTGTATGCCCAGTTTGATCAAAATCTTTAAAACGGCGTGGGTTTGTATATAGAACAAACATACAGACAGACAGATGGTAGCCGTTTTGACCTAGCCTATGGCAATCGTCGTATCAAAATCTATCTGTGTTCGAACGGTGTGGACTTTTATAGGGAACAAACATACAGACAGACAGCTGGAAGACGTTTTTGACTTAGCCTGCGACACTCCCCAGATTAAGATCTACATGTGTACCGAGTTTAGTCAAAATCGGAAGAACGGTGTGGATTTGTATAAGGGACAAACATACAGACAGACAGCTAGTAGGCGTTTTTGACTTAGCCTACGACACTCCCCAGATTACGATCCACATGAGTACCGAGTTTAGTCAAAATCGGACGAACGCACAGTGTCGCGAGCAATGTTCAAAAATAAGAAAAATAATGTTTGATAAAAAACTTTTTGTAGGTTAATAGTAAAATTAGAATCTTAGAACAGAAAGAAAACATCAAAATTAGAATATAAAAACAAAAGCTAAAAGCTAAGGATTCATTTGAATTGATGATACAAATGCAAATATTAAAACTGGTTCGGTTAGTAAATATTTACTTTGACTCTTCCAATCTTATTAATGGAACTTTTTCATGTTACTTTTAACTTGTTCAAGTGTTAGTCCTAAGTGACTCGTTGATTGACTAATCTTGATTATGTAAGAAATTATTATAATTTTTTCAACTTTGGAAGTGTTTTTCTCAAAAACGTAAAATAACGGGTTTTTTTCATACTTTAACCGTAAATAGTACATTGCTTCACGATTATTTTGATACCTAGTTTACCTGCTTTCTTACAGAGATTTTGTGGTTTTAGATTTCATAACCAATGCACGACTGTATGAAGTCTGCCGCAGTAACGAGCCCAACACCATGGGATGCGATGCTTATTTTGATAGAATCGTGCAAGAATATAATTTATCTATATGTTCGGATAAAGTTAAGGAGAATATAAGAACATTTGTACGATTGTTTTCCCTGGATATTCAACAAAATTGAGCTCGCTGTTACAGGTTTTCAGGAAAATTCTAAACAACATACGAAGATTGGTTAGGTAAAAACATTAATCTGCCCGACGACGTTTTTGAAATAGCTAGATGTGATAATAGTCCAGCAGGTCCTTCACGTGGAAGACCGCAAGTAAGTTTCGTGGAAGCATCATACTCAAATAATAGAGACGAGTTGCGGAAATAGTAAGGACGAAATATCCGGATGAAATAGAGTTTGCCGCTAAGCTTACTTCTAAGGACTTTTCATGGAGAAAATGAAATTATTAAACGATACGTCAAAACCTTCTTTTGGTTCCACTAATGACGGTATACCGCCCACAGATTCTTTGGTAATCGAAAATTAAGTAGGGAAATAACTGGACTGGAGATAACATTAATATTCAATTTGGACACCATTTTGAAACTGGTTTCTTGTGGTAAATCAAATTATATGCCCAAATTAACTGAATTAATTGGTGAGACTTAGTTGGTGAAGATCTAACTGCCTATACATGGAACTCATTTTATTTTATTTTTCATTACACCAATTGCGCAATTATTAGAAGAAGCATCGGAGGCCCCAAAAAAAGACATAAGGTATATCAGAGTACACAATACGAGGAAAACTTTTGGTATTGATACAAATCTGGATTAATTGAAAATGCTCCTTCTTTCATCAGATCCATATTTGTCAACTTTAAGAAAGGTTAACTCCAAAACCGAGAACAAAAAATTGAAGAAAACGTTTTATCATACTCAATTGTAAATAAAAATGTTAGAATTTGTTTTTTAATAAGTTTTTTCATACGTAATAGTTCTGTATACATTTTTTAGAAGTTCTTAAACATCGTATGTTAGTTTTTATATCACAATACATTATTTTTTTAAGTGAAAACTTCTTTTTCCCCCATTTTTGTGATTTTTAATAACAGAAAAAAATAATAAACCTTGTCTAGACAAAAATACGATTTTTGATTTTTTACCCCATACACTCGTGACAGTGTGGAACGGTGTGAATTTCTATAAGGAACAAACATACAGACAGACAGCTGGTAGACGTTTTTGACTTAGCCTACGACACTCCTCAAATTAAGATCCACATGTGTACCGAGTTTAGTCAAAATCGGACGAACGGTGTGGATTTGTATAAGGGACGAACATACAGACAGACAGCTGGTAGACGTTTTTGACTTAGCCTACGACACTCCTCAGATTAAGATCCACATGTGTACAGAGTTTAGTCAAAATCGGACGAACGGTGCGGATTTGTATAAGGGACGAACATACAGACAGACAGCTGGTAGATTTTTTGACCTAGCCTAGGAAATTTCTCGTATCAAGACGTACCATTATTCCAAGCTTGGTCAAACGGTGTGGATTATACAAACAGAAAAACAGACAGACATGTGATTTATATATATATATATATATATATATATATATATATATATATATATATATTTATATATATATATATATATATATATATATATTTATATATATATATATATATATATATATATATATATATATATATATATATATATATATAGATTATATCACTTGAAGCAACAACCAATGTGCGTATATGCCTAAACCTTAATGTCATAATATTTTTAGTAGTTTCGGATTTACCTTTTCCTTGATTCGAAAAAGAGGAAGGTAGGATTTAAAAAAAAAAAAAAAAAATGCTAATCAGTTTGTATAAATGGCTCGCGAAGATGCATCAAGGGGAAGTCAAACTTCTAAAGCGAAATAATGTATTATTAAATATTTAATTTGTATTAAATGAAATTTTACATTCTGGCATTAGTTTTGCAAGAAACGTTCTTTATTACCTAAAAAAAGTCAAAAACATATTCTTATAAGGAATACCTCAACAAAAAATTTCCGAAACTATTTTTTTTTTCATCGGCAAAATTTTACCACTACTTTATTTTAATACTAAACCCATATCGGATAATACCAGAATTTTCAGGAGAAGCAGAAAACTAACTCGAGACAATCAAAGAAATTTTCAATGATTCCCGTTTCCTGTCAATAAGACTATAGTCAAATTCATTGAGTAATAGTCTAAGAAGCAATATACGCTCTAAAACGTGGATTGAAATTTTCCTTTTGCAGCTATATCAATTCGATTGCGCTTTGAATATGGCCGTTTATACTATGATCTGATTTAAAAATACTCGTATATTTCCACAATTGTCTCTCTAGCTTACGTTTAGCGGGCCTTGTTAGGTAGGATATCAAGACCTTGGAAGAGAAAGAGCGAATCCCGAAATCCGGATGTTGAGAAATCGAAGTCAAAGTTTTAGAAGTGCTTCACGATAGCAAGGGCGAATGTTTACTCTGTTGCATGCTGATTCATAAACCTCGTTGAAGAAGTATGCAATTGAAATTCAATGTTTTAAATCCGAATGATTTATGGGTAAGGAAATTTTGACATTGAATTTTACGTAGGTGATGGTGCTATTCACTTTAACTTGAGACTGTGAGAGTATTAAAGGCAAACCCGAAATACAAGGCGATGCCTCCTATAACCTACATCTTTCTGACTCTGAAAAAAAGTCCCCCTCTTTCTCAACCTGATACGTCAAATTCAATAGAAAAATAAGGAATAAATTAGGGATTTATAAGGATAAATTTAAGTTGAATGTAAATATGGATTTTTTAAAATCTCTTGTAGGAGGTCCGGTGACCGTGAGTGTTAAGGCGTGAGAACTTAACACTCCGTGCCATGGGTCTTGGTTTCGATTCCCAGTAAGGGGTGGTGGCTTTTCTTTAGAAAAAAAGTCCGACTCGCAGGAACTGCGTCATCTTAGCGCGGTTCCAGTTCATTTTTTTTTTTTTTTTTTTTTTTTTTTTTTTTTTTTTTTTTTACGGCTCATCTACATCTAGGTCATTAGCGCCGACATCCAGGGTTTAGCGAGGAATTTTACCAGCGAGCCGTGGGATGATAAAATTCCTGCCGGAGGTTGGGAATCGAACCCACCATCTCCCGCTTATGAATCCAAGGGGCGCTATCCATTAGACCACGGGAGACCCCGGTTCCTGTTCATATCCTTATTCTCATTTGAAAAGCATAGAATAGAAACAGATAATATTTTCCTCGGCCTTAGTTCGAAGGGTTTTATGGCTATACCAGGGGTCGGGTCCGCAAGACCCTAGACACCTCTTCTAGCGATACTTCATTTCATACGTTTCAATGAATTGGAAAATATCAAAAATTTTCACATATTCCTGTGTTCTTTTACTATAGTAATAATTCTACAGATAAAATCAATTAAAAAATAAAATAAAAAAACCAACAGCATAAAGGCAATTGAAAATATTCAAAAGACGTCATCGAATCTTTTTCTCTTGGCAAGCTATATTTCTAACAATGAATTGTTTTTCTTATTTTGCCTAATCTGTTTTATTGTAAAATACATTATCCAACTATAAGCAATTAAAAAATAACAAGGAATAAAAACAGACAAAAAGAACAGTTCGAATAAGCAGAATCAATTACTTTAATGTTTTAAGCACTTATTTCTCCGATTGACATCGCCTAATCAAAACTTTCATCAGAACCTTTTTTGTAGAGCATTTAGTAAGCTTTCTAATGGTATTCTTTCGTTTACCAAGCTATCGCCTTGAAAATGGTTTCATTCGTTTTCCTAGCCAAAGAAGCCTATAAAACGAGTACTTACAAGCTTATGAACTCAAAAACGTAAGCGTTACGATTTTTTTTGCGCGAATTTCACCCCAAATGCCATCTTCCACTTGTCGGATTTTGCTGGTTAACGAACTTGACCTTTCAAATCGGGCGACAGATTTTCGTACCAAATTTCATCAAAATCGGACCATTAGGGAGGCCAGAAATCCGCGAACAGACAAATATATATATATATATATATATATATATATATATATTTTAAATTTAACTGTTTATTTGACATAAAAACAAAACATGATATATACATTGTGTACCTACAGACCACAAGGATAAATTTACAATTTAAAACAAATTAACTTTAATGTCAATGACAATAACTGTAATGCATGAAATGTATCTTCTTCATTTCCTTGCTCTATTACATTGTGAGAGTAAATATAAAATTCATTATTTGGAAGGAAAATAGTTAATAATAAGAAGTACTATTTATATATATACAATAGAATATACAGTTAGGGATTAATGAGTAAATGTTTATGTATAGTTATCTCACTCCTGATAATATAATCCAGTTCTTAGTATGCACTCGGCATAGTCTGTTATACTTATTTCAATAATATATGTTTTGTCCTTTTATGTACATATCTCTTAGTGCTACTTTTGCTATAGTTACCTATATTCTTAATCAGTGGGTTAGGTTTTCCCTTGCATGCTTTAAAAAACTTATATGTGAGCTTGTGTATGAAGAATTTTATGTGCGGAATATTGGATATGTTATGAAGTGTTTCTATTTTGGTGCATCTGGGTAAGTTATTTGCTATTCTTATACATTTATTTTGAAAAATTTGTAATTTCTTATAGTAACTATTACATGTAGAACTCCAGACGGGACAAGCATAGGTTAATATAGATCTAATGCAGGATTTGTATAATTGTATTTTATTTTCAGAGCTTAACTTTGATTTTCTGTTGAAGTAGGGGTATATTTGGCAAAGGGCTTTATTCGCTTTATTACATACTTCGTTTATATGTTGAACAAATATATATATATATATATATATATATATATATATATAAATATATATATATATATATATATATATATATATATATATATATATATATATACAGGGTGTCCCGTAAATGTCTAGTCATATTGAGAGGGGTGATAGAGGACCCTTAGGGGAACAAAAAATGTTCTATGACGATTTCCCGAATTCTCGCCCATAAGGGAGAAAACGTCGTTTTATTGTTTTATCGAGACAAACGTGGTTTTTAGAAACATAATCGTTGTAGCTCCGTCCCAGGTGGTACTACTAGAAAGGGAGTGAAACCAATCGAAAGCTGAGTAAATTTACTATAAGACTAGTTGGGAGTAAACGTAAAAATGAATGAATGTAAGTATGTATATCTTACAAAAAGAAGGCAATTCTAAATTTCCTGACATTTTATTGATATTTCTTTCCAGCGTTACTCCTCAATGGGCAGGATCTGAGATTTCCGGGTTTCAGAAAAACTTCTTCATTTAACCAGCTTTCCATTCATGTATCATAACCCTGTGTTATTGAAGTATTTGAACGGTTTAAGTACAAAAGTTTAAAAAAAAAACATGGATCTGTGAAAAGAAAATTATATTTTTTTCTTCAGTTTATTCAAAAAGCTGAAGGGAAATATTTATTTTTATAAATGTTTACATAAATATTAAGTAAATATTTACTTAAAACAATAAAAAAAAATTACTTCCACGAATATAAAAAAAAATCCTAAAACATTAAATAAATAAAATACACATTTATTTTGAATTTGTTAATTCAGGTAACTAATACTGGGTCCAGGAGGCGGCCATTAAAGAACCCCAACCATACATTAAAGTAAAATATTATTATTTTTACCTAGATCACGCATTTGAACACATTTTTACAGGTACTTATATTTTGAAAACAAATGCTTTACCTTAAATTAATACTGATGGCTACGCTTGTGAAACTCACTGGGATTCTGAGCCCATGCGTTTTTGTTGTGGTTTTTAAAAATTCTGTCCTTCATAAATAATATGTACATAGTCCTGTAAAAATGTGTTCAAATGCGTGATATAGGTAAAAATAGTAATTTTTGAGGTTAATGTATGGTTGGGGTTCCTTAATGGCCGCCTCCTGGACCCAGTATTAGTTACCTGAATTAATAAATTCAAAATAAATGTGTATTCTATTTCTTTACTGTTTTAAGATTTTTTTTTATATCCGTGGAAGTAATTTTTTTTATTCTTTTAAGTAAATATTTACTTAATATTTATGTAAACATTTATATAAAAAATATTTCCCTTCAGCTCTTTGAATAAATTGAAGAAAAAAATGTAATTTTCTTTTCACAGATCCATGTTTTTTTTAAAACTTTTGTTCTTAAATCGTTCAAATACTTCAATAACACAGAGTTGTGATACATGAATGGAAAGCTGGTTAAATGAGGAAGTTTTTCTGAAACCCGGAAATCTCAGATTCTGCCCATTGAGGAGTAACGCTGGAAAGAAATATCAATAAAATGTCAGGAAATTTAGAATTGCCTTCTTTTTGTAAGATATACATACTTACATTCATTCATTTTTACGTTCACTCTGAACTAGTCTTATAGTAAATTTACTCAGCTTTCGATTGGTTTCACACCCTGTTTAGTAGTACCACCTGGGACGGAGCTACAACGATTATTCTTCTAAAAAGTACGTTTGTCTCGAAAAAACAATAAAACGACGTTTTCTCCCTTATGGGCGAGAATTCGGGAAATCGTCATAGAACATTTTTTGTTCCCCTAAGGGTCTTCTACCACCCCTCACAATATGACTAGACATTTACGGGACACCCTGTATATACAAATTTTAACCACCGTTATTTTCGGTTCTGAAACGCGAAATTTTCTAGTCGGCACTTCCGGATTGTTTCATTGTATCAACCTTATAAGCGGGGTTCCTCCCTATCGGGGAGGGAGGAACCGCGCTAAAAAGGCATTAGCCCTATCCTGACTAGAAAAGGGTGCTCACCTATAGATAACCCGTCCTAAAACTCTTAGTTAATAATAATGGACGTTAAAATTTTAATAAATCTCTTGTATTGATCGAAGAATAAATAATCATCTTAGCGCGTTTCGGTTTTTATCCCTAGTGACATTTGAGAAACCTAGAATAGAAAGAGTAAATGTTTATATGTTAACACGTGAAAAAATGAAAATGAAGTCAAAGAAGCAGGATTACAGGCATAACACAGGAAACTAAAAGTATCCTGAGCGGAAATTAATCTTTCCTGCTGAATCTGACAAAACTTAAAAATTTAATTACTTTTCCATCGATATATTCAGAGCTGAGATTATCTCTCAATTTGATAATGTAATTGGAAATTTAGGGGCAAAAAATCTGATAAATAAAAGTAATGGGGTCTCCCGTGATCTAGTGGCTAACGCGCTAGATTCATAAGCGGGAGATGGTGGGTTCGATCCCCACCGGCGCCAGATATTTTCTCATCTCAGGGCTCGCTGAGAAAATTCCTGGCCGCACCCTGGATGTCGGCGCTAATAGCCATGATTTATTGATGCGCCGTAAAAAAAAAAAGAAAAAAGAAAATCGTGTTTATTTTTGTGATCTTATCAGAATTATATGAAAATCATTCTTGATGAAATTGGTATTTTAATAATTAGAATAAGCCTTACATGTAATTCGAATAAAAGATAAAAGGAATTACAATACAGGAGACAATAGAGGTGTCTGTTCTACACCTTTCAGTATTTCCGTGTCGTCTAGATTCTTTCTTAGCCCAGTATGTGTAAAAATCTCTTTATTGCAAAGCTACAATGGACGATTCTTCGTGCTGAGTGACGGTTTAATGGCTAAAACATTCTAAGGTGTAATTGCCCCTTACGTTGTAAATAGCCTCGAGGAATCACCCCTAATAGTGATTAATAATTTTAATTCTCGTGTATTATTTTTTACCTTTCGCCTGTATACATAAATTAAGAAAAGTATTGAACTTAAAATAAATTATATTGTTCAAAATTTACTTGCTTTGCCTATCCTCAAATTTTGGCATGCTATAAGGGATAATAATAGCTATTAAAATGATATTTCTATTTAAAATTTAAAAAATAGGAAAAAAAAGCTATTTCCATAACTAATAATTACACTTTGGTAAAACGTATACCAAATTATTTTAAATTATTAGTCCGGTAATTTATCCTGCTAACGGAGAATATACTCGTACATGTATATATGTTATCGAGCGTAACACTTGAGATTCAAATGGGATGACTTTTCTAAGAAATAAATATTTAAACATTTATATATTCATTTTCGAATATAATTTATTTTTTCTATATTATATATTATATATTTCTATATTAATTAAAAATGGTTTACTTACTTTATTTACTGATCACATAAAAGTCATATTCACCTGAAATAAAAAATATAACATATTAGAAACATTTAAGATGGAATATCTTCATTATTTCTTAAAAAAATAAATGAATGAAGGTGAGCGAGAGAGGGGAGAGGGTGAGAAGAGGAGGGGCGAGTAAGAGAAGGAGAGAGAGTGAGTGAGTACGGGGTGGCGCGGGAAGGAGAGGGTGAGTGAGTGGGAGAGGGGTGGGGAAGGGAGTGTAAGGGGAGGGAGAGGGAGGAAGAATTTTAAATTTCATTGAATATCTGAGCCAAAAAAATATATTTTTTATTTCTAGCATTTGACCTGATAGTTCCTTCAACTTTATCTCTTAAAAAAAAAAATATTAGTAGCTATTCCTGAAAGTTATACTAAAAGCATCTCCCTTTATTAATCTACACAAAAAGGAATTTTAATTTAAGAATAAACTAATCTTAATAATTTTTAGACTTTTTTTTTTAATGAGTCTTTAACTTTTCTTATTACGCATTTTTCTTTAGCGTCACTTCCATTTTTTCAGTTTTTCTAATTTTTTTCTAAGAATTATAAACAATTTACCTGAATACTGGGGATCAGGTTAACTCAGTGGTAGAGCATTGGACTAATAAGCTGGAAGACCTGAGTTCATATCCTGAGCAAGCACTTAGGATTTTTATCTTCTAGTGTCTTCGTTCATGGGTTGAATTCGCCCTCCCTGACCGTCCCTAGGCCAACCCAGCCTTTAAATAATTTATAAATCGGTACCTTGGTGCTAATGGCCCTAGCTCCCTAGTGTGCCGTATTGATCATGAATCAGATACCTCTATAGTATCTGCCCCTCAGGTCTCTCGTGGCCTGTGACGGAGATGTTTTTTTTTTTTTTTTTTTAATAAATAATTTAACAATATTATACCTTATTGTGTAGCTAAATAAACAGAGATGTTTTTAGTATAACGTGCAGGAAAACCTATTAATATATTTTTTTAAGAGACATAGAGTTGAAGTTGACAGGTTTCAGGAAAAAATATTGTAAATGTTGGCTTTTGAGTCGTTCCATCCGTTGTCTCGTAAAAATTTGATAGTTTTATTTAATTAATAGTTTATTCCGAATGTCTTAAATACAAAAAAAATAAAAAATATTCAGTTCAAAGCTAAAAGTAAAACAAAATACCGAATACCTAAGCAACAGTGACTTTTATTTTAAAGTGGCCTTAAATATTAAATATATCGAAAACGGGTAACTTTTGGATAAGGCAATATGGGCTTTTTTGTTTTGTTTCGTGTAACTCAATCGCCTCGCAATGGATGCGGGTCAACTCATACCCATAAATAAATCGATATTTATTTATGAAAAATATGAAAAGTAATACGAAGCATATCCTATCGATAGCGCGGTGCTAATGGCCGCTGAAGTCGATGTGCTGAGAAAAAGAAGTTAAAAA
The DNA here is from genome assembly GCA_946811695.1 of Gonocerus acuteangulatus. Classification (NCBI taxonomy): domain Eukaryota; kingdom Metazoa; phylum Arthropoda; class Insecta; order Hemiptera; family Coreidae; genus Gonocerus; species Gonocerus acuteangulatus. The sequence continues at coordinate 96,588,399 of OX328132.1, read as the reverse complement.
TACACTCCTGCTTTAGTCCTGCATTGATTTTCGAGGTTCTAGTTAGATCCACTTTGTGTATAACCTTCGCTACCAATAACTGTAAACATTTCTTTGAAGTATCTGAAGGATGCAATTTTTAGAAGAATTGCGTCATTTTTGCGTGTTTTAGAATAATACTCACTGCTGTTATTCGTGCGAGATGGACTTTTTTCTCTATGATTATCAGGAGTATATGTCAGAAATAGGACTGATTTAATTGTAAATTTGGCTGGCCTTTATGACAAGCGATGTATTCTTCAATGGTTTCTAAGTCCCCATACTACGTGACGGCGCGGATGGTTAAGCTTCGCTCAGAAACATAGCAATTTATCAGACTTTCCTCGTTTCTTGTCCACTAACATAGTTGCTAAGTCGTTGTATATTGCTGAGTGCTCTAGACTGATTGGGAACCTCAATTTACCTTAATTGGAGGACCCTTAGACTAAGATGCTTCAATTGTTTACGTGTTGAGGAGGTTTGAGCTCTCCATCTACTTGTGGCCTTCAACTCCTTAAGTCCACTACAAGTAAGCTCGTTGATGGGATTAAGGTGGGAGAAACTGTGCAAGACGACTGTTAAATGTTGAAACAACAATCTGATAGCAATAATAATTGCTACCTGACCATTTACCTTAATAATTATAAAGTCCCGAAATAGGAGGAAATTCAACATCACTAAAACTCATACCTTTGACAATTTTCTATTATATTCCCTTAGGGTGTGTTTACATCTGACACTTCTCGCAGGAAATATATCTCACGTCTCGGATAGATAATTATCATAATTATTATATCCGACACCTGAGATATATTTCCTGCGAGAAGTGTCAGATGTAAACCCACCCTTCTTTCTGACATTTATTCTTCTCTTTATAATCAGTGTTTACACCTGACGGTATAGAAGTGTCAACACTTATAGCTCGTGATAGAAATATATATCTCAGACATAAATTGTTTGCAGTTAACATTAGTCACAATTTCTGTCTGAGATAAATATCCTGCAATAACTATCAGATGTAAACGCACCCTTACACCTTTCGTACATTCCCTCTTTAAAAAAAAAAAAAGTGATTACTTTGCCAAATGGATCAGTTTTCCCCCTCCACATAGACCTAATGAATGATTGAAAATCAAGCCGAAACATGCTTGTACACATACCTGCCTCCCTTCCATTATGATTATCCTCTACTATCACTCTCAACTTAATGGGTGGTCAAAAACTCCTCACCGAAACCCCGTCCTTTGACCAACACTTACCTTGATAAACCGTAGTCAGAAATGATTTCGTATCCATTAGGCATAGTTCTCCGTCTTCTCATCGGTAAGCCTATTTACATAATGTTTTTGTTCATTTTATATCTGGATTAATGACACCCATCTAGTTCTTAAACCATTATTGATCTATCTCTAAATTAAGCTCTAGCTACAGCACATATTTTCTGTATAATGTTTTTCTTTTTTTTGAATCTTTTTTTATATTTATAAATTAGTATTAACTCTGCCCTAGAAGTTATACAGCCCTCACGAAGGCTTGAATTTCAAGCGGAAACGTCGGCAAACAATAAAACCCATTTTCACGTGTAAAATGAATTTTTATTAAGATACAACGACAGAACCCTGATAATTTATTTTTCTTTTAATTACCGCATTAAGTTATTTTAAACCAATGCAAAACCATATACATATATATTTTCATTTACTTTATTGCTAATCATTGTAACAAAATACGTGGGAGCCGCACAGTGGGGCCAAAGGACATTTATTGTTTGAAAAAAAGCTACAGCCTCTAAATCATGACCGATTTCAATGAATTTTTTTTAAATGAAAGCTAATAAAATGTAGAACAACTTGGTCTAGCCAGAGTTTTGTATTTTGTTTCCCTTGTTTATATAATTGCGTGTGAATTACTCACGATCTTTTACAATTGAACATAAAATAATATTTTAATTTTCATCTAACTTAATATCAGCATTGATATGTATCGTTGAAATAAAACATTCAAATCACGATTAGACAATGAGATTATTGAAATAATATGATTTTTGAAGGCTTTGAAAATCAATTTTCATTTTTTCCAAGTCTAATGGGACTAGACGAAGTTGTTTTAAATTTCATTTATAAAACAAATAATTGAAATCGGTTAAGATTTAGAGGCTGTAGCCTTTTTTGAAACACGAAATGTCGTTTGGCCCCACTGTGCGCCGTAAATAAAAATAGCAGTCCTGATCATTAACAGATATATCAGTATTAAATTATACTGTGGTGAAAAATATAGTTTATCAATTGAACCTTGTTGCACGGGAACGGGGATTAAGTATAAAGAAAGATATTCTAAGGCAAGTTGGAGTTAAGAAGGCTGCTGAATTGCAGGGATTTGACAAGAGTGTTTCAGAATTTTCTTAATGTATGTATGCATGACGAATGGGAAGAGCAAATAACAGTTTGTGTAAGCCAGACGAAGGAAACGTGGCGGGGGATTTAATAATAAATTTTATCCGTGCATACGAGCTACCACCAGTGGCTGAATGCTGGTTCCTCCCGTGCCACCCCATACCATGTATGCCTTACTTCAGTAACTGGCCTATATAAGCACGGTACGCCAGGATATTACTGATAGACTAAGTTGGCAAAGGGACTATTTTCAAATCCCAGACTAGTACTTCTTTTTGGCTAAAGTTAAACATAAAAATGAAGATTAGTGTTTCAAATTAAACTATTAATATTGAGTCTTCTACATTGATTTGCTGAATCTGTAGGGGAAAACAAGCTGGTGCAGGGCGACACTATTTTCCATGTATATGATATCTGTGATTGGAGAGGAACACGGTGAACAAGTGGAGATGATGCATTTGGTTCTATCCAACAGGTGGGAATCTCCAATCAATGATCCAAGTGATTCTGCACTTCACATCCATTTGATCTTTAGCATACAGTTCTTAAGCTCCACCAGATCAACTCATTAAATTTTCCCTTTCTTTCAGTATTATGCTTAACCACCTTGCATTATATTATCCATACATTCGACATTTCACTCCATATTTAAAAACTCAATTATTGCATATTGGTGAATTTCAGGAATCAGATAATTGAGGCAACTTTTGGTTAAGCTATGTGTACGCTGGCAGCCGGGCCTGAGAATTGATAACGTTAAGTGTGAGATACCAGCTTGCTAGCAGAGATGGGCATAATTTTATTTATAAATAAAAATACGAATTTTTTCGTACTTCATATATTTGTGAATACGAATATAAATAAATTCGAACTTCATATTTTTGTGAATACTAATATAAATAAATTCTTATTCATAAGTGTGAATAAGAATTTATTTTTATTCACATATATTAAATATAAAAATACAAATAAAATTTTACTCGCAAATTTTTCTGCGAATACAAATAAATTCACAGAAAAAATTGTAAATAATCACACAAAATGTGAATATTTACAGAAAAAAAGTGATTACAAAAAAAAATCACATTAAAATATACGAATACAAATTTATTCACATTATAACTTGTGAATAAAAATTTATTCACAATAAAATTCGCAAATAATTGTGAAAATAAATAATAATTCGCAAATTTGTGATTATTTGTATTAAGATGATATTACGAGAGTTATTGAAGTTTTTTTTTTGTTTTTTTTTATGGCGTTTAACGTCTAGGTTATTAGCGCCTAGATTTTTTGTTTACCCCGAGTCCGCCGCGGGACCACCAGCCATGCTGCAGGGACACAGTTTGTCATCTGTACCTCCATAAAAAAAAAAAATTTTGCGAATTTTATTGTGAATAAATTTTTATTCACAAATTATAATGTAAATAAATTTGTATTCGTATATTTTAATGAGATTTTTGTTGTAATCACTTGATTTTTTGTAAATATTCACATTTTTTGTGATTATTTACAATTTTTTTCTGTGAATTTATTTTTATTCGCAGAAAAATTTGTGAATGAAATTTTATTTGTATTTTTATATTTAATATATGTGAATAAAAATAAATTCGTATTTTATGACACTTATGAATACGATTTTTTTTATATTCGTATTCACAAATATATGAAGTACAAATTTATTTATATTCGTATTCACAAATATATGAAGTACGAATAAATTCTAATTTTTATTTATAAATAAAATTATGCCCATCTCTGCTTGCTAGCAATCATATTATAGACTTGGTAGAACAACATGCTTGCTAGCAGCCAGTGTTCGGCAAGTAATTTTTAAATAGATGACTTATGGGCTGACTATATTCCACCATATTGGATTCTTTCGGACCATGATCAGTCCAGACGTGCCCATATTAGTGGAAGGTTCTTTTCCTCAAGTTGAGGCTGTGAGATTAATATTTGTAACTTGTTCCCTTGAAGAAGCACCAAAAAGGCGTGAATCATGTAGACATGAAATAAAATTAGTGTAACTATCTAGTGAAGTTTTATTATTTGACTTTCCACCGAGAACGAAAATTCGAATATTATTTTTGAGTTTTGTTCGAGATTTTTGAATAATACATTAAACTTTGAGTGTGGCGGAATTAAAATGAGTCCCTAATAATGTGGCCCATGTATCCATATTAATTGAGAAATATGTTGTAAATGCGAACAGGTGGAGGTCGACAATGAGTTCTCGACGGAGTAGGAATGCCTAGGTATCAATCTTCATCTTGCTGCCATGCGCAGAAATCTCATTCTGACACAGCACCAGCTTGAGTAACCTCCCTCTAAATCACTTACACACGCTCATTGTTACAGCTGTTCCGCGGGAACTGTGTAAATTATGATAATTTGTCAAGGAGCTTACGGTTATCGGACTCGGGGGGGGGGGGGGTACGGGGCGACCCTTTCTGTTAAACAGAAAGGTCCCGTTTTATTGTCTGATGAATGAAACTTCGGATTGCGTCATGAATTGAAACTTATTTCCGGGTTTCCTTCCTAAGGAGGGAAATAGGAAACGCGCTAAAAATGAGTTATTTTAATTAAATGATTAAAGTCCTAAAACTATGAAACGAAAATGAATAAACTATTCATGATATACATGAAATAAAGATGTAGATACAACAACTAACAAAACTTAATAAAATATTAATCAGTTTTCTAATACTTTATTTTTTGTTTTATGAAAATTGAAAATAAAATTATTTCCATTTGATGTTGGAAAATAAATTTCTCTGTATGAAGGTGAAATGAGAAGATAGAAGATAGGAGGAATCTATGTGTGGTGGAGAGGAATGCGAGGGTTCTCCTGCTACAGGGTAGATGCCATCCACGCCAACCATCCCCCGACGACAGGTCAAACAACCATCTTTCATACCTCCATGTACCATTTTATACATTACATAAGACATATGTCACCTTCAGTTTGGGTGTATATATGTAGATATACATATATTGTATTATACAAGGTGATTCAGCTCTAAGTAGCCATACGGGGTCTCCCGTGGTCTAGTGGCTAGCGCCTTGGATTCACAAGCGGGAGATGGTGGGTTCAATTCCCACCTCCGGAAGGAATTTTCTCATCTCAGGGCTCGCTGGGAAAATTCCTCGCTACACCCTCGATGTTGGCGCTAATGACTTAGATGTAGATGCGCCGAAGTAGGCAAACGCTAGGAGGCGATTCTAGACATCATTTTCAACAAAAGATTTCATTTGAAGTATGGTCCGATTCCGAAGGGAAAAGGAGTTATGTCCAATTTTATGTTTTTTAAAATTCTATTTATGCAATCATAAAATAGACAAATTGTATTTTAAGAAAACAGTGATTTAGTTCACTAAACTCATTGGTAGAAGATATTTTCTGGAGGTCCAATATCGCACTTCCGTTTTTCTCCATAAGTCAGAGGTTTCACTACTTACAGGAAAACCTCTACAGTCAGTAAGCATTAAATCTCTGCAAATTTAGTGGAAGTTTGTTGGGGAATAGATTGAACGATTGACTCCCTTTTGTCAAAAAATGTCGAATGGAGTTTTTTTCCTTTCAAATGCCTTGTGTGAAGAAATGATGGATTACTCATTTTTTATTGGCCAAATTGTGGGGATCAATTGTCTAGTCCGTAAGCAATAAAAAATAACTGAAATAAATTTTTGGAACAGTTTTTCATGTGTGACATTTTGTGTTTTCCAAATTTTACACAAAGTATTTGAAACTCTATTCCACATTTTTTTTATAAAAGGGAGTCAATCGTTTAACCTATCCGTCAAGAAACTTCCACTTCATTTGCATAGATTTAATACTTACTAAATGTAGAAGTTTTCCTGTAGGTAGTGAATCTGTAGTCCATTAGGGAGCTGAGGAACAAAATCACGAGAAACCTCTGATTTATCGAGAAAAACAGACGTCCAGAAAATATCTTCTATCGAATGGTTTAGCTTAAATTAATGTTCTTTTAAAGGAAATTTTATCTATTTTATGATGGCATAAAGGTACGTTAATTATCAAGAACAGTTTTTGAGTAATCTTTTCTTATTCAATACAAAATAGGTCTACCTTTATTTATTTTGCTTTATGAGCTGCACAGCAATGCTGATGTCTACCTTTAAAAAAAAAGAAGAAAATTGGACATAACTCATTTTCTCTTGGGAATCGGACCGTACTTTAAATTAAATGTTTTGATGAAATTATGTCTAGAATCACCTTCTGGAGTTTGGCTACTTATACCTGAATCACCCTGTATATTATATGTGTGTGTATAGAGAAACGGAGACAGGGTAACGATAGTAGGGGATAACTTCATAAAGAATTAACAGCAGTAGGGACCGTTTTTATGTAGGACACTTTGCTACCTAGGTTGATGGACATACCGCATTTATCGGGCGAAAGTAATTTAATCAAGAGCTAGTGTGGCTATTTTCTACTCGATTGGCGGACAGGGCACTATGACGGATAGTGGTTATCACACAAATCGACAGAAAGGCTATCAGCTATTGGTCACCTCATTCAGTGGACAGAGGGGTACCATGGGTGGTGGTGATCACACCAAGCGACAATAAAGCTATTCACATCTTCATTCATTACCCTTTTGGTGGTGATATCACAAAGTGGCAGAAGGGCTATTATCCTCTTACTCAGTGGGCAGGGAACTTTCACTTGAGGTGGTGATAACACCAGGTGACAGAAGGGCTATTATTACCTTAATCAGTGGGCAGAGAACTTTTACCTGTGATGTTAATAGCACCAAATGACAGCAGGCCTATTATCACCTTAATCAGTGGGCAGAGAAAATGACAGTAGGGTAAATTTCCAGTCAACCGTTGTGCTCACGGGCGAAGGAAACAAGTACAGGAGTTAAGAGGTTGATCTGTAGCTCACCAATCTCTCTTCGACTCCAGCCAATGGTCGGAACAGAAGGGAGCTTGGATAGGCTCCTTCAACGTGTTCTGAGCGTCCTTCTGGGATTAATCGAGGACGAATTTGTAGGCATTGAGGACACTCATTACATATCATATTACCAGATGTGTTCATACACAGATTGTAATAAAGAAATTAATTATTAATAAAAAAAAAGTTGAGTTAGTATTATCTCTCGCTCCTTTCTACGTTTCAAACCTAACCATCCACCGAGACACTGATATACCCTTTGTCCATGATTTAGCCAAATCCCGTTTCATGACCTTTTTCTCTAAACTCCCAGCCCACCCCAATCCTCTTGGCAAATCCCTCTCTTCCAATGTTATTCCTGATAATCCTCCCCGCCGCCTCCACCGCCATTGGCCACGAGACAACTTATTGCAAGAAACTGTGTAAATATTGTAAATAGTGTACATAGTTCAACCAATTTTATTGGGAGTAGCAGTAATGTCTGCCTTCTCCCCTCATCTCATCCAGTGTGTTGCCATTGTTAGTTCAAATTTACTTATTGTACATATCTGTACAGATTGTAAATATCAATAAAGGAGATACTGAAACTTGAAAAAAAAAGAAAAAAAAAAAAGTATTATCTCATTTCATTTGCTTTTTTACCATGGTTTCGCCGTTTATTACGCTTAAGACAATCAGAATAACTTTACTGATAAATCTTGTAATTTGCCACTTGAAAATAGAATTCTCATCGTAAAAATAAAATAGACCAATTAACTGGAATTCCTGGAAAATTGTGTCTGTGTACCAATTCATATACAAGTATTCCCACGCCACATCGTTCAATCTTTCTGATTTCTGTATCATTTTCGAAGTGTCTTATTGTGCTGAGTCGAATCAGAAAACTACCAATTCGATAGAATAATTATAAAGTCATATTTTACGCAAGGGGTGCAGAGATGTATAATCCCAAATGTATTTTTGAGTGATGAGACGAATTTTTATTATAATTTTCGCTTATAAGGAATAAATTAAACAGTTTCAGCTGAGATAGTTGGTGGATCTCATTGTTAATGCTCAGTTACTTGCTAGGACAAGACATTCTCTCTCGGCAGAGCCAATGACCATAGCCACGTTGAATCTCCCAAGTTGAGCAACGTCGATTGTGGTCAGTACCAGAATGGGTGACCGATCACGTACTGTTAGCATTATTTTTTTCAGTTTAGTCGTCGCTAAAGCATATTTATGCTACAAAAAATCTCTCAACAGAAAATAATGACCGTAAAGTCGCTAGGAGACTCATTCATGTTTATAGGATAGAAACTTCAATACATGCAAATTTAAGTAAAATGAAGCGGAACCATAGCTCTGTAATCCTTTTTTCCATCTCAAATAAACTAAGGTGAATTGAGTTTGAGACCTGAATGCACCGCTTTCATGTTACATTTCTTCAAATGAAAAAATTCTTTTAAAACATGTATATAGACATAAGAATTCCTGGGCAAAACAAATTGTTTAGCAATAAAATAATTGGTATGAAATATCGTTTTATTTTCCACTAAAAACTGTGCGATTTTTACACGGTTAGAAAACGGTCACAAAAGTTGTTGTGGGATCAGAAAAAGTAATAAAATGAAAATGCATATTAGAGCAGTATACTACAAATAAAAAATGTACGTTTAAAAAAAATTCGACAACCAGTTAGAAACAGTTTTAGTCCTAACGCTATTGAACGCCTTAGGTTTGTTTTGTTTTTTGCCTCCCGGCACCAATGTACCCCGTTGCTAAAACTGATTTTTACACAGCAGCGAAGATGACAGTTGGCGAAACACGTTTGCCCAATGAGTAAACATCTTTTATAAAAGTATGTATGTAATGGTCAGATCAGATTCTTTTATATATATATGTGTGTGTGTGTGTATATATATATATATATATATGTGTGTGTGTGTGTGTGTGTGTGTATATATACATATATATTGCTACATTATAACTAATATCACGAGGTCCGTGAACAGAGGTTTTATTAAAAGAGTTTAAACAAGCATGTTCACTGATTCACAGATTTAATGTTTTATAACGGCGTTGGGAATTAGATTCAATGGAAAAAAAAACATTAGATTCAATGGAAAATGTTATTGAATGTTGTCGTTAGCCGTCTCCCACTCCATCAGTGTAAACAGTTCTGCGTCACTTCACTTAGTCGCACTGGCAAGTGAAAATTAAATTCATTCAATTGGATTTTCCAGTTGTTGAAAAAAAATGTTGACTCAGGGTAGAGGTTTTTATGTTCAGCGAATGTTGAAGTCCTCTCTTCGTCAACTTAGGGTCTTTATAGTATTCACTTAAAATGTACTACATTATTGTTCCATCACCAATGTCGTAAAAAAAGTTACGATTGCGATGCTGAACGATTGGATGTCGTGACGTAAACTAATAATTTCGAATTGGTCGTTGGTGTTACTGGGGTCAGGCGGTTTTCTTAACAAATGATAGGCAACATGATTTCAGCGCGGTCTTGTGACAAGTGAGTTCCGCTAGTGATCGTTTTGCTCTCTCCTGCTGAGACATTTTACTCCTACAACTTGGGGGAGTCTATGAAGGGTGGCAACCTATAGATAGCTCGGCGCTAATGGCCTACAAGCAAATACATCGTAAAACAAAAAAGTAGGCAACATTATTATTTTGGAGAAGGCACGCTCATCGCCTCAATGAGTTATTTTTATTTTATTTCAGTTATTTTATTTTAGGTTCTCTTCATCATCATCATCATATATATATATGTATATATATATATATATATATATATATATATATATATATATATATATATATATATTGTATAGATTGTTATTTAACTAAAATATTATTGTTTGATGGTTCAGGATGGATTTACTAATTGGTACTAGAACCTCACATTTATGTTTCAATTTCTTGGCAAATTCCTTTACACTTGCAGGACCGATGGCTTCGAAAAGAATTTCCATCGTGCCCAAGCCTTGCTTTCATATAGTTATTTTCACAAACATATTATAAAAATATGCAAGTGAAGAGACTATTGATTTAATGAACTTTTATTGGATTAATTAAAAAATAGTTAATTGTCGAATACGCCACGACAGCGGGCCCGCTGAAGAAATTGTGCTTGCGGGTTCGGTATCATATGATACCAGACCCGCAAACCTAACGGGGAGTAACGTAATTATTATGCTTTCATATCGTTTGATTCGATTTTCTACATTTATTTAATTTAATGAAATAATTAATTCTTATTATGTAATGAAACTATTTGATAAAATACTATTATTTTTTTTTAATTATAGGTGCTCCGAGTGCCAAGGTCATTAGCACCAGATAAAATATTATTAAAATATAAATAATTTACACTGCTAATTATTATAAGTTTATTTGTTCTTAGTTTTTTGAATATTTATATCGACAATGTAATTTTCATCTTTATTTATTCATATATGTTAATCACTTAGTCATTGCCATTTTTCCAAAAAAATAATCTTTGCGTGCAAATTACAAGTATACTATAAAAAGGTCCGACTCGCAGGAACTGCATCATCTTAAAGGCAATTGAAAATATTCAAAAGACGTCATCGAATCTCTTTCTCTTGGCAAGCTATATTTCTAACAATGAATTGTTTTTCTTATTTTACTTAATCTCTTTTATTGTCAAATACATTATCCAACTATAAGCAATTAAAAAAAACAAGGAATAAAAACAGAAAAAAACAACCGTTCGAATAAACGAAATCAATTACTTCAAAGTTTAAGCACTGATTTCTCCGATTGACATCGCTTATTCAAAACTTTCTTCAGAACCTTTTTTGTAGACCATTTAGTAAGCTTTCGAATGGTAACCTTTCGCTTTCCAAGATTTTCAACCGTTTTCGAGACATTAATGAAAGTATACGAAGTTCCCAAACATTTCATTATTTATAGCAACAGAAAATTGGTCTTTTAGCTATGGTTATTTTACCTATCCTGTTTTACACACAAATACATTTTCCTAACAAAAGAAATTACAACAATAAAAAGCAATAAAAAACTAAGGGAAAGAGACAAAAATTACAAAAAGAACGACAAAAACCCCTTCATAATAAGTAAACAAACGTATTTGAAGGTTTAAGCACTTATTCCTTCGATTGACAACACCTAATCAAAAATTGTTTCAGAGTCTTTTTTGTAGAGAATGTAGAAAGTTTTCAAATAGTTTCTATCCACTTATCAAAATTTCCCATCCGTGTTCGAGATAATAATGAAAGTATACGAAGTTCCCAAAACTTTTCATGTCTGTTCATAAAATATTTTATTCTAACCCTACCTTAACTCCAAAAAAAAAAAAAAAAAAATCAGTCCCGTAACAGGCCACAAGGGCCCAGAGGGGAAGATACTATAGAGGTATCTGATTCTTGACCATACGGCACACTAGGGAGATAGTGTGGTCAACACTATGCTCCGGCCGCCTGATTTTCCCCTTGGCTGCTTCGACTGCTAGAGTCATTAGCACCCAAGGTACCCATTATTAATTAAATTAATTGAAGGCTGGGTGAGCCTAGGGACGATCTGGGACCCCAAATCCAACCCTCGAACGGCAGCACTAGAAGAAAAAATCTTTAGTGCGCGCTCGGGTTTTGAACCTGGTCCTCCAGTTCATTAGTCGAGTGCTCTACCAGTGAGCTAACCTCGCCCCCACCTTAACTCCAAACGTAACCAAAAGTTTAACATATTAGTTTTGATGAAATCCGAATATGCAGAATATGTTTCAACTGAATCCCATGATTTTAAGTACCGAAACCAAAACGTTATTCAGAAACTATTTTTCCAATTTTCTCGAAAACGGTTAAAGATATCGCCTGAAAAATGGTTTCATTCGTTTTCCTTGCCAAGAAGCCTATAAAACGGGTACTTGCATGCATATGAAGTAAGCGGAACGATTTTTTTCGCGCGACATTCGCCCCAAAAACCATGTTCCGGTGGGCGGATTCTGCTGGTTAACGAACCTGACCTTCCAAATTAGATGAAAGATATTTGTACCAAATTTCATCAAAATCGGACCATTAGGGGGACCGGAAAACCGCGAAGAGACAAATATATATATATATATATATATATATATATATATATATATATATATATATATACAAATTTGAACCACCGTTATTTTCGGTCTCTAGGGGTTCTGAAACGCAAAATTTTCTAGTCGGCACTTCCGGATTGTTTCATGAGATCAACCTTATAAGCGGAGTTCATCCCTATGAAGGGAGGAGGAACCGCGCTAAAAATGAAACAAAGCAAAGCAATATAAATAGCTAAAACGATTTAATATATTTTTTTACTAAATTGTGGGGTTATACTACCTTGTGTGGTCCAAATCCAAGTAATTTTCTTTAATTTATGGATAACAAATAAATTATTTATGTCATACGTTTTATGGGGGATGTTAAAATAACCAAAAAAAAAAAAAAAATATGTTTTAATTGTTCGAAAACAAAATTTTTAATCTATAAAAAAAAACTAAAATTATTTAGAAAGCAGAAGGTTATCTAGTAAAGTACGTAGAAATATTATTTTTTTCGAAGATGGCGAAGAATTCCTAATTTTCTATTAAAAAATCCGCCGAGAGTTGGTCATAAAATCGCAATAATTAAGTGATTGGGAAAATCCCTGCGTACTTTAGTAGAAAATATAATTAGCAATCTGCAGTTAAAATTTGAAGTTGATCGGGTAAAAATTGAAACCGCTAGCGTATCGCCAGATTTGAAAAATATAGTTTTGAGAAAATCGACTTTAAAGCTCAATGTACCGAGAAGTTAATTTTTTTATTTTTAATTTTTTTTTTCATTATTTCTAGTAATAAAAATAAACATTGTGTTGAAATGAATCGGGACTTTTTTGCACATTAAAAACTGTTTCGGCACATAAAGACTCTGGGATACAATTTTTAATTAGTTATGTAAGCATTTAAGCCCATAAAAAAGACAATGGTAAAAAAAAAAAAAAAAATTACAGGCTAGTATTACCCCGTTACGTACCGCCGTATACTCCGTTATGGTGCCGCAATCTCCATTTTACTCCTAATGCCCCATAAACGTTTTCTTTTAGACAAATAATGAGTTTACTCATCAGGCATACTGAATTTGAGCCGGATTTAATACGAGCAATGCATCTTATTTGTTTTCCTTTTAAATATTACTTTTAATTGTCTATTGCATGCATTATCAGCGCAGCAATTAGACAACAAAAATTAGATTTATGAATTCAAATTGTATCTACCAGCAACATTTGTATTGTTTGATGGCCAGAATAAACTATTATGAGCTCCTTGTCGCCAACGTACCTATATCGGTCGTTTGACCTTAATAAACCCAAGGAAAACAGGCCATTAAAGTAGAGAAGGGAGGTAGAGGTTGATATAAAGCTCCTATTACCTTGGGCTTAGGTTACGTGAGTACGGTGGGGGGAATATGTTACACCCCCCCCCCCCCCCCCCCTGCATCGGGCGCTGCAGTGCCTGGAGGGACGAACTAATGTTACACCCCTGACATTTACGTTGCACGTATCCCGGCGTGCTTGAGGTGCCCTACGGCGGGATGTATTGGGAAGTGCAACTACAGTTGTAACATAGATTTTTCCTTCAAATACGTTTTACCTGTAGGGAGATTTTATCTTTCAACTTTGGGAAGTGCAATGTATGAAATCACATTCAAAATGATCGACTTATTAAAAAAAAAAAAAAAGTACTGTGTAACATACAGTCATCTTTCTCGTACATGGCCACTGCGCATGCGCGAACGCCACTACTCATGCGCGAACGCCACAGCCGCCGCGCGAAACCATAGCTCATGCGCAAACGCCACTGGACACTTTTTTGTAACGTTTTTTTTTCCAGTTAAGTCACCGCTAAAGCATATTTATGCTAATAAAAACAATCTGCCCCGTAACAGACCACAAGTACCCAGAGGGACGGATACTGTATATCTAATACTTGGCCATGCGGCACATTAGGGAGATAATGTGGTCAGTACTATGCTTTGGCGGCCTAATTTTCTACCTTTATAGGCACCCATTAATAAATTAATAAAAGGCTGGGTGGGCCTAGGAACGGCCAGGAAGGCCAAACCCAACACAAGAACGAAGACACTAGAAGAAAAAACTCTTTAGTGCGCTCGGGATTTGAAGTCAGGTCCTCCAGCGCACAGTGCGCCGTTCTAATGGAGTAAGTGGACAAAAGTCGTTCTTGACGGATATTTAAAGAGTAAACTAAGTTGATCACTAAAAAACACATACATTTTAAGGGCCTTGAATAAAAACTAAGTTTTTTTAAATTAAAATTAAATTTCAAAGATTTATTTGAAGTGGTTTATCGACCATCCAAATTCAATCAAAGAAAAAAGAAATTATTATACAAAAAAATTAGAAATAATTATACTAAAATGTGCAAAGAATTGAAATCAATTATTCGCTGTCCAAAAAACTATCTTCGGATGGCGATAAGTTGTCCAGTTCAACTTGGAGAGAGTTTAAATTAAGCTTTGAATTTGAATGGTTTATTTTCCTGTTTAAAGAAACTAAAGGGCCCGAAGATATTAAAATACGATTTAAAAGGTCAGCATTGGAATTGACCCTATTGTTTCGAAAATGTCAACATTTTTTGGGTTTATGTTTTCTAAAAGAGAAAAATAAACACAGAATCATTCAAAGCAAGAACAATTAGTATATAAATGAAGTATAACTGTTATTAAAGCAAAATAATTCCGAAACTCAGGATATTTTGAATCGAAATTGAAAAAAGTGTATCTGAAGTTATTTTAAAAATGTTGTTTAAATAATTTACAAAAAAAGGTTATAAACAAAGACAATGGGCATTTTCTTACCTTCTTCGATGCCTTCCGTACTAAAAATTCGAGAAGACTTTTATATGGAAATTGTTTCGTTTAGAAAGATAAGCGGACTGCCACTTGTTCAAACATGGTTTAAATCCTTTGTGTTAATAATATTCGAATAAAAGCTCCCATTCCATGTCACTGAGGTCAATATAAAGGATTAGTGAAGCAAAACAAGTTGGAAAAAATAGTTGCATTTTCGACTTTTGTCCAGAGGCTGCCGCACTGTGCAGTGTTTTAGTCCAGTGATCTACCACTTTAGACAAGAATCAGACTTGAGACAAGTAAAACTTGTTTGCTGCAAATGAGGTATAGATGCATCTACTCGTCGTAGGTTGCGCCTATCTTGATTCACCTTGCGTATGTGTGTGTGTTTATGTATGTGTCTTTTCATAAAAATGTATGTATATATATTTCATGGAAAGGAAGGTCCAGTCATTACAAATAAACACGCTGGGCCAAGAAAGAGCCCAGCGAAATTAAATAAATCAGTTCTTATTCGTCGTTTAGTGCTTATCTTTCTCTCCCCAGTTGAACAACCCTTTTTTTAAAAAATATTTCTCGTTATCTTCCGCTTAAAATATTATAGGTATGTATAGTATTGGGTGTACTGCAAGTTAATGACACTACTCTAAGGGTGAAATTAAACAAAAAATGTAGCTCAAAACCGCCAACCACACATTCATATCTCACTCCGTTCCAGACATGTGTCTTTCTATAGGTTCTTTAGAAAAAAAATGTGTTTTTTGTGGTAAAACTCCAATTTTCTCTACTCGTACGCATTTTATTTCAACGTTTCATTGCATTAAAATATCTATAAGTCTAATGCATATCCAATGTTCACAATCATCTCTTTCAAACCACAATTTCAATTAAAAAAGTAGAAATGGATAAACGCTTCTGTTTAGCAAAAACTTTTCGAACCCTTCCGAAAAAATCCTGCAAGCTGTTGAATCTCACTAAAGTTCAAGTTCTCCAGATGAAGCGTCATGTGGACGTGAAACATGTAGAACGTACTTAATGAATGATTTTCTAAGAAAATTATACATTGAAACATATTATAGAATATATTGGCGTGACATTGCCGGTACGTGACAGGACGTTGACATACGTATAGCGTGAAACGACTTTTATTTCTAATATTTTTGTTATTGCAAGCCAGCAATAGAATTATTGGCAGGGACGTGATTCTTTATCGAGTAAAGCGAAATAATGTAACTGACGATTCTGAAAAGTGAAAATTATTATTTTATGTTTATATAAATGGAAAGTATGTTTTTACATTCTGTTTGTGTTTTCAGATTCGAAGGAAATTGAACAGCTCAACAATATGCAATTTCGCCCACGTTATTCGGATGAATAGCGCAGAAAAGGCTGTGTATTTGCAGGAAAAGTGTAATATATCGCCTGAGGGGGGGGGGAATAAAGCTTTGGCATTCCATCGGATTCTGCATTTCTTTGGAAAAAGCTTTTCTTAATACTCAACGCGCCGCTGAGCATTAACTCGCCTTTTGGAAAGCTTTTGATCGACTCAAGGAGATTCGTGGAACTGCATATTCACATTTTCCATCCAACACGTGATATAAGCTCTATTCATTCAAAATCTCACGTCATAGTTTAGAAAATTATGAATTCACCAAAGGCGATGAAAAAAAGAAGAATGAAATATGCTGATAGGATTCTGATAAAGTATTACAAACTCAGGACAATTTATATTTTCCAAGAAAAACAATGAGAAAAGCTAAAAATTGAAAATGCTCATACTTACATCCTTGGATATATTATTGAACAATTTAATTCTCATTGAATTGCTGATTCGCCGTTTACACACTTTTATCGAATTAAACCTAGGAGTAGAAATAATAGACTGAGCCACATTTTCTCGGCCAATTGTTTTCCAAGGCACACAATTACAACGCCGGAAATAAGGAAGGTTAAAAAAAAAATAACCTTCTCAGAAAAGAATACTCCTTTACACTCCTATTAATGGAGGCAATTGTTATTGTTGTGAGGAAAAGAAAAGGAAATTTGGTAAAATTATATTTAAAAATGACTCTATACGTAATTATTTTTTTTTATGGTGGATTTGGATATTTTTTATAATTTACAAGGTGAACAAAAAATAATCTTCGAAAGAATGATTAGCAGCTGTTCAGCTCCCGTAAATGTGATAGCTGAGAATCCCCAGGGAATCAATAAGAATTGATTCCGCGAGGATAGCTAGCTTGCTTGTATCTAGTTCCAGCGTTTGAAGGAAATCACTAGTTGCTTTTGGAATCGTCCCTCTCGTGCCGAACCACAGGCCTTGTACAGTATAATTCCTTCTTCCATAGGCTTTTTCAAACTTCTCTTGGTATGTCTTGATGCATGTAGTGTATAGCCTTCTTCTCTCTGTCAATTGCCTCTGCCTGCAAGGGATCGTTAGTCTCATATCTGATTGTCGGATGAATTATATATGCTGATTTACTTTCTGCCTGAAATGCTATGATGTCAGCATATCTCGAGGAGCCTTCTTCATCCACGCCGTAGACTTCTTCATGGCATTGGAAGCCTTTTTCTTGAAGGAGAGCAATAAGCCTATGTTTGAGGTTATGGTGCCACCTAGTGACAAGGAGCTTACTATTTGGACAGTTTCCAAGCACGTGTGCTGGTGTTTCGTTCTCTCTGCCGCACTTGCGACAGAGGGGTCCAACATTTGATGCTCCCATAACGCAAGGAACGCCTCTCAATGGCGCATAATTGACGTTCAGTTTTAGGGCATTTGTCCATTCAGAGCCAGACAGACTTTCTTTTTCATAGACAAACTTGTTGGCTTTGGGAAAATCTTTGAAATGTATCACCCCTACACCTTGCCATTTGGAGTGAGCCCATTCTTCAAAGCACTTTTCCCGTAGCTTACGTCTGATCATTTTAATATTGTGCTCTTCTTGGAGTTCGGCAATTTCAACAGTTAGTCTATTGGCGCATTCAGATGACTCTTTTTCGTAGTTGAATATTGCTTGAAACTGATGATCCGACACTTGATTCAGCTTCTGGGCAGTGGACCAGTGTTGAAGCGGTGCTTCCCAAAGATAGCGCAATAGTCCCAGACCTCGGTAACGTCGTGGTGCATAGAACATTGCAGTGCTACTATTGGCTGGTAAACCTAGCATCGCTTTAACACTCCGTCTTATTATAATATCAACTCTTTCCAGAAAGGTCGGGTTCAATTTTATTAAAGGAGCTGTTTGGAGTGGATAAATCAGAGAAGGGAAAAGGTACTGATTTATGACATTGAGCTTTTGATCAGGTCTTAGCAGGCTAGTTGCGGTTAACTTTGTCATGTTTTCATTCACCTGTCGCAATGCATTCTCGTTAATCACCATCTCATTGGAAAAATCGCATCCAAGATATTTAATTTTATCATTTTCCTCTATAGAATCGATTTCTCCGCCGTTTTCTAGCAATAGCTTCCCCTTCACTAATTTTCCTTTTTCAATAATAATTACAGAGCTCTTCTTTGCATTGATTTCCAGCCCAATTTCACTGAATATTCTGCTGACAACGTTAACTATTCTTAAACCAGAATCTACATCCCGAGATGTTACTACTTGGTCATCAGCAAATCCTGTAAGTGTAACAGGAATTTGATTTTCTATAAGTCTGTAACCTAATGTGTTCGCAATTTTGGGATCACAGACTTCCCTGTACACATGGTCAATGGCCAATATAAATAAAGTTGGAGACAAAGGCCCACCCTGCGGTACTCCACGCTTCACTTCAATGAAGTCTGTTCGATTCAGTCCAGTCATTATTTGTATTTTGTTATTGCAAAGTAATGCAGATATAGCATCTGAGAGATCGCTTGATACGCCTTTAGATGATAACTTCTTCAATATATGATAGTGACCAACGTTGTCAAAGGCACCTGTGACATCAAGGAATGTTAATACACCATCTTCTTTATTTGTCCTTGATTTGAGCAATATGGATTCAATGATGCGTGTCTTTACGTGACATCCAGGGAGACCTTTAATGAAAGTGCGTTGGCTAGGGTGGAAATTAATTTGCTTCCCCAATTCATAATCTAGAACTTTTTCAATCAG
The DNA here is from genome assembly GCA_946811695.1 of Gonocerus acuteangulatus. Classification (NCBI taxonomy): domain Eukaryota; kingdom Metazoa; phylum Arthropoda; class Insecta; order Hemiptera; family Coreidae; genus Gonocerus; species Gonocerus acuteangulatus. The sequence continues at coordinate 96,569,105 of OX328132.1, read as the reverse complement.
GCGTCTTACTATTGAGTATATGGTTATTGGACGCCATGATGTCAGCTCGTTGACAGGACCTTTTCCTTTATAAATTAAAATAGTTCGACCCTGCCTGAAGGCTTTGGGGACGTAAGAGGTCAATAGTAAAATGTTGGCGATATCTTTTAAAATATGAGCCACATTAAGACATTTAATTGTTTTAATAAGCACCCCGTCAGGTCCTGCAGATGAGTCAAGTGAAGTAGATTTGATAGCTCGGTGCATTGATTTTATGTCCACTGTATTTATATTTGGGTTCTTTGATGCGTCACCATATTTGCCTCGTATATTATTATTCTCATGCCCGAAAATCGACTGAAATTGATTAAGTATTGTTTCAGCTTTGATTGAGCAGCGTTTGGGACTGTCAGCATTCATTACAGTATTAACCACTTGCTTCCTTCTATTATAATAATCATACTGAGCTACTTCATACAGATACTGTTCGGTTCTCCTTGCTCTGGCAGCCTTGTTCGCTCTCTGAGGATTCGAGCATTCTCCTGCACCTTTACCTTTTCCTGCTTTATCGGCCTTTTTCCGAGAATTATAGTACCTGATTGCAGGGTGCTTTGGTCCAGGAAGAATATTGTTAGAGTCCTTCAGGAACTTCAAAAACTTGGCAATAGTATCATCATAGTCTAATGGTGAAAATGTTTTCAAAGGCTTAATGATATTTTTAAAAGTAAAATAGAATTCCATTTTATCGACTCGTTATATTTTAAAATAAGTAGAATTGTTGTTTACATTGGCATTTTAAGTTTTTTTAATCCCGTCTAAGAGGAGTTGACCAAGAATGGAGATGTTTAGTTACATATAGGTTATGAAAGTAGCAGGCATATATATATATTTCTTCCATTGTTGGCCTCCAACTTCTAATATTATTATTGTTGTTGTAGCCAAAAGGTCATAAATAATTTTCCTTTCACTTCATATCCTATATTCCCAACCCTAACCGGTTTCGAGCTATACCGCTCCCCCTCAAAGGGTATTTGATCCCGGGCAGGTAATGTTTCATAACCCTGGGTCGCTAAGCAATATTAATTACGTTTTACAATATGTATGTGATAAGTGCTGAAGTGGATGGAATCTCCTTTGATGAGGAGCAGAATAGCTCGAAACCAACGACAATCCTTACTTTATTGAATTACATAATATTAATCATTTTTATAAAATTTTACTGTTTTAAATATTTACTTTTAAATGAATAAGACAAGTAGATATATTAATGGATTATTCATCCATATTCGACTGAAAATTACTGTCACCACAGGACTTTACTAACATTAGACTAATTTACTACAAAAATCGCTTAAATAAATATAGACAATACAGATACACGACAACTTATTATTTTTTGTCGAACATTTCGTCGCCTAAAATTCATAGTATTATGTGAATCGCTTCATGGCGAAAAGCATAAATAAATAAGTCCGGACGCTAAACCCGATCAAACTCTGAAGCATTATAGCCTGATGATGTGGTACCGAGATCGAAACCTAAATTGTCAGGAAACAGGATTGGAATATTTCTCGATGGAAGGATCCTCTTTAAACCTTGTTTCGATGGTAGAAGGATGAGGAAGAAAGGAATTTTCTCAACAGGCCTTGAAACGAGAAAAATCCTAGCTGCTTGCTACAACCCCCATCTCCCGCATGAGAATCATAGACGATGATTAGATAGTTAGCCGTCGAGGTGATAAGTAAAGATGGAATGGTTGGGATTCGGCTAAATAAACCTCAATATGATTTTGTTTTAAAAAATCTATATTTCGGACGTTTCGGCTACTCATTGGTAGCCTTCGTCAGCTAAAATGACAAAAAAAGAAATTAATACAAAAACAAAAAAAATTATAATTGTGATAGGTAACAGAACTATAGATACAATTAACTTATAAAAGAACATATCGTCTTAAATTCTTAGAATGACAAAGTAAATAGGTACAATAATTGATTTTAATAGTAATTAGTAACGTTAATTGATTTTACAAAGAAATAAGAAACTACATACCAATGACAAATATAGTAGCTAATAGTAACATTAATTAATTTTACAAAGAAATAAGATACTACATACCAATAGAAATGCCGAGCGGCAGAGGAAGACCAAGGTTGGCAATTAAGTAACCATTGTAGAGTGTCTAAGGAGAAAGGAATCTACTGGGGTATAAGTAAGTGAAAACAGCAGGTGGTGGGAGAAATGTCGGTAAGGATCAAAAGGCATGTTTATGACATTTTTATGACAGGAAAGGAGAAAAAGGTGTTAATGGAAGGATACCCAAGGGGCATGGGAAAATCTAGGTGGGAGGTCGGGAGAGTATTTGGAAAATATTAGCGTACATAGGAGAAATGCCTTGTTGGTCAGTTTTGTAGTTTATATTGTTTTTGTTTAAGTTTATGTGTACACATTCCGAGATCTGTAGTCTTTTTTTTGTTTCGTTGTGTAGAAAGAATTTTCGTGTCGTCGAAGTTAAAAGTGTGTTTTTGTGTAATGGCGTGTTTTGCAAGTGCAGATTTATCTATTTCTTTATTAGTGATGGTTCGTTTATGTTGTGTAAGACGTGAGTGAATGTCATTTATGGTTTCTCCTATGTATACACCATTACAGGAAGGGGTTTGGCAAGGGACATTTGGGAACTGGGAGTTAGGGAAGAATTGGGGGAGACAGTTCCCAAATGTTCCGATCTCTACCATTTACACCTGGACTGACTGATAAACTTACAAAGACAATAAAAAAATCCTACCCTTCCCTAAATTTTGGTTTGAAAACTACCAACAAACTCAAAACCTTCTATACCAAACTCAAAGATCCCATCCCTTTTGAACAAACCACCCGTTGTGTTTACCAAGTCCCTTGCCAAACCCCTTCCTGTAATGGTTACTTAATTGCCAACCTTGGTCTTCCTCTGCCGCTCGGCATTTCTATTGGTATGTAGTATCTTATTTCTTTGTAAAATTAATTAATGTTACTATTAGCTACTATATTTGTCATTGGTATGTAGTTTCTTATTTCTTTGTAAAATCAATTAACGTTACTAATTACTATTAAAATCAATTATTGTACCTATTTACTTTTTCATTCTACTCATTCTAAGAATTTAAGACGATATGTTCTTTTATAAGTTAATTGTATCTATAGTTCTGTTACCTATCACAATTATAATTTTTTTTGTTTTTGTATTAATTTCTTTTTTTGTCATTTTAGCTGACGAAGGCTACCAATGAGTAGCCGAAACGTCCGAAATATAGATTTTTTAAAACAAAATCATATTGAGGTTTATTTAGCCGAATCCCAACCATTCCATCTTTACTGAGAATCATAGACGTTCGCCACTAGACCACGGGGAGACCCGATGGGGTACTATTGAATTTAGAATTATTCCGCGGGAGGAAAAAGTGTATTCAATTTAATCGTTAACAGTTCATACTTATGTTTATCAGTCATTGTCCACTAACGCAACTGTACTGAATTTGATGATGAAACGAAATGGAACCAAGCGAAATTATCTTGAGTGTGTAATGATTGTACATTGTCTTTGAAGTATTCAAATCGGTATTTGGAGAGAGTTATATTTAGGAGTCTAGGGAATCTATTTATGGCGTTAGGATTGGAAGGATAACGGGTTCTATGCTAATGAGTTGGGGTGGAGGTTTAGAAATCTGGAAAGGCACCACAGCCCTTGAATGTAGAGAGTTAAGAGTGTTCAACATTTTTCCCATTCAAATAGAGAGAAAGAAAACGCGGTGAAATGTGTGCATTCATAGCTAAATATTCTTAAATCGGTCGCCCTACGGAATCCAGAATTGTTTTACTCCATCACAGTGAGATATGCTTTTTGCCATTTTTGAGGGACTTTCTTTTCTGCACTTAATTGAGAAGTGTGCATTGGAATAGACTGAAGATGCCTGCTGAGAAAATATCTTGACGTTTCGAAGGGACACATGTTTTAATGAACTAGTGTGGTAGGGTTTAACGGTAGAAGTGATGGGTCCTACTCGATGTAATCTATCAGCCGCATCGGGGTAGCTATACCATTTCCAATACCCCAGCCCAATACCCGGCCCACGATCTGGGAACCGATTTCTCATCTCATGCAAATTATCCACACCCATAAACCATCCCTTCTTCCAGGGGGTGCCACATTTTTGTAATGTATAGCTAGTAAAAGTTATGTTCTTATCTTTAGTATAATTTCATCTAATATAAGAAAAATCCTAAAAACGTTTGAAGGAAAGATCAAAAATAGCTCTTAATTTATATTTTAAATAAGTCAAAGTAATTTTTATACTTCCTAATTTCTAACCTAAACCGGTGGCCGTAACTTAACACTCTCTGCCAAGGGTCGTGGGTTCGATTCCCACTATGGGGTGGTGGCTTTTAAAGAAAAAAAAAGGCAACAGCCCTATCCTGGCTAGAAAAGGGTGGTAACCTATAGATTACCCGCCCTAAAATTCTTAGTTACTAATAACGGAATTTAAAATTTAAATAAATAAACAGTCGAATCTGAACATTCATATACATCTAATAAACAATAAAATAAATTATTTACATGTTTAACGGGGTTTTGTGCTATAAATGAAACATCAGTAATATTTGAAAATAAAGAAATTTATATTTATAGGTAACATAATGTAAATAAATGGAATCATATACATACTAACTATTTCTTATTTAGGAAAGACGAATATACGCTAATAATGAAATGTTACGATTTATAAGAGGAATATGTTTTAAAAAATTGTGTTAATAGGTATTAACACGATACCCCATTAATTAACCGAAAACTCACCTTTTCACCATTTATTGTACGTCCGAAGGGACTATTCTCTGTTTAATACTTATTCCGCCCGTTTTCAAGCTATTTAAGAAAATTTACGTTTTTTTTTTTTTTTTTTTTTTTTTTTTTTTTTTACGTAATATCTTAGTTTGCATGAATGCTAAAAATCTAGAAAAAATGTCAAATGAATCCATCTTTTCTTAGTACCTAAAAAAAAATCAGTTAGGAAAATTATGTTTTATTTTTTTTCTCGAAAATGGTTGCAGATATCACCTTAAAAATTGTTTCATTCGTTTCTTTACGTTAATGAACCAAAACGTAAGCGTTACGATTTGTTTCGCGTGAATTTCATCCAAAAAAACATATTCCTTAGACGGATTCAGCCGATCTTCTTGATCTAGCTAGAGAATGAAGATATATATATATATATACACACATATGTGAGCCATCTTTATTTTCTTCTCAATCTATGGTTTCTGAAACGTGAACTTTTCTCGTCAGCAGTTCCGGGTTGCGTCATGAGGTCAAAATCATAAGCTGGTTTTCTCTTTGTAGAGGGAGCGAGGAAACACGCTAAAAAAGATAGAGGTAGTTAATATGTGTTAACACGGGAGGTTGTCCGGCGGTATTTATTCTTTGCCGCAATCAACGTCCCATCATATGGCTCCAAATCATGCTTTTCAGTTTATTCAAGCGAATTTCAAAATTATTATTTTAATGAAATTGTGGGTTTTCATGCAATAGCTGAGTATATGAACATTCTAATCCCCTTTGAAGTAAAAGCAATTTTACTATATTAAAAAGAAAATAAAACAAAAAAAAAACTTGTTTGGCTGCGGGTGATTAAAAGTCCAATTTGAATGAGTTTTTATAAAAGATAAAAATGAAGTTGAATTTTATGGTTGAAGAGCTCGAGGAAAACAATAAAGAAACACTTATACCTATATTAATTTTATCATGTTTTTATCCCTCCTACCGGGGATAAATATGCTTTCCATATATTAACAAGGCCATTTCATAATCGTTAAAAAGTTTTTATTTAGCTCAAGAAATTGTAAATATATATTGGTTAACTCGTATTGACGTAACCTGAGTTTCTGATGGTTATTTTTTGCCTAGGTCTCAAAGAGTGATAAAAAACCAAGTCTATAAAACTTGCTTACATCCGCCACTCAATTCATGTAACATCACCTGAGTGATTCTATATTTTAGAATAAATACGGACTAAAATTATTTGACTATGTAACACATTTGTACAGACTGCAACAAAGAATCAGCTAAGAGGATTATTAATTAATTCAATAAAACATGAAAGAAATTTTCCTCGCTATTAAAGCTAGGAACAGTTTGACAAGAAAGGAGAGTCTAAAAATGGTAATCATTCACATGACCCCTGAGGATGCAGTCATTTGTCGAATGTAATTTTCAATGATGGAACTGTAACTAAGGCTAATGGTACCTACAATAAATTAACGGGGTGGAAAGCCAGATCAAAAACTAAATATTAGAAACCTCTACGTGTTCACTTTGTTGATTTGTACAGTCCCTTTGATGGTGCATTACCCAACACTTCTCAAAAATCTACACATTATTATTAAGATATTTTGAGAGTTCCCGGCGCGAGTGACACGTTTAGATGCGCTGTTTCGTCTCTTAGAAGAGTTCGCAGTGAGAGTGGAGTTTGTCAGGAGATGTTTAACCACCTTCAAAGAGCTTCTTGGGTGGGTTGAGTGATCAGAGGAAATGTTGCATCCATTCGAAGAGTTCGCAGCACGTGTAAAGTACTGAGAGAGGTTGGACAAATTCGAAGGGTTACTAGCACAATTAGACCATTAAGAGAGGCTGGACTAATTCAAAGAGTTACCAGCACGAACAAAGCATTGGGAGGCCCGGTGGCCGTGAGTGTTAAGGCGTGAGCGCTTAACACTCCGTGCCAAGGGTCGTGGGTTCGATTCCCACTATGGGGTGGTGGCTTTTCTTTAGAAAAAAGAAAAGGCACCAGCCCTATCCTGGCTAGAAAAGGGTGGTAACCTATAGCTAACCCGTCCAAAAATTCTTTGTTTAATAATAATGGACGTTAAAATTTAAATAAATAAAGCATTCATAAACCAATAAACAAATAAATAAGCATTAACCAATTCAAAGAGTTCCTGAAAAACACAGAGCCTTTCGCATAAAATTGATAAATGTGGAACACTACTAACGCGTATTTTGATTCAAGTAATAAGTGATAGTAATTTATTATACGAATTTGCGTATTATCTCAATAAACTCATTTGCTAAATACATCCGTTCTATGTAACCGACCAAGGTCTGTAGCACCTAAAGTGACTTACATAATTCTTCCAATCAATCTTTTCAATATGACGTGCGAAAATCAATTTGATGCAGGATTCCGCGTAGTCTAGAGACTAAATCCATCTTCAGCTGCAGTACTAATGGATTTCATTAAATAGTCTTTTAAACTTTTATTATACAAAGCAAATTTTAACAACATTTTATTTTAATTCCTATAGGCTAGACACTTTTTATAAAAAATTGCTTAACATTTTTAAATAAAGGTTTTGGAAATAAAAACTAGCAAATATCCATTAGGAAGCTGCAGTTAAAATTTGAAGTTGATCGGGTGTAAAATGAAGACGCCAGAGTATCGCCCGATTTGAAAAATGTAGTTTTGAGAAAACGACTTTAAAGTTGAATGTTCTGAAATTTCAATTTTTTTGCTATTAAATTTTTGTCCATAATTTCTTGTAATAAAGATTTTAAAAATGGGTTTTAATTTTAAAATGTATTAAAGGAAGGCCACAAAAAAAAAACTGAACAATTTAAAAGGGACCAATCGAAGCTCGGTCTAAAAATTCTGTTAAAATCGGCATCGCGTTCACTCGGCATTGGGATTGTCGGAAAACTGTATTTCTTTAGTTAAGGAAGAATTTTATCCCATAAAAAAATGGTAAAAAAAAGTTACAAGGTAGTATTACCCCTTAAACACAATATTTTCTTACCTACTGTCTACAAGCCTGTACCATTTCGCTTGACAAAAACCTAATAGAAGCTTTCAAGCATACTACAGGCATTTTATTAATTAGCTTTAAAAGAATTGATGAGGCATTTATAATTCTCTATTTCTCGCAATCATTTAGAAATCAATTAGCTTTTGAACAATATGGTGAGGCATTTTCAAATCTCTATATCTAGCAATCATTTTGAAATCAATTATCTTTTGATCAATACGATGAGGCATTTTTAAATCTCTAATTCTGCCAATTGGTTAGAAATCAATTAGCTTTTCAACAATATGGTGAAATATTTTCAAATCTCTATTTCTAGCAATCATTTTGAAATCAATTAGCTTTTGATCAATACGATGAGGCATTTTCAAATCTCTAATTCTGTCAATTGGTTAGAAATCAATTAGCTTTTGAACAATATGGTGAGGCATTTTCAAATCTCTATTTCTAGCAATCATTTTGAAATAAATTATCTTTTGAAAAATACATTGATTCGTTAGGACGAGAAAGATTTGTAATAAATAAATAAACATTAAATGATTAGGGAACGGTCATTGATTAACAACATCGGTTTGGGCTAATGTTCTCATGTAGCGCGATATTTTTACCAGATTGCAGAGGTTTTTGCTGGACTGTAATGTTAAGGGATATGTGAGTCCAACAGGTGGTCAATGACAGCTCTCGTCTTCTCAATGAGTTACTATCGACCCCATTTTGCCAGGAACAACCATACAGGCTTCCGCCTGTCCGGTCAACGCTATAGATTATCACAATAAAAATATTCTGTGTTAAAGGTAGAAAGCAGCGTATGGTATCAACCTCATGACGCATGACGGTTGCCCTAACCATTTTGACGTTCTATTACACATAGTTTATGGAAATTCGGGTTGCCAAAATTTGTATAAGTACGAATTTTACATACACACATTTATAAATATATATATATATATATATATATATATATATATATATATAAATCGTATTCAAATGTAATATTTCAGTTTTAGCGCGGTTCCTCACTCCCCGATAGGGAGGAACCCCGCTTATAAGGTTGATACAATGAAACAATCCGGAAGTGCCGACTAGAAAATTTCGCGTTTCAGAACCCCTAGAGACCGAAAATAACGGTGGTTAAAATTTGTATATATATATATATATTTGTATATATATATATATATATATATATATATATATATATATATATATATATTTGTCTGTTCGCGGATTTCTGGCCTCCCTAATGGTCCGATTTTGATGAAATTTGGTACAAAAATCTGTCGCCCGATTTGAAAGGTCAAGTTCGTTTACCAGCAAAAACCACCAACTGGAAGATGGCGTTTGGGGCAAAATTCGCGCAAAAAAATCGTAACACTTACGTTTTTGAGTTTATAAGCTTGTAAGTACTCGTTTTATAGGCTTCCTGGGCTAGGAAAACGAATGAAACCATTTTCAAGGCGATAGCTTCAACCGTTTTCGAGAAAATTGGAAAAATAATTTTTGAATACCGTTTTTGGTTTGGGTACTTAGAATCATGGGATTCAGTTGAAACATTTTCTGCATGTTTTACTATCATTAAAACTAATATGTTGAAATTTTGGTTACGTTTGGAGTTAAGGAAGGGTTCGAATAAAATATTTTATTAACAGACATAAAAAGTTTTGGTAACTTTGTATATTTTCCTTAATATCTCGAAAAAGGTTGAGAATCTTGGTAAACGGAAGAATACCATTAAAAATCTTATTAAATGCTCTAAAAAAAAGGTTCTAAAAAAAGTTTTGATTAGGCGATGTCAATCGGAGAAATAAGAGCTTAAAACTTTAAAGTAATTGATTTCGCTTATTCGAACTGTTCTTTTTGTCTCTTTTTTATTCCTTGTTATTTTTTAATTGCTTATAGTTGGATAATGTATTTGAAAATAAAACAGGTTAAGACAAATAAGAAAAACAATTCATTGTTAGAAATATAGCTTGCCAAGAGAAAAAGATTCGATGACGTCTTTTGAATATTTTCAATTGCCTTTATGCTGTTGGTTTTTTTATTTTATTTTTTAATTGATTTTATCTGTCAAATTATTACTATAGTAAAAGAACACAGGAATATGTGAAAATTTTTGATATTTTCCAATTCATTGAAACGTATGAAATGAAGTATCGGTAGAAGAGGTTTATAGGGTCTTGCGGACCCGACCCCAGGTATAGCCAAAAAACCCTTTAAACAAAGGTCGAGGAAAATATTATCTGTTTCTATTCTATGCTTTTCAAATGAGTGGTTCTATGGATTTCCCGTGGTCTAATGGCTAGCGCCTTGGATTCATAAGCGGGAGATGGTGGGTTCGTTTCCCAACATCCGGCAGGAATTTTATCATCCCACGGCTCGCTGGTAAAATTCCTCGCTGAACCCTGGATGTCGGCGCTAATGACCTAAATGTAGATGAGCCGTAAAAAAAAAAAAAAAAAAAAAAAAAAAAAAAAAAAATGAACTGGAACCGCGCTAAGATGACGCAGTTCCTGCGATTCGGACTTTTTTATTTACCAATCAAAACTATGTTTATATTTTATACCATGATAAGCCAACACTGTTTTATTCTCTCCGTTATCAATATTTTGCACATGCTGTTTAATTCGTACATGTGCAAAGTATTGATAACGGAGAGAATAAAACAGCGTTGGCTTATCATGCTATAAAATATAAACATAGTTTTGATTTTGAAAATATTAGCACTTTTGGTAAAGAAAGAAATAGAATTAAAAGAAGAATTAAGGAAAATATTCATATCATAAAAAATAGAAAGAACGTGGTAAATAAAAAAACTGCAATATTACATTTGAATACGATTTTTATTAATTTATTTGACAAAAAGTAAAAATTTGTTTTAATTAGAGGGTGGGAAGATGGTTTTAATTTTTAAGACTATATTTCTTTTGGAAATTAATTTTAAATTTTAAATGTATGACAAATCGATTATGGATCAGCTGATTATATTTCGCCATGTTGGATTCTTTCAGACCATGATCAGATTAGACGTGGCCGTACTGGTGGAGGGTTATCCTCCTCCGATTCAGGCTGTAGGTTTACATATGTAACTTTTGCCCTGAAGATGTAACTTTTCCCCTGATCACTATTATATATATATATATATATATATATATATATATATATATATATATATATATATATATATATATATATATATATATGTTAGGCAGGAGGAAGACCAACACTATGTAAATAAACAGGCCGAGCCTATATAAGGCCCGGTCGGATTAAATAATGTTTTTTTTTTTTTGTTTCTTGTTTTAAGGCATGTCAGCCACACGGGCGATTTATGCCTTGATTGGGGTGACAGATAGCGCCACCACCACCAACAGGACCCGACCAGGCGAGGGCACGCCCACCGATATCGCAGGCCCCCCACTAGATGAGGGTTTAGAGTATGCTGCAGATATTACATGACATGAGCTTGTGACCGAGGGTCTGTTCGGTGTGACCAGGCCGACCAGACCCTCCAAGCTCATGGACCCTTTGGTCCTGAGGGCCCACGACACCAGAAGACCCACCCCCACCCGACCGGCACCATGCCGGAGCAGGGACACACCCACCACCCCAATCAATAATAGTTAATGTTTAAATGAGGCTGATTCTATGGATTAATATGTTTTAGAATTAATTATAATGAAATTGTTGCTATTTAATTCACATGTTACAGCAAATATATTTCTAAAATGACTCGTAAAATTTACTTTTAGATTTTTCTTTTAGTAATATTTTAACTAGTTAAATTTTTGAAATTAATTGGGTATTTTTTAGAAAAAGTAATAATTTATTGACTTGAATGGGACTGTTACCTAAGATTTCTTCGAAATCTGATGAGAGCCGAAGTTCATCTCTTTCTTCTTTATAAATTCGACACTCAATAAAAATATGCTTGACAGTTATAAATACTCCGCATGTTGGGCAAATGGGCTGTGCCTCTCTGGTCATCAGATATCCATGAGTCAATCGGGTATGACCAATGCGCAGTCGTGCCATAGCAACCTCATCCTTCCTCTGGCCTGTAAAAGAAGCCTTCCAAGCCCTGACACCTGCTTTAATTTCCCATAGCTTGTTATTGCTCTGCTCGTACCACTTAGCTTGCCAGGAAATCCACATCTTGGACTTTATGTGTGCGTGAATATCTGAAAAGGGGACTTTTTTGTATGGTATTCCATTAGAAACGGCTGCCTTTGCTGCCCGGTCTACTTCCTCATTTTCGGTTATGCCACAGTGACCAGGAATCCAAGAAAAGACAACTGAAACATTGCTTGCTCTGAGTGTTTCTAGGCATTCCAAAATGTTGACAACAAGTGGATGGTCAGAAAGAGGGTTATTTATTGCTAGGAGTGCTGAGAGTGAATCGGTGAAGATTGATACGTGTCTTTCCTGAGGGGTTATTGTAGATAATGCTTTGTAAATAGCTAGAAGTTCAGCGGTAAATATGCTACTAATTGAATCTAATTGGAATTTATCTGATCTGATTTCACAATTGAATGCCGCTCCGACCCCGAAGTCATCTTTGGATCCGTCTGTGAATATAAGAGTTGTTGGGGGAAGTGATTTTTTTAGTTTAATATACTCTTTCTGAAATATAATAGGAACAGTGTTTTTCTTAAGGAATTTTGTGAGAGACAAATTAACTTTGGGTTGTGGTAATTTCCATGGCTCCATTGCTGGGGTACAATTAAACAATATTTCTGTAGGGGTTAAATCAAGTTCTGGTAAAAGAGCTTTAATTCTTCTTGGAAATGATCTTTTGATGTTATTACTCTGCCTGTGAGGGTGAATAAGTTGAAAGTTAGGAGAAAAATAATTATTTAAAGGGTGATTAGGGGACGCAAGAACATTATAATAAAAGGAAACTGCCAGGAACATTCGTCGATATTGAAGCGGAGGTTCTCCTGCCTCAGCACACACGCTGATGACAGGACTAGACCGGAATGCACCGGTCACCAATCTCAGGCCTGAGTTATGGATACTCTCTAGCATGTTTAATACTCTCGGGGAAGCGGAATCATATGCTATACACCCGTAGTCGATTTTTGATCTTATATAGCTCCGGTATAATGTCATCATACTTTTCCTATCAGCACCCCAAGATGTGTTAGTGAGGCATTTCAGCAGATTTAAAGACCTATTGCAATTATTTCTCAAGGATTTAATATGGGCAACCCAATTTAAAGATCTATCAAATAATACACCCAAATAACGAACGATATCATTATTTTGGATTATTTGATCGTTAATTCGCAGACTGAGTTGTTCACTAACTTTCCTTCTTGTAAACAATATACTTTCAGTTTTTGAGGGAGAGATGCGAAAGCCACGATTTAGAAACCAATTACTAATTTTGTCCAAATTCTGTTGCATTGTTTCATATAAGTAAACAACCGACTTGTCCGCAAGATATATAACTAAGTCGTCGGCGTATAACATGGATTTAACTGGTAAATTACTGTGACGGAGAACGGGACTGATAGCAATAGAGAAAAGAAGTGCAGACAGTACCCCGCCTTGAGGAACACCATTTTGTTGCTTGAATTCTTCAGATAGAACAGATCCACACCGAACTTGAAATGTCCTTTCTTTCAAATAATTGATAATAAATGCCAACATGTGCCCCTGTATCCCTATTTCCTCTAGGCGATCAATAATATAACGCCGCCATACACGATCAAAAGCGTTTTCCAAATCGATAAATACTGCAAGCACTTTTTTATTATTATTGAATGATTCATTTATATCAGTTTCAAGTCTAACAAGGTTATCCCTGGTACTTCGTCGATTCCTAAATCCACTTTGCCACGACTCTAATAAACCTTTTGACTCTATGATCCATTTTAGCCTATTGATAGTCATTTTTTCCCAGTATCTAATCCAAGCAATCTAATCCAAGCAAAGTTATTGTTCCCTGGTGGTCAAATGAGTGCGACCAAGCTGTTAAAGCGCGTAAAAAAGCCCTCAGAAAATTTAAAGCGTGCCCCTGCATAGAACATCTTAGTTACTATACGCAAGCTAGAACAAATGCCCGTTATATAATTAGAAAATCTAAAAAAGAATCGTGGATACATTTTCTGTCTCAGATAAACTTTAACACTCCTTCAGCTCAGATATGGAACACAGTTAGAAAAATAACTGGTCGCGGTCACAATGCCCCTGTAAATATATTGAAGAATGGAAACTCCGTTTATACTGATCCTAAGAATATAGCAGATGAACTCGGTAAATATTACCAACATGTCACATCAAATGAAAACTATAATGTCAACTTTCTACAAATTAAATCAAATAGAGAAGCTATCCCCATTGAAATACACACAAATCCATTAGATTCTCTAAATAACCCCTTTTCTTTCAGCGAGTTTCTCTTTGCGCTCAGATCGCGGAAAGATACTACACCAGTTCCTAATAACATCACAATTAGTATGATTAAAAATCTGACCCCAAACAATAAAATAATATTTCTCGCTTTTTTAAATAAAATCTATTTGTCAGGTAGCTTCCCAAATATCTGGAAAAAATCCGTAAACGTTCCTATACCCAAAAAAGACAAGCCTACAGATATAGCCGATATTTATCGCTTCATCTCCCTAACTTGCTCAGATTGTAAATAATGTTTGCTGATGTTCAGAGTTCACATCGTTTAGATCTGTACTCCCTTTATCTCCTTTTTAAAAAACGTATTCCTTATCGTGCGACTCGTAAGTGGTGCCGAAACCCGGGACGCGTAAGTGAATGTCAGTGGCGCATGTCGCAGCGAAAAACACGGGACAGCGTGCAAGATAGGCTTAACAGTAGAAGGATGTCCGTTGTGGATCACCAAGTTCAGCCTAATCCGGCATTCCAGCCTAATCCGGCACTCCAGCCTAATCCGGCACCCCAGCCTAATCCGGCACCTGTGACGCCTGCCACACTGGAGTTGCTGAAGTTTAAATCAGCGAACGCGCAGGATATGCTCGCCGCTATCGGACAGGTGGAGAAATTCACTGGAGACATAGGTGAGCTGTCTCACTTTTTAAAAGATGGGGACAGATTAGCCGAGACGATCAGAAATAAAGCGGAAGCCGGGTGGCTTGATGACAGCGATGTCGTGACCCTACAGTCAGTACTGATAGGAAGGATTAAGAGACAGATTTTAAATCAAATACAGAGTGACAGTTTTACCGACTGGGAAACGGTGAAGTCTCGACTAAAGAAAGCTTACGGAGGAGGCCGTTGGGCTCCCGAGGAGGACTTTATAAGGATGTTACAAGAAACGAAGGGGCCCAAACAATCCAAAGTGTCTTTTGCAGCCAAGATGGTAGCTTGGTATAATAAAATCTCTGACAAATTAGGTGAACGCCCCGACGCGGTAGAGTCGCAAGCTACGCTAATAGTCCTGAAGCGAGTGCTACGAATCCATTTAGGCAGGGAAACGGGGCTTGCCCTGAGTCCCGAAGGCGAGTTTCTCGCAGTTGCACAGGCTATGATTGAGGAGGGCGAGAAGGAAGCGGAACGTCAATCCGTTGTTCCGGTAGACGAACCATGGACCCGAGTGCGAGGAAGACCACGTCGAGAGTACAGAACTCATGAGAGAAAGAGGCGGCCGACGGGACGAGACAGGAGAGCCGAGCGGCCATCGGAACGGCGTGAGACAATAGGAAGAGACACAAACCGGCATGGGGGTTCCGGACAGGAGCGTCGGTGTTACGAGTGCGGCAAACACGGACACATAACCGCAAAGTGCTCGCGGATAAAGTGTTTTGAGTGCGAGGAGCTTGGACACGTAGCTAGACAGTGCCCGTATATGCGGAAACCGAAACCTCAAAGAGACATGGGGGAACCTATGGAGGTGAACTTCCACAAAGTTAGGAGACAAGTTGCCAGACAGAAGGAAGACTCAGCAGAGCTAGATTCAGACGACCGCAGTGGGTCTGAAGAGGAAGAAGAGCGGCGATCTCCTCAGCATCATACCTCCTACGCCACCATTTTGCGAAATGGTCACGTAGCGAGACGAAGCAAATGAGAAACGTGGAAGACGCGCGGCGACCCGAGATATTCACGTATCCGAAAGAAGAGTGGGTTGCCGATAATTAAAGAGGCAAGCGTTAAATGGTTAGTGGATACGGGCAATACCTGTACGATAGTTAGCAGAGACGCGATGACCAGTTCGAACCAGGGATGTATGAAGCAAGAGGTACAGGCATGCCGGTGTAAACTTTTAACGCTAGGAGGAGATTGTGAAGTCATGGGAGAAATAGAGATTCCATCGGAGATTTGGGGAAGAAACGGGCTAGTGTTAAAAGCTCATGTCATTCGTAGCACACCTCAAGATTACGAGGGATCATAGGGTGTGATGCCCTAACACTTCTAAAAGGAAAGGTGGTTATGTCGGAGGGCGAGTGGACAGTGAAATTAGGGCGGCGACGCTACAGGAAGTGTGCTAGAACAGGTGAAACTAATATGCACGTGGGAGTAGTGAGACCGGCGGAGAATAGCTTTGCAGAGCTAACCAAAGAATTCCAGGATATCTACCACCACGACGGTCAACCGCTCAGTGCAACGGGTAAGACAAGGCATGAAATCTGCTTAAAAGAAAATCGGACGGCCTACACCAAAGAACGGAGATACCCCCAGGCACTGAAAGAACCTATCGCAGAAGAGATCAGAAACCTTCTTCAGCAAGGGATTATTGTGCCCAGCTCATCAGGGTATAACAGCCCCTTGTGGGCTGTCTCCAAAGCAGGATCCCCAGGGAAGTACCGGGTAGTAGTAGATTACAGAAAGCTAAATGAGGTCACAAAAGACGAGAGGTACCCGATGCCCAGGCTGGACGACATCTTGGACAGGCTCAGCGGCGCGACGATCTTTAGTACGTTGGATCTCAAGGCGGGATACCATCAGATCAAGATGCACCCTAGAGATGAAGAAAAAACAGCATTTTCATTCGAGCAGGGCCACTTTCAGTTCACCAGGATGCCGTTCGGTATCAAGAACGCCCCAGCCACCTTCCAAAAGCTGATGGACGAATTCCTCGTGGGACTCGGGACTACGTTCTGCCAGGGATATACCTGCTTGTCTTCAGCAGAACGGAATCTGAACATGCGAAACACCTACGAAAAGTGTTCACCAGACTACGTGAGTTCGGCCTGAAGCTTTCCGAGGAGTAGACCCGCATTGGCCTTCCCAGCGTCACGTTCCTAGGTCACGTTATCTCACGAGACGGAGTTCGTCCAGACCCGAATAAGGTCGCCACACTGACTGGCCTAAAAATCCCGGCAGATGTTAAAGGAGTGAGAAGACTACTTGGAGCACTTAACTTCTATCGCAGATTCGTCCCGAACATGGCCAAGAAGATCGCCGAATTAAATGACCTTTTAAAAAAGGGCAGGAGGGTAAGGGTTTCTTCTCTAATGACAGCAGCGGTCGCGGAATGCATAGAAATGCTTAAGCAGGAACCGGTGCTGGCGTTCCCAGACTTCGAAAGAGATTTCATACTAACCACCGACGCCAGTGATCACGCGCTAGGAGCAGTGCTGGGACAACAGTGGCCAGAAGGAGAACGACCAATAGCGTATGCGAGTAGACGTCTGTCGGAGACTGAGGAGAGATACAGCACATTAGACAGGGGACTACTCAGTATTGTCTGGGCTGTCGACCATTTTCGGCCGTACCTGTACGGACGGCGGTTCATCGTGAAAACGGATCACAAGCCGTTGCAGTGGGTCGCGACATTGAAAGAAACGATGGAAGGAGCGGCTCGCACAGTATGACTTCAAGGTGTGTTATACCCCAGGAAAGAACAATGTAGTGGCTGACTGGCTGTCGCGACTACAACATGCGAACGCCGTTACAACAGCGGAGGAGCAGCAACGACAGACCCTACGTCGTTTTTTTCACGAGTGGAACCCGGAGGGAGAACAGGACGAGAACCCGGAAGTCACGGATGGGCAAGTCAACGCAGCGAAAGGCGAAGAAACGGACTCGGCGAGCGAACGAGACAAGACTATGGGCGAATCGGAAGATATAGTTGTTGCCAAGAAAAGGCATATCATCTGGAAATCGACGACAACAGGGACGCCCGCGTACCGTACGTGCACCAGTGAACGCAGGAGATGACGTCATTTGCCAACTGTTGGAAGATGCTTCGATACCGGGGGCGACAACATATTTGTATGTTGGCAACGCTAGTGTCTGGGATAGAATTGCGCGTCTCTGGACTCAGGAACGCATCGGGCTAGACAGGAGATTCGTCAGATGTTTGCGCCTCGGCGAAGTCGTCACAGATCCCCAGGTGCAACTAGACGTTACCCTCGCACAACACGAGGGTAAGGCGAATCATCGTGGCGAGACAGAGATGCTAGCCAGCCTCCGAAAGAAATATTTCTGGAAAGGAATGGCAAAAACGGTACAACAAGTTGTGAGCAAGTGCGACGTGTGCAATAGGGCGAAATATGACAGTCGACCCCCCCAAGCGTCGCAGGAGGAGACGCCGACCCCCCAGAGCCCCCTTCATGTGGTGCAAGCTGACGTTTTCACATGGAACTTACACATAGGACTTACTCACTCATTCATCAAAATTATTAGGAACTTCCCAAGAAGCCAGTGACTTAAATCTTTTGTAGGATGATAGAAATTAGGGTATTATTAAAGGCAAGAATCCAAAAAAGTTGTGTTTAACTTGTGTTGAGGGGGGGCGGTGAAAGTTTTGTACGTTGTTCCTCCAGAAACCCATCGTTCTGTCCGAAACCCGTCATGTGGGGTATCAAATGAATCGTCTCAGTATGAAGAAGCTATAGTTAATGTTTAAGAAACATTTAGATGCATATAGGCTAGGTCAAAATCGTCAAACAGTTGTCTGTCTGTCTGTTTGTTCCTTATACAAATCCACACCGTTTGGCCGATTTTTACAAAACTTGGCAAACAGGTAGGTCTTGATCCGGCTATCAGCTGTTTGTTCTTTATTCAAAACCACACCGTTTGATCCACGCCGTATGTAAGTTAACTGAAACATGCCAACTTGGAATTGAACAAATAAGCGAGAGAGTATTATTAGGAGCCTAAAACTTGGCCCAGTACTATGATAACATATCTTTAATAGGCAAACTGTTTGGGGAGGGGCCTGGAACTTGGCCTCTTCTTTTCTACGTTGGGTTTTTTTAGGATTTATGTATCCCTAAAACGCTTAAAAGCTAATAGTACTTTGGGAATTCTTTATCCAACCTACTGGGTACCATGACTAATCAGATTTATATATATATATATATATATATATATATATATATATATATATATATACATATATGTATATATATATATATATATATATATATACATATATGTATATTTATATATTCATGTTTATATGTGATTGAGGTTATACCAATGGAGACAGTATAAATACGATATTGACTGATAAAATTGTGTTTTGGGCGATTGAAAGTTGACTTCTCTCTTATAGTTTCTAAAAATAAATTACGTTTTACCTTTTAATCAAAGGAATAGCAATTTGTTCGAAGGAATACATGGCTAAGAGGATTCTTTGAAATGGGACATTCAATGATACCGCATTTGGGGTCTAAAAGCTTTGAAGGCCAGCAGCGATGTAGAGAAAGGAAAGGAAACGGAGGAGGTTCGTAGAATTAAATTTTATTTTAATAATTTTCCTGTTTTAATCGTTATCCACAATTTTAATTTTTATTTTTATTTTTAGGGCGCAGCGACGCACAGTGGTCCTGGTGGCATGTTCAGCGCGCCACCAAATTAAACCTCTGAAAACTGTCTATCAGAAACGAGTAGGGAAGGATAAAGACATAAAGCAACATTCGTCGCGCTTATTAGTATTATTATTCATGACATTAATGGCGATGAATGATTTTAAGCATTTGTAAGGTTTGTAAGAAGTGATTTATATGAAATATGCACATTGATATTATTTTACTATTAAATAATTATAATTTTTATTATCCACATTATCATTATTAGACAGACAATAAACAATATTTTTACCATTTTTTGTAGATAGAATTATCAATTTTCTCAAAGCTTTGCTAATTCTTTACTATTTAATTATATTATTAATTAAATAACATAGTTTATTAATTATTATTATTTATCATACTTATAAACAATTAATTAATACTATTAAATTATTTTTTATTATAAAAAGTTACAGATTTTTTAAAAATTATTTTTACTACGTTCAATAATTTACGTATTTTAAAATTATATTTATAAATTTGCGGTTCAACTAAGCCCTATTTATCCTTTGAAGAGCAGTTTTGTTATCCTGATAATTTTTTACGAGCTGTTTTATATTCTTTCTGATTAACTGCGACGACTCTCCCATGTAAACCTTGCTACGATCTGTGAAATTTTATAAATATTATATTTGGTATCCTTTGGTGTTATCCGGTCTTTTGTTCTAGTGTGACTATTCTTTTCATTGTTGCTATAACAACATGTAATTTTTTCGAGGTCCTTGCAATTATCTGTTATTTTATTCGATACAGCTGGATTATAGTACACAATTTTTGTCCATCTAGTTTAAAATTAAAAAAATAAATCTGTCATTAGTCATTGTAAGTTGTTTAAAAATATGGCCGTTTTTGATATTTGTTTTGGTCAGTATTTTTTCGTTTGGTGTCATTGTTAATATAAAAGCATTTATACATTTTCGTTTGTATGTATTTCTGCTTCTTGTGGTTAATTCACTTGTTTCCGCTTCGTCTAATTTTCTTTTCAAATTATTGTTAAGATTGGGCCACTATAAAATATCTATAGACATGTTTTTTTTTTTGTTTTTTTTGTTTTTTTGAACGTGGAGAGTGTAATATAAAAATATATTAATACTGGTGAGTGCCCGTTTCATAACGGTAGTGTATCACTTAAAACGACGATACACCATGTCGTATTCCTGTTATCTTCGAATTTGCAACAATGGATAAGCAACATCATGGGAGTTAATCAGTGTTGTATTATGTTGATTGTAGTTAGGTTATGTAAGGAGAGAACTTAGCTAGTTAAGTGTAGGAGGTGGATGATGCTGAGAGCTACTTGGTTCGGACCTGCACTAATCTTTCTCCCAAATTGCGTAGATTTCTCTCCAGGGGACTACCCTTACCTTGCGACTCGCTAGTAGATGTTGTGGCGTATCAGCCCACACCTCTAGAATTTTCTTAGTGTACATCCATGACGTTTCAACTCACTTCTTTGCACTTTTTCTTAGCGCGTTTCCTCGCCCCCTCTACAGAAAAAGCTGCTTATAAGGTTGGCCTATTGACACAATCCGGAAGTGCCCAAGAGAAAATTTCATGTTTCAGAGCTCATAGATCACGAAAAGAACAGTGGTTCAAAATTGTATGTATATATATATATATATATATATATATATATATATATATATATATATATAGATATATTTGTCTGTTCGCTCTCTCAAAGGCTCAAAAAGTGTCCAATTTAAAAGGTCGAGGTCGTTTACCACCAGAGTCTGCAAGGGGAACACGATTTTATAAGCAAAATATGCGCGAAACAAAATTCTTGCGCTTAGGGCTTTTCATTTGTACGCTAACAGTTACATTTTTTTATAAGTTCCTTAAGGTAAGAATACGAATGAAAGCATTTTCAATGCGTTATCTGTAACCGTTTTCGAGAAAAGTTAAAAACTTGTTTTTTAACAAATTTTCGATTTGAGTACATAAGCAGAAACATTCTCTACATGTTTGAAATGCACCCAAACTAATTGTAAGATGTTTACATTTTGGTTACGTCTAGAGTTATTACGGAGGAAGTATTGGGCCTTGCTATATCGACGTCTATCAACCGGAGCTTTCATTTGACTGCCCAAAATGTGTAAAATCTGTGAAAAAGATTAGAAGAGTTTTTTGTTTTTAAACTCTTCTAAAATCCTACCTCAGGAGATTTCAAAGACTCCTCTCAGCAAAGTTTTTCTTCGAACCATTTTTCTATTTCACATTTGAATAAAAATTAAAACCTAATTGATTTTCAGAAAATATAAAAGCGTGGAGATGTCAACCTGATCGCTCAAAATCCAATTTTAATAATGTCAGGAGCATGTTTAGACAATCCATATTGGACGAAGCTCCATCACACACACGTGTTCTCTGGCAAAGTATTATCTTTTAAGCTAAAATAGTTTTAAATTGAATACACCACGGCTGAAGTTGATCGGAGATTCGAAGTATTATTCATGACTGCTAAAGAAGTTACTTATGTATATATATATATATATATATATATATATATATATATATATATATATATATATATATATAAATATTTGACAAATTTGAAGACATCTGATGTATAGCCGGAGGCTTCCAGGCATAATAAAGACATTTCCAAACCTCTGTTAATGAAAATAAGTGAATCAAACTTCCTATCACAATACTGGCTCATTAGACCACACAGGTACCATCTTCAAGGAGTGAAATAACCGTATTAGCGTATCACTTACCAATAAATAATAAAATGTATCCCCATTTATCCTAATGTTTGTCTTTATATACACTCTTTTTGTGTACATATTCTCTCTATATATACATAATTTTGTATATAGTATATAAACACACATATACAGGGTGTCCCAAATATAAATGGCGGAACTTCAGGAGCGTGTAGTGGTCCTAAAAACTAAGACTAAAAGTCCTTTAGAAATTTGCTCGTTTTAGCATTTTCCTCCGAAGGAAAGTAGCTATTGAGGTTGCTCTCATGACGGAAGTTTTGAAAAATGTCTTCAAATCTTTATCGATCCTACGTAGTAGACACCGAAAATGACCCTCGTTAAAATTTCTATATATATATATATATATATATATATATATATATATATATGTGTGTGTGTGTGTGTGTGTGTGTGTGTGTCTGTTAACACGATAGCGGCCAGAGTTTTTGTTTTTTCTTCACGAAATGTGGTATATAGCGTTCAATTAGCAAACGATTGAACGAGTTCGTTAACCACCAAAATCGGTCCACCGGGAGGGGGGGGGGGACCCAAAACACTAATTTGACCATGCCAGCCGTAGTTTTTGTTATATTTCAACGAAATTCAGTATTCGTTATGTTGATCTAAAGAGAGAAATACGTTGTAAAAATAAACTAAATCGGTTCATTAGGAGGGGGGGTTTACCCCGGACCCATATTACCAATTTGCCACTAACAGCCGTAATGTTTGTTACATTTCAACGAAACACGGTATTCGTGGTGGTAATCAACAGAGAAAAATTGGTTGTGAAAATAAACTAAATCGGGTTATTTGGAGGGGGGGGGGGGTTTACTCCGGACCTAAAGTACTAATATACTCATACCGGTCGTAATTTCTGCTGTATTGTAACGAAACGCGGTATGCGTCGTGGGTATCTCATGAGAAAGAAGTGTTGTAAAAATTAAGTAAATCGGTCTATCGGAAAGGGGGGTTTACTTTGTACTATATTTCAATAGAATATCCCGCCAGACATAGGTTCCCAAAGCCGCCGCGAGGAGCGCTATCTCCCACTAGGGGGACTGTATCCTGTTCCTGCGTCAGATCAAAAGACCGAATATGAAGTTTTTGTGTATTTATTAATTAGTACAGTATCATGTATTAAAATAACTCTGGAAGCAAATTATTTACAAAATTAATAATTGAACAGTTCTCATAACAAATGCAGCAGAACTATTCACGTTTTTATTTTATTTATATAGGTTATTTACAGCAAATTATCCAATAATGTAGTCTACAGTACAAAAATTCTGGGGAAAGTGCTTAGTTATGCAGCTCCTGCGTGACGGACTTTTTGCTTTGTTTTGGAGATAATCGCAAAACAAGAAGCAAAACAAGTTTTCATTTATGTAATTATTTATTTGCATTTTATTTATTAATGTTATCATCTATTTAATGTAGATATTGCTCAAAGTGTTGCACTCTCACACTGTATCTTACATTCGGTCTCTTAATTGCTCTTTTGAGTTGATTGACACCAAATAAACTACCAGCTATGCCTGATATAATCTTGACGTAATAAATTTTTCACTTTTTGAAGATGGTACGGGTAGCTATTATAACTTTTCAAGGCCCCCCATATTGCCTCCCGAGATATTCCTACTGTAGCTGATGCTCATCTGATGCAAGTCTTAGGATTTTTGTCAAAGCGGCATTGGACACAATTATTTCTACGACAACTTTCGCTTAATGCTACCTGAAGTAGGTCGCCTTCGTTACGAAGTAAGAATGACTTTCGTCTTTCGTAGTATAATAAACGTTAGCGAAAAGACTCGTCCATTAGGCACTTTTCTATTTGGAAATCTAAAGCCTTACCGTTGTAGAAACTGTACGCTAAAATTATATCAGCGTATTAAACATTAAACATTTTAAGGAAAAATATGTCTATTTTGCAAAAATGAATTTTTCACATCAGATTCATCTTTTGCAAAATAATCATATTTGTCCATGAAATGACCTTGATTTTTCGCCGATGTGATGAAACAGGCCTCTGATTCGAATTCAGCGATCCTCAAAATCGTGGAAGCTCTAGTCATTTCTTCATACGAAATTTGAACTTCAAATGTCCTTAAACCTGACGTGATGGGGGGGGGGGACTACGGATTCGGATTCAACGTGTCGAAATACATAAGAACATATGTATGGTTTCTTTGGAAAATACCACTTTTTTATTTTGTGTGCCTGTGTACTAAATACATTTTTAAACTTGACTATTTATAATATGTAATGTAAGGACGTTTTAAATTATATTGTTGCTAAAAAGAAGGTTCAATTATTGTAGTTATAGTATTGTTTAAGCCTCGAAGATGTTGCAAGATGATAGACGATATATATATAATGCCAGCAATTTATTGAGATCATAGAGAATTTTCAATAGGAAGCCTTTTTGTGTTTATCTTTGCTGAAAGATAGGATATAAAAGGGAGAATATTCTTTAAAGTAATGGATAAAAATCATCCAAAAAGTATTGGTTAATGGAAGATCAAAAAGTTCCATGCATGAATTTAGTACATTTGTGGGTGGAAGAGGACGTTTTCTAGCTTGACGAAAGTTCACCTCGTATTTGCCATCCATGAGTTTAAGGATACAATACATGACCATTTCAGATAATTGGACAGATATCCTTGATCAGAGGAATGCAAAGATTACAATCCATCATAGACATAATAATATGTAATTATTAATTGCAGCAAACGTAGCAATATACTAATATACTGCAGCCTTTTGTTGAGCCAAGGCTCATGTTTTTCTTAAGAAAAGAATAAGCAGTTGACTGACAGTTTACTGTGAATTGTAGCAAGTAAGTCTGGTTTTTTATCCAGATGTTTTTGCGGGAGTAGTTTAATTTTGTTTAATAATTAAATCCATCTGTTCTAAGCTTTCCATCTGAGCAGTTCCTGCGAGGAAGATGTTTTATAATATTGACCTTTCGCAAAATTTAAGCGTTTAATATTTATTTTATCGCTACGTTTAACCATAATCCTCAGTATTGATGTTTGACTTACCACTTTACTTATAAACTTACTGTAGAAGTGAAGTATAAAAAACATATTAGAGGGAGAAAATATATCACATGCCTGATGTAATTTTCCGAACCTAAAATTCTCAAATGGTAAATCCTTACGAATGTCTTGATTTTAGTAAAACTTTTTTTTTTGCAATACTAACAAAGTTATCATTTCTTCAAAAACACCCTATTCCTCCGCCGCAGCCTATGAATATAATTCATATCAATATTTTAACCACTGCCTTGTGGGCCGGACTTTTCTTGTCCTTGTCGGTGTTATGAAGCCTAGGTATTGTAGGCGCCTGGCTGAGTATGTAATTCTATACGCCTTTATAAAAGGTTTGAAGACTTAGAATCTGAGTCCTGTTTACTCTTGGAAAAACTTCCATTAAGAGAATGACGGCTTTCCTTTATAAGTCTTCTCAGTTATCCAGCATACTTAGAAGCTTCTCATCTGGATTACAGGGTTCCATAATAATTGTGTGATCGGGTAAACAAATATACATCATACTTCCGCATGTATCCTTTAAGCATTCTATGATGGAACAGAATGTAATATTTAACTGGAAGGGAAATATGGTATGTTTACTATAATTCGAATTTGTATTATACATCTACCTTCAAATTTCAGATAATTACTCTTTACTATTGGCCCGAATTAGCTGGTTTTTAGAATACAAATTTCTTATTAAATAATCGTTTTGTTGGAATTGACTCATTGATATCTGATGGCTAGAGAGACACAGCCCATTTACCTAATATGTGAGGTACTTATTACTGTCAAGCATATTTTTACTGTGTCTCGAATTTATAAAGAACAAAGAGATGAACTTCAGCTCTCTTCAGACTTCGAGGAAATTCTTGGTAACAATCCCATTAAAAACAACAAATTAATACTTTTTTAAAAAAAAAATCCCAATTAATTTCAAAAATTTAACCAGTTAAAATATAACTAAACGAGAAATCTATAAGTAACTTTGATAATGTAATTTTCCCACATAAAGCTTATGACACAAAGGTTTGAAAAACATTGATTTATTTACAAATATTATAGTCTCCTGGTATTGACCGTGTCACAAACTTCCCGACATTTCGCTAGTCACACTGCCAGCTTCCTCAGGGCTTAGTCTGAGACATTCTCTGACTAAGCCCTGAGGAAGCTGGCAGTATGACTAGCGAAACGTCGGCAAAGAAGTTTGTGACACGGCCAATACCAGAAAACTATAATATTTGTAATGACTCGGACCGTGGAAGCCTACGAGTTGAATTGATTTATTTGTTTTCTATAAATTAATCCCTTAATAGAGAAGGAAAACATTTATTTGAAAAAAACAAAACAAAAGAAAACGTTTAGTTACTCAACTTAATTTGTTTGCTTAGTATTCTTCTTGGCATGAATAGTGTGATTATAAGTTTTTTTTTTAACATTAACGTATTTTCATAAATGACATCCACGTGTGTTAGCAGGAATTCTAACGTACATTTCTAATGCTTATGAATATGTGATTCATGTAATTTTTGAATATAATTTAAATAAATGGAGTAGTAGTTTGAAGTAAATTGTTTGTGTATAACTAGTCTCTTACCTGTTTTCCTGAGAAGCCTTCGTTCACGGAGAAATGCTCCCTGTTGAGTATGGTAAATGCAAAGTCAACATAAACCCTCATGTAGTCTGAAGTAGATTTCCAGACGAGGTAGACACCGAGGACCTTGTCAGTCCTCGAAAAGGTGATGGCCCAGCGCTGATGCCCACAGGAAAACTCCTTTGAAGTCACGTCACGTTCAACGTCTCTTGTCACGCTACGTGTGACCACGAAGGTAAAAACGTGACTATTGGCTCTGTCAGGAACACGGACGAATCTATAAAGCAGTGCCATTATGCCGATATCCTTAATGCCTGAAACAAAAAAAAAAAAAAAATAAAAAAATAAATTAGACCTATGTTACATTTCATACGTTAAAATCCCTTCGCTTTTTTAACGGATTTTATGGCAAGAACTACATTTCAATCTGTCATATTTATTACAGGCTAATTCTTTTATTTAAGCTCTAAATGTTTCATACCATTTTACAATGTGTTTTGTTCTAAATAATTAAAGAAAACAGGCAACTGATAGATAGGACTCCGCAGTCGAAATCTGTATATATTCCTCACCGTGTATAAGACAACGTTTTGGCCAGAGTTGAACGGTACAGTCCATCGAAGTACAATGAAAAAAAAAGTCCGACTCGCAGGAACTGCATCATCTTAGCGCGGTTCCGTTTTTATCTCTAGACTCATTTCAAATGATTAAAATAGAAGCTGTTATTATTTTGGGTCCTCATTTCTAGAAAGCATGAAGATTAGATAGTTAGCCGTCGAGGTGATAAGTAAAGATGGAATGGTTGGGATTCGGCTAAAGAAACCTCAATACGATTTTTGTTAAAAAATCTATATTTAGGACGTTTCGGCTGCTCATTGGAAGCCTTCGTCAGCAATGAAAGTGCCGGGAGGCAGAGGAGGACCAAAGTTGACAGTTCCTTCTTTTCTTTCAAGAAAGGTCTTATTTACGATCTTACCTGGATGGGTCACCGCCCTAGGAAGGACCCCGCTAGGCAGTTGAAAAGCTATATCTTGGAAATCCATATCTCTAAGATTAAATTGTTTTTCTTATTTTTCTTAACCTGATTTATTATCAAATACATTATCCAACTATAAGCAGTTAAAAAATAACAAGGAATAAAAACAGACAAAAAGAACAGTTCGAATAAGCGAAATCAATTACTTTAAAGTTTTAAGCACTTATTTCTCCGATTGAGATCATCTAATCAAAACTTTCATCACAACCTTTTTTGTAGAGCATTTAGTAAGCTTTCTAATGGTATTCTTCCGTTTACCAAGATTCCGTTTACCAAGACAAAGTTACCAAAACGTTTTATGTCTGTTAATAAAATATTTTATTCTAACCCTTCCTTAACTCCAAACGTAACACAAATTTCAACATATTAGTTTTAATGAAAGTAGAACATGCAGAAAATGTTTCAACTGAATCCCATGATTCTAAGTACCCAAACCAAAAACGGTATTCAAAAACTATTTTTCCAATTTTCTCGAAAACGGTTAAAGCTATCGCCTTGAAAATGGTTTCATTCGTTTTCCTAGCCCAAGAAGCCTGTAAAACGAGTGCTTACAAGCTTATGAACTCAAAAACGTAAGCGTAACGATTTTTTTGCGCGAATTTCGCCCCAAACGCCATCTTCCTGTGGACGGATTTTGCTGGTTAACGAACTTGACCTTTCAAATTGGACGACGGTTTTTTTTTACCAAGTTTTATCAAAATCGGACCATTCGTCTTCTAACTAGAGAGCGAACAGACAAATATATATACAAATTTGAACCACCATCATTTTCGGTCTCTAGGGGTTCTGAAACGCAAAATTTTCTAGTCGGCACTTCTGGATTGCGTCATGAGATCAACCTTATAAGCGGGGTTCCTCCCTATGGGGGAGGGAGGAACCGCGCTAAAAACACAATAGATTTCATCTAAAGTCCAATAAGGCCGGGACTGTGCAGGCCAGGCCTGACGTGTGGGCAAGAGGATATTTACTTCACAGACAGTGGGTCTGCCATACCTGGACTTTGCAGTCCCGGCCTTGTGGTTCATTAACTTATCTTGTGTGTGATAGACCCGTACAGTCCAAACTGTGCAGTCCAGGCATTGAGATTTCAGCTAAACCTGTATGGCCACCTTAACAGTGCTATTTTCCCAAACTTCTTTGTTCTAGATAAAGGACACAACCAGCCATAGATGGTGGTGTTATATGTGCCTTTACATATATACTTGCCTTGTTTTATGTAACAAAAATATCATAGTGTAAAGCAAAATAAAAGCGATCCACGTTTTGCTTTCTCGCAACGAATATCTGAAGAATGAGGGGTATTTTATAGCCGTTGCATACCTAATTAGCTCCTAGGCAAACATTTTATTTTATTGTAAGCAAGTCTGATTTTTATATTGCTATTAGAAAATTCGTGATAGCAACGGTGAAAGAGGGGCAAAAAACAAGGAATCTTTAGATCTATCTTTTACTAGGTTTCATTTCAAACCTGTCAAGCTTCACAATTCTCTTTTATCTTCTTCCAATAAATAAAAGATCGACAGACACTTGTTCTCCTGCCATTATAACCAATAAACAAAATCTTGGATGGTAGCTTCAAATACTTTGGTTCAGAAATACTATTCCTTTATGTATTTTTTATTATGATGCTTGTTAGTCTTGGGGTGCGTTTACACTTGGATAGTTATTGCAGGATATTTATATCAGAGAGAAATTCTGACTGACTAATGTAAATCACGAACAATTTTTGCCTGATATATATATTTCTATCACGAGCTATAAGTGTCGACACTTCTATACCAACAGGTGTAAACACTGATTATTTGCTAGTTGCAACAGAACTATTTGATTTACGCTGGAGTTTTAACAGTTCTCAGTTTAACAGTTTCTCTTGCAATATGGGGGGGGGGGACACTTGTTAAAAGTAGAAGTTATAGAACTTATCAATATGTACCGGAGCTGTGGGACGTTAAGCGTATTACTTATAAAGATAAAATAAAAAAACATCATGATTTATGGGAAATGGCCGAAGCATTCAGTACAACTACCGAAGAAATTTAAAAAGAAATTACAACTAAAGAAACCAATTCAATTGTGAAATATATCAAGTGTACAGTTTCAAAACATAGTTCATATTAATAAAATTTATTTTTATAAAATAGTATTTCATCATGTAAATACCTACTCACATGATGCTAAAAAGCGTAAAGCTGGAGTTAGTCATTCTGTTACACTAAGAGCCTTTCTGAATTTTGTGTCTTGCTTTGATATAAAAAGACCTATTTTACAAGCAAGCTTTTCGAAATCTGCTCGTTTCATTCTTCAGGATATATATGTATGAGTGTACATTTATCGCCAATCTCAAGTAATCCAGAGCTGTCGTATACATATCCATGATATAAATGTCTAGCTATTTCTCTCAGTATGTAAACTTGCAAGAGAATATCTATCCGCCAACGGCCATAGCCACGTTGAGTGCACCGGTTCCCGTAGATCACCGAAGTTAAGCACTGTCGGGCGTGGTCAGAACCTGAATGGGTGACCGACCACGTGCTGTTGGCATTAGAAAAGGGTGGCAACCTGTAGATAGCCCGGCGCTAATGGCCAAGATGTAGATGCGCCGTTAAAAAAAAAAAAAAAAAAAAAAAAAAAAAAATATATATATATATATATATCTATCCGACACTTATAAATCCTGACACATATATCCTGCAATAACCATCAAGTGTAAACGCACCCTTAGGGTGGTTTTATTCTAGGATAGCTATTGCAGGATATTTATATCAGAGAGAAATTCTGACTAATGTAAGCCATGAGGAATTTATGTCAGACATAAATTTGACATGGTTTCCATTAGGGTGCGTTTACACTAGGATAGCTATTGCAGGATATTTATATCAGAGAGAAATTCTGACTAATGGAAACCATGTAAAATTTATGTCTGACATAAATTCTAGATGGTTTACAGAATTTCTCTCTGATATAAATATCCTGCAATAACTACCCTAGTGTAAACGCACCCTTAGTCAGAATTTCTCTCTGATATAAATATCCTGCAATAACTATCCTAGTGTAAACCCACCCTTAGTCACAAAATCTGTCTGATATAAATATCCTGCAATAACTATCAGGTGTAAACACTTCCTTACTTTGTAGTTATTAATACTTTACATATTCTAGTAGAGCCGAGTATGCGATATTGATTTGGAATACCATTTTTTTTTTTTTTTTTTTTTTTACGGCGCGTCTACTTCTAGGTCATTAGCGCCGACATCCAGGGTGCAGCGAGGAATTTCACCAGCGAGCCGTGGGATGATAATATTCCTGCCGGAGGTGGGAATCGAACCCACCATCTACCGCTTATGAATCCAGCGCGCTAGCCACTAGACTACGGGAGACCCCGAGACAATACCACTTATTCGATAAAAAATGGTATTCAGTTGAGTTGCATACCACGTAGGAGTTGAACGCATTTTGAATCATCAAGTAGATCCAGGAAGTATTCATTCATTAAGGATTGGATTTAACTCAGTTTTTTCCCCCACATAAGAGTGAATAGTAGCTACAAGTGTCGAAGGAAGCTACCAATTATTCGAATAGCATTTACTTGAGTTAAATACCACGTAGTAGTTATCATCGGGTTATCGAGGGGAGCAATTGCTTATTCGATAAAAAATGGTATTGAGTTGAGTTGCATACCACGTAGGAGTTGAACGCATTTTGAATCATCAAGTAGATCCAGGAAGTATTCATTCATTAAGGATTGGATTTAACTCAGTTTTTTCCCCCACATAAGAGTGAATAGTAGCTACAAGTGTCGAAGGAAGCTACCAATTATTCGAATAGCATTTACTTGAGGTAAATACCACGTAGTAGTTATCATCAGGTTATCGAGTGGAGCAATTGCTTATTTGATAAATAATTGCATTTGCTCGTGATGCATCCCAAGTACTAATTAATAAGAGATTAACACCCGACGTAGCAATTAATAGTAGGTTAACGTGCCAAATGGAACTACCATTTCAGTTTAAACTGTTTCAGTTTCCCGTCGCCTTTTCTTTTTCAAATAATGAATTTGAAATAAGTGATAACTGTCTCCGATTCTTTATGCTCTCCTCTCTTTATGCAAAATGTAGATAACACTCTTTCCTATCCTTTCTTCCGGTTATGTTTTGGTTCCTGTTCTGTGTGAATAATGCCTTACTTATCCATTGGCACTGTTTTTTATTTCGAAAAAGAAATATACCAGACCAAATTTTAAGGAAAATGTATTTTTTAAATCAAAATTTTTTTTTTAGTTTGTGTTTTTAGGTATATGTCAACCACATGGGTCATGGATGTCTCAGTTAGAAGACTCCTGTGATCTTATATATTTCCAATTGGCTTATTATTTCAATATATACATATGATATGACTAGGGACCGGATTCTTAGGTTTTCACCTATTTTTTTCCTTTCTCCAAAACTTGATTATGATCGGGGTTTTATATGATTCGCGTCTTGTAGTATCATTCATGCAAATTTGGAAGAACCTAAAATAACCTATTCTGGATGATATCACCTAAAATCACCTAAAACCCGATGGAATGACCTAGACGGACCTAATCTTAAAAATAGAAAATTCAATTCAATTTATTCATTTCCTCGATCAAAAGATTTTTCTTAAAAGCATCTTCCCGTGTCCAGACGTTCAAGGAAATTGTAATTGGAGTTTCGCATCCAACAGAACCCATTTTAACACGCTGGGGAAAAAATAAAAAAAGTTGACGCTTTGGATATGAATGAAGCAGCTGCCATTTCTAAGGCTTCATCGTTCCTCCAGACCAACAAGATTCGTCCTGTCGGTCCAGGCAGGGAAATTCTTCCTGATGTTCTATAGAAGGTGGAACTCTTTAGTTGAGAAACTTAAAAATGTCCTTTAGATATTTGTTTTAATTGTTTTGTTTTATGTTCTTATTTATTTTTTATTATTAATTTATGTTTTATTAAATAATTTAATTTATTTGTCTTTTTTTTAAACATTGCTTTATTTCTAAAATGTATTTTATTTATATAAATTTTATTCACTTTGTTTTTTAAATAAATATTTTGTTGAATATTTAGACTTCTTATTCTTTTTTAAAAATAATAAGTCATATTTCTGTTTTTTTTTATTTGCTCATCTTTTTTTCCCCTTCTGAATATACTATTCTATAAAATATTGTTATTTGTTATTTATTTTTATGTAACTATTTATATACATATTAATTTATCAATTATCGAAATTATTAATGATAAAAACCTGAAAAGACCTATTTTTTTTGAACCTATTGAAATATTTTTATCACCTATAGAAACCTAAAATGGATTCTTAAATAAAAACTTAAAAAGACTTATTTTTTGAACCTATCGAAACATTTTTATCACCTAAAAAAACCTAAAACTGGATTTTTAAATAAAAACCTAAAAAGACCTATTATGGCTGTTGTAAAAACCTAATTTGATGCTTATTTTATCCTAAAAATCCGGTCCCTAGATATGACTATTGAGGAAAGGAAGTGATATTGACCAGAAGTGCTACTTGAAGATAGATTGAGAAGATCGATATAGATTGAAGATAGATAGGAGGAGATTGAAACACACATATGTATATATATATATATATATATATATATATATATATATATATATATATATATATATATACATACGCACAAATATTCATAAATTAAATATGCCCGATTAACTCAGTTCTTTCTAGGAAAGTAAATAAGTTTATTACTGGGAAAATAACGAGTTTATTACTTGAGAGCTACATATAACTGACAAGTGACGCAATTGAAGTAATTAGATAGCGTAACGAGTCACTAAAAAGGTTTGTAGGACTACATGTCATCGACAAAGGTTTGCGTTTAGTATTTTTTTTTCACTAGTAGTAGAGTTGTGTGGATAAGCTGTGTTTATGACCACATACTTACTCTTTAACTACATAGAGACATGCATCTTTAAAATGTTAGGTAAAAATTCATTGTAGAGGCGTGAAGAAAAGGCTGCAACATCCACAGGATATTATATATATATATATATATATATATATATATATATATATACATATACACTTAAAAAACAGCATATATTTAAAAAATAATCAATGTACAAACACACCTGTGGAGGTTCATAATATGAACCTCTACAAGTGTCTAACGTTTATAAAAATTTAGGGGTTTTAAATACTAGTCCTTCCAGAAGTCAAACAATAAAATAGACACAGTATATGTGGTGATTGTGTGTGTGACAAAACAGAGATTATGTTATTTATACCGTTTGTGACTAAAAATATTAAAACTATACATTCCTGATGTACTATAATCCAACTGACTGATACTTGATAAAAATTAAACACAATATCGTATATTGTATTACAACATTTGACAATATCAAACTAAAATTTTTATTTTAATGTTCCTCAACTTGTCACTTTGTAAAAGTTGTAAACATATTTGAAAAATTGTATAAATTGAATTAATTATTGTTATATTGTATAATTAGATGTATAATGAACTCCATAACTGATGTATATGTATAATTTCATTGGTAAATTTCAATGTATATATGTAAAAATGTATTTAGATGTATATATATATATGTAATAATAATATATATTATATTTGTAATAATAATATATATTATATATGTAATAATA
Source organism: Gonocerus acuteangulatus (assembly GCA_946811695.1). Taxonomy (NCBI): domain Eukaryota; kingdom Metazoa; phylum Arthropoda; class Insecta; order Hemiptera; family Coreidae; genus Gonocerus; species Gonocerus acuteangulatus. The sequence continues at coordinate 96,534,498 of OX328132.1, read as the reverse complement.
ATATATATTATATTTGTAATAATAATATATATTATATATGTAATAATAATATATATTATATATTAGATGTATATATATATATATGTAATAATAATATATATTATATAATATATAATATATATAATAATAATATTTGTACATATATAAATAAAGACTTATTATTATTATTATTATTATATGTAATAATGCTTTAAGCAAATCACTGTAGTTGCAGATGCTCATAAAGATATATATATATATATATATATATATATATAGGCAGGTAAACTCACCTGTTGTCTTATGTTACAAATAATTATAAATATATTATTTAAAAATCTAACTAAAAATTACGGAAATTAATAAAAGTAAAAATGTTTTTGAAAAAATGTTAAAAAAAAAAACTATATGGAAAAAAGATGAGCAGGAATCTTTCAAATAGAGGGTTCAAAGTTCTTTTAAAACGATTTTTATAATTATTGATTACTCTTGTTTTGGGGTTTAGAATGTTTAAAAATTGTTTTGATTTGTTAATCAAATTAATTATAAATAGAGTTAATATTCATCTATGGGCCAACTGAATGAATCTCGCGCTCCACATGATGGATATTTAGGCATGGTGGCAACCTACAGACTAGTCGCTAATTGCCTAGAGGTCGATGCGCCTTAAAAAAAAAACACTAATAAATTTGAATAAATGTCTGTGGAAGATGTGACCTTTTCTTAACTTTCCTGAGAATAACCTCCCCCTCCCTCCACGAGACATGCTAACTCTGAGTTGGCCCCCAAAGTTGGATGTCTGAGTTAAAACTTTTAGCTCTAGATTCTATTTCGTCTTTAGATGCTATGGCGAGGTCTGACCTAGCATCCGTCGCACAGAGAATTTGCGCATGTGCAAGACAAGGAATGAGAAAACAGAATAATGAAACACTGACAATAAAATGTATACTGACAGTCGACAACATTTAGACATGTTTGTAGACTTGGCCGATCTTCTAACAGATCGTAGCCATCATAGTGAAGCAATAATTAAACATAGAAAAAACACTGACTTGTAGAAAATATTTTAAGCAGTTTTGGGCAAATAGCATTCAGAACAATGAATTATGAATAAATTTGTTATTTTATTCTGAATAATGAATGATTTTTCATTCATTATTCAGTCAATTCAATGAAGAACGTAACAATTTATTTTTATTCATTATTGAATAACAATGATTTATTGAATGAAAATTTGTATTGAAAAAAAAAATGATTTATTGAATGAAACTTGTTTATTCGAATGAAATAATTTTCTGAATGAAATTGATTTATTAGACTAAAATGTTTTGTTAAATACAAGTGATTTATTTTAACAATCTTTTCTAATAAAAATTACTAATTTCATTAAACTATTTCTTAATTTTAATGAAAATCATTTATTTAAGTAATATTGTTTACTGAACTTATAGAATCTGAATTTGTTGTTCCATGAACCAATTTATTTTAAATCTATAAAAATAATGAATGAAGAATGAATAACAATTAATTATTCATTAAATCTAAAAAAAATATCAGTCAATGAATAAATATTTATACAATACGTTTTTTCTATTTTGTATATTCAAGAAACTTTAACGCGTTTACTTTTCATGCTACAAAAGTGTTATAGCAATAACATTTGGAGTACATTTAATCCTTCTTAAACTTGATATAAAAGAATTATAACTAAATTCAATCGTTTTTGATATATTTTGAAAAAAAACAAAACATGAAAAGTAATAAATACTTGTGGTTCTTTCTCTCTCTCTCTCTCTCTCCCCCCCCCTCTCTCTCTCCCCTCCTACTCCGTTTCTTTTCCAAAATTGGTAGTAAATGTAATTATCCTTAAATTTTACATATAAGAATTTCCGCTGAATTCAACCATTTTTGAGATATTTTGAAAATAACAAATAAAGTAATATATTTTTATTGTTTTTCGGCTGTGAAAAATTCTCCCGTGGTCGGCCATGTTGGATGACTTGTTTTTTTTTTTTTTTACATTCATACTAATATGTAGACATTAAAAAAAGAAAATCGACTACCCCACCTTTTGAAGGTGAGTCCTTTTTTCCATACCTATTGACTGGACTAATTATGTTAGTACTATTATAATATTCAGCGTAGCCAACAATTGTTGAATATATTATTGGGTTTCCTTGTTGTTATATCATAAAGAGTTATGTGAGTTTGCAGTGTAACTGCCAATTTATAAGGTATTCCTGTTCCCTTTGTATGTATCATGCATTCTGCGAATTGATAAAGAAAATCTGTAGGTAGACTGATCGGCTGTGAATGAAATCACAGCTCAGAAGAATGATTTCAAAGGAATTGTAACGAGAATTTAGAAACGTTGCAATTAAAACGAAATTACTTTCCGGGATTCTCCATTCTCCGTATCTATTGATGCTATTTACCTTGTTATAATGGTTTAGAATAGAGTTTGTAGTCCAACAGCAGGAGCAAGAGGATGAAAAATTAATTCGAATTTGTGTAGAAGAAAGAAAAATTATTCTTGATCGAAAATTCCTACTAGCAAGTGTTTCAACTACTACCCCACCCTTCCAGATATGTTTCCACCAGTTAGAGTCCGTTCGATCATGAAGTTTTTTTTAAATTGAATTGAAAGTGACTACTACTGTTAGAACGTGCTTTAAAAAGTAAGTGCGTAATGTTTACATATTTATACTTGTTTATTACGCGTTGTAGTTGTTTTTTTTTTCTCGAATACTTACTTTAATCCAAATGTACCTAATATTTAAATATCCTAGTTTAGAAGAGCTTGAAACAGGTAGAAAATATTTAAATTGAATCCAACGATTCTAAGCACCCAATCTAAAAATTTGTTTGAACATGTATTTCATCCAATATTCTCGAAATTTATAGATATCAGCTTGAAAATGGTTTCATTCGTATCTCTAACATTAGAAAATCTGTAAAAAGAGTACTTGCAACCATATTAACCCAAGAACGTAATATGGGGGTAACCCGAGGTGTTTCGCAATATGGAGGGAGGGAGGAAGCGCGCTAAAAATGTTGAAACTGGTAAATCGACTTTAGTTTATGTTCAAAGCCAGCGAGTTCATAGCTTCATGTAAAAAGTGAATTTCGGATTGGTATTGCGGATTGGTCATTGAAGGGAAGGGTTTACCTTCTTGCAATTAGACTGTTATTGTGGTGTAAAAACGGCTTCAGTTCCTGAAGAAACATCTAAAGCGTTGCGAATTGTGTAAACCTGAAGGTAATAATAGAATTATCGTGGTTCATTTTATTTTTATTGATACATATTTCGCCTGTCATATATTTGAGAACTTCGGGTGACTATAAGATATATATATGTATATATATATATATATATATATATATATATATATATATCATGATTTTAATTTTATAATTTTGTTTTCATTTATTTAGACATGGACATTTAATATTATGTTCCCAATCTAAATTTGAGCTAGCATATATTTTACTGAAGTAATCGATTTATTAACTTTATTTTTACGTATCGTTGACAATGACGTGGGTCTGTTTCACGTTTGTAGTCTAGTTTTAAGGTACAGAATAATTGTTTGACTGTTGCGCAAGTTACAATATATGAAAATGCCTACAAGCATAATTTGACTGCGTAAATCTCAAAGTGATGTTAGAATGATATACGATAGACGTTTCAGTTTTGGAGCCGGAAAACATGATGTTTTAAAGAGACGAAGAATGTTTAACGATAGCTCAGTCCCAACAAATGTTCCAGCTATCGAGTCGAACAAAGGGAAATAGTCGGGCCGAAAAAAATTCCACATTGACTGAAGAATAAAAAACACTCGACTCTTGATAGTGGGGTTTTACATTCCATTGAGTTTCGTTCCCCTGCCCCCCCCCGGACAGTTATGTGTTGGTTCGAATCAATTCGCAGTTCTTTTCACATAACAGATCATTTTGCTTTAATGTTTTACGTCTGAAAAATTTCTATTTTCTGTCGTCACAGACGTAGGGGAAGAAGCATAGAAATATTCCAATGACGTTAGAGATAAAAGTTTAAAATACTCAGACTCTTTTCTTTTGCAAACATACTTCACTAAAAGGTGAGTCTTTTTGTATTCCAAAGGGTTTCAATCACGGGGTAGCTTGTTAAACCCCGTGATTTTATATAGTTTTTATATCATTACTGATATTATTGAATGTTACACACAACGAGATATATAGTTATTTTTTTATACATTTTTTTTATTTTATTCTCCACCCTCTCTCTATTTCTCTCTCTCTCTATATACATAATATGTATATATATATATATATATATATATATATATATATATATATATACATATATATATATACACACACACACGCGCTTTATTTGCTTTTATGGAGGCACTTTTATTATTCAAAAAGATCAATAGACGAAAATATTTTGCCTATTTAATAAGTAGTGTAGGTCCACGTATACACAAAACTCTTGAAGGAAACTGATTACAAAATTAATAATTGAAAAACAGATCCTCATTATAAATGTAAAAAGGAGAAACAATTCATGTGTTTATTTTATTTATATAGGTTATTTTAAGTCAATTATTCAGGAATGTCTACACTACCCACTTTCTGAGGAAAGTGCTTAGTGATGCAGCTCCTGCGGGACGGACCTTTTTTTAAAAGTGATTTGAAATAGAAAACTGTAGGGATAGAGATTGGTTGAAAGAAACCCCATTTTAGCGCGGTTTCTCCCTCCCTTCATAGGGAGGAACCCCGCCTATAAGGTTGATCTCATGAAACAATCCGGAAGTGCCGACTAGAAAATTTTTCGTTTCAGAACCCCTAGAGACCGAAAATAACGGTGGTTCAAATTTGTATATATATATATATATATATATATATATATATATAAAGCTTTATAAATTCTCTACAAAAAAGATTCTGAAACAATTGTTGATTAGGTGATGTCAAACGAAGAAATAAGTGCTTAAAACTTTAAATACGTCTGTTTAGTTCTTATGAACGGGGTTTTGTCGTTCTTTTTGTATTTTTTGTCTCTTTCCCTTAGTTTTTTATTGATTTTTATTTTTGTAATTTCTTATGTTAGGAAAATGTATTTGTGTGTAAAACAGTATAGGTAAAATGGGACCAATTTTCTGTTGCTAGAAATAATGAAAAGGTTTGGGAAATTCGTATACTTTCATTAATATCTCGAAAACGGTTAAGAATCTTGGAAACGGAAGGTTAATATTCGAAAGCTTACTAAATGCTCAACAAAAAAGGTTGTGTCAAAAGTTTTAATTAGGCGATGTCAATCGGAGAAATAAGTGCTTAAAACTTTAAAGTAATTGATTTCGTTTATTCAAACGGTTCTTTTTGTCTGTTTTATTCCTTGTTATTTTTTAATTGCTTATAGTTGGATAATGTATTTGACAATAAAACCGGTTAAGTAAAGTAACAAAAACAATTTATTGTTAGAAATATAGATTTCCAAGATTCCAAGACCCTGTAACGAGGGGGACCGTTTCTAGTGTTAGCCGACCCTTCCAGGTAAGATCGTAAATCAAGGCCTTTCAAGACTGGTGGAACCAAAATAATAACTGCTCCTATTTTAATCTTTCCAAATTAGACTAGGGATAAGAACAGAACCGCGCTAAGATGGTGCAGTTCCTGCTAGTCGGACTTTTGTTATATCTTTGATGCTGCCCAGATATTGTAAGTTGTTGATACTCACGCCCGATTTGTCAGATGAGACATTTTCGAATAATCAATATAAACATTTATTCGCTAGTTATGACCGTCAAGGTGCGTGAAATGGTACTGGCAACGAGGCATTGTATTATTTCCTTATGGTCTTATACTTGTTTTGACTCCTAATAATAAGGATCAGTAGTAAATGTGATAATTCAGTACAATTGTGGTTGGTTGACTGGAGAACGTTCATCATAGTAAATAGGATGCAAATAAGGTCAAACACCTCCACTTTTTTATTCCTTTTATTCAACAAAACGTTTTCGAGGTCACAACCTCATCCTCAGTGTCTTCCTATAGCTCAGCGAGGTTCACTCGGGCCTTCTTCCGGAGTACAGTCGGAAGGCCCGAGTGAACCTCGCTGAGCTATAGGAGGATGATGTTGTGACCTCGAAAACGTTTTGTTGAATAAAAGGAATAAAAAAGTGGAGGTGTTTTACCTGCTTTGCATCCTATTTACTATGATAATTTAGTGCCCTGTGAGTCTCTAATAATAGATTTAGGGGCAAGGTTTGATTCTCATATCGACTTTAGTTAGGTTAGCGTTAGGATGTGTCCTCATGTTCAGGGCATGAAGTCTTTTAATGAATTATCCTTTTTTTAAATTTATATTTCAACGCTTCAGTCTTTTACAAACGGTTATAGTCTTTTCGATGATTACCATTTTTTTCTTACTTGTACGAGGGGAAGAAAATAAAGGAGTCATTTCCCGAGGATCGATTTGGGTAGAATGCAGAAATTGTCAAAATCTAAATTTTGTTCGTCCCTGATGACAAGATTTTGTGTCTTTGTTTGTTTATTGATTCTGTTTCTGATTTTGCTTGTTTCTGTAATGTTGGTGGGCACCCAATTATGCTTGACAAGGGGGGAAGACCCATGGAATCTGAGGCATACTACCACTTCCGGGATATACCTTATGCTGAACTCCTGATCAGTTTATGAGGTGATTGGCAGTATTTAGGATTAGTTGTGTAGGATGTGAGAACTGGTAAAGCAGGACCCGTTCAAAGGTGAGTTTGGTGTACCAAATGGAGCGTTCTCACGTAAGTCGAGAGAGGAGGGCGGTAGAAATTAAAGACTGTTAGGATCTCAGGGTGCTTATTGGTTAAGGAAGAGGAAAATATCGAAATATTTTTTAAGGAATAGTATGTCATTGGAGAACATGAGATGAGCTTTAGGAGGTCGTTCAGGGCGATATTAATAGTAAGGTGCAATGCATTAGCCTATAGCAAGGCCGGAAATTTGCATGAAAAGTCTTAGAACAGGAGGTTACCGGATTCACAGCAGAAGGATGGGGATTCCAGGCTAGAGGGCCGGGGTAGTTTGGTATGGGGTTGACCAATTGTCGTCAACAATTTCTAGAGCCTTATCTAGAGTTGAGTTTTGGTTGTCTTTAGAAAAGTATTAACAGAAAATTATATTAACAGTTATAAGCAGTTTCGTGCAATTTGTTAAATATTCAGCCTAAATTCCGATAGAACCACGTCAGTCGAAGAAAAAGGTGCGTAAGTTTTGGATGTTTTAGTTTCCATTCTATGATTTCCAAATCAAAGCATAAATACGAATTATATGGTATCTTGTAGAGAAGTTCCTGCAAGTCGGTTTTTCGGAATATCATGTCATCGCAAGGTTGGGGATGACATGGTTCCTTGAAGTAGGATGTTATCTTTTATCGTTACCCAAACCCGTCCGAACTTTGGTTAATCTAGAGCTATTCCTGTTCCAGTTATAGAACTTTAACAAAACCCGTATTAGCTATGCCCCACCACACGCAACCAGAACAACTTTAAAACTCTTGAGTTCCACTAGGATCATCTACCTCGCTAGGTAATTGTGTTTTCTCTTCTACTCAATTGAGACATCCAGGCACGGATTAAGGAATTCAATTTTCTGAAGGACGACCGATGGCATTAAGGCTGAAAGGGAGAACTTTTGCAGCCTCAGGCAGTGGGTTCGAATACCAATTAGTGGCGGTGGCTTTGGTTTAAAAAAAAATCCCGACTACGTCTACTTAGCGTGTCTCCTTGTAATGGGTTCATCTGATGTAATAAGCTTAGTATAGATATTTTTAATATTTTTCTAGAAAATGTTTTGCAATTATTATTTTAAATTGCCAGCTTGAATGAAATATAAAAGGAAGATTTTGTAGTCCTAAAATTGTACTAATGTGTTGTGATCAAAAAATGATATTGTTGATTGAGAGCGGATGCCCACTTTCTCACTCCCCTTATTGACATCCGCTAGTTATTAAGGAACGAGGAATTTAATCCGTTTTGGAGATTTCAGGGTCGGGAATCGAGTTGAAATCTTATAACACGTTGGGCTTTTATCCAAAATACGATATATTAAAATTGGTTACCTTTGGAGTAGGGAAGTATTATATTTTATCAATAGCAGTTTTGAATACCTCTAAAACGTTTGTAATAAGTGCGGTAGTAGTCCAGGGCGCATCTGTTTTGAGTTGAATGTTGAAAGGAGCAGCTAATATTTGGAAGGACATCTTCGAATGAACTCAAACAACAATAATTGAGGGATGCGTAAATCGAAAATTTCCGGAACAGATTATACTTATATATATATATATATATATATATATATATATATATATATATATATATATATATATATATGTATGTATGTATGTATGTATGTATGTATGTATATTTTGTATTAAATAAAATATTGACCTCATAAGATTTAGAAAAAAATGCAACCACGAGGTGTCAAAAGTTCCGAAATGTGCGCCTCTGGTACGTGCCATTGGTTCAAATAATGATTGAGGGAACATGCTAAATAGCATAGTACATGTATTACGACAATGTTTGCACTATGTTAAACACAAGGAATTGGCGATGTGGTTTGCCGGACTGAAGGCGAGACAAATCCGACTAAAACCTAATATTGATTGGGAGGGAGTGACGTGTAGAATAGCGGGTAATTAGATTCCTGATTACATCGGCACTGTAATCCCACAACGGGCTGGATCCACCACATCGGTACTCACAATGTACTCACACACGTTTATAAATACTATCATAATATATAATACTCACAAACTAACAGCTCCTCTCAAAGTAACAGAGGATATATATCTGAAGGATTTAATGAGTCAAGTATAACAATGAATGAACACGAGAACACTCTTGCTAAAATTCCCCACCCTATTTCGAGATATGTAAGAAAATATAGGCATATCCCAAGAAAATTCTACTTTCTCTAGAGCTAATATCTATGGCACTTAATATGGTTCAATTTAATTCCCCACATATACACATCTTTGTACAAGACCATTAACGCACAAACGTAAGCGCTGCGAACTTCAACCAGCAGACAATCTTGTGGTGGTTGCATTAACGATTTTAATTTTTCAAACAAGAGAAGGTATTTTTGAACTAAAATTCATAAAAATCGGATCATCTTTGAGCCTGTTGGAGTGCGAACAGACTAATATGGAGTCTGAAAACGATAGATAAGATCCACCGATATTTTTGAGACCTATGAGGTAAGAAAGGTATACATTTCTCTCTGCCACCTCCGAATAGCGTCCTATGGTCGACGATATGAGCGGATTTTCTTCCCATGGAGGGCAAAAAGATTGAAAACTAAATTTAAAAAATCCGACAGACATTAATGACCTAGAAGGTTGCCTTAAAACAAAAACCGATTAAAATTTGTATGTATCATTTTTTAAAAGCATTTAATTATTTTGTCTTTTTTTATTATTTGAGTTCATATAATTTAAAACTTTTCCTTAACGTCTTCCTTGAAAATCCTTAAACTGAAATGTACCAAAAGAACGTTTTAAGTATAATCATTGTGACAGATGAATAAGGAAGTGGGATGGTAAGGAATACGGTAATGAATTTCTAGAAGTTGCTCAAAATACCTTAATGAACAAAATTTAATAATTTTTCCCGTTTTAGAGTGGATAGTTCGCGGAATTCTGAGGTGGGTAATAGGGGTGTTGTAGCGGGTTTTATTTCTTCAGCAATTTGTACGATTATGAAAAAAAAAACCTTCTACTTTTTACTAATTCGCGCGCAAAAAATCGTATCCCACGATTTTGCTTTAACAAGCTCACAGATACATTTTTTCAGGTACCTTGACGTGGTTAATCGAGCAAGACCAATAAGATGAAATCATAACTACAGATTTATTTGAAATTAGGATCAAAAACGTAACATTGGCTTTTGTTATATTTTACATATTCAAATCAAATGTTATTTTATAGGCATTGATCAGCATTGTGGTATTTCTGATCAATTTCTTAAATATATCGAAACATATTGCGAAATCGTGGTAAGTCGACCACTATTTGACGGTTTAATACACTTTCGCAAAAATAATCTGCTTAATGTGGGATAAGGTCAAATTTCAATAACTACACAACTTTCTTCACTACTCCATAATTTTGCTCCACACGTTTCTTGTCTTGTTAACACCTCATCAAGGCCACATAAAATAATATAACATTACAGCTTTCACTCTCGAGAATCCTCCGAAGGCAGGGACACGTCTAGATTAATGACAAAATAATAATCATTTTGCAGAACTCGATCAGCCGTAGGATATTCAGGATCTTGGAAGAGAAAGGAAGAATCACGAACCTGGGTGTTGGAAAATCAAAGTAAAATTTCTGAAAGTGCATCAGGAAGGGCGAATGTTTACTCTGCGGAATCCTGATTCATAAACCTGATTGAAAAAAATAAGCAATTGCAATTCAATATTTTAATTATAATTTTTACGAGTGATTTATGGGTAACAATGTTCTAGGAGGGGAGTTTCTAACCCAGGATTCGCCTTTGAAATCGGACATTGAATTTTTCATAGATGATGGTGCCAGTCACTTTTACTTAAACCCGTGAGAGAACTGACGTAGTTTTTTTTTTGTTTTTTTTTACGGCGCATCTACATCTATGTCATTAGCGCCGACATCCCGGGTGCAGCGAGGAATTTCACCAGCGAGCCGTGGGATGATAATATTCCTGCCGGAGGTTGGGAATCGAACCACCATCTCCCGCTTATGAATCCAAGGCGCTAGCCATTCAGAGTTGGGCAAACGTTAGCGCGCGCTAAAAGCTGATACCTCTCCGCTAATTTAGCGAAACTGTAGAAAGCCAGCGCTAATAATTACAAGTTGTAACTATAGCTTAAGCTATTAGCAATTACGATATTTCATAAATAGATTAGCGGTAAGCGCACTTCCGCCGCTAACCGCTAATTATTAGCGCTGGCGTTCTACAGTTTCGCTAAATTAGCGGAGAGGTGTCAGCTTTTAGCGCGAGCTAACGTTTGCCCAACTCTGTAGCCATTAGACCACGGGAGACCCAGAACTGACGTAGTATCAGAGAAACAAGGCGAAGCGCTGTGTTACCTACATCTTTCTAACTCAGAAAATAAAATAAAGAAATAGAGTCGATTTTTCAAAGGCCCTTTCTCTTCCAAGGTCCTGAATTGTGCTTTCATATGTCCCATTGAACAGATAAATCACTTTTCCGTGTTTTCTTCAACAGTTTTAGTAGTAAAATGAGTCTTTCGATAAAACATAGAATCAAATATGAGAAAGGCGTTGATTTGTTATTCTTTTTGTGATACTCGTTTCTTTATGAACACGCGGAAGTTGAAAAAAGAAAGAGAAGGAGTTCAATATGGTTTTAATCTACCCTACCCTGCTCCTGTTGCTAATATCCACAAAAAGACCTCATTATTCTTTCTCTCAAAAGGTATTTAAATGTGATTAACCTTAATGCAAAAGTGTTCTTAGAAGGAATCTTAAATCTGGTTGTAACTAATGTTGTATTTACTTCTTTAGCCTTGAAAAAAATAGTCTAATGAAAAAAAAAATAAGTTTAAGGCAGAATGACCTAATCAATAACAGAACGCATGTCTTCCGTCCGTTATAAGTGTACTAATACCAGACTACCAGTTGTAGCATCCTTCTTACCGGCATGTGCCGCGTGCTACTACATCATTCACATGGACCGAAATCGGATTTATTCCTTTAGCATTACAGGATAATTATTAGGCCGGCGAAATGGGTGGTCAAGTAGTTGCAAGAAGCGAGCTTAAATAGGGGGTCAAGGTGAGGGGAGAGTAAATAAGGGGTCGATGGTGATGGTGGTCAGAGTGAATTCGGGGGGATAGGTCAGAACTAGGGGGCCCGGGCCTACAGGTGATAGCTCAGTAACGACCGCACTAGGGGGATTACAGTCCCCTCGCCTTTCGAAACTCCCCGTGTTTGTATATCTACCCCCTCCCCCCCTCTCTCTCTCTCTATTGGTAACCTTCCGGTTCTGAATTTGGCAAAGCTGCTGCGAACCGTGAGAGCTGGAATTATGTAGGCATTTTCAGTCCCAGTGAATAATATTTCTGTCGCCATTCAATGATAAATTTAAGCCTAGAACTACGAAGAAGGGAGAGGGGGTTCGCGAAGCCTGATTTTTTTTTTTTACTTCAAGTTAAATAATATTTAAAATTAAATGGTGTCATCAGAATATCAATGTGATAATAGTGCACGTTGAGCCTATCGGATCTAAACTCCAGGAAGAAAATAAACTCTTGTTGGGAAAAGAAACCAACGTGGAACATATAATTAAAAAAATATTATTACTACAAAGGATTAAAAAAAACAAAAAAAAAACGCTCACTTTCTTCTTACATTTGGGAGACACTTTATATATATATATATATATATATATATATATATATATATATATATATATATATATATATATGCATCGGATCCGTACTTCGAAAAGCAATATTTTGAAGATATTTTATGTAATGTTCTTGATCTAAAATGTATCCGCGTCCTTCATTAATTTCGTTCATTAACTTAAAGGATATGGAGCTGAATAATCTAAAAACCACGTCGCTGAGTTGGTTTTTCTTTCGCAAATAATTAATGAAATAGAATTTCCACATCTCTCATTTATATATTCCCCTTGGGGAATGTTGATTTTACTTTTCATTTCATGTTTTGGAATGACTATTTTTAATTTTCCTGGAATCATTGATAGTCCAGCGTACGTCTCATCATCAATATTGTTGGCCTAAATCCAGGCAGCACAAATTATTTTCATTTTGCCACTATGAAATATTAGTCTGAAATTGTTAATTTGACAAACCATCTTTTATAATTTCCATATGTACACAGTAAGGATCAAAGACAGCATTTGGAACAGTAGCAGCCGCCGAAAACCAAACAAATTCAATCAAATTACATGACAACACAAGTATATATTAAGCAAAATTACACGCCATAAATTTAGTAATTTCGAAACACAGTGAAAACAGAAATATATTTCTGTGAACAGACTCACTTAGATCTTTATGCTCCCAGGATAATGTTGAAACTATCTAACCATTCAATAATTAAACAGTCCACAGGTATGTCTAAAATCGTCTTCTGCAGTTTTATTGTGAGTACTTCGAAATACTGTTCACAGATGGGTCTGTCCTGTTTTGAAATATGCGGTGCACAATTAAAATAATTGATAAATCATTATGAAATCACTTCTTAGTTTTCAATGTTTTATAAGTGTCACAGTTAGTTTTTTTAGCGTAGTTCCTCCCTCCCCCATAGGGAGGAACCCCGCTTATAAGGTTGATCTTATGAAACAATCCGGAAGGTCCGACTAGAAAATTTTGCGTTTCAGAACCCCTAGAGACCGAAAATTACGGTGGTTCAAATTTGTATATATATATATATATATATATATATATATATATATATATATATATATATATATATATATATATACTAGCTGAATACCCGTGCTTCACGGCGGCCGATAAGTAGTTTTTATATTGCGTTAAATAAGGTATGATCAAAATTAATGCTACTACATAATTTTGTACAGCTTATTATTGCACGGAATTTAGAGTTACCCAGGAAACACCGTGTGGAAGTAACTGTGCTTGTTCCCGTTGGGGAGTAAAAAAAAAATACAACAACTACTTACAAAGTTAGGCAAACAGAGACAAATACACGTTGAATCGAATAAAACTAACAACTTTAAAGTTTTAAGCACTTATCTCTTCGATTGACATTGCCCCACCGAACATTACAACAGAATCTTCTTTGTAGAGAATTTAGTAACCTTTTGAATATCCACCTTCTATTTACTACGATTTCCCAAACGTTTTCGAGATATTTTAGAAAATTTACTGAGATCCGAAAACGTTGTATACCATTATTACAATTTTTTTTCCATATACTTCCTACCTCCAAAAGATACCAAAGTTTAAATATCTTAGATTAGATGAATGTCAAATACCTGGTACACGTTTCAAGTGAACCAATCATCGTTTATGAATACCCAAACAGAAAATTAGTTTGGAAAAGTATTTCTAGCAATTTGTCTCGTAAAAGGTAGCATAAATCGCTTGAAAATGGTTTCATTCGATTTCCTACGGTAAGGAACCTATATAACGAATGCATATGGACTCGAAAATGTAAGCGTTCTGGTTTATTCATGCACATTTTGCTCTCAAAACCATGTTCCAGTAAAAGGATTCAGCTGGTAGGAAATTGACCTTTCAAATGAGAAGAAAGATTTTTGTACCAAATGTAATCAAAATTGGACCATTTTTGAGCCGATGAGGACCTTCTTAATAATTCAAACCCCCCTAAAAGTACTTAAACATTTGAATATAAACAAAAAAAAACTTTCTTAGCAAGTGTTTACATTCTAAACGGATTGTCCGAGCAAAATTTCAACTTTTGTGTCAAGTGGTTCGGAATATTATTACCTCGGATGGACCAGGGCGTAAACTCTATGAGGGACAAAATAAGAGTTTATTTCTAGTAATTCAAGGTCTTCCGTCATAGTTGAAATTAACCTCAATTAAAAATAATATTATGAAATAGATACATAACAATGACAGCTGTTCTGTTATCGTCCTAGCAACGCTTGCTGCCTTGGCTTGCCTGCTCTAACCAACTCAAACTTTAAACCCCCCTAAAAGTACTTAAAAATTCGAATATCAAAAAATCCTTTCTTAGCGAGTGCCTACGTTATATAGGGAGTGTCCATTCAAAATTTCAAAATTTTATGTCGAGTGGTTTGGGCTGGAGGATGATAGGTCAGTGAGTGAGCGGTATTTGACAAATATATAATATATATATATATTTGTCTGTTCGCTCTCTAGCTCCCAGACGAATGGTCCGATTTTGATGAAATTTTGTACAAAAATCTTTCGTCTAATTTGAAAGGTCAAGTTCGTTAACCAGCAGAATCCACCCACTGGAAGATGGCGTTTGGGGCGAAATTCGTGCAAAAAAATCGTAACGCTTACGTTTTTGAGATCATACTCCTGTAAGTACTCGTTTTATAGGCTTCTTGGGCTAGGAAAATGAATGAAACCATTTTCAAGGCGATAGCTTTAACCGTTTTCGAGAAAATTGGAAAAATAGTTTTTGAATACCGTTTTTGGTTTGGGTACTTAGAATCATGGGATTCAGTTAAACATTTTCTGCATGTTCTAATTTAAATAAAACTAATATGTTGAAATTTTGGTTACGTTTGGAGTTAAGGAAGGGTTAGAATAAAATATTTTATTAACAGACATAAAAATTTTGGTAACTTTTATACTTTCGTTGATATCTCGAAAAAGGTTGGGAAATCGTGGTAAGTGGATAGAAACTATTTGAAAGCTTACTAAATTCTCTACAAAAAAGATTCTGAAACTATTTTTGATTAGGTTATGTCAATCGGAGAAATAAGTGCTTAAATCTTCAAATACGTCTGTTTTGTTCTTATGAACGGGTTTTTGTCGTTCTTGTTGTAATTTTTGTCTCTTTGCTAGAAATAATATAAATTTTGGGAACTTTCATTAATATCTCGAAAACTGTTGAGAATTTTGGCAAACGGAAGAATACCATTAGAAAGCTTATTAAATGCTCTACATAAAAGGTTCTAATGAAAGTTTTGATTAGGCGATGTCAATCGGAGAAATAAGAGCTTAAAGCTTTAAAGTAATTGATTTCGCTTATTCGAAGTGTTCTTTTTGTCTGTATTTTATTCCTTGTTATTTTTTAATTGCTTATAGTTGGATAATGTATTCGAAAATAAAACAGGTTAAGTAAAATAACAAAAACAATTTATTGTTAGAAATATAGAGTTCCAAGATTCCAAGACCTTGTAACTAGCGGGACGGTTTCTAGTGTTGCCGACCCTTCCAGGTAAGATTGTAAATCCTACCTTTCAAGACTGGTGGAACCAAAATATAACTGTCAGGGTTCGGTCACTGCTACTTAATAAAACTACATTTTATCGTAAAAATGGTTTTATTGTGCCGACGTTTCGGCTCGAACTTCAAGCCTTCATCAGGGCTGTAAATACAAGTAGGACATATTTAACACTAATATATGCACATATCTATGTAAATATACCTTATATATATATATATATATATATATATATATATATATATATATATATACATATATAATATATATATATATTTATATATATGCATATACACATACACATATACACGCACACATATGTACATATATATGCCCACATACATACACATATGGGGTATGTATTATTAAGTAGCAGTGACCTAACCCGGGCAATCCCTACCTTGCATCATCAACGGTCAACGATCTCCTCTCAACAAAATAATAACTGCTTCTATTTTAATCTTTCGAAATTAGACTAGGGATAAGAACGGAACCGCGCTAAGATGAGGCAGTTCCTGCGAGTCGGACTTTTTTTAACTTACCATTGGATGTATATGTTATATTGTATAAATGTATAAGTGGTTGAATAACTATTTGTTTAATTGGATGAGCATGTATAATTCCAATTATTGAATCAATTGTGAAACCAAACTAAAAAGTCCGACTCGCAGGAACTGCGTCATCTTAGGGCGGTTACGTACATCTCGAAGAAATGGAATAGATTAGCATCACAGGAAACTGACGGTAGCCAACTTACAGAGAAGTGGATAATTCTTAATCTGTATAAGTCAATACAATTATGTACTGAAAACGTACTTACTCTTTGACTACTGTTTAGAAGGATCTATTCTAAGCAACCAAAAATTTGTTGTCATTTTAAGTATCTTGTTTTATTAGCAAATTCGTTTTACTGTTATAATCAACTGTAAATATGAGCTTCATGGCGAATAAAATTCCATTCTGCCGAAGTTTAAATCTTCCTAAAAAATAAGAAATAACGATAACTTCAGTTGGAGGCTATGAGGAAGGTTATATATAGGAGAATTCAAAACAAACTACGTCACCATGATTAGCCACAGCCATCTTGATTACCACTGCCACTCCAAACTTATTCCCAATACCTTTCACCGTTTCTTAGCTTATTTTACTACAATACTAATTTTACTGATAAATGCAATTTAAAACAAAAAACAACCAATTAGGAAGTGAAATAAACAAAGAGAAAAACCCTTTCAAAACAACAAAACCAACACTTTTTAAGTTTTACGCGCTTATATCTCCGATTGACGTTGCCCCATCGAATATTGCTTCAGAACCTTTTTTGTAGAGAATTTAGTAAACATTCAAATGGTCACTTTCCACTTACCACGATTTCCCAACTGTTACCGAGATATTTACGAAAAATGTATGAAGATCCGAAAACTTTTCATGTCTATTAATAATTTTTTTTTTCGCATACTTCCTTAACTCTAAATATAACCAACATTTATACATATTAATTGGGATTCATTTCCAAGATGTAGAAAATATTTCAATTGAATCCCGCGATTCTAAGTATGCACAAAAAAATAATAACTTACAAAAACATTGATTCCACTTTTATCAGGAACGGTTAGAGATAACGCCTTGAAAATGGTTTCATTCGTTTTCCTATGTTAAGGAACCTATAAAAAAAGTACCTGCAAGCATATAAACTCAAAAATGTAAGCGTTAAGATTTGTTTTGCGCAAATTTCGCCCCAAATGCCATCTTCCAGTGGACGGATTTTGCTGGTTAACGAACTTGACCTTTGAATGTTTACTAACTTCTCTACAAAAAAGGTTCTGAAGCAATATTCGATGGGGCAACGTCAATCGGAGATATAAGCGCTTAAAACTTAAAAAGTGTTTTGTTGTTTTGAAAGGGTTTTTCTCTTTGTTTATCTCACTTCCTAAATGGTTGTTTTTTTGTTTTAAATTGCATTTATCAGTAAAATTAGTATTGTAGTAAAATAAGCTAAGAAACGGTGAAAGGTATTGGGAATAAGTTTGGAGTGGAATCAAGATGGCTGTGGCTAATCATGATGACGTAGTTTGTTTTGAATTCTCCTATATATAACCTTCCTCATAGCCTCCAACTGAAGTTATCGTTATTTCTTATTTTTTAGGAAGATTTAACCTTCGGCAGAATGGAATTTTATTCGCCATGAAGCTCATATTTACAGTTGATTATAACAGTAAAACGAATTTGCTAATAAAACAAGATACTTAAAATGACAACAAATTTTTGGTTGTTTAGAATAGATCCTTCTAAACAGTAGTCAAAGAGTAAGTACGTTTTCAGTACATAATTGTATTGACTTATACAGATTAAGAATTATCCACTTCTCTGTAAGTTGGCTACCGTCAGTTTCCTGTGATGCTAATCTATTCCATT
The DNA here is from genome assembly GCA_946811695.1 of Gonocerus acuteangulatus. Taxonomy (NCBI): domain Eukaryota; kingdom Metazoa; phylum Arthropoda; class Insecta; order Hemiptera; family Coreidae; genus Gonocerus; species Gonocerus acuteangulatus. Next base: position 96,516,173 of record OX328132.1, on the reverse strand, counting down.
TCTTCGAGATGTACGTAACCGCCCTAAGATGACGCAGTTCCTGCGAGTCGGACTTTTTAGTTTGGTTTCACAATTGATTCAATAATTGGAATTATACATGCTCATCCAATTATGCAAATAGTTATTCAACCACTTATACATTTATACAATATAACATATACATCCAATGGTAAGTTAAAAAACCTAAAGAAAAAAAGTCCGACTTGCAGGAACTGCATCATTTTAGCGCGGTTCCGTTCTTATACCTAGACTCATTTAGAATGATTAAAATAAAAGCTGTTATTATTTTGGGTCCACATTTCTAGAAAAGTCTTGATTTACGATCTTACCTGGATGGGTCGGCCAACCCTCCCTAGGAAGGACCCCGCTAGGCAGTTGAAAAGCTATATCCTGGAAATCCATATCTCTAACATTAAATTGTTTTTCTTATTTTTCTTAACCGGTTTTATTTTCAAATACATTATCCAACTATAAGCAATTAAAAAATAACGAGGAATAAAAACAGACAAAAAGAACAGTTCGAATAAGCGAAACCAATTACTTTAAAGTTTTAAGCACTTATTTACCGATCCTACCTAGTAGACACCGGAAATGACCCCCGTTAATATATATATATATATATATATATATATATATATATATATATATATATGTGTGTGTGTGTGTGTGTGTGTGTGTGTGTGTGTGTGTGTGTCTGTTGACACGATAGCGGCCAGAGTTTTTGTTATTATGTCACGATGCTTGGTATATAGCTTTCAATTAGCAAACGATTGAACGAGTTCGTTAACCACCAAAATCGGTCCACTCGTTCCTGCGCCAGATCAAAAGAAGAAAATATGAAGTAGTTTTTACCAGTTTCCTCCGAAGGAAAGTAGCTATTGAGGTTGCACTCATGACGGAATTTTTGAAAAATTTCTTCGAATTTTTATCGATCCTACCTAGTAGACACCGAAAATGATCCCCGTTCAAATTTATATATATATATATATATATATATATATATATATATATATATATATATATATATATATATACAGGGGAAGGTGTTGTCTCTTTGGCCACTTTGCAAAGTTGAATTTTTTTTAGCTTGAATATTAAGGCTAAATTCATTTTTTTTGATTTCATTGTAATTAGTATTCTATTGGTTATCATATTTAATTTTTTCAAGATTCTAGCTTTACATTTAATATTTTTTATTAATTTTTTAAAAAATAATCGCACAGTGGTCAAAGGTACAACATCTAGTTGTACCTCTGACCACGTAAAAACAATACAGCAGTCCAGAAAAAAAAATTGTATTCAGTAATAATGTAATTAATTGTAAGTTTAATAAATGCAGGACAAGGATGTAAACATAATAAAAAAAAACTATTATTGATATTATATTATGCTTAATATGCTGAAAAATCCAGTCCAACCGATTTTAACTGTCAAGCAGATCCACTAGCAATATCAGGGTTTGGAAGCTTAGCCACAATGTCTTCAACATCAATATCATACAAATTTTCATCTTCTCTCGTAAAATTGTCACTTAAAGTTTGTTTTTTCAAATATTGGATCTTAAACATTGGACATTTAATACCATAGATCTCTACGACTAAATACGTAATAGTACTATTAATTTTTTTTTTTTTTTAATTTGTAGCAGAAGAACATAAAAGTTGAATTATAAAAAAAATACTCAGGTGTGTTGTACCTTTGACCTGGTCAAAGGAACAACACCTAGTCATGGTCAGAGGTACAACACCCTGGTAGTGAAAATTAAAAAGTATGCTAAAAATTGTAGGGTTAAGATAAATCAATTTCAAAGGCTACAACATGTTTCTTATTGTAATAGCTACTTTGTCAAATGATTTCCATCTAAAAATACATAATACAAAAAATATTATGAGGCAAAACGTCATCAATAAATAACTTACATTTTTATTATAGAAATGGATAATTATCTTTGACTTGATTAATCCAAAGTAGGTTACACAAGCCCTCTAGGGAAGGAGCTAAACTCTAATTACTCCAAAATTTATAAAATGTTGCTACGTGCCGCCACAGCCTCGGTGGTCAAAGGTACAATATGGTCAGAGGTACAACACCTTCCCCTATATATATATATATATATATATATATATATATATATATATATATATATATATAGTTATATTTGTGTCCGTTAACACGATACAGGCCAGAATTTTTGTTTTTTTCGCCAGGAAACTTGGAATGTAGTAATCTCCCATCAAACGATTGAACGAGTTCGTTAACCAACAAAATCGGTCCATCCGGAGGGGGGGGGGGGGGGGGGGGGGTTACTCCAGGGCCAAAGTAGTTATTTCCCAATACCAACCATAATATTCGTTATATTTTAACGAAACTCGGTATTCGTGGTGGTCAACTGAAGAGAATTTTTTTTTTACTAAAATAAACTAAATCGGTTGACTAGAAGGGCGGGTTTAATCTGGACAGAAAGTACTAATTTCCTTATACCGGTCGTAATTTCTGTAGCATTGTAACGAAACTCTTTATACGTCCTGGCTATCTTATAAGAAAGAAGTGTTGAAAATGAACTAAATCGGTCTATCTGAAGGGGGGGGGGTGTTATTTTGTACTATGTTTGAATTGAATTTTTCCGCCAAACGTAGGTTCGCGAAACTCATCAAAATCAACAGATCAAAATTTGAAGCTTTGTGTATTTAGTACGTAGTGTAGTACCCCGCATACGCAAAACTCTGGAAGGAAATTAATAATTGAAACAGCTGCTTATAAAAAATGCAAAAGAGTAGAACAATTTGTGTTTTTATTTTATTTATCTATATAGGTTATTTTACCCGACTCTAACCAATTGTGAGAAAGGGCTTAGTTATGCAGCTCCTGTGTGAAGGACTTTTTTGTATTTATTAATTAATGTAGTACCTTCTATAAACATAATTCTGAAAACAAATTAATTACAAAATTAATAATTGTATGCAGCTCCTGCGTGACGGACTTCCTGAACAATTAAACACATACAATGGGTGTCAAAAGCATCGGACGGAAACGTTTTATTGTTGAAATAAAGCATATTTATGCAGTGTTTCATTAAATAGTAACTTTACATATTCAAAGCTTTAAAATGACACTAGGGGTAAGAACATTATGAAAACGCGCTAAGATGACGCGGTTTTTGCGAGTCGGAAGTTTGTTAAATGTGTAAATATGTTTATTTGAAAAGTTCAATTTCCGTTTGCTAATGAGTCTTGGAGAGTAAACATGTCAGCTTGAGATCCCATCGGTTCCGGGATATCAGAAAGTTTTTCTTATTTGCTCCCGTGTAGAAGAAGGGAACTCACTAAATATTAGGTTCATTTTTCAGTCCAAGTCCAGCACTTTGCCAGAAAGAAGGATTTCCTTGCCTCATATTTCAGCATTTAGTCTTGGAAACCTTTTTTCCTCTCTTATTCCCAATGTGAGTCCCTCCTTTCTTTTTCGGATTAAGGATTTTATTTGATCGTTACTACTCTACACCGAAATCCCTAGTTCCTTTTCGTTATACATATCCGGTAGATAGGTCAAAATTACTATGGAATATGGTTTCAAGCCAATCTCAGAAGGCTGTAGATTGTGTGTATTCAATTTCAATTCATTATATTTCGCTTTCGAGCGGCAATTCTTTAAATTTTTTTACATATATAATTAGCATTCATCTAATGCAAGTAACGGATCCTACTATACCATGAGTAAGGAAAGCGTAATAACCTGCGAATATCGGATTAAGATGAGAGCAATTAAAAATAAATTTACATTCCGAAATAAAATTGATAAAAAGCTCCTTTATTCCTTAACCGCTTAAGATCGAATTTATATTAAAAATTATTTAAGAAATATTACTACTTTGTAAATATTTTTTTCATGGACTTGCTTTTTAAATGGAAAATGCTTCTTTAACTAAGTAAAAATGATGTTCAAGAGCGTTTATGTGGCGCAAAATGTATTTAAATACCTTTACGCTCACTCCGCTAAGCCTCCTTTAATGCATTTCAAAATTAAAAGTCTTTTTTTATCTCTATTACAAGAAATTCAGGAAAAAAAATGAAAAATGAACACTTCAGTAATTTAAACTATAGTCCTTTTTCTCAAAACTCTGTTTTTAAAATCGGACGATACGCTAGCGCATTCAATTCTCCCTCCTATTAACTTCAAATTTTAACTGCAGATTTCTAATGAAATTTTCTAGTAAAGTAGGTAGGGATTTATGCATTCATTGAATTTAAACGATTTTATGGCCAGATTTATTAATATAAAATTCTCATTTTCTTAACTTGTTGTACAAAAATACTCATTTTAGTATTACATTAGAAAAAAAAACAGCCAATTAAAAAGTAAGGCCTAAAAAAACTGACAGTATTAGGCACCTATTTTGCAGATTGACATGGTCCGTTCCATCGAAAATCACTGTAGAACCTTTTTTGTTGAGAATGTAATAAGCTTTGGAATGGTCACCTACCGTCTACCGTTTTCGCGATGTTTAAGAAAATAAACGAATGCCAGAAAACTTTTCGTGCGTTTTAATGAACAAATTTTCTAGTACCTCCTTTTCTAGTAACTCCAAACGTAATCAATATTTAATTATCTTCGTAAAGATGAATATCAAACGTCTGGAACAATTTTCAAGTGAATCAACCATTTCTGAATACCAAAATTAAAATTAGTTACAAAACGATTAATGATATCGTCTTGAAAATGCTTTTATTCGTTTCCCTACGTTGCAGAACCTATAACCAGTGTATCTAGAAGCCTTCAAGAAGGAAAATCCGTGAGCCCAACTATATTTTCGAACGAATTCCTACCGGTCGGCCGATTCTACTGGATCAACTAAGGATCAAAGTTGTAGTTCTCATCGAGATCTATAAACTAGTGCCCTCGGAAATAAGAAAATATCCCTTCTAAGGGCTTAAATAACCCTTCGAAGGGAAAGGTTCTCTCTTTACCCATATATGGCATTGCATTTTTTGAAAGCACTAAAAAAACAAGCAAGAAATGTGCGGACGGATTTTCAATGCGTCAACTAGTTCTCTGTAAAAATTTCCTTTTTTAGTTTAGACTAACTGTTGAATATTGAACAATTTCTCCTAAGCTGAATTACCCTTCTCCCAAGAAAAATACTACTTGAATAAATTGCCTTTTTCGAAATTCATCAGAGAAATACATGAAAATAATAAGTATTTTTACAGAAAACTACTTGACGCATTGAAAATCCGTTCGCACAGTTCATCCTTCTGTTTTTAATACTTTCAAGGTATGTGCACTATATAGATAAAGAGATAAGTCTTACATTTAAAGGTCTATTTGAGCCCTTAGAAGGGTTACTTTCTTATTTGCAAAGGCACTATTTTATAAATCTCTATGAGAACTACAACTTAGTTCCTTTAAAAAAGTTTGATATCTCCAACCGTTTAGGAGTTATTTCACTTGTGACCCGCTTATCTGGGCTACCCTATATTTATAGATATTTTATTCCACGTATTTCTGACCAATTAATTACGAATATTCATTTTTTTATATATATGGCATGGGTCAAAAAACATTACTCCTTTTTCCCATGTACTACTTTATTCTTGGTTTGGCTTATTGATTGGGCAAGTCAAGAACAAAGTACTACATGGGAGAAAGGACTACTATTTTTTGAAGCATGCCATAGATATAAAAAAAATATTTATAGATAAATATCTATACGAAAATATATGAAACTAGGGGTTTTTCATGAGTTATGTGTGGAAATTTTTTGTCGACACACCGATTCTTTCATCGAGTTGACAACATAAGCGGGTTTCGTCCCTCCTGGAGAGAGGAAACGCGCTAATTAACCCTTTGCTGAGATTTGTCTTAAATAAAGGGAAAATAAAGACCTTTAATATTATAATATTAATTGTTCCGGAAAGGCCACTGTTTGACTAAGACGAAAAGGGAGCAGTGTTTGACTTGCTTGGTTTGACCCGTAGCACATGGATTTTTTAATTAATCCTCTCCGCTTTTAGAAAGCAAACACTAATTTCCACCTTCTACTCGCAATTATTTTTTGCAACGCTAGCAATGAAAAATCACGAGTTTAAGTGATTATAAAATGTTTTAAAAAGTTCTTATCCGATCCTTTTTTAGCACAGGGGAAAAATACTGGTGTAACTTATCCGATTGCCTAGAAAGGAAGTCTTATAAAAAATCTAAATCAGCCCCGTAACAGGCCACGAGGTCCCTAAGAGGCAGACTCTATAGATGTACCTGATTCATGACCAAACGGCAAACTAGGGAGATAGTGTGGTCAGTTCTATGCTCCAATTTTAATTTTAAAATTAAATTTTTTTCTAATGATAATTCCTCACTGTAATGTACTATATATGAATGAAGGAATTGTTGTCTCTTTTCAAAGGTAGGGCAATGTAGTATTATGTGATTTAATGATTTATAAATAAAATTTCCACACCACTTACATATTTCATTTGGTTTTAAAACATGAGTTTTATTTGTGTGGCGTATTTTTAGATAATCACTGCTATTACCTCAGTTGACTTACGGTCCTCCGAAGGAAAGTAGCTAATGAGGTTGCACTCATGACGGAATTTTTGAAAAATTTCTTCAAATCTTTATCGATCCTACATAGAGACACCGAAAATGACCCCCGTTAAAATATATATATATATATATATATATATATATATATATATATATATATATATAACGAACTCGTTCAATCGTTTGCTAATTGAACGCTATATACCACAAAAACAAAAACTCTGGTCGCTATCAACAGACATATACATATATATATATTTGTGTCTGTTGATAGCGAGCAGATTTTTTGTTTTTGTGGTATATAGCGTTCAATTAGCAAACGATTGAACGAGTTCGTTAACCACCAAAATCGGTCCACCGGGAGGGGGGGTTTACCCCAGACCCAAAACCCTATTTGACCATGCCAGCCGTAGTTTTTGTTATATTTCAACGAAACTCGGTATTCGTTATCTTGATCAAAAGAGAGAAATACATTGTAAAAATAAACTAAATCGGTTCATTAGGAGGGGGGGGGTTACTCCGGACCCACATTACCAATTTGCCACTACCAGCCGTAATTTTTGTTACATTTCAACGAAACTGGGTTATTCGTGGTGGTAATCAACAAAGAAAAATGGGTTGGAAAAATAAACTAAATCGTGTTATTTGGAGGGGGGGTTTACTCCGGACCTAAAGTACTAATATACTCATACCGGTCGTGATTTCTGCTGTATTGTAACGAAACGCGGTATACGTCGTGGGTATCTAATGAGAAAGAAGTGTGGTAAAAATGAAGTAAATCGGTCTATTGGAAAGGAGGGTTTACTTTAAACTCTGTTTCATTAGCCCGCCAGACGTAGGTTCCCAAAGCCGCCGCGAGGAGCGCTATCTCCCACTAGGGGGGCTGTATCCTGTTCCTGCGTCAGATCAAAAGACGGAATATGAAGTTTTTGTGTATTTTTTAAGTAATACAGTATCATGTATTAACATAACTCTGGAAGCAAATTATTTACAAAATTAATAATTGAACAGTTCTCATAAGAAATGTAAATGGGCAGAACTGTTCACGTTTTTATTTCATTTATATAGGTTATTTACAGCAAATTATTCAGTAATGTAGTCTACACTACAAAAATTCTGGGGAAAGTGCTTAGTTATGCAGCTCCTGCGTGACGGACTTTTGTATACTGATATTGAACATCAGATACTTTTCAGGCTGAGGATGTGAGTAATTGCAAAATAGTCCATAGAGTGGATTGTATTTTGTATGAAGTGCTCGTTCAGTGTTTGCAACTTTTTCTATTATGGAATGTTTATTAGCCAGTAAGGTTTGAGGATTACAAAGATTAGTGAGGTATTCCTGTACATAGTTAGAGGCAGCACGCATTTTAATTTGGGAGATCCAGTTATATTCTAAGTTTTGTTCTTTTTTTGTCTAAGTCAACTAACTTATTAATACATCTACATAGCAACCGATTCTCCGGGAGGGTTCGTGCTTTAATACAGAAATTTATCATTTTTTTTTTCTTAAACGCGCGTAGTCAACTGGGTACGTCCTATCCCGGACTATATATATATATATATATATATATATATATATATATATATATAAATATATATATATATATATTGTCGTTCCACTCCCTCGGAGGCTCAACAATGATCCGATTTTGATGACATTTGGAAAATATCTTGTTCATTAACCAGTAGAATCCGCCTACCGGAACACTGTTTTGTGGGCAAAATAAAAATTCCGAAAAAAATATTTTATTAATAGACATGAAAGGTTTTAGTATCTTGGTATATTTTCTAAAATATCTCAAAAACGGTTAGAAAATCGTGGTAAGGGAAAGGGTACCATTCGGAAGCTTACTAAACTGTCTAGATGGGGCGATGTCAAGCGAAGAAATATATTTTTTTTTTTCGAGCCTGACATAATTTTTTAATAGCTTGTTTTGTTTTTGTTTTTAAATTGCATTTAAAATTAAAATGAGTATTTTTGTAAAATAAATTAAGAGAATGAGAAACGTATAAGTTATAGTGTTTTCAAGAGCAAACTTTATGGAGTATTTTCCGCTTACGATACTGTCTGTTTCCTGTTGTGGCGCTTATTATCATATTTCTCTTTGAGATTTCATGTTACATATTTCAAGAATGATCGAAAATAAAATAATAAAAAGAAATAAGAACGAAAACGCAGTTCCTGCGAATCGGATTTTTAAAGATATTACATGTAGCCTAAGGCTTAAAATTTTAAGTTTCGGCTGAATAAAAATATATGATAAAAGGAATAGAAATTAGCTGCCTAATTAGGCATAATATGTAAGAGAGGGGTTTAATTAGGAATTGTTTGAAAAGAATATTTATTTTAAAATTTATGAGCACGAATTTTTTCCTTGAAATTTGAAGGAAAAAATTAGAGATTTCTCCGAAAAGATTTGTTGACGTATTCACATCTTATTGCGGTTCCTTCTTCAACAAAACATTTCTATTTAATTTACAAGGCATGAAATGGCAAGAAGCTGAACAAGAGAGATTCTACGATTTTTTATAATTAATTTAAAAATACACCCCGCCTGGGTCGGGCACGGCATTAATTCTGGAGCTCCTATCACTCACACCGTTCTTTTACTTTAAAGCAAAGGCCTAATCATTTTTTCTTTTTTTTTATTCAATATACGGGAGGAGGAATTTTCTCCAGGAAATTGGAACTCAAGAACAAAGATTGTTTTTATATAAATTAAAATTTTCTGAATTGACTCAGTTCATTTTAATTGATGGATATTCTTTTGAAAACAAAGTAGAGAAGTATAAGTTAGTATTCGCTGAGGATTTTTTTTTATTTTACTTGGGTTTTTGTTTTTTTTTTCCTACAAGGAATTTGGATAATTGAATCCACATATTGGGAGAAACCCATATTTACTGACAAGTCCTGCGAGGTTTGATGTCTCTATTCTCTACACGTGCATTAGCATCAGCTTCTGGGAATCCACTGTTGCTTAGCTGATGCTAGGATCTCATAGGGTGTTTTGGATAAGCCTGCATTATAGTTAATGCCCTATTGCAGGATTACAAAACATATTACATTTACTAATCCTCCATTTAAGGCTTCGGCATAAGCTAATCCTAGAACTGTCTATCACTCAGCCCTCAGTACTTACCATATCACCATTACGCCGAAGCGTTGATTGGAAAGATCACCATATGCTCTCTAATCCTGAGCTAAAGGATCTGGGAGTCACCTGTCCTCTCAAAAAGTAGTTCTACTTTCTCCCGTTCCACCGTATAAGGAACGCAGGCTTCCTTACCTCTATCTTTTGTCCATTTAGCTTGCATTCTTGCTCTCTATAGGAAGGAAACCCACTTGTGAGGTTAAGTCGATTCGGTACCTCCGGACTGCTTATCCGGGCTGGTACTTACGTAATAGTTCCTCCGATTTCGAGAAGTGGTTCTCGTTCAGGGATCCGGATCATGAAATGAGAACACATATGAAGCGTTTCTATTGGTTCATTCCTATGGGCAATTCCATTGGATGTTCTTTCTTCCATTCTAGTCATCTTTTCGTGTTTACTTACTGTTAGATTTGTGTGTTTTACAAGTTATATTTATTGTTCATTGTTTCACTTCTTAGTGTTATTTGTATTCTTTGTGCTGTTCGTTCTGTTAGGAAAATGAGTACTTGGGATTTAGCAACGACTGAAAAAGTACTCGTTTGAAGCAATTTTAAATTGCATATCGGCCTATTTTCTACCGAAAAACCAGTGATCAATATTACCAACGAGTTGGATTAACATTGAGTTTCGATATTAACTTGAGCGAGCGTAGCGAGCGGAAACGCATAGCAATTATGCAATTAAGATAAGTGAAAATATTATATAACCTAGGAAACCAGAAGCACTTATGTTAATGGCATAATGGCTATGTGTTTCCGCTCGCTCAAGGTTATCTCGAAGCTGTAGTCAATCCAACTCGTTGACGATATTAATAAATGGTCTTTGGTCGCCATATTGCCACAACTTCAATTGAGTTCTCCTTTCATGATCCGGATCACTGAACAAGACCCACTTTTCGGTGCAACTAGTACGTAAGTACCCCCGGGTTGGCAAACAAGAAAGATTGATTACTCATAAATAACGGAAGTAGAGGTCGTTCAAATTAGCTTATATTTCTATATTAAACATTAATCAAGCATTTATAAATTTATTATTAGATCGGAGTTTGTTAAATTTTGATACAAAATGCTTTGTCTAAAATGTAGAGAAACACATGTCTCTCTACTTCGTCGTGGAATCTGCATCTTGGCTTAAAAAGGCTCTCAGCATTAGGAGACACCAGAGTAGGGCACAAATCAACTAAACGATTGACAAACCGATTAAATTTTACTTATGACTAATCAACCATGGGGTGAAATATTATCAGAATTAGACATGATTAAATTATTTCTGTTAATCATTAGTCATAGGCAGTGATGTGAAACACCGGGGTATTTATTCTTCAGGGTAAATACCCAATTTCATAAATACCCGGCTATTTAAGGTGTTTAACTAAACCACGACTCGAAGTAATCGAATATTGTAAAATGTGATGGATCTTGCCAGTTTAGAGCTAGCAACACTGAGAAACTATTAAAGTTATAATAAATTATAAAATAAGAGCTCTGAGAGGTTAATAAGTAATAAATTATTACCTGAAAGTGTGCCATGGACCTTCCGACTACCAATAAAACAACTTGTTTACCTAAATTTGATACTATTGTACTGCATTCACAAAAATGTAACCTCAGCTAAAACGTTGGACTAGGATTATCTCAATTTCTCAAAACACAAATTAACTTACCTACTCATTGATTATTATCTTTATCAAAGTTTATTCTAGCCTAAGGCTAAGATGGTTTGTTTTTTTACTAAACTTACTACAACCACAATTACTGACTGCAGTTCTTTTCATATAAATACATGCATGTAATTTTACAGACTTAAAGTGATCACCTGAATAATATGTTGGAAAATCATAAGTTTAACTTAATTCTTTTAGTGTTTTATTTCATAACCATACATTAATTGTTCCGGACAGGCCACTGTTTGACTAAGACGAAAAGGGAGCAGTGTTTGACTTGCTCGGTTTGACCCGTAGCACATGAATTTTTTAATTAATCCTCTCCGCTTTTAGAAAGCAAACACTAATTTCCACCTTCTACTCGCAATTATTTTTTGCAACGCTAACAATGAAAAATCACGAGTTTAAGTGATTATAAAATGTTTTAAAAAGTTCTTATCCGATCCTTTTTTAGCACAGGGGAAAAATACTGGTGTAACTTATCCGATTGCCTAGAAAGGAAGTCTTATAAAAAATCTAAATCAGCCCCGTATCAGGCCACGAGGGCCCTAAGAGGCAGACTCTATAGATGTACCTGATGCATTCAATTTTACGGACTTAAAGTGATCACCTGAATAATATGTTGGAAAATCATAAGTTTAACTTAATTCTTTTAGTGTTTTATTTCATAACCTGTAAGTTTAATAAAAAGATTCGGCCTATTAACATTTATTCAGAAAATAACAACTCTTCCAAATTCAAAAAACAAAGTAAAGCAATGGGATGGCCTAAATTAAATTCAGAGATAACCTAATCCAAGTCTTCGGGGCCAAAATTTATTATTATTAAATTTTAACGTCCATTTATTATTAACTACGAATTTTAGGACGGGTCATCTATAGGTTACCACCCTTTTCTAGCCAGAATAGGGCTGATGCCTTTTCTTTTTTCTAAAGAAAAGCCACCACCCCTAGTGGGAATCGAACTCACGACCCTTTGGCACGGAGTGTTAAGTGCTCACGCCTTAACGCTCACGGCCACCGGGCCTCCAAAATTTATTCATCTCTTAAATGAGTTGAAAGTGAGATGTAGCCGCAGTGATTCACTATCATCACTGCTAGTTTCACAGACAGACAATAGCTTGTGATTCATCTTCCTTCTCTCGTTTGTCATTTTCTTGTTTGTAGCTTTCTTTGTTTTTGGGTGTTGTTGAGGAAATTCCAGTTATGAGGCAGATACGCTATTTGCCCTACTCTTTCAGTTGTAAGTCGGTTTATTTTTTTACAGTGAATCCAACTGAAAGTGCTGAAAATTCTTTGAGTCGCAGCAGATGTCACAGGAGCTCCTAGTATTCTTACAGCTACTTCTGCCAAAACAAATGTATCTTTCAAACCTATCCACCGTAACATGTGACTTATTGCCTTTTCTTTGTCATTGTCTTCAAGATCTTCCCAAACAAAGGATCTCTGCCATAATCCCTCTGTGACCCTATAATCAGCTATGTCTGTCCGAAGATCAACTGATTTCCTATGCTTCAAAGATCCTATGCTTCTACCCTAGTCACGCACAAAACCAATGGTATCACGCATTTCACCAGGCTTCAAATTCCAACCTTGAGATGAAGGGTTCAACAAGTATCCAACAAGATGCATTTCAAACCACTTAAAATGGGTTTGAACTATTATAATAAACATTAAAAATGTTTTTGACACCTGATAAGTGTTTCTTTTTTTCTAACAGGTATAATTTTTTTAATTTAAATAAGTTCTTAATAATTGAATAATTTTTTTTAATTAATTAACATTCTCCAACGTAAAAGTAATCATGAAAATGAAAGTTGTAAATACACATAAATACCCGGGCCGAAACGTGATTATTGGTGTAATTCTGATTACTGTTACGCTCAACGCTGCAAATATCAGTCAAAACTTTTTTTATAATAATTATTTCGAAATTTTATAAAGTTAATCATCAATCATAAATCTAGTTTTTTAGTCTTTAATCATCAATCTGCGTAAATTTAGTCATTAATCATTAGTCAAAGCCTATTTTAATCGCAAATCATTGATACAGAAGTAGTTAGTTGTTAGCCATTAATCATGGAGAAATATGATTGATCAATCATCAATCGTTAGTCACACCCCGATTACTCATTTAATCATCAGTCATTAATTACAAAAATTAATCACAGTTTGTCCTAATCTGGAAGACACTAGGTACCCGAGTCTCCTGATGCTGAGAACCAATGTTTATCTAAGCTAGAGGAGGTGGCAGCAAAGTTACCAGGAAATACAGGGTACAATTGAATCCTGTAAATGAAGGAACTTCTTGGCAGCTTTGGCACTGAATATACTGTGTCACAAAACAAGAATCATCTCCAAAGGAAATCTACCATTGCTGAAATTGTAATCAAACATTTAGAAGTGGTAGATATTTTTTCCAAGATGGGTCTTTCCGTACCGAACCAGAAAATTATTTTTGAATTTACAACAAAAAAAGTGAGTATTGAAGATTTCCGCCTCACTCTTAAAAGTGAATTATTAAAAAATGTCCCCACGGGTCTGGGCAACACGATCACTTGGAAGAAGCCAACATATTGCCATTGGAACATGAAACATTTTGTTTTATTAGTGTGTTTGTAATGGTTCGGTCCTTATGGCCGAGCAGAAGTTAAATTCCAGAGATTGAGGGGTATTTCTGTGAATAATATGCTACTGGTATTCTGTTTGTATTTGGGCTACTTCAGTGCCGAAATCGCACGTTTCATACTTCATTCCAGCATATTTTTATTCGTATTACATTAAATAAAATCAATTTACGTTTTCAGAAATACAGGAAGATGTTAGAAAGAAAACTATTAAGTGAACTTTTAAAATCACAGTAGGATGAATATTAAAAAATAAACGAGCTAGGAGTGACCCAGTTCCTGCAAATTTATTTTGGTCAGTTGTATAAAGTAGTTTAACTCCTTGTAGATCCAGTGACAGTGGAAAACGCAGGGATATTCGAGAGCAGCTTTCTACTGGTTTGGATTTCTTTACCCATGTACTGTATATTTTCGTTTTTAGGTTTCATTGGGGGAAAAAAATTAGTAAAGGGCCGAAGAAACGGTTTGCCTTCTTTGAAGTTGATGGTGGACTAGAAGGGATTTGGCCGAAAAAGCTCTGCAAATGAAAAGACTCCTTTTTTCCTCGCTCCATCAAGGAGGCCCTCCTCAAAGAGAGATGAAAAGCTTATTTAAGGAGGACCAGTCCTGTATCTTTTCACTTAATATTAACATGTATTAAAGAAAAATTCCCTTCAGCTAAACAAATCTAATAACAATTTATGTTACCAAATTTTCATTGATGGTAATTCTGGGAAAACTAACAATAAAACTTGTTCAACATTCATTTTTGTTAGATTTGTATAGCTTATTGAATTTTCCTGTAAAATTGAGGGCCGGTGGCACTAGTGCATAGGGTCAAGGATTCCAGTCACACCTGGCTTCGCTTCCGAAAAAAGATACCGCATCAGCCTTATCCAGGACAGAAAAGAATGGCAGTAGATAACCTGTAAGTGGACGTTAAAATTTGCATGGACATGCAATTATAAAATTAAAAATTATTTCTCAAGAATTAATGATAAAACAAAATGATATAGGGACTAAATAGAACAATTGTCAGTACTAATTGCAAAAAACATACATTGGTGAATCATCGCAACTGTCAAAGAAAATGACTTTTGATAACTTTTGGTTTTGAAATTTTAGGCACTGATAACTTTGAATGTGATTGTCCAATGGAAAATTAATGAATGAGAGTTGATAGGCTGTGAAAGAAAGGAAAATAAGTAAAATATTGATTTTTAGTGCTCGCACGGATTGAGTTAAAAATGTTTTTGCACGCTTTAAATTTATCGGAAGACATATGAATTTTCTGGTGTTTTTAGTAGAGGTAATATTACAAAAAACAAGTATTATGTAAGTTAGCAAAAAACAAAAAAAAAACAAAAAACTACGCACAATACATTGTATAACACGATAGGTCAAGTTCGTCAAACAGCTGCCGAAACTCGCGGAAATACAATTTCTTGGGCATGCGGTAATACCATGTAATTTTTAAAACGTTTTTTTTTTTACATGAAAAATCTATTTACCACTTTCAATGAGATATATTTAACAATTTTGGGGGAATATGTAGAAAAAGTAGGATTTATGTCTTTGGCGCGACGGATTGAGATAAATGTTCTTGTTTATTTAGGTTTCATAAAAATGAAGAAAGAACAATCAGGTCCCCCAGTTCCAAAAATTTATATTTTATTGACTTGAATAAATATTTTGGCTCAATGCCATCCTCAGGAGATCTTTATTGATAATATGTTACTAGTATGACTTTAATTGTCATATTTAACTGTTTCAAATATTTTATTATAAAATTGAATGACGGAAAAAAATAGATAAATCATTTAAATGTGACAAATTACAGGCTGTGATATTAACCCATTCGAGACGACGATTTTTTTTTAAACACGGTCCCCAGGAGCGAAACCTTTTTTTCTCTTTATATTGTTCATTTTTAATAAAATAACAAAAAAAGTTTACAATGGAAATCTCCAGTTCGTAAGTGAATTCTCAAAAATAATATCATTGAACACTGAGTGTGCAGCTCCCTTTGGCAACATTTTTATTGCGAGCAGTTTATATTTCATTAGTTCAAAAAAGATCATATTTCAACGACTAGTTTACCCAGAATAACTGATAATTTCACATTACTGTTATTGCATACACGGTGTGGAGGTCGTCTTATAGCCTTGGAAATTATACGGTATGCAATCGGTCTCGAATGGGTCAATAAGGAATTCCTGATGATGGCATTATGCAAAAATATTGGTATCAATTAATAAAATATTCATTTCAGGAACTGGGGTTTTTATGGTTTTTGTATTATTGTGGTAGCTGGTAGCACTTATCAACTCAATAAATGTACTCATGTTTTAAATTCCTCTCAAGTAAGATATATGAATCTCGATAAGTTTGGAGTAGCGGAAGAAGAAGAAAAAGTCCGACACGCAGGAACTGCGTCATCTGGTTCCAGTTCATTTTTTTTTTTTTTTTTTTTTTTTTTTTTTTTTTTTTTTTTTTTTTTTACGGCTCATCTACATCTAGGTCATTAGCGCCGACATCCAGGGTTTAGCGAGGAATTTTACCAGCGAGCCGTGGGATGATAAAATTCCTGCCGGAGGTTGGGAATCGAACCCACCATCTCCCGCTTATGAATCCAAGGCGCTAGCCATTAGACCACGGGAGACCCCGGTTCCTGTTCATATCCCTATTCTCATTTGAAAAGCATAGAATAGAAACAGATAATATTTTCCTCGGCCTTTGTTCAAAGGGTTTTATGGCTATACCTGGGGTCGGGTCCGCAAGACCCTAGAAACCTCTTCTACCGATCATACGTTCCAATGAATTGGAAAATATCAAAAATTTTCACATATTCCTGTGTTCTTCTACTATAGTAATAATTCTACAGATAAAATCAATTAAAAAATAAAATAAAAAAACCAACAGCATAAAGGCAATTGAAAATATTCAAAAGACGTCATCGAATCTTTTTCTCTTGGCAAGCTATATTTCTAACAATGAATTGTTTTTTTTATTTTGCCTAATCTGTTTTATTGTAAAATACATTATCCAACTATAAGCAATTAAAAAATAACAAGGAATAAAAACAGACAAAAAGAATAAGCAAAATCAATTACTTTAATGTTTTAAGCACTTATTTCTCCGATTGACATCGCCTAATCAAAACTTTCATTAGAACCTTTTTTGTAGAGCATTTAGTAAGCTTTTTAATGGTATTGTTTTGTTTACCAAGATTCTCAACCTTTTTCGAGATATTAAGGAAAATATACAAAGTTACCAAAACTTTTTATGTCTGTTAATAAAATATTTTATTCTAACCCTTCTTTAACTCCAAACGTAACCAAAATTTCAACATATTAGTTTTAATGATAGTAAAACATGCAGAAAATGTTTCAACTGAATCCCATGATTCTAAGAACCCAAACCAAAAACGGTATTCAAAAAGTATTTTTCCAATTTTCTCAAAAACGGTTAAAGCTATCGCCTTGGAAATGGTTTCATTCGTTTTGCTAGCCAAAGAAGCCTATAAAACGAGTACTTACAAGCTTATGAACTCAAAAACGTAAGCGTTACGATTTTTTTGATCGAATTTCGCCCCAAACGCCATCTTCCAGTGGGCGGATTTTGCTGGTTAACGAACTTGACCTTTCAAATTGGACGACAGATTTTTGTACCAAATTTCATCAAAATCGGATCATCATATATATATATATATATATATATATATATATATATATATATATATATATATATATAAATAAATACATATATATATATACAAATTTTAACCACCGTTATTTTCGGTCTCTAGGGGTTCTGAAACGCGAAATTTTCTAGTCGGCACTTCCGGATTGTTTCATTGTATCAACCTTATAAGCGGGGTTCCTCCCTATGGGGGAGGGAGGAACCGCGCTAAAAAACATAGACAATATCAGAGTTATAGCTTATATGTCTTTTAAAAGTTTCTCTTAAAACATTTGCGAAATCGTGGCAAGTGAAAAATTTACTTGAGAATCGTGGTAATTAAAAATTACATGAGAACTAATTTATTAAGCTATCGAATGGCCACATCCCAGTTAACACGTTTTTAATGAAATATACGAAGAGAAAAGAGGAAACACGCTAAAAATCTCAAAGATATATAATGATAAAACAACTTCTTGAATTACAAAATTCAGGACTAAAAAAGAGTCCTTGTTTACAAATTCTGTTGGGCGACCGATTCCATGCCGTATCGATTCGCCTGTGATAGAGGGAATAAATCTGGGCTTGCGAAGAATCCGCATGAGATATTGACACTGACTCAGTTGGAGGGTGCAAATGGATTGATAAATTACTTGTAGTTTGATTGATTGAGCCGCTGATATTTAATGAGTCGCAGTCAAATACGAACAGTAATATTTTACACACCAAATATTCCAACAGTTTGTCAACAACGTGGTTTTCTTAGATTGGAATGGGGTGTTCACCTCTGCAGGCCGCGGGTTGTAAGCAGGATAAAAAGTAACATTGTAGAGAGCCTACTAATGGTAGAGTGGGTAGCTTGCAGAATTCTAAACCCGTTTGTTGCTGGATGGGCTCGCCGAAATAAATTACCTAAAGCACCACCAAAATTACCTAAAAGTCTAATCAGGTTTTGAATGTTTAATTTCAACGATATCAGTGCTGATATTAAGTCGGAAAAACAGAACAAAAATCTAAACGAAGTTGTTCTAATTTTTTTTTATCTTTCATTTTTAAAAGAATGCATTGAAATCGGTTGAGATTTAGAGGCTATAGCCTTTTTTGAAACACGATATGTCATTTGACCCCAATGTGCACCACCACGCTGCTCTCCTTAGGAACATGCTGTCAAACGGGATATTGGCCCTTTTAACAATTACCGTACATAATACTACACGCCATGCAGATCAGATATGTACACTTCCCTTTTAACAATTGACGTATAATAATATACTGGTATGCCTAATGCTGCTCAGACATGTTTTAAATTGAATTGGCCCACGTTCGTTCCATATTACAGAAATATTTATTTAATTAAAACAAATCAAGTACTAATTTATTATCCGGGAAATACATTTAGTCATTGTAATGAAATTCCGTGGCTTGAGAGAAATATGCGCTCTACGGAAACTAAACAAAAGATTGTGGAAAAGTTAAATTGCCGGCCTAAAGTTGAGAGCAAAGTTGAACTTCAACGAAGTATTAAAAGAAACGTCCGACCCGCAGGTGCGCGTTTTAAAACGTTCCTTTCCCTAGTCAGGACGATGTTAAACCTTGACGTTTTTCGTCCTTAAACCCCATCCATCCATCGAATTTTTCCCTAGTGTCATTGAGAATGCATGGAATAGAGACAGTTAATATTTGGTTTGATATTTTCTGAAAATTTTAAAAATCTAATCCAATAACATCCTGAGAAAAATGAGATTTTAGGTGACATTATAGACGAAAAACGTAAGCATCTTCGACATCCGAACGGAAAGCTCTTATACAAATAACAGAAAAGTGTTTCTCGTTTTACATATTCTGTTTTACTGATAAATTCTTTCAACTTCTAAAAAGAACAAGCATTAACAAATGAGGAAAGCAGAGAGAAACCAACACCTTCGAAGTTTTAACCAGTTATTGCTCCGTCTGAGACCGTCGAATCAAACATTACTTGAAACCCTATAGAGCATTTTGTAAACTTTGGAATGGTTACTGTCCATATGCTACGAATTCCTAGTAATTTTCGAGGTATTTAAGAAAATATACGAAAATACCAAAACTGCTAATATCTGTTAATACTTGTTTTTCTTATATCCTTAACCGAAAATTAAAATATCTGAGAGTGGATAAATGTGAAACTTCTGGAACAATTTTAACTCGATCAACAACCGTTTCTGAATACCCAAACCGAAAGTTACTTAGAAAACTATTTGTTTACAATTTTCTGAAAATCTTTAACAATGGTTTCATTAGAAGACCTATAATACGTGTATTTGCGGGCCTATTAACGCATAAACATAAGTGCTACGAACGGATTTTCTTGGTTAACTTACTTGAACTTTCAAAAGAATTTTTGAACCAAATTTCTTTGAAATTAGACCTTCTGCTAACAGACAAATATATATGCAAACATTTGAACGATCGGTATTTGCGTTGCCTATGTGGTCTGAAACGTCCTTGGTTCATCTGGATTGCTTCACACGAATAGGAAGGAGGGAGGAATCGCGCTAAAATTTAAATCAGCTTAATTATTTCTTACTTTTTTATTTTTGATTCTCAGTTTGAATTAGTTGTGGGAAAAGAAAACATTTAGTAATAACAATCTGATTATAGCTAAATAAATATTTATAATAATTAAAGAAACGGACAAATGAATGGCGTTAAAGCGTTGACATTCCATTAAAATGAGCGACTCCAAGTGTTTAATTTATATATTTCTTCTTAAACTAGAGCTCTCAGATACGAGTTTAGGAATTTATGATATATACACTATACCCGTATATCACAGATGGCTTAGTTAAATACCGAATGATATGACTAAATTATATACTTGACCTTAGAGATTAATTTGGGTAATTAATGTTTATTTAAAATTTGTACGAGATTAAATAAAATAAATTATTTATTATCACTTGGCTATATATATGTACAGTGATTTATTAAAGATTTTGGTCTTGCTATCCTATCAGGCTGTACCGTATGAAATGTCAGTTTTGTTTACTTTGCGATTTAATCCTTTCCCTTTTTTATTTCATTATTTACAAACATCATTGTTATTCATATAGAATTAAAGCTCTTTTATTCCTATTATTTAATCAGTAACGTGCGTACTGTGTTGTGAGAACGATCCTCTGAGAAAAAAATAAAACTTAAATTATGACTTCAATGGAAATCCGTGTATTATTTTCCGTTATGAATTTAAGCTCGGTTATAGCGCTGCTGAGGCGTGTGTGAACATTAACACGGCGTTCGGGGAGGGAACGGTGAATGAACGAACTGTTTACCGGTGGTTTTCCAGGTTTCGAAGTGGGAATTTTTACCTTGACATCGAGGAGCGAGGAAGACCAGAAATCAAGCTTGACAATGACCACCTGAAAGAAAGGGTTGAAGCTTGTCCCTCAAAAAGCACTAGGGAATATGCCAAAGAACTCGCAGTAGGTGCCACGACATTTTAAAGACATTTGAAGGAAATCGGCAAGTCCAAAACTGACATTTCATACGGTACAGCCTGATAATAAAAGTACATATTTTATGAAAAATTTATTATATTTTGTTCGACGTTTCGGCTAGAAATTCAAGCCTTCATCAGGGCTGTAGATCAAGGAGGGCCCAGTTAATACTAATTTATTTACAGATGAAATGAATGTGAAAACATTATACATAGACGAGGATGAATGATATATATATATATATATATATATATATATATATATATATATATATATATATATATATGTTTCATCTCCCGCCGACAGTGCAATGCCTGTCTCGTTCTTACCTCATCCCCTGTTCCTGTTTCCTTTAATCAGAAGACGTTTGACTCCTCACCTAGATGGATGTATGTTATCAGATTCCTACTCCAATAATCATGTAATTTTGATGTCTTCTTTACAGGTATGTTCAGTTATTGTTATTGCTCTTGTACATACTGTAATACTAGATTGTTATTACTCTGTAATCATGTAATATCCTTTATAAAAATAAATCTTCTTTACAGATGCAATCAGTGTGATTCTTATCCTGAGTATGAATCTTACATATATATATATAAAATGAATAAGTATAGGATGAAAACATGTTGAAAATCCTGTACATATTCATTTTATATCTATTCCTACGTTACCCATACTTGAAGTTTTAAATCTTTATTAGTAATCTACCTTCAATTTAATCTCGAGCTATAACACACATTGACCATATGTATCATTCATTGTCGACTATGTATAATGTTTTCCTTTAATTTCATCTTTATATAATTTTTTTAAATTATATATATATATATATATATATATATATATATATATATATATATATATATATAAATTACAGTCTACAATTCAACTGTACTATGGAATTGGATATTAGTTATTTGTTCACGCCTCAGGTGTCTAGAGTTGTCAGCGGAATACCTTTTAGGAAGGATTCTAGGATGACCTGGAGTTAACCTAATCCTACCACATCCTACGACTAGCAGGGAGGATTGGAGGCGAATGAGATGTGGATATGGATTTCATAAGAAGAGAAAATATCCATCGATATCACTATCACTCATTATAATTTCGCTGAATTTTATAGATCCCGGGGCCACTTTCTATTAAGACCTCTTGGTGGAGAGGAAGGATGATTGGTGCTGGATAGGATTAGGATGACTGATTAATTTGCTACGGAAAGGTGTGAAGCGGCTATGGATTATATCTCGAACAAAAGGGATATTTAGAATTTTATATAATAATTTTACATAAATTAGTATAAACTCGTTTCTTCTTGTTTTATACACCTTGTGAAGGCTTGGATTTCAAGCCAAAACATCGGCCTAAATAAAATGGATTTTCTTATAATAAATGCTGTTTTATTACGATACCAAGACCGAACCCTGACTAAATCTACCCTCGCAATCCTAACGGTCAAGGAACAATTTATTGAACGTTGCCTTACTAAATAATTGCAAACAATTAACATCATATGGTTTCTGAAATAACCAGAATCGGTATTACAGGTAATGTGTTATATCCTAAGTCCATCAGAACTATTTTCAAATCTTACAGGCAAGAGTGAAAGTACAATTTATGCTCTACAGTCAACTGGGATAACTTTGTGACGTTTTGGGTAATGTTGTGCCTGAGGCACTAACTATATATATATATATATTGCTCGAAATAACATTGAGATGGAATTTAATATAAGTTAAATCTCTTTGCTTAAATAAGGATGTCGCCAAGCTTTGTTCTTCTCAAAATAACAATCCTAATAGCTGACTAAATAGTGTATTGATCAATTATTATGATTACATGATTTATTGTGATGTTTAAATGGTCTAAAGTTTCCCGAATCATTTCAGACAAAAGATGTAATGGTTTTAAATAAATGGTAACTCTGCACCACCTTTAAATTGTAGTTTTCCCTAATTTATATTAATTGTTACATTATTTAATGCCACAAGAAATATATTTAGACTAATAGTGAATCTTTTAAACTTAACTTGTAAAATATAACATTATAATTGCCTTTGTAGCGGTAGTTTAATGATAATTTGCGGTACAAAGTTATCCCAATTGACTCTACCAGTGTAGATTATTCAGCATTCAAAGGGGGAAAAAACGTGCAATAATTTATTTATTATATTTAAAATCACGGATAATCAGCTAGGTAAAAAATTTCTAATTGAAACACCCCCTCCCTATTTGATGGAACTATGTAATTATTCTGATATATCTCAATCCAAGGTGTACATTGTAGAGAAAATTGTAGTAATATGCTTACACATGGTTTGCTTGGAAGAGCATATAGGATTCCTACACAAGACCGGCTAAATAGTCCTACACACGATAGAATAAAAGAGTAATAGTCCTGCACTCGGTGTGCATCAAACAGCACAGACAAGTATTATTCCTACACTCGGTTTGCATCAAATAGTACAGACAAGTATTATTCCTACACTCGGTGTGCATCAAACAGCACAGACAAGTATTATTCCTACACTCGGTTTGCCTCAAATAGTACAGACAAGTATTATTGCTACACTCGGTGTGCATCAAACAGCACAGACAAGTATCATTCCTACACTCGGTTTGCATCAAATAGTACAGACAAGTATTATTCCTAAACTCGGTGTGCATCAAACAGCACAGACAAGTATTAATCTTACACTCGGTTTGCATCAAATAGTACAGACAAGTATTATTCCTACACTCGGTGTGCATCAAACAGCACAGACAAGTATCATTCCTACACTCGATTTGCATCAAATAGTACAGACAAGTATTATTCCTACACTCGGTTTGCATCAAATAGTACAGACAAGTATTATTCCTACACTCGGTGTGCATCAAACAGCACAGACAAGTATCATTCCTACCCTCGGTTTGCATCAAATAGTACAGACAAGTATTATTCCTACACTCGGTGTGCATCAAACAGCACAGACAAGTATCATTCCTACCCTCGGTTGGCATCAAATAGTACAGACAAGTATTATTCCTACACTCGGTGTGCATCAAATAGTACAGACAAGTATTATTCCTACACTCGGTGTGCATCAAACAGCACAGACAAGTATCATTCCTACACTCGGTTTGCATCAAATAGTACAGACAAGTATTATTCCTACACTCGGTGTGTATCAAACAGCACAGACAAGTATTATTCCTACACTCGGTGTGCATCAAACAGCACAGACAAGTATCATTCCTACACTCGATTTGCATCAAATAGTACAGACAAGTATTATTCCTACACTCGGTTTGCATCAAATAGTACAGACAAGTATTAATCTTACACTCGGTGTGCATCAAACAGCACAGACAAGTACCATTCCTACACTCGGTTTGCATCAAATAGTACAGACAAGTATTATTCCTACACTCGGTTTGCATCAAATAGTACAGACAAGTATTAATCTTACACTCGGTGTGCATCAAACAGCACAGACAAGTACCATTCCTACACTCGGTTTGCATCAAACAGCACAGACAAGTACCATTCCTACACTCGGTTTGCATCAAATAGTACAGACAAGTATTATTCCTACACTCGGTGTGCATCAAACAGCACAGACAAGTATAATTCCTACACTCGGTGTGCATCAAACAGCACAGACAAGTATCATTCCTACACTCGGTTTGCATCAAATAGTACAGACAAGTATTATTCCTACACTCGGTGTGCATCAAACAGCACAGACAAGTATTATTCCTACACTTGGTTTGCATCAAATAGTACAGACAAGTATTATTCCTACACTCGGTGTGCATCAAACAGCACAGACAAGTATCATTCCTACACACGGTTTGCATTGGAGACAACATAGAAAACATATTTCCAAGTGCTCTCTAACTTAAAACGATTTTTTAAATCTATTGCAGCAGATTGTACTTCCTCAATACTCGATTGCCAACATTGTACCCTTGATATATTTGTTTAACTGGCAGCACATCCATCCGTAAGGAGAGGGGTTGTTTCCCCAGCCATCTTCCAAGCTGGAGGAGTGCCAGATGTCAATATAGTTTCCGTTTTTATAAAGTAAAGGTCATTGTCATTCCTAGGCAAGTTATCTTTCAGATACGACAGTTCTGTAGCCCTATTACGCTGGAACAGCAACATTGCAACCCCAACTTCTAACATACTAAGTAATTTGTTGCTAATTTGTTACACTATTTTCAAATTTGTTGCTCCGGCCGTTTCTGAGGAAACGTGGCTGTGCTAGCGTAATATTACGCCAGCACAGCCAACCCCGTAACTTTTGATCTAATTGTCTGATGAAATTCAGATTGGTACCAGAATTTGTTGCTAATTTGTTGCTCTAGAATGACACCAACCACGAATTTGTCGCTCCAGCCGTTTCCGAGAAAACGTGGCTGTGCTACCGTAATATTACGCCAGCACAGCCACCCCCGTAACTTTTGATCTAATTGTCTGACGAAATTTAGATTGGTACCAGAATTTGTTGCTAATTTGTTGCTCTAGAATGACACCAACCACGAATTTGTCGCTCCAGCCGTTTCCGAGAAAACGTGGCTGTGCTACCGTAATATTACGCCAGCACAGCCACCCTTGTAACATTTGATCTAATTGTCTGACGAAATTCAGATTGGTACGAGAATTTGTTGCTCTAGAATGACACCAATCACGAATTTGTCGCTCCAGCCGTTTCCGAGAAAACGTGGCTGTGCTAGCGTAATATCACGCCAGCACAGCCACCCCCGTAACTTTTGATCTAATTGTCTGACGAAATTCAGATTGGTACGAGAATTTGTTGCTAATTTGTTGCTCTAGAATGACACCAATCACGAATTTGTCGCTCCTGCCGTTTCCGAGAAAACGTGGCTGTGCTACCGTAATATTACGCCAGCACAGCCACCCTTGTAACTTTTGATCTAATTGTCTGACGAAATTCAGATTGGTACGAGAATTTGTTGCTAATTTGTTGCTCTAAAATGACACCAATCACGAATTTGTCGCTCCAGCCGTTTCCGAGAAAACGTGGCTGTGCTACCGTAATATTACGCCAGCACAGCCACCCTTGTAACTTTTGATCTAATTGTCTGACGAAATTCAGATTGGTACGAGAATTTGTTGCTAATTTGTTGCTCTAGAATGACACCAATCACGAATTTGTCGCTCCAGCCGTTTCCGAGAAAACGTGGCTGTGCTACCGTAATATTACGCCAGCACAGCCACCCTTGTAACTTTTGATCTAATTGTCCGACGAAATTGAGATTGGTACGAGAATTTGTTGCTAATTTGTTGCTCTAGAATGACACCAATCACGAATTTGTCGCTCCAGCCGTTTCCGAGAAAACGTGGCTGTGCTACCGTAATATTACGCCAGCACAGCCACCCTTGTAACTTTTGATCTAATTGTCTGACGAAATTGAGATTGGTACGAGAATTTGTTGCTAATTTGTTGCTCTAGAATGACACCAATCACGAATTTGTCGCTCCAGCCGTTGCCGAGAAAACGTGGCTGTGCTACCGTAATATTACGCCAGCACAGCCACCCCCGTAACTTTTGATCTAATTGTCTGACGAAATTCAGATTGGTACCAGAATTTGTTGCTAATTTGTTGCTCTAGAATGACACCAGTCACGAATTTGTCGCTCCAGCCGTTTCCGAGAAAACGTGGCTGTGCTAGCGTAATATTACGCCAGCACAAATTCGTGATTGGTGGTTAATGAACATAAACTTTTAAATAAGAAGATAGATTTTTGTACCAAATGTTATCAAAATCGAACCATTTTCTTCTTAATAATTCAAACCTCCCTAATAGTACTTAAACGTTTGAATATAAAAATAAAAAACCTTTCTTAGCGAGTGTTTACACTCTAAACGGATGGCCCGTGCAAAATTTCTAATTTTTGTGTCAAGGGCGGAAACTCTTTGAGGGAAAAATTCACATTTTATTTCTCAGTTTTAGTAATTCAAGGTCTGCCATGATAGTTGAAATTAACCTCAATTAAAAATAATACTTTTTATTTTTTATTTTTTATTTATTTATTTAGGGCTTCAAAATATATCATTCAGCCCAGGTCCATCTTGGTTGTTTTCTTGTCTTCACCTGTAATCAATAAGATACGGAGAAATAAACTGGAAACAAATATTTATTATTAAACTATCTACTAAAATATTAATTTAGCTACACATTGTCACCACCAGCTCAACTAAACGATATGTTTGATTGTTATACTTGTAATTTTGGCTATTCCCTTGAACCGCATTATAACTCCTACGAGAATGAAAGACATTAATGACCAAATATATTTTTGTTTTCCGCTCTATGGATGGAGAACACTAAAATAATAGGTGCTTATCATAGCAAATATAGAATTATCTATATAATTTTTTTTTTTTTTTTGACTGTGTAAGTCTGGCATTTGACTGCTGCATATTAAGCAAACATGGGACCACTTCTAAGGTAGCTTGTGTTGTTAGTACTTCTTGCTAACATAAACATAAAAATAATACTATGAAATAGATACAGTATAGTAACAGCTGTTCTGTTATCGTCCTAGCAACGCTTGCTGCCTAGGCTTGCATGTTCTAAACATCTAAGACTTTAAACCCCTCTAAAAATACTTAAAAATTCAAATATCAAAAAATCCTTTCTTAGCGAGCGCCTACGTTCTATAGGGAGTGTCCATGCAAAATTTCAAAATTTTCTGTCGTGTGGTTTGGGCTAGGGGATGATAGGTCAGTAAGTGAGTGAGTGAGTGAGTGGTATTTGACAAATATATAGTAGATTTTTCAAAAATACCTATCTCTTTCCTCATCGTCCGAATCAATAGACTCATCTTCTCCATCATTTTCACACATTTACTTAAAACGCCTCTTCATTATTTCTTGATTCTCTTCATATAAAATGTCAAACGGCGGTCGAAAGAAGACATTATATTTTAAATTTTTGTTACGTAAGTAGGGTGTTGTGAACACCCTAAGCCAGTAAAAGGCCCAGAAAATAAACAAATAATGTTTTTTTTATGCGAATGCAACCTCAATGTGAACAGAACTACTATTTATGAAGGTACCAAAGCGATGAAATGGATTGTAAATTTTTAAATTCAAAATATAGTGCTAATTAAGTCATGGGGTGATGAAAACTCCCCACATCTCTACTTAAAGGTTAATATTATGTTTTGGTATTTTGAGAAAAATTAAAACACCGACGCAATGGCATACCGGAGAACGGGAGATTATAAGAATCAGCCTTCACAGGAATCTGACAGTACCTAGTAGCTACAGGAAATTCACCGCTTCCTCCCTCATTCTTAACTCTCTTAACTTGTCCACGTGATGTTATGTTTACATACCTGGTAACAACAATTCTAGCAGGCTCCCTTTATAAAATACTCTTTTTAGCGCGGTTACTCCCTATCTCCATAGGGAGAACCCGCTTATGAGGTTGACCTCATGACGCAATCCGGAAGTGCCGACTAGAAACTTTCACGTTTCAGACCTTATAGATCCCGAAAATATAGGTGGCTAAAATTTGTATATATATATATATATATATACATATATATATATATATATATATATATATATATATATATATATATATATATATATATGCTTGTCTGTTCGCGCTCCTGACGGCTCAAAAATGGTCCGATTTTGATGAAATTTGGCACAAAAATCTGTCTTCTAATTTGAAAGGTCAAGTTCGTTAACCAGCAGAATCCGCCCACTTGAAGATAGTGTTTGGGGCGAAATTCGCGCAAAAAAAATCGTAACGCTTACGTTTTTGAGTTTACATGCTTGCAGGTACTTGTTTTATAGGTTTGTTAACATAAGAGAACGAATGAACCCATTTTTAATGCGATATCTGTAACCGTTTCTGAGAAAAGTGGAATCAATGTTTTTGTAGGTCATTATTTTTTTGTGAGTACTTAGAATCGCGGGATTCAATTGAAATATTTTCTACATCTTGGAAATTAATCCCAACTAAGATGAAGAATATCTCGATACCGGTTGGGAAATCGTGGTAAGTGGAAAGTGACCATTCGAATGCTTACTAAATTCTCTACAAAAAATGTTCTGAAGCAATATTCGATGGGACAACGTCAATGAGAGATATAAGCGCTTAAAACTTAAAAAGTGTTTGTTTTGTTGTTTTGAAATGGTTTTTCTCTTTCTTTATCTCACTTTTTAATTGGTTATTTCTAGTTTTAAATTGCATTTATCAGTAAAATTAGTATTGAAGTAAAATAAGCTAACAAACGGTGAAAGGTGTTGGTAATAAGTTTGGAGTGGCTGTGGTAATCATGATGGCAGTGGCTGTCAGTTTCCTGTGATTTGTGATGCTAATCTATTCCATTTCTTCAAGATGTACGTAACCGCGCTAAGATGACGCAGTTCCTGTGAGTCGGTTGGGAGTTGTCCCGCCGGGACGAAGTCATCCTATCCAGGCTTCGTAGTGGACACACCTTACTTACCCACTCCTACCTACTAGACAGAAAGGACAGACCAACTTGTAGATATTGTAACGAGACTCTGACCGTTAACCATATACTTACCAACTGCAGACAGCGCAATAACCTGACCATACCTTACTTACCCATTCCTTCTGACTGGACAGAAAGAACAGACCAACTTTTAGATATTGTAACGAGACTCTGACCGTTAAACATATACTTACCAACTCCAGACAACGCAATAACCTGACCATACCTTACGACTTACACGAAATACTGACAGAAGGTAGCCCACACATCAATGCATTACTCAAACATTTAAAAAACTCTTTATTATACACAAAAATTTAATTTACTAAATTTTGTCTCTTTTGATTATTTTTATTTTTTTTTTTTTGTTTGTTTTTTTCTTCTTTCTTTTTCAAGTTTATTTCTTCATATGTTCTTATATAAATATATATCACATTTGAAGTTGACGACTGACATTTAAAGAGTTTTTCGCCTCTGTTGCAGAACTCTATAAATTAAATAAATAAAAAAAAGAAATAAAGGCCCATAAATGTTCTTAAAGGCTAATGTACATTAAATGCCCACAATTATCTCATTCAAACCGTAGTATCAATTCAAACAATAATAATATAAACTTCTGGTTAGAGACAACGTTTCGAAAATCACTACTCTTCGAAAATAAATCCTCCAGACTGCCGAATCAAACAAAAGTTTTTTATTTCATCAAATTTCCAAAGGAATACTCAAAACGGAGATTATCTCTCAATGTCATAATGTAATTGAAATTCTAGAATAAAAAAAACAGCAAATAAATAAGAGTAATTTGTGTTTTTTTTGTGATATCATCAAAATTAAATGAAAATTATTCTTGATATTAATTCTTGCATAAAAGTTAATTACAGAACAAATAGATCGAAAATTATGAACGTTTTTACAAAAGGCTTCCTTGCAAAACACACTGACGACACCTAGTCACACAGGTGATATGATGATGTGCCAACTAGAAAATTTTGCGTTTCAGATCCCCTAGAGACCGAAAATAATGGTGGTTCAAATTTATATATATATATATATATATATATATATATATATATATATATATATATATATATACAGGGTGTTCAAAACTCGATTGACACCCCCCTTTTTTCCACAATTTTTGATATTTAAAAGTGAAACTTGGTGGGTCTTAACGTGGTCGAATGTACATTCATTGGACCCAATGCACGACCCCTCAACTTTTATTATTTAGGAAATTCCTCGCTGCACCCTGGATGTCGGCACTAATGGCCTAGATGTCAAGACGCCGTAAAAAATAAATAAATCGTCCAACACAAAAATAATTGCTACGAAATTCTAATCATTAGGTGAGTTCTATTGCTTTAAATTTATTATTTTAATGCCTTTATAAATTAATTGAATTTGATTTTTAGGTGGAGCAAAAAGTTTAGAAAACGTTTATTAAGTTTTACGGAAGCTTAGACCACGTTGATCATAAACGTTTCTGAAAACTTCAAAAACAAAAGTGTGTTTTGCCCCATTCCTATTTACGTTTTAGGCATTTAAAGGTACTTTTTGGAAAGAAAATTTAATCCTCTGCAACGTTTATACCAATTACTTTTTCCATTACGGACATACTTTCTGCGTTATTGGCAGAAAAGTGACAAAAAACAAGGGTTTTAACGGTTTTTGGCAATTTGTTACTCATTGGTGCGCGTTAGCGAAAAAATGACCGATATAAAATCGACCTAAAATTCTATTCTCTACAATAATCCGTCATAAAAATAACCCCCTTCCATTGGGTCCAATGAATGTACATTCGACCACGTTAATACCCACCAAGTTTCGCTTTTAAATATCAAAAATTGTGGAAAAAAGGGGGGTGTCAATCGAGTTTTGAACACCCTGTATATATATATATATATATATATATATACAGGGTGTCCCGTAAATGTCTAGTCATATTGTGAGGGGTGATAGAGGACCCTTGGGGGAACAAAAAATGTTCTATAATGATTTCCCGAATTCTCACCTATAAGGGAGAAATCGTCGTTTTATTGTTTTTTCGAGACAAACGTGGTTTTTGGAAAAATAATCCTTGTAGCTCCGTCCCAGGTGGTACTACTAGAAAGGGAGTGAAACCAATCGAAAGCTGAGTAAATTTACTATAAGACTAGTTGGGAGTAAACGTAAAAATGATTGAATGTAAGTATGTATATCTTACCAAAAGAAAGATATTGTAAATTCTAAAACAGTAAATAAATAAAATACACATTTATTTTGAATTTATTAATCCAGGAACCTAATACTGGGACCAGGAGGCGGCCATTAAGGATCCCCAACTATATATTAACCTCAAAATTATTATTTTTACCTAGCATTTGAAAATATTTTTACTGGACTATGTACATCTTATTTATGAGGGATAGAATTTTTAATTACCACAACAAAAACGTATGGGCTCACGAGAATCCCTGTGAGTTTCATAAGCGTAGCAATCAGTATCAATTCAAGGTAAAGCATTTATTTTCTAAATATAAATACCTGTAAAAGTGTGTTCAAATGCGTGCGTGATCTAGGTAAAAATAATAATTTTTGAGGTTAATGTATAGTTGGGGTTACTTAATGGCCGCCTCCTGGACCCAGTATTAGGTACCTTAATTAATAAAATCAAAATAAATTTGTTTTTATTTACTGTTTCAGGCATTTTTTTTTGTGTTCGTGGAAGTAATTTTCTTTTCACAGATCCATGTTTTTTTTTAAACTTTTGTTTTAAAACCGTTCAAATACTTCAATACAGTGTGATACAGGGTTGTGATACATGAATGGAAAGATAATTAAATGAGGAAGTTTTTCTGAAACCCGGAAATCTCTAATTCTGCCCATTGAGGAGTAACGCTGGAAAGAAATATCAAGAAAATGTCAGGAAATTTAGAATAGCTTTCTTTTGGTAAGATATACATACTTACATTCAATCATTTATACGTTTACTTCCAACTAGTCTTATAGTAAATTTACTCAGCTTTTGATTGGTTTCACTCCCTTTCTAGTAGAATCACCTGGGACGGAGCTACAACGATTATTTTTCTAAAAACCACGTTTGTCTTGAAAAAACAATAGAACGAAGATTTCACCATTATGGTTGAGAATTCGGGAAATCGTTATAGAACATTTTTTGTTCCCCCAAGGGTCCTCTATCACCCCTCACAATATGACTAGACATTTACGGGACACCCTATATATATATTTTAACGGGGGTCATTTTCGGAGTCTAAATAATTTTTCTAGAATAATTTTTATTTTTAAGGTTTTGAAATAAAAATTATTAAACATTTTTTTTTTAAATAGTAAAATATAATATATTTTATATTTTATATCTAATTGATATTATCAATTACGATTGAATTTCTATTTTTATTTCCTAATAATAAAAATTAAAGGTTAAGTGAAACTCATTTGAAATAAAAATATTTATTTTCGGTCTCTGGTTATTACCATGAAATCAAAATTCCGGGAGGGGCTGCAGCCCCTCATCCCCCCCCCCTTATATATGCCCATGTAAACAAATGTTTAATTACATACACAGTCGTTTCATAATCTTCGAAAATCATGGGAATTACAACTCACCTTAAAATATTCGTTACTCACTTCAAAGTGTTCTCAGGGCGATTTCGGCTTAAATATATAGGAAAAATGGAATATCGCTCGTATTTGTCGAACCAATTATGACCTTAATGAAAAAACTTGCTCAAGGTCACGTGATTTCCTGCGCTATGCGTCCGAACTCGTGGCGTAATATTATGCTTGCACAGCCACGTTTTCTCGGAAACGGCTGGAGCGACAAATTCGTGATTGGTGTCATTCTAGAGCAACAAATTAGCAACAAATTCTAGTACCAGTCTGAATTTCGTCAGACAATCAGATCAAAAGTTACGGGGGTGGCTGTGCTGCCGTAATATTACGGTAGCACAGCCACGTTTTCTCGGAAACGGCAGGAGCGACAAATTCGTGATTAGTGTCATTCTAGAGCAACAAATTCTCGTACCAATCTGAATTTCGTCAGACAATTAGATCAAAAGTTACGGGGGTGGCTGTGCTGGCGTAATATTACGCTAGCACAGCCACGTTTTCTCGGAAACGGCTGGAGCGACAAATTCGTGATTGGTGTCATTCTAGAGCAACAAATTAGCAACAAATTCTCGTACCAATCTGAATTTCGTCAGACAATTAGATCAAAAGTTAACAGGGTGGCTGTGCTGCCGTAATATTACGGTAGCACAGCCACGTTTTCTCGGAAACGGCTGGAGCGACAAATTCGTGATTGGTGTCATTCTAGAGCAACAAATTAGCAACAAATTCTCGTACCAATCTGAATTTCGTCAGACAATTAGATCAAAAGTTACGGGGGTGGCTGTGCTGCCGTAATATTACGGTAGCACAGCCACGTTTTCTCGGAAACGGCAAATTCGTGATTGGTGTCATTCTAGAGCAACAAATTCTGGTACCAATCTGAATTTCGTCAGACAATTAGATCAAAACTTACGGGGGTGGCTGTGCTGGCGTAATATTACGCTAGCACAGCCACGTTTTCTCGGAAACGGCTGGAGCGACAAATTCGTGATTGGTGTCATTCTAGAGCAACATATTAGCAACAAATTCTCGTACCAATCTGAATTTTGTCAGACAATTAGATCAAAAGTTACGGGGGTGGCTGTGCTGCCGTAATATTACGGTAGCACAGCCACGTTTTCTCGGAAACGGCAGGAGCGACAAATTCGTGATTGGTGTCATTCTAGAGCAACAAATTAGCAACAAATTCTCGTACCAATCTGAATTTCGTCAGACAATTAGATCAAAAGTTACGGGGGTGGCTGTGCTGGCGTAATATTACGCTAGCACAGCCACGTTTTCTCGGAAACGGCTGGAGCGACAAATTCGTGATTGGTGTCATTCTAGAGCAACAAATTAGCAACAAATTCTCGTACCAATCTGAATTTCGTCAGACAATTAGATCAAAAGTTACAAGGGTGGCTGTGCTGGCGTAATATTACGGTAGCACAGCCACGTTTTCTCGGAAACGGCTGGAGCGACAAATTCGTGGTTGGTGTCATTCTAGAGCAACAAATTAGCAACAAATTCTGGTACCAATCTAAATTTCGTCATACAATTAGATCAAAAGTTACGGGGGTGGCTGTGCTGGCGTAATATTACGGTAGCACAGCCACGTTTTCTCGGAAACGGCTGGAGCGACAAATTCGTGGTTGGTGTCATTCTAGAGCAACAAATTAGCAACAAATTCTCGTACCAATCTGAATTTCGTCAGACAATTAGATCAAAAGTTACAGGGGTGGCTGTGCTGGCGTAATATTACGGTAGCACAGCCACGTTTTCTCGGAAACGGCTGGAGCGACAAATTCGTGATTGGTGTCATTCTAGAGCAACAAATTAGCAACAAATTCTCGTACCAATCTGAATTTCGTCAGACAATTAGATCAAAAGTTACGGGGGTGGCTGTGCTGCCGTAATATTACGGTAGCACAGCCACGTTTTCTCGGAAACGGCAGGAGCGACAAATTCGTGATTGGTGTCATTCTAGAGCAACAAATTCTGGTACCAATCTGAATTTCGTCAGACAATTAGATCAAAACTTACGGGGGTGGCTGTGCTGGCGTAATATTACGCTAGCACAGCCACGTTTTCTCGGAAACGGCTGGAGCGACAAATTCGTGATTGGTGTCATTCTAGAGCAACAAATTAGCAACAAATTCTCGTACCAATCTGAATTTTGTCAGACAATTAGATCAAAAGTTACGGGGGTGGCTGTGCTGCCGTAATATTACGGTAGCACAGCCACGTTTTCTCGGAAACGGCAGGAGCGACAAATTCGTGATTGGTGTCATTCTAGAGCAACAAATTAGCAACAAATTCTCGTACCAATCTGAATTTCGTCAGACAATTAGATCAAAAGTTACGGGGGTGGCTGTGCTGGCGTAATATTACGCTAGCACAGCCACGTTTTCTCGGAAACGGCTGGAGCGACAAATTCGTGATTGGTGTCATTCTAGAGCAACAAATTAGCAACAAATTCTCGTACCAATCTGAATTTCGTCAGACAATTAGATCAAAAGTTACAAGGGTGGCTGTGCTGGCGTAATATTACGGTAGCACAGCCACGTTTTCTCGGAAACGGCTGGAGCGACAAATTCGTGGTTGGTGTCATTCTAGAGCAACAAATTAGCAACAAATTCTGGTACCAATCTAAATTTCGTCATACAATTAGATCAAAAGTTACGGGGGTGGCTGTGCTGGCGTAATATTACGGTAGCACAGCCACGTTTTCTCGGAAACGGCTGGAGCGACAAATTCGTGGTTGGTGTCATTCTAGAGCAACAAATTAGCAACAAATTCTCGTACCAATCTGAATTTCGTCAGACAATTAGATCAAAAGTTACAGGGGTGGCTGTGCTGGCGTAATATTACGGTAGCACAGCCACGTTTTCTCGGAAACGGCTGGAGCGACAAATTTGAAAATAGTGTAACAAATTAGCAACAAATTAGCAACAAATTACTGAGTATGTTAGAAGTTGGGGTTGCAATGTTGCTGTTCCAGCGTAATAGAGCTCAGTTCTGTAGTATTTTTGATCAATCTGTATTTTGATTTCGTATCTTTATTTGTAAGGTTTTAGATATTGCAACCGTCACCAGTTATTTCTGCTAGTTAACAATAATGTTCTGTTTAACAATTGCGTACCAGGTATTTCACAGTTACTTAGACTGTATTTTTGATCAGTATCTATTGTTTTCAATGGTTTTCTACTAACCCATATTAAACTTTACGATTTTCCTCCATGACAGAACGACAGAAAAATACACGAACAAGACCAAAAAAAAAGAAATGTCTTGTACAACTTTGCGACATCTCTAACGATTTAAAAGATATTTCAATTGTTGCTCGCATATACGGGTCACCCTTTATGTGATTTGAGAAATTTGTGTCTCCTCTTAATTGAAAGCTCTCATTTCCGTAAAATAGTAGTGCAAAACTTACATATAAAAGATTTGCCAGTGAATTTCGCAGATAAAAAGACGGTATGAAAGGAAGTTTTTTTTTGTGGAATCAATAGAAATTTGACCCTCAGTGTCCTTTAACGGATATGAAAAATCACAATATAAGACAAATATTATTTCCATGAATATCGAAAAGAATCAAGTGAGATAATGTCAGATCCTGGTTGGGAGAAGGCGACCTGTTTCTAGAGACCGAGCATGGCCTAATGTATTTCTAACGAGATTTAGCCTCCTCCCAACCATTACAAATACATCCACTACTAATACTTTCGTAATCTTCAACATTTACTATTCCCCAAACAATTACAATACCAATTGTCAGAATGAAATTCCAATCCTTAAAAGCAACCCGTCTGCGAAACCTTTCCCAATATATTGAGAGGAGATCGCTGACCGTTGGTGATGCGAAGGTAGAATTGGTCAGGTTTCGGTCTTAATAAATCTAAATTTTTATAAGAAAATGAGTTTTATTATTCTCCTTCTCCTCATCGGTAAGTATATATTCATCATGTACTTATTAATTTTATATCTGTTTTATCTAGTCATCAAAAATATCTGTTTCTTTGTTACCCATTAAAGTTTTAAATCAGTATTCATCTACCTCTAAGTTAAAGCTCTAGCTAAAACATACAATTACCAAATGTTTCCCTCACATATGTATAATGTTTCTCTGTTTTTTACATTTCATTTGTATATATATATATTAGTATTAGCTCTATTTTTGTTTTACAGCCCCGATGAAGGCTTGAATTTCAAGCGGAAACGTCGGAATATAATTAAGATACAAGGCCCTGACAAATTCTGCCTCCCGTATATAGAGTGGCCCACTCCAGCCATTTTTTGTTTTGACGAATATCAAATTTACACAAAAATTAGATGAGATAGAAGAAATCTGATTACAGATTCTTTTTTTGCAGTACAAATCCTTTAACGTAGAGCTATTAATTAATTTAATTAATTTTTGAGACGGCTTTACTTCGGCCGTGAGGCAACATTACATTGCAAATTTAAAACGATTTTCTGACATGTTATTGCCTTTGAAGTCGTATATCTCTGGATATACTCAAAGCGTTTTAATGGGTGTGAAGTTGCTTTAATACCCTAGAGGGGTCTCCCGTGGTCTAATGGCTAGCGCCTTGGATTCTTAAGCGGGAGATGGTGGGTTCGATTCCCAACCTCCGGCAGGAATTTTATCATCCCACGGCTCGCTGGTAAAATTCCTCGCTACACCCTGGATGTCGGCGCTAATGACCTAGATGTAGATGCGCCGTAAAAAAAAAAAAAAAAAAAAAAAAAAAAAAAAAAAAAAAAAAAAAAAAAAAATACCCTAGAATTTTCATTTTTTATGTTTTTAATTATGTAAATAGGGACTTCGTTTTTACCCAAAATTCGACGAAAAACGCTATTTTTCGTTTTTCTAAGAATTGGAGGGCGATCCAGAAAAACGAGTGGCAGCTCAAGAACGTGGACATCGAGATCTACAAGAAATGCTATATCGATCTCTTGGGACAATTTTGTTTTAGATACAGTGTAATCGACTACATGAAGATACAAGTTACTTCAGATTGGCTTAGACTGGAAGATCTTGAATAGTTGAAAGTCTTCTGAATGAAAATGAAGTTACCCAAAATTTTCTTATCCTGGAAGGTGTTGAATTGGATTTCAAATGAACACTAGGAACATAGATTCTATGTAATATCCATCTCTTCTTTGTATGCGTCTTCCTATCCTGCCATCAGGCTTTATAAAATATAGTCTCAGGGATGGGATGGAGAGTTATCGAAATCGAAAATCTCATCGAACTGTGTCATCAAACAGCAAACTTCAAACTATTCGCCTTCTTCGTGTATAAGTTCTTCCATATTGCTCAAAGGTTGATGGGAATACTTGTTGATGAAATTCCCAGGATCAATTCCGTTACGAAGTTTCTCATTTATGGTTAATTAGTCCCTACCTGCGTAGGCTCAGAAGGGCTTTTGCTCTACATCGAATTATTATATCA
This sequence comes from Gonocerus acuteangulatus, assembly GCA_946811695.1. Taxonomy (NCBI): domain Eukaryota; kingdom Metazoa; phylum Arthropoda; class Insecta; order Hemiptera; family Coreidae; genus Gonocerus; species Gonocerus acuteangulatus. The sequence continues at coordinate 96,477,522 of OX328132.1, read as the reverse complement.
GCTCCACCAAGATTAGAGAAGTTTAATTATGGAATATACACGAATGTTTATTGGTTGAGGAGTTTTCCTTTCGAGGTGAGACATGTACTTCCTAGCTTAATTAAGTGTCTATTAATGTAAACAGAAACTGCGCTACATTCCTGCCGATGCACATCTCAGAGAGCTATACTTCATGTCTTTTGATCATAAATAAGTTTAGAGTGTTATGTACAACTCCGCTTCAAACATAACATGAAACCTATGTCTAAGGCCTCTGCCTTGGCAAATATTTTTTTATAACGTGGTTCCTCCCTCTCTCCATAGGGAGGAATCCCGCTTATGAGGTTGACCTCATGACACAATCCCGAAGTGCTGACTAGAATATTTTACCTTTCAGAACCTATAGATCTCGAAAATAACTGTGGTTCAAATTTGTATATATAAATAAATATTTGTCTGTTCGCTCTCTCACACACTCAAAAATGATCCGATATTGATGAAATTTGGAACAATAATCCTTAACCAGCAGAATCCATCCACCGGAAGATGGTTTTTGGTTAAAAATTCTTGTGGGAAAATCGTATCGACTACGTTTTCGAGTTCATATGCATACACGTAGTCGTTTTATAGGTTTCTTTACGTAGGAAAAAGAATAAACCAGTTTTAAGGCGATATCTGTAACCGTTTTTGAGAAAGGTGGAAACAAAATTTTTGGAACTTTTAATTTTTGGTTTGTGTACACTTAGAATCCTGTGATTTAATTGAAATATTCTCTAGATGTTTGAAATTCATCTAAACTAAGACGTATAGAGATTTAATGCAAGACGTGAGTTAAGGAAGCACTCGAAAAAAAAATGTTATTAATAGACATCAAACGTTTTAGGATCTTGGTACATTTCTGTAAATATTTTGAAAACGTTTAAATAATCGTGGTAAGTAAAAGGTAGCCATTCGAAAGCTTACTAAATTCTCTACAAAAAAGGCTCTTCGATTAGGATGTCAAACGGAGAAATAAGTGCTTCAAACTTCAAATGTGTTTGTATTGTTCATTTGAACAAATTTGGTAGTTGTTTAACTAACTTTTTAATTGGTTCTTGTTTTTTTGCATTAATCAGTAGAATTAGTATTATAGTAAGATAAGACAAGAAAATGAGAAACTTTTTGGCAATAGTGTTTTTCTAGAGTGAACGTTAGAAGGCCAGGGAGTAATTTTTCCAGGTAAGGGTACCCTTGTTATTTGTCACGTATCTGGGGCCATAAAAGTATTTCAGGAAAGGTTTAATCAAAATAATAACTGTGTTAATGTTAAACTTTCCAAATGACTGCGTTATCTTCGTCTTTACCCTTCATAGAAGAAGATGATGCAGTTCCTGTAAGCCAGACTTTTTTTACTGGTTCCTTGGCTTGCAATCCGCCAAATCCCATCCGGCTTTCTCAGACAGAAGAACAAGCTGTATTATTTAGGAGTGTTATTTCTTACCGGTATCTCCGAATAGCTTACATCCTACAAGGAGAGAGAGAAATAGAGACGCATTAAAAATTATATAAAACAGTAAATTCGAGGTATTTTTCCAGGAAACATTATTATCCTGTATGTTAAATGCTCCACGCATAGAATTTCTCCAGAGAGATAGATGGGACAAGAAGATATGTGTGTCCCCGGGATTCCGGCATCTATCTAGTTCTTACGGGGATCAATACACCCCAGGATCTTGGTGAATGAATCTAACATTTGTGAATGAGATGACTCTGCCCTTGTCTCCACCCTCGCCAGCTCTAAGGTCACATGGAACTCAAGCTGTATAGGTCTATCTGTGTTTCCTATTCTCCAATACATACTGTCATAAGAGGACCCGGAACTTGCTTATGTTTATTCTCTTGAAAAGACTACCGCTGATTACGTGTAAAATAGCAGTAGCTAATTAGTTCTTGACAATTGAACATAATAGTAATCATTGTGTAAACGTTAAAGACATTAATTAAATGGGGGAATGAATTTGAATAAATGGGAGTCCTATGTACAAGAATGTGGCAGCTAGCGAGATGTCAGAACTAACCTGGCCAGTGTAACCTCCTCCTGCAAATCAACCCTGCGACACAGGACCTGTGAAGACCAGTGTGTTAATGGCGTCTACCCGTGCATGTGCTCCCGTGGTGTATCAAGTTTTTTACCTGACATTATTCATTTAATCCTTATTATTATTTTGAAGAACGTTTTATTTTTGTTATGTCTTTTTATAATTTCTCTTTATTATCTTTTAATTTCGTCTGCACAGTGTTATTTTGTTTATTTTTCGAAGCATTAAAGTGAACTTTTATTTTACCAAGTTTTATTATTTTTTATCCCGCTTCCTTTTCACTAAAAGAATATTGTTTTTATTATACTCATATGAATAATAATAAAATTGCATGATCTTCTCGTGGGAATTGAGGGCTCATATAGCGCTTGTGGCAGGTTAGATTTTTATGGCGATTGCCTCGTTGAAGTAATTACGTCTTCATCATGGATGTTTAGAAACGGTCGTAACCTGTAGATAACCCGGCCCTATTGACTATGCAAAATGCATCGTAAAATAGAATTGTAAAGCTCTAATAAAAATTTGTAGAAATTAGGGTATATTGGAATATTTATTAATTCACTCTAGCTAGCAACATGGCTGACAAAAAGATGCAGTTAGTGGCGAATCGATATGTATGTTATAAGACGTTTATTAACTTTACCATGTTGTAACCAATTGGAGACTCTAGTTTTATAAAACAGTGCCAAAATACACAATATCTATCCATTCTGTTAACGGTGAACACACTTTTAAATATATATTTATTACTGCGTCAGGGCTGTAAAAACATATATGGTATAACTATGACAAAAAAGGATAGATATATTAACAAAAATATGAGTACATATATGAGTGAATGTATGTATGTATATGCATATATAGATATATATATATATATATATATATATATATATATATATAGTATAATAATAGAAATTAAAATAAATACACATGTGTTTTATTAAATAAGAACATTGACCGAAACCCCGACGATCAACGCTTTCTACTTCTGAACGGTCGACCATATCTTCTCAATTTATTTAATTATGTATATGAACGTTAATCAAATGGTAAACTTTTAATGAAACGAACTAAAGATTGGTTAATATAGAACTAATTTTTTAATTATTTGTACTTTTATATATATACATATATATATATTTATATATATGTATATATATATATATATATATATATATATATATATATGCAGGGTGTCTTCAAAATAAAAGGTAAATTTCGGGAATCGATGCAGAATAAAAAAAGTCCTTTGGCAACCTCACTTTTGCTTCATTTTCGAGAACAAGTAAAAAAATAAAAGAAATTATGAAAAGGCATTCTTTCATAAGCCATAAATAAAAATCGTTAAAATTATATGTTTTATCCCCGACCCCCTCCACTCACCTACTCACCAATGAAACGGGGCTAAAACGCAGTGTAAATTTACAAACTTCTTTTTTTGGGGTTGTGCTTTGGGTGAGAGAATGTCTTGCCCAGGGTGGAGGGCAAATTTAAAATGATCGATAACCAACAATATATTTTATTATTATTGTATAAAAGAATCTATTTATTTATTATTGAATAAAAGAAAATATTTTGTTTATTTAAAATTTATTTTCAATTTTGTGTTTGATAGAAATTGACAAAAATAATTATCCATAATTTATCCCCCAAAAAATAAGTTTGCATATTCAAACTGCGTTTTAGTCCCCTTTCAATGGTTTTATAATCGACAAAGTCTACTTGTTCTTCAAGTACTTTTTGTCTAGTTTACGACGCTGCAATTTAATACGCTGAATTACATACCTTAAACAGTTATTACTTTCTATTCAACAAAAAACTTGGTTTACCTAAAAAAACACAAAATTTAAATTTTCCCCTTCCCAGATGGGAATTTACCCTTAGACCAAAGGACCATTTGTGTTTCATTTGATGTCTACTGTCACCTCCTTAAGTATTTCGTTGCCAGTTACGTCACGCCCTGTATATATATATATATATATATATATATATATATATATATATATATATATACATATATATATATATTTGAACCACCGGTATTGTGTGATCTACGGATTCTGAAACGTGGACATTTCTCAGTGGCGCCTCAGGCTTTCATCATCGGGTCGACGCCAATAGCTGGTTTCCTCCTTTTTGAGAGAGAGGGAGAAAACACGCTAACATAAACCATGGGAATAGATAAAATAAACAAGGAGTTAGTATGAGAGTTTATTGAGTTTGTGAGGACCGACGAGGAACTCTGAGTCCAGGCCTCGTGAGATCTAATAGAGTTAAGAGCTAAGCGAGGCCGGCGAGATGAAAGGGAAAGAGGCCCCGGACATCTGCATATTCCTGAGTCCCTATTGGAGCTAGAGTAGCTTTCTTAAGTCTTCAATTCACTGAATCTCACTCACAATGCTTATTGGTATGGGAATGAAAGCTCAATCAGAGAATTTTTAGAATAAGATGTCCTTTACTTAAAATGTGAATTGACAGGGACCCTACTTCTTGCCTGTGCTTACATCAACAGGAAGGCATCTCATTAGTGACTAAAGCATGTTAACGCAACAGACTCCATGGTCCTCAACAAGGTAACAAGTATCAATCGGAGTGGATCAAAAGAAATTCTCAAGAATCCTGCTTCACTGCGTCTAAATGATCAAAACCTCAACTCAATAAAACTTATTATGGGTTTGACAATTTCCTCAGAAATATGAATATTTCCTTATAATATTATACTAGAAAAGTTTAATGAGATAAGGAAATCTGATGGTTTCCAGTTAAACTTAACATCGCTTATGTAAAAAGAGATTCGATGTTATATGCATCTTCAAATAAGAAGGGTTCAGAAAGATGTATGAAGATAGGAAGAATAAGGGCTCTTTAGAAAAAGGATTTCGAATAGATTTCTGGAATCAGCCAGGATTCGAGATCGGCTAGTTATACCCTCTTACATATAACAGCCCCCTTTACTCCACTTTTATACTTTATCAATCTTATCCTGATCAAAAATAGAAAACACGGTAAAAGAAAATACGCTTGTTACAATTATAAAAATGTTCTTTGTAATCGTACTTTTGTTATAACAAGTTGACTGATTTCTCAGCTTTTTGTCTTTCAAATAAGGTCACATACACCATTGTTTTGTAGGTAATGTAGTATTGAGCCTTTGTCTTGGCTACCTTCACTTAACAAATCGCTTAGCAGGCGAAGGGTATGTTCAGGTGACGTCGTCTCATGGATTCTGCGAATAGCTTAGGTTGCTAACCGCTTTTAAAGAGTTAAAAGCAGTTCTGAATATTGCTTGTAAGGCACTGCCGGGATCGAGGCGTAAATTGAGAAAAACATTTTTTCCCCATAAATGATAACTTAATAATAAAAACCTTTTGTTTTTAAAAATAAATGATTCAATTAAGTATTCTGCTCAGGGGCGGGGGATTCTATATGAACGTGTTTTTAAACCTTTCAGAGTTAAACAAGAGGTAAATTATCTCAAATATCATAATATTACATGGAATAGATATACTTGATAGTGAATACCGGAGTTCAGTGAAGTTTATATTAGAAATAGGGTCTTTGAGAATTTCGCATTAATTGCTCTCAGTCTGAAACTAAGGGACTGTAATTATGATGAAGTTGTCGACTAGAGAATGTTCCAAGATGTACATACTTGTTATTAGAAGCAATTGGCTTTAAATTTGAGTGCACTCAATCCTTCAGCAAGCTTCAGGTTATTATAACCTAAGGATATGTTCCTTGAACCTTCAGTGGTAAACCAAAGGTTTAACATATCTTGTTGGTTAATTAAGTTGAATTACACAAGGGCTAAACCCTTTTCCTGGATAGAGCTTCTAGTCAAGAAGGACCATTGAAACAATCCATTTCTAGAATTCCACATGGCAGGTCCTGAGAGGATCTAATACAAAACCTATCAACAGATATGCAGTTTGACCTAACAATAGGTCGGTTTTGTATATCAATACCTCACTAGGACAACTATAAGTACTGGGTCAATCCATTTGAAATCACCCAAATTTCATAAAATTTGTTGCTCAACATTTTTGATTTTCCTAATTTTTTTTACTAGTTATTCTCCTATACTAGTTGAGTTCATACCTGCAGTAAACAGATTTTCTGGGTCATAATTTTTTTTGTTGACAATCATTTTAAGTTTGCATTTTAACTACGTTTTGTCCGAAAACAAGTTTCACATAAATGTATCTAACTCTCTTAGTTTCATAGATATCAAAACAGAATAAACACTAATATTATCAGAACAATATGCTCTTGAGTTTGTTCATGCATTGTGTTTTCTTAATAGTTTTGAAATTAAAGAAAAAACACTTTGATACACTATAACTCTAGAACCAGTTGAGTCTCAGTCACCAAAATGATATCATTTGTTTATGTCACAAATTGGTTTTATCTGTATAAATTTCATAATTGTCGACTTAGGCCCTTTTGAGATATTGTACTTTAAATATTGCAAAAAATACGATTATGAGAATCTTTGAAAAATTATATATATATATATATATATATATATATATATATATATATATATATAAAAAAAACAAAAAAACGTCCTAAAGCTTGAAACTTCTGCAGCAAGTAGACATGCAATAAATCTACGCAATGAAAAAAAAAATGATGAATTCTTCCTTCTAATAATTTTGCAGCACTAAAACTATATATAAGGGGCGAGGTTAGCTCAGTGGTAGAGCACTGGATTAATAAGCTGGAGGCCTGAGTTCAAATCCCAAGCAAGCACTAAAGATTTTTTCTTCTAGTGTCTTCGTTCATGGGTTGATTTCGGCCTCCCTGACCCTCCCTAGGCCATCCCAGCCTTTAATAAATTTATCAATGGGTACCTTGGATGCTAATTTGAATGATTCTAGCAGTCGAAGCAGCCAAGGGGAAAATCAGGCGGCCGGAGCATAGTACTGACCAGACTATCTCCCTAGTGAGCCGTATGGTCATGAATCAGATACCTCTATAGTATCTGCCCCTCAGTGCCTGTGAATAGGTGCGAATTAAGGCACGAAACATGTCGGGCAAAATAGATAAAATAAAATAGTTGAACAAAAACAAATGGTGTTCTGCTTCATCGACCCTCTGCCAAATAAAGAAAAAAGAACAAGTGGAATATAACTATATATATATATATACAGATATCTATTGATATGGGTAGAAATCTCCGTCCTAGTAATATATTGTGCAGTGACACCTATAGCACTTGTTGACAATTTCCAGGAACATTTCTAATAATGGAATTCAAATTTACATTATCCGCGTGACAGCCATATAAATAGTACGAAAACGGAAGAACTTAGAAATTATTATGCAATTACTCCAAAGTATTTCAATGTGTCGGCATACCATACTTAGATTATTTGTTTTGTTTTGTTTTTTATACTTCTTTTCTTTAGAGTACTTCTATTTATAGTTTTTAATTAGATGTGTATGTAAGATCATATAAATATATAAGTGTATATAACTATGTATGTAGAAGTGTATAACAATTTGGATCTGTATGTAAAAATTATATAGGGCGAATCGCCTTGGTAGCGGATAAAATAAAATAATAATAATATTATATATTCAATATTTATTGCAGTCATTTTCATGTTATTTAAGCAAGTATATATATATATATATATATATATATATATATATATATATATTAGCTCAAGAAATAAATATAATCTTAATTCCAATTACGTAATTAAAAAAAATCAAGATGACACAATTTCTGTGAGCCGGGTTTTTTTTATTATCTTATAGGTACAAATTGTAAAAAATATGACGGTTGAATTATGCTTCATCTGAAATGTAGTTAAGCAGAAACGGGCATAATACTCGAATCATAAATAGGAGCTTGGAGGGGAGGGGAATTAAGCGTAAAAGATAGCAGAATCACTGTCACAGCTGAATCGGATACTCACCATGAATAATTTAACGTGGCTCCTAATATAATCGTCACATCTATTCATATGTAGATGGGGGCAGCAAATATTCGCTGGTTGTCATTTCTATCGAATCATTGCAACACTACCCCCTAGAATATGTTGACTCTAAAATTCCTATATTCAGTATGCAGCCTTATTAAAGGGGCCAGTCGCCCGGTTGAAAATGTGAAAATAATAGGCGGCATTCCCTGAAATATATTGCCGGCAAAATGTATGTAACCAATACGTTCCGGCTAATTGTTGGCAATACTACACATCCATTATTCGCGTGCACGAAGCAATGATATTGAGCATCATTAATTTACTCCTGTGTACGGAGCAATTTAAAATTCTACGAAAAAAAAGTCGAGAGCTTCAATGAAAATGAAATATCTATCTATAAACAACAAGAATTTGTAAACCGATTTATAATAATAAAAAAAAATTCTTAAATTAAGAAGTATTATACTAGTAAGACAGCTTTGTACAATTTAGAGTAAAAAATCTTATTAAATTTAGAATCTTTACATTGCCGACGGAAATTATGCAAAGTTCATTCAGTGGTTATGTAATGTTTTTTATTGTAAGATAGTTTTATCAGCGTGGTATGAAAAAGAAGGCCATTTTAGAGAGATTTAGGGCGTCTTGATAAAACTACGTTCCTGTAATGCCATCTTTTCTGTAAGTAGTGGATTCATTTACCAACTTGCCATTTTTTCTTCATTAAATTTTTTTTTAATGGGAAATATGGGTGATTTTATAAATTGTTGCTTACCCGTTTTAATTTCTTGATATTACTTTTGCTTCTCCTTTCGAATGCTACAAGAGAATGCGTGGTTGAATGATCGTCTCTCTGTTTGAGAGTCATGAGGAAGAATTCTAGGAGCATCCCGGTCAGATATTAAACCAATATTTTTTTATTTTGTCAGCAAAGCAATCCCTCTGGACAGTAGTTTTCAGTTGCCTACGGTGATACAGAAGTTACATAGAAGCTAAATGAACTCTTATAACATGAATTTCTTCGTCTAATCTCGGGCTCTTGAGCCTAGGAACCACGAGAAATGGTGATGCCATCGGGTACAAAAGAAATTTTTCGAGGGTGTAATCTGGACGAGTTAAAAATTTACAGTACGGGTGCATCTACCTGACAAAATATTCATTTTTGCCCTGCAGAAATTAACATACAACGAAGAAAGTAGACTCAGTACATCAATGTGGGATTTGAGATTAAGAACATTTAAAGTTTTAAGTGCAAGATGAAAGAGGCAGGGGATAGGTAGTTAGAAACGAGCGTTATTCTCCACCCACTCGACCTCCCACGTTTCACACCCTAAGCATCTCCCAGGTGGGTGGATATGTGCACAAGGTAAAGGGAGGAGGCCCGAGAGGGGGACGAAAAGCATATAAGTAAAGTTCCATCGAGGTAGTCTTTGGAAAACGGAGAGAAGTTTTAGAGCCTGAGTTGATACGCTAAAGTATATTCAATTTCTATGCCGGCTCTTCTTCCCTTACATGTTTTTTTCCTGATTATAATACTAAACGCCTGCAATTCTGTTTCAACCTAACGGACTGGTCTACCTTTATCAACAGGCATTTATCCAGATGGCTCATCGAGATGGCCGAACGCCCCCAAATCGTACAATTCTGTTTCACCCTAGCTGACTGGTCTACCTTTACCAACAGGCATTTATCCAAATTGCTCACCGAGATGGCCGAACGCCCGCAATTCCTGCAATTCTGTTTCAACCTAGCGGACTGATCTACCTTCACCTACAGGCATTTATCCGGATGACCAAACGGCCGCAATTTCAACAATTCTGTTTCAACCTAGCGGACTGATCTACCTTCACCTACAGGCATTTATCCAGATGACCAAACGGCCGCAATTTCAACAATTCTGTTTCAGACTAGCTGACTGGTCTACCTTCACCAACAGGCATTTGTCCAGATGGCTCACCGAGATGGCCGAACGCCCGCAATTCGTACGATTCTGTTTCAACCTAGCGGACTGATCTACCTTTACCAACAGGCGTTTATCCTGATTAATCACCGAGATGGCCGACCGCCCGCAATTCCTACAATCCTGCGTCAACCTAGCGGACTGGCCTACCTTCACCAACAGGCATTTATCCAGATGGCCAAACGCCCGCAATTTCTACAATTCTGTTTCAATCTAGCTGACTGGTCTACCTTCACCAACAGGCATTTATCCAGATTGCTCACTGAGATGGCCGAACGCCCGCAATTCCTGCAATTCTGTTTCAACCTAGCGGACTGATCTACCTTCGCCAACAGACATTTATCTAGATTGCTCAGCGAGATAGCTGAAGGCTCTCAATTCCTACTCTTCTGTTTCAGACTAGTGTACATATCTGCTTCCATCAACATGGAGACTATACACAGAAGACTCTCCCTTATCCGGCGTTCTCTTATCCGTCGCTCACTCAGAGGAATGAGTTCCTAAAACTGGCTCGAGAGTTCCTAGAAAATGTTCCCTTCCTAGCAAGCCAAATATTTTTTTCTTTGTATTTCATTGAATTGAAGTTAGAGAAGTTCGTTTTAGAGGCAGGAAATTCTGTTTCTACTAAAAAAATGAATGTTTCTACTAAGGCACCTGCGGCTGGAACGCCTGATTATAGCCAGTCTAGTTTGAAAATTCATCGCAATGTTTTACATGCATATGCACGTGTTAATAATACACCAGGAAGGATTCACATATTTTGAATTTTTTTTCTTATTCGATACCTAAATTTTACCTTAAATATTAAAAATGTTGCATATTATTATATCCTAAAATAATAAGGTTTTTCAAATACCTGAGTGACCGCTTCTAACTGAATCCGCTAATCCGGCGTTATCACTAACGCCACTGTACCCCTGTCCCGACGAAGCCGGATTAGGAAGAGTCAACTGTTATTTTGAACTGTTATTTGAACAGTTTCTTTTCTATCTGTTATTCCAAACCCCTTTGTGGAAAAGCCGATTATATTTTCCAGCAGATATACATTTATAGTGATTCTATATAAAGTGGTGGCTGGTAGATAAAGGCTTTACCTAGAGTTTTCCAGTTGGATTCCTGCGGTCTGCTAGAGATCAGGATGTTGCTACTTGTAGAAGGGAGTCCCAGAACCTCGTTATCCCTACCCATCCGCCTCATTTATACTCCTTCCTCTCTCTATTTTCACTTCATCTCAGTATTTTCCCTACTAAATAACCAGAAAAAATACCGATAGCTTTTTAGGAAAAACTTTATTTATTATCAATGGTTATTGTGAACTGAAATGTCAAAATCTATAACAAATGAGGCAGAAAGTCAATTATTAAATGATAAGTAACAAATCTTCATTTTCTCTAGTATTTTCAGATAAATTCTACGCCTCTAAAGGAGCTAAACCAATTCTATGTTTACCTATAAAATAAAGTCCGACTCGTAGGAGCTGCGTCATGTTAGCGCGGTTCAGTTCATATCCCTAGTGCAATTAGTAAAGGAATAGAAGCAGTTATAAATAGGTTTTGATCTCTCACGAAAAATATAAAATAAAATCTCAAACAGAAGAAAGATGTATGGCGCCATAACAGGAAAGTGATTGTAGCCTATGCGCAAATTACTCCATCCTCTTTCTCAACGTTAGCTCATGGAAACACTATCACAGTGTTTCTCATTTTCCTACCTTTTTTTTACTGAAATACTCATATTACTATTAAATGCAATTAAAACATGCGCGAAGGCCAGCGGTCACTTTTTTGTGGCACATGCAGTCTTCTTTTTCGTACATGGAAACGCCATGGTGCATGTGCGAATGCAAGCGGACTCTCTTTTGTGATATATACAGTCTTCTTTTTAGGAGATGGCCACTGCGCATGCGCGAACACCACTGCGCAAGAGCGATCGCCAGCGAACACTTTTTTTTTGACACATGCAGTCTTCTTTTTCGTACACGGTAAACGGCGAAAAGACCCTTTTCAAAAGAACAAAGCTATAAATTTCGAAGTTTTGAGCATTTATTTCTCCTTTAAAGTGATTTCAATTCTGCTTTAAAAATGGTTCATTCGTTTTTCTACTTTAAGGAACATTCTAATCGAGTACCTGTAAGCATATGAAATCGGAAAAGTAGAAGTTACGATTTTTTTTTCGCGCGAATTTTGCTCAGTACACCATGTTCCGGAGGACGGATTCTGCTGATTAGCAAACTTTCACGTGTCAAATTAGACGAAAGATGTTTGTGCCACATTTTATAAAAATCGGAAATTTTTGTAAGGTCAACCTCATAAGCGGGTGTCCTCTCAATGAAGGGGGAGGAACCGCGCCAAAGGATCATACTGGTATGATGGCATCATGACTCGCGTGTAGCAGTCATGACGTGGTCTACGTATCAGAAGTTCCTTTTAGCGCGTTTTCCTCTTTATCTCCATAGTAAGGAAACTTCCCTATGAGGTTGACCTCATAATGCAATCAGGAAGTGCCTTTCTACAAATAGACTGGGAATAGATTATCTCCTGAAGAGGCGTACTATATATGTGAAGCTTGTAGAGCAAATGAAAAGTTGTAAATTGAAGAATTGTCGTTATTAATTTACCTTAATAATTTCCTATAGGTTTGGGTATTTCAGGATTTTTCTTTCATGCTTTCAGACTACACAATATGCCTAAAACCTCCGACTCGCAGGAACTACGACATCTTTGCGCGATTACTTTCTTACACCTAGTTGTATTTGCAGAGCTTACAATAGAAACAGTTCATTTTTTATCTTAATCATTCGTGAAAAATTTAAACACATGTAAAAATTCAAAATTAATTCTCAAAGCGAAGCATGATCATAGGCGTCTACAGGAAACTAGTATCCCAAGGGGAAATTTCTCCACTTAAGCATCGATTTCTCCGTATGAGATCACTCTACCAAAGTCAAATAAGAACCGTGTTTGTAGGAAATCTAATAAGCTTTCGAATAGATATGGGACGAGTTTAGCTCAGTGGTAGAGCACTGGACTAATATGCTCGAGAACCTAAGTTCAAATCCCGAGCAAGCACTAAGATTTTTATCTTCTAGGTGTGGCCCACTGCTACAGACATGACATTTTTATTTCATTGTTCAATGTATTCAAAACCATCAAAATGTTTATAATTTCTAAATGTTTCATAAAATAAATACAATTTAAAACAAACAATTAAAAAGTGAGCTAAACAACTACGAAAACCCGTTCAAAAGAACACATTCAAAGTTTTCATCACCGTTTTCTCCGATTGACATCGACTAATCGAAGTCAGAGTATTAATTATAGAGAATTTAGTAAGCTTTTGAATAGTTGCTATCCACTTATGACGATTTCCCAACTGTTTTCGAGATATTAAGGAAAATATGCGAAGTTCCCAAAACTTTTCATGTCTCTTAATAAAATATTTTATTCTAATTCTTCCTTAACTCCAAACGTAACCAAAATTTACACATCTTTGTATGTATGGAATTTAAACATACAGAAAATATTTTAACCGAATCCGATGATTCTAAGTAACCAAATCAAAAACTTGATTTAACAACCATTTTTCCGATTTTCTCGGAAACGGTAAAAGCTGTCGCCTTAAAAATGGTTTCATTCGTTTTACTAGCCCAAGAAGCCCATAAAACGAGTACTTACAAGTATATGAACTCAAAAACGTAAGCGTTACGATTTTTTTTGCGCGAATTTCGCCCCAAACGCCATCTTCCAGTGGGCGGATTTTGCTGGTTAACGAACCTGACCTTTCAAATTGGACGACGGATTTTTGTACCAAAATTTCATCAAAATCGGACCATCAGGGAAGCCTGAAATGCGCGAACAGACAAATATATATATATATATATATATATATATATATATATATATAAATATATACATATATATATATACATATATATATATATATATATATATATATAAAATATATATATATACAAATTTGAACTACCATCATTTTCAGTTTCCAGGGGTTCTGAAACGCGAAATTTTCTAGTCGGCACTTCCGGGTTGTTTAATGAGATCAACCTTATAAGCGGGGTTCCTCCCTATGGAGGGAGGGAGGAACCGCGCTAAAAGCCCCTAGGTAGTGCGAGAATTTAGTTTTATGCGGGAGCGTCTTTGTTAGCCCGCTCCAGTGCGGGCGTAGCGTGGGGAGAATGCCGTATCAGCCAGCCTGTTTAGAGGAGGAGCGTGCGCAGAGAGTCTTCGTCAGCCCGCCATAGTGCGAAGTAAGCGGTGAATGGTTTAAATTGTTTGTATAGTTATATTTGTCTAAATCTCTATTTCGGGGTTCTGCAAATAAAGTTAATTCTATTCGACTAAATAGGTGTGATCCCGGATCCCATACATTCCAATAACCTTGAATATATGGAACTTATATCGACGGATAATGTATTTGTAATATTTTTTAAGTAATATTGTCTAGTAAGGGATAAAATCGAAGAGAGAAATATGTGCTTTGGATAGAAAGCACACCAAGGTGGCCTAATGTAAAGCTGAAATATTCAGGAGTACAAGTGAATCTACGGTTGGAATATCGGAATTTATCGCCTTTTTGCTTAGAGCACTATAGGAGGATCGACCCCTATCTTGGATCTGTCGATTAATAAATACACCACACCCAAGCGTGCTCCGCCATGCTCTCAGAGTATCTCACTAGATAGTCTGCATCCTTCATGTGCATATTTAAGCGCATTTCCTCCCTCTCTTCATTCCCGCAATTTACTAAATACGTCAAATTCGTTTCTAGATCCTAGAGATACCTTCGGATATGCAAAGGTACCTAACAAAAATCGAGGCTTTAGGGGACACTTGTTGAAGGTATATTTACACAACTGTAACTAGCTACAAATAAATTTTAGCTAAATGTGATATCGTTAAATCTATGTATAGTGTGGCTGTATATGTTAAGCCTAGAGCTCTATAAATGGTAATGGTATAGCTACGCATTCGATAACGCTTCAGTTAAGGTGGCCATACACGTTCAGTTTCTGAAGACTGGGACTGCACAGTTTGGCCAGGTTTCGACACACAATAAGTTAATGAAACCTTATGTCCGGGACTGCACAGGCCAGTTATAGTAGACCCACTGCATGTGCAAGCAAATATCCTCTTGTCCACACACGTCAGGCCTGGCCTGTACAGTCCCTGCATTATTGGTCTGTACAGTTAATCTATTGGCGTTTCTTTCTAATTTGATGGACTATGCACTTCAACTCTGGCCTCAAGGGTGTCTCATACACTTGTGACCACCAGCTCTTCGCCAGGGACGATCACTCTACAATCTCTAAAATGTAATTTTTATGACGGGTTATTGCCCTGAATTGAATTCTCTATGTCGATTATATATTTGTAATTTTTTCGCTTAAACTGAGAAAAACGTTATGTTTTTTACTTTTCTACCAATAATGTGCATAGTACACCCGTATCAAGTAGTCAGTGTAAGCGTTGTAGAGTATTCAATTTACTTACCAAAAAGTACCTTTAAATGCCTAAGATTTTAACACGAAAGGAGAAAAACACATTTTTGTTTTTGAAGTTGTTTCAAAATTGATATTAACAATGTGACATAACATAATAACATAAACGCAAAACGTACAGCCTTATTAATTATTTAAATGATTTTTCCTGCTCTTCACGATGTAAAAACGTATTAGGTATTGCACATACGTATGGTAATGATATATATATATATATATATATATATATATATATATATATATGTACACACACACACACATACATATTTACGTATATTCTTTATTTCCTTCATTAAGTAATCCTTAAGGGTGGTTTTTATTGATTTTCTGCATGTGGCAACTTCTTCTATGTATATAACATATAATCGATTACATTTTAATAATTTTGTTAATGATTACATTTTTAATATTATACATAAAGGTAAAAATAAATCAAATCAAATAAAATACAAAACAAATTTTCTTTATGAAAGAAATCAATAGAAATTTTTTAACAACTATAACGATTTTTTCAGTGTCCACTTCAATATAAATTCAGCCAAATTATCGAAAATCCTTATTACATTTAGTGAATATGGAGATAGTTAGACGTTGCAGAGATACGAAGACAAGGTATAGTTGGGATTCGGATAGGAGAAAAACGTCAGACTTTCAGGAAGAAATCTGTTGTAAAAATGTGCGACAGTAAAAAATGGTGCGACTTACACTTTAGTAGAAAAATCAGACCTTCTTTCTTCTTAACCAAATTCTTCGCAAAAGAATTATATACAGATTTCTTCCTGAAAGTCTGACGTTTTTCTCCTAGCCGAATCCCAACTATACCTTGTCTTCTTATTACATTTACAGTGTTCCATACCTATACTGCTATACTGCTTACATATCTGTTCATTCTCTTTGGGTAAAGGTCGACTCTTTGGTAGAATTTAAATGAAAATATCCTCGCAGTATAGGTGTGTACTAACTTTATCACACTTTAGTTATGTGACCCCATTTAAAGGTAAGTAAGTCGTGCAGTAGATGCTAAACAGTCTGTGTTGTGTTGAAGTCAAAATGGCAGCTTTCATGTTGGTTTAGTCCAATTCTAAAGAAATATGAATTAAATACCCTGTTAATGACTATGCCATGTAGAGGTGTTTCAATGCAGAAATTTTGAGAAAATAACCTTTAATGTATAGTAAGTGTTTTACAGTAGCAGTGAACCAGTGTTGGGCAAATATTATTCAGAATGATTAATAACGATTAATGAATAAATGTATTATTTTATTCATGAATGAAGAATAATTACTTTTATTCATTATTCGTTATTCTGTGAATGAAGTTTATGTTTTATTCACAAATTATTCGAATGATCAATCAGAATATACATATTTTAGTGAATAATGATAGATTTATTATGATGTTGGCAGCCGAAAATATGTATATATATGTGTGATTGAGTAGGATTAATCAGTAGACCAACTAGAAATAAATAATAACGAATGATGAAAAATGAATGATGAGTAACGAATAATGAATAACGAATAATTCTGTGAATAATGAATGATGTACCGTTTGAATAAGATAATTCAGGGAATTATTCATCATTCACTAAAAATGTATTTGAATAATCATTCGAATAATACTTTATTCGAATAATGCCCAACACTGCAGTGAACATTCTGTCTTCTTCCAATTTTCTTATTTAATTGGCCAGTATATTGTATTTCTTTTTTAATTTGTGTTTTTAGGCTATAAACATTTATTAATATTGTATAGCTATATAATATAGATGATAATGCGATAGGTTTTTACGGTGCAGGTAAAGTTTTTATGGCAAAGTTAAAGCAATAATAATAAAATTCAGATCTACTAGTGAATTTATAGGTGGAAAATGGCTTTTATGGTTAGAACACTATAGGCGAGTAGCCTCGTATCTTGGATCTTTAGATTAATAAATGCACCACACCCAAGAGTGCACCGAAATACTCTCAGAGTATCTCACTAGATAGTCTGCATCATTGGTGCACATAATTTGGTACAGTTCCTCCCTCTTTCCATTCCTCCAATTCGCAAAATACATCAAAATCGAACCTAATGAAAATGAAGGGATTAGGAAAACGCCCTGGAGTCATTGATTGCACCGTAAATGTTTCATTACACCGAGCCGTGATTAAACTTCATCTCTATCGATCCTCGGTTTAGGGCTTTCAAAAACAGGCCCGTACGGCTGGAGTTGTGTTAAATGAAAAATTGCTTGTATACATACGTTTGTATTTATGCACATGAATGAGTGCATATATATATATATATATATATATATATATATATATATATATATATACATGCGCTACAGCACCCATTATATTATTTTCTTTTGTGTGTTTCAATAAATGCCTTTGATTGTCTAGGCAACTCAAAATTTAAGCTTTTTAACATTGCCCTTGGTAGTCATAAATGAATATTGCTCATGAAGTGATGTATTATAAAATAAAATAAAGAATAGAATATTTTTTTCGTTTTTTTTAAACAAATTTGGTATAGAAATTTTTGAATACATCACTTTAGTTAAAAAATATTCCTAGTTAACTCATTATTATTTACATCTAAAAATTCTAATTTTTGTCAATAATTATATAAAACATGTTTATCCTACATACGCATGTGTGGTCCGCTCGCCACCTATATTAAACAGGTAGGGCAATTATAAAATAATGTAGGTCAAAAAAAGAAAATGACTAATGAAGAAAAAACCATCCATATAATTAAAAAAAAGTCCGACTCGCAGGAACTGCCTCATCTTATCGCGGTTCCGTTCTTATCCCTAGTCTAATTTCGAAAGATTAAAATAGAAGCAGTTATTATTTTGTTGAGAGGAGATCGTTGACCGTTGATGATGCAAGGTAGGGATTGTCCGGGTTCGGTCACTGCTACTTAATAATACATACCCCATATGTGTATGTATGTGCGCATATATATGTACATATGTGTGCGTGTATATGTGTATGTGTATAGGCATGTACATAAATATAAATATATATATATATATATATATATATATATATATATTATATGTATATATATATATATATATATATATATATATATATATATATATATATATATGTTTGATGCTATTATTCGTCGCTGGGATAGTATTTTTAGATGGAACGGCATTTTTCTCCAGCGGTGGTACTCCTCCTCACTTCTTCCCGGAATATTTCGATGGAGATGAATCCATCGAAATCGGAAAATATATATATATATATATATATATATATATATATATATGTTAGGTATATTTACATAGATATGTGCATATATTAGTGTTAAATATGTCCTACTTGTATTTACAGCCCTGATGAACGACAGAGGCCGGCGTGGGGGCCGGATTCTTACCTGCAGGGCAGGTTGCCTTGTAGATGAGACGGGCACCCATGCTGTTCAGCAGTGCTATGTTTCACGGGGAGGTCGTTGTTTGAGGCACGATACTGTGGTGGATGTACTGGGTGAGGCCTTAGCCGGGAGGGGGTACGAGGTTCACCTCGAGACAGTCCTGAGAGCTGATGGCCGACGATGGAAACCCGACATAATTGTGGCGAAAGAGGGTAAGGTGACGATTGTGGACGCACAGATTGTTAATGGGAACTCCTCTGATCTGAACTCGCTGCACCGGTCAAAGTGTCGGAAGTATGGGCGACTTGGTGTCCGTTTGGCAGGGGGGCGAATATTTGGTGTGCCTGTGACCGGCGTGGAGGTAACGTCCTGTACATTGAGCTGGAGGGGTGTGTGGAGCGGTGCTTCTGCCAAGAGTTTAAGGCAGCTTGGTGTCCCGATGGGGGTACTAAGAAGCATTACCTTGCGTGTGTTAAAGGGCTCCTGCATCATCTTCAGTCGATGGAGGACACTCCTCGCCGGGGCGGGCCGTTGAGGATCGCGTTTTTTTCCCCCGCTTAAGTTATTTATGTTCTTCTTGTTTTTTTTTTTATTTTTTTTATTTTTTTTATTTTTATTTTTTTATTTTTTTTTTGTTTTTTTGTTTTTTGTTTTGTTTTTGTTTTTTTAATTTGGGGGTGGGTATGTCTGTGGTTGGTAAATTTGACTGCACCGTTAATACCTCCATCGAGTGCTCTGGTCTAGTAGGTGAAGTGGTTCGGTACGCTGTATTATTTTCTTAATAGTATTTTGATCAGTTTTATTGTTAGTCTTTCTGCTCTGTTATTTTATTTATTTTTTTTTAGTTTTATCTATCTGGTTATATCTGTAATTATTATATTAATTTCAGTTTTGTATTTTTATATATTATTATATTATGAGATATATTGATTTGTATGGCTTATTTTTTTTAATTTTTATTATTTTGTTTGTATATTAATTTATTTTATTTATTTAATTATTTTTGTGCCTTCGTATATTATGCATGAAGTGATCTTAAACTGATGAGGACATATTATTAACTTAGGTCTCCCAGCAACTAGGCTTGTGTTGTTTTCAAGCCTAAATAACGAGGGTGAAGGAGACACCCAATTGTTAAGTTGACCAATTGTATTTGAGAATAATAGTAACAATTGTGTTTGTATTGTATCTCCTAATAAAAAAAAAAAAAAAAAAAAAAAAAAAAAAAAAAAAAAAAAATATATATATATATATATATATATATATATATATATATATATATATATATATATATATACATGCGCTACAGCACCCATTATATTATTTTCTTTTGTGTGTTTCAATAAATGCCTTTGATTGTCTAGGCAACTCAAAATTTAAGCTTTTTAACATTGCCCTTGGTAGTCATAAATGAATATTGCTCATGAAGTGATGTATTATAAAATAAAATAAAGAATAGAATATTTTTTTCGTTTTTTTTTAACAAATTTGGTATAGAAATTTTTGAATACATCACTTTAGTTAAAAAATATTCCTAGTTAACTCATTATTATTTACATCTAAAAATTCTAATTTTTGTCAATAATTATATAAAACATGTTTATCCTACATACGCATGTGTGGTCCGCTCGCCACCTATATTAAACAGGTAGGGCAATTATAAAATAATGTAGGTCAAAAAAAAAAAATGACTAATGAAGAAAAAACCATCCATATAATTAAAAAAAAGTCCGACTCGCAGGAACTGCCTCATCTTAGCGCGGTTCCGTTCTTATCCCTAGTCTAATTTCGAAAGATTAAAATAGAAGCAGTTATTATTTTGTTGAGAGGAGATCGTTGACCGTTGATGATGCAAGGTAGGGATTGTCCGGGTTCGGTCACTGCTACTTAATAATACATACCCCATATGTGTATGTATGTGCGCATATATATGTACATATGTGTGCGTGTATATGTGTATGTGTATAGGCATGTATATAAATATAAATATATATATATATATATATATTATATGTATATATATATATATATATATATATATATATATATATATATATGTTTGATGCTATTATTCGTCGCTGGGATAGTATTTTTAGATGGAACGGCATTTTTCTCCAGCGGTGGTACTCCTCCTCACTTCTTCCCGGAATATTTCGATGGAGATGAATCCATCGAAATCGGAAAATATATATATATATATATATATATATATATATATATATATATATATATATATATATGTTAGGTATATTTACATAGATATGTGCATATATTAGTGTTAAATATGTCCTACTTGTATTTACAGCCCTGATGAAGGCTTGAAGTTCAAGCCGAAACGTCGGCCATTTTTACCATAAAACCATTTTTACGATAAAAGTAGCAGTGACCGAACCCCGACAGTTATTGTTTTGGTTCCAACAGTCTTGAAAGGTAGGATTTACAATCTTACCTGGAAGGGTCGGCATCACTAGAAACTTTCCCGCTAGTTACAAGGTCTTGGAATCTTGGAACTATTTCTAACAATAAATTGTTTTTGTTATTTTACTAAACCTGTTTTATTTTCGAATACATTATCCAACTATAAGCAATTAAAAAATAACAAGGAATAAAAAACAGACAAAAAGAACAGTTCGAATAAGCGAAATCAATTACTTTAAAGCTTTAAGCTCTTATTTCTCCGATTGTCATCGCCTAATCAAAACTTTCATTAGAACCTTTTATGTAGAGCATTTAATAAGCTTTCTAATGGTATTCTTCCGTTTCCCAAGATTTTCAACCGTTTTCGAGATATTAATGAAAGTTCCCAAAATTTACATTATTTCTAGCAACAGAAAATTGGTCTCATTTTTCATATCCTGTTTTACACACAAAATTTTCCCAACATAAGAAATTACAAAAATAAAAAGCAATAAAAAACAAAGGGAAAGAGACAAAAATTACAAAAAGAACGACAAAAACCCGTTCTTAAGAACAAAACAGACGTATTTGAAGTTTTAAGCACTTATTTCTCCGATTGACATAACCTAATCAAAAATAGTTTTAGAATATTTTTTGTAGAGAATTTAGAAAGCTTTCAAATAGTTTCTATCCACTTACCACGATTTCCCAACCGTGTTCGAGATATTAATGAAAGTATACGAAGTTCCCAAAACTTTTCTTGTCTGTTCATAAAATATTTTATTCTAACCCTTCCTTAACTCCAAATGTAACAAAACTTTCAACATATTAGTTTTAATGAAAGTAGAACATGCAGATAATGTTTCAACTGAATCCCGTAATTCTAAGTACCCAAACAAAAAACGGTATTCAAAAATTATTTTTCCAATTTTCTCGAAAACGGTTAAAGCTATCGCCTTGAAAATGGTTCCATTCGTTTTCCTAGCCCAAGAAGCCTATAAAAAGAGTACTTACAAGCTTATGAACTCAAAAACGTAAGCGTTACGATTTTTTTTGCGCGAATTTCGCCCCAAATGCCATCTTCCAGTGGGCGGATTTTGCTGGTTAACGAACTTGACCTTTCAAATTGGACGATGGATTTTTGTACCAAATTTCATCAAAATCGGACCATCAGGGAAGCCAGAAATGAGCGAACAGACAAATATATATATATATATATATATATATATATAAATATATATATATATATATATATATATATATATATATATATATATATACAAATTTGAACTACCATCATTTTCGGTTTCCAGAGGTTCTGAAACGCAAAATTTTCTAGTCGGCACTTCCGGATTGTTTCATTGTATCAACCCTATAAGCGGGGTTCCTCCCTATGAGGGAGGGAGGAACCGCGCTAAAATAGAAAAAAAATGTAAATGAAAAAAACAAAACTGAAATACATTTTCTGGATAATATTTTATTACTATATGTGAGACACATAAAAATTATGGTTAAAAATTAATAACGATGAGGGCTGTTTTCATTATTTATAATTATATTTATTCTGGAAATTAATTTTTAACCTAATATATTGCTTTTAATTATTTAAATTTTACCCCATATTAATTTATGAAAACCTAGATTTTCTGGGCGGTTTATCACCCTTTTCTATACAGGCTAGGGCTGATGTCTTTTCATTTTTAGCGCGGTTCCTCCCTCCCCCATAGGGAGGAGCCCCGCTTATAAGGTTGATACAATGAAACAATCCGGAAGTGCCGACTAGAAAATTTTGCGTTTCAGAACCCCTAGAAACCGAAAATAACGGTGGTTCAAATTTGTATATATATATATATGTATATATTTATTTATATATATATATATATATATATATATATATTTGTCTGTTCGCTCTCTAAATAGAAGACGAATGGTCCGATTTTGATGAAATTTGGTACAAAAATCTTTCGTCCAATTTGAAAGGTCAAGTTCGTTAACCAGCAAAATCCGCCCACTGGAAGATGGCGTTTGGGGCGAAATTCGCGCAGAAAAAATCGTAACGCTTACGTTTTTGAGTTCATAAGCTTGTAAGTACTCGTTTTATAGGCTTCTTGGGCTAGAAAAACGAATGAAACCATTTTCAAGGCGATAGCTTTAACCGTTGTCGAGAAAATTGGAAAAATAGTTTTTGAATACCGTTTTTGGTTTGGGTACTTAGAATAACGGGATTCAGTTGAAACATTATGTGCATGTTCTACTTTCATTAAAACTAATATGTTGAAAGTTATGTTACGTTTGGAGTTAAGGAAGGGTTAGAATAAAATATTTTATGAACAGATATGAAAAGTTTTGGAAACTTCGTATACTTTCATTAATATCTCGAACACGGTTGGGAAATCGTGGTAAGTGGATTGAAACTATTTGAAAGCTTACTAAATTCTCTACAAAAATGATTCTAAAACTATTTTTGATTAGGTTATGTCAATCGGAGAAATAAATGCTTAAAACTTCAAATACGTCTGTTTTGTTCTTATGAACGGGTTTTTGTCGTTCTTTTTGTAATTTTTGTCTCTTTCCCTTGGTTTGTTATTTCTTTAATTTCTTATTTTGTATTTGTAAGGAAAATGTATGTGTGTGTAAAACAGGATAGGTAAAATGAGACCAATTGTCTGTTGTCAGAAATAATGAAAAGTTTTGGGAACTTCGTATAATTTCTTAATATCTCGAAAACGGTTGAAAATCTTGGGAAGCGAAAGGTTACCATTCGAAAGCTTACTAAATGGTCTACAAGAAAGGTTCTAAAGAAAGTTTTGAATAAGCGAAGTAATGTCAGCTTTGGATTTGTCGATTTCCTTCAAATGTCTTGAAACTGTCGAGGCTCCTACTCTGAGTTCTTTGGCATATTCCCTAGTGTCTATAATTGCTTATAGTAGTCAAATGTATTTGTCAATAAAACAGGATACGTATAATTAGAATCAATATTTTGTTTGTTAGAATTCGATGATGCCATATGAATATCTAGATTACAGTACTGGTGTTGATTTCGTTCTTTAGAATTATTCTTGGTATTCCCTATTTTCATCTGTTACCCATAGTTTTTTATTGTTAGTAGGTTTTTCTTATTGATTATAGAATATAAATCTATTTGGCTATAAAACAGGATACGTAAAATTAGTGACAATATTTCGGAGATTTCTGAGCGAAATACTTTTAAGATTTTCTACCACCACGAACGGCTTTTTTCCTCTATTTTTATCCACTAGATAGGCTTTATTTTGCATATTATTCTATATAAGTTTTATTCAGCAGGGGATTCTGATGAAATGTCGTGTTTTTGCTGTGGATTTTAAATACGATGTATCTAAGATTGGATAACATTAGCGAGTCTACATAGTTAAGAACCGACGACGGAGGATTACTTCTTGCTATGATTTAGTCTACATATGTATATTAAGTCCTAAATCCAAAAAATAAACTTCACAACGGTTAGATACTATGAGCGTATATGGCGGTTCAATGCCCGTAGAACACAATGGGGCCGCAGGAAATTTACCTGCTAAGAGTTAATCCTCAAGAGCTGTAAATATACCCCAGGTATCTGCCGACACAAATACAAAGCCTAGACGGAGAGCACCCCAAAAACACAGATCCAAAAATAGGTTATATACTAAATATTCATAAAGACTACTTAGTTGTAAACCGATTCATCAATTAGCAATCAATAATTTTCAACAAAGGTTATATACTAAATATTGATAAAAAGTATTTAATTAGAAAAAAATCAATATTCCACAAGACTTGTTTTTGGTCCATTTGTGTCTACTCCGTAGACTTAATTAGGTATATTATTCTATTGTAGTTGGGCAACTAAACTTTGTTTTATTTTGTTAAATAAAGTTTTTTTTTTTGACTTGTTATTCGTCAAGACTTTTATTTGTCCTTGTGTATTAACTAGATAGGTTTTATTCGGCATATTATTCTATATAGGCTATATTAGGCAGGGTATTCTACTCAATCTTGTGTACTTCTTCTTGATCCTTCTGTACATGGGCGTATATAAAAACAATTTCGGGGGGGGCTGAGACCATTTCCAGGGTATGGAATACTAAATATTTAGAGCTTGGAATAGTTTTAGGCAACTAAAACGCTATTGCACGTAAAATAAAATATGTTTTATGAGCTAAGTGATCTTATTTAATTTATTTTTAAGGGTTTTACGAGAAGTTTTTATCATCAATTCAAAATTTCGGGAGGGGCTGCAGCCCCCTCAGCCCCCCCCCCCCTCATATACGCCCATGCTTCTGTATCCTCTAGAAAGGCTTTATTAGGCATATTTTGTATTGATTTATAGAGCTTTGCTTTAGAATGAGAGCCAGATTCTGTAATTTCCGCTTCTGTGTAAAAGTTAGCTACTGTCGGTGTCCCTGACGCCTTAATATCACTTTTATTCGAGATGTTCGAGAGGATTTTGACAATTTTCACGAGATATATAAAAAAAATAAGTTTATTTCTTTTCTAAGCTTATCAAATGGCACTAGGGACATGAACGGAACCGCGCTAAGATGCTGCAGTTCCTGCGAGTCGGACTTTTCGAATAAAAAGCCACAATTCCAAGTGGGAATTGAACCCACGACCAGGTCACGCCTTAGGGGGCACCTACATTGGACCCGATCCGATCCAATCAGGCAGCCACCAACTGTCGGAAGAAAAACAAACACATGCATATCAATGGAGGTGCCTACATTGGTCCCGACCCGACCCGATCCGATCCGATGGCCACCGATTCTCGGCCGTTCAAACTTGTTTGTTTCTAGACGAAGCAAAAAGGCGCCAAACCACATATCGCATTTCAAAAAGGTCTACAAGCTCTACGTCTTAACAGATTTCAATGTCCTTTTTTTTTTTTTTTTAAATGAAAGCTAATACAATTTAGGACAACATTGTAAATTCACATTTTTGTTTTTTGTTTCCCTAGTGTTTTAAATTACATGGAAAGATGTTTATAACCATCCAATGTCTATAACCTTCCAACGTTTATAACCTTCCAATGCATATAACCTTCTAGCTACCTTTCTAATAAATAATTTTAAAATATGAATAATAATACTTCTCTTATGGTATTGTAACAGTTAAAAATTAACTGTTACACTAAGATTTATTTTTTCGGGAGCGATATACTTCCAGGAAATTGATTGGCCTCTCAACTCCTCCTTCATACCTCCAACATTCAACCAAATCGAAGGTTTCTCTACTTATTAGGTGGTATTTCTTAAATTATTCACTCATTTTCACTTAACTACGAGGTCATTACTGACAAGTTATGACTAAATCGGACCGGATCGGGTCGGGACCAATGGAACTCATGTGAGCCACTGTCGGTCAAACGAAATCTGATTGGATCGGATCGGGAGAAATTCGGATCCAAGGTAGTCGCAGCCTAAGAACTAACAACGGGACTCTTGATGATTATGGACCAACTTGACATATTGGTTTACTTCAGTCAACGCCCAATCTTGGTGTGTTCCCACTGCTGGAACGTAATCTTCTTCAATTTTATGATACATTAATCATATTTCACTCAAGAGATTCCCCAAACGTATAAAATTTATTGGAAGTAAATAATGTTATGTTAATTTTTGGTTGCGTTGCCTTTAGCCTCTTTCACAAATTCTGAAAACTAATAGTTTTAGATGTACTGATCTTTTGAAAATGAACCCAGTGAAACAATCCACTACGTATACGAAGACATTTAAATTAATTGTTTAAGGCTTCCGAGGGTATATCGGAATAACCATGCTCTTCGCTTAGAAAATTGTCTTTACTAAATTATAGTAACTAAACAGCTTTGTTACTAAATCAACTTCAATTGTAGCGAAAGGAACCTGTATTCAACGTAAAATTGAGATACAAATTGTGAAGACATTCTTTAGATAATGACCCCATTAAAAATAATTGCTTAAATTGCGAAAGTAATCCGGAAAATTATAAGCACTGTAGCTGCATGAATAAAAATAAAAATATACCTTTTTTTTTATTATTCAATATACTTTAATCACTCTAAATATTTGTAATTTAGTCCTTTTTGGCCAATGCTGCGTAATTGGAAACAGTTATCTTCTAATTTGCTTATTTCTTTACCATCCTATAACCTTTTTGAATATTAGTTCTGGGCATTTATAGATTGTCACCCTTTAGTAATGACTACGGGGCGTGGTTTCCCTAGCGGTCCCCATCCAAATACTGGACACGCCCAACGTTGCTTAATTTCGGTAATCTATGGGAACCGGTGTATTCAATGTGGCTCTTGCTTATTTTTAATATTTTCCCGCTATGAAAAACCCAGATAGACTAAAAGAATTCTACTCAATTATAAATTCATTTAGGCGAGTTTCAGGTCTTTAAAATGTCCCACATATCTCAGCAAAAATAGATTTATTTTATTACGTTTTAAGTTGCTAACGTACTAGAAATAAAATCATCAATGGAAATGATGAGTTTTGTATTTTTTTATTATACAGGGTGTCCCTAATTTAAATAAAAAAGGTTGAAAATGGTTCATTTTTTATATCGAGTTTAGAAAATGATATCGACATGATTCTTACGATTCGTTTGTTTTATAGAGTAGATTAAAGGAAGAATACAATCTTTAAACAATAATTTATATTTATTAAAAAAAATCAATAGTCATTATATTGTTAGAGAAAGGAGTCTTTCTTCGTTTGAAAAATTTCAATGACGTAAAAATCGGATCATCTCAAGGGGAGATATTGAATTTTAAAACGTCACGTTTCTTTTTCGCTTGCAAATTTTTAATCTCTTCCGGACTGAGAAAAATTATTATTTTCTATTTTCGATGATAATTACCACATTAGGGTTTCTTGAGGTGCTGATTTTAAATCTTCTATTATTTTTACATTAAAAAAAAAAATTATAATACTAGGTTGCTTGAAAACGTGAGCATATTTTTGAATTTATTTGACAACATATGAATTATTGTTTAACGATTGTATTTTTTCTTTAATCTACTCTATAAAACAATTGAATTGGCGAAAGAATCATTTCGATATAATTTTCTCTCGATATAAAAAATAAAGCATTTTCAACCTATTTTATTTTATTTCTCGGCTTCTAAGGCGCATTGAACGGAACGATCGGACACATATTGACTAGTTTTCGATGCAGAATCACGAGAAAAAAAAAAAAAATGGAACAGATCGATGACCCCACCACTGTATACCCTTGTATACAACCGAGTCCAAGGTACATTGTAACCTCCCCTTGTAAGTCGGATCCGAGTCCAAGGTACATTGTAACCTCCCCTTGTAAGTCGGATCCGAGTCCAAGGTACATTGTAACCTCCCCTTCTAAGTCGGATCCGAGTCCAAGGTACATTGTAACCTCCCCTTGTAAGTCGGATCCGAGTCCAAGGTACGGGATACCGGTACATTTGGCCAATCAGAGGTCATTGTTCCGAACATTACCTCATACGCGCATAACCCTCTTTTACACGAACGACAACAGGCATAGAAACATCAACCCAGTATCGGTATCTCTTAACTTCTAATAAAAATACCGAACAGCAATTTCGCATTTTTTAAGGATTGTTTTTTTAGGGTGGTGAGTTTACCACAGTGACGGAATGCTCGATTCATGTTCTGGAAGACCTGAGTTCGAAACTCGTCGCACATGCAAGGATATTATGTTGTGTCGTCATTCCTATCGGAGTGGGGGGTCCCAGACACAATCTAGGCTCGCCTTTAATAAGGACCTCCAAAGTAGAACATTAGGATGCCACAGCATGGTACTGACCACACTATCTTTTGAGTGTGCCTTATGGTCAATAATCAAATACCTGTTTTTCTGGATTTAAACCACTGCTCGAGTATGAAAAATATATGTATTCTAAAATATTACTTATTTGCTTTGATTTATGTTTACAGCTCTGCCTGCGGAAGGTTCTCTGTGGATGAGTCTGTGATTTTTATTTAAAGTGCTCCTGAAGAGGCCTCAAAGATACGTGAAACTTGTAGACCGAAATAAAGGAATATTGAAGAATAATGACTATTTATTGAAATTTGACCCTCTGTCGCATAAAACAGATTATAAAATACAGGGTCACCATATTATGAGATTTAAAAGTGTCATTAATCTTGATTTGACCATGGTTCGGATAGAATACTGTTTACCAAAATAGAAAATCGACAACGAATATGTGCTTCATCTGTTCATTGTATCAAGTACGAAATTCGCTATATAATTGAACAATAAGGCTTATCACGAAACTGTAACTAACCTCGGTTAATAAAATGTTTGCATTCACTCAATCGAGGGATCAGAACTTCGTGGGGCTATGCAATATAAAGTTTGTGCTGAGGTTCATTTAGCTGGGTTATAATTGAACCAGTGCATTCATAATTCTCCGGATACAACATTTGAAATTATATTGTGAACTTTCCTAATTTATCATATATATTCAAACGGAACAATATAAACAGGATAAAGGTGACATTTCCGTGCAGGTAGATTAATTTTGTTTCAGTATAGCAAAAATAAATTTGTAATAGCAGCTGAGTAGGTAAACTGAATTTGTAATTAGAAAAATATAAAGCGTATTGAAAGTATTCTAACTAAAAAAAAATATATTTTTTTGAGGGGGTATTTCAATTTCCCCTCAAATTTATGTTATGGATTCAATGAAAAGACGTTTTAACTAGCAATAATTGCACATGAGTAAATATAATCAAATCCGAGATGGACAATTCGAATGATTATTACAAAATGATAACCTTAAAACAAAACATACAGGATACTGACAATAATCCGCTTTAGATGGATTTAATAATGACGATAACGACATTTTAAAAAGGAAAATATCGAAATTCAAATAGTGGAAGATAATAATATTTAGATTAAAATACGAAAGAATCCGTCCGCGGGAACATTGTTTTTTTTGGGTGAACTTGGCGGATGTAACGCTTACGTTATGAGTTACTATGCTCCCTAGCACACGTTTTATAAGTAGTTGGTCTAGGAGAATCTTATGGAACCACTTCCATGGAAATATCTATAACCGTTGTCGAGAAAAATGTAACACGATTTTTCATGGGATATTGGAATATATTTATGTATCTTTCGAAACCGGTTGGGAACTCGCAATAAATGTACTCGTAAAGCATTTATTCGAAAGTTTATTAAATTTCCTACAAATACATAACACGTTCAGTGCGTTACGGGGTCGATTGGTCCCGTGTCTATCTTTCCACTAGTGCTGAGCGTGTAATAAGTAAACTTTAAAAAAATGTTCGAACCAGTTTCAGCTTTAGACATTTCAATAGGTTGAAACCAGTAGGTCTATGTGTTACTAACTTCGAAAATCTATCATAATCCGATAAAAAATCGTAAGGGGTCAAGCGACCCCGTGTCGCACTGAGGTTAAAAATTCAACCTCTAGTGGGGCCACGTGCTACTCTTCTCGAAAGAAAGGTCCACAGACCCTCTTTACGGAATAAATCTGCAGTTCAAGGTGATTTTGTCAAAAGCATTAGCCCTGGAAGCAGAATAAGAAATATTGGAACACCCCAGGACACCTAAACACAACCACACGCCAGCTCACGACGTTGACAAGAAGAGGAAAACATGTTCAGGTTGTTACGAAAAGCTTAGGAAAACTATGAGCTCTAAAGAACCTGATAAAAAATCCGCACATATTGTGAGGAGTGATCTACGAAGGTCTTTGTCTTTCATGCTTCAATGATATACACGAATCAATGCCCTAGTTATTATTTCCTATTGTTTAACCTCTTGAATAATTTTATTTTTTTAGTGAGATATTACTATTTGTTTTTAACAAATACTATGTTTTTAAAGCAATGTTTTATGTAAGTCAAATGTAAAAATATTAAAATAAAAATAAAAGTTTTTGTGAGTGAATTTTGTTTTCATAAAATATGAAAAATGGTGTGGTTTATGGGGGGGGGGGGTACTCACCTAAAAAAAAAATCAAAGTAATTTCTCCTCTCTCCAAAATCTCATAAAATTAAAATTCAAGGAGGGAAAAGGTGCTTTGAATCAAAAAGAAAAATAATTAATAGACGATTACAATTTCCATGAGGTTAATAAACTTTTGTATGAATCAGTGAATGTCCTGGTCCCGTAGTATACTCACCTAAACCTACGGAGTGGGAAAATAAATGTTTTTGCATAAATTAATCAATTTTCAACTCGCTGAATGCGTTTAAAGTAAGGAAAGAACACGGGGTCAATTGTTAATTGACCCGTGTCGCACTTGTGGATCGTTACGAATTTTTCCAGCCGCACTGAACGTGTTAAGTGATTTTTGATAGAGCTATCTGTCAGTTTCCGTTTGTGGCGCCTAAGATCTTGTTTCGCTTTGAGATTTCATTTTTCATTTCTACATGTGTTTACAATTTTTCGCGAAAGATTAAGACAAAACATTAAGTGTTTCTATGGTTTCCAAGTTAAACTAGGGATAATAACAGAAACTCATAAAGATGTTGTAGTTCCTGGGAGTCGGACTTTCTTTTTATGAATGTAGATCAATGAAAATTATTATTACTTCGCTCAGCGTATAAGCAGTTGGTTCATTTGATTTCCAGAGATAAGCATAATTTTATTTATAAATAAAAATACGAATTTATTCACATAAAAAATTGTAAATAATCACAAAAAATGTGATTATTTACAAAAAATCAAGTGATTACAAAAAAAATCACATTAAAATATACGAATACCAATTTATTCACATTATAATTTGTGAATAAAAATTTATTCACAATAAAATTCGCAAATAAATCATTAATTTATTCGTATTAAGATGATATTACGAAAGTTATTGAAGGTGATTTTTTTTTTTTTTTTTTTTTTTTTTTTTTTTTTTTTTTTTTTTTTTTTTTTTTTTTACGTCTAGTTTATTAGCGCCTAGATTTTTTGTTTACCCCGAGTCCGCCGCGGGACCACCAGCCATGCTGCAGGGACACAGTTTGTCATCTGTACCTCCAAAAAAAAAAATCACCTTTAATAACTTTCGTAATATCATCTTAATACGAATAAATTCATAATTTACTTGCGAATTTTATTGTGAATAAATTTTTATTCACAAATTATAATGTGAATAAATTTTTATTCGTGTATTTTAATGTGATTTTTTTTGTAATCACTTGATTTTTTGTAAATATTCACATTTTTTGTGATTATTTACAATTTTTTCTGGGAATTTATTTTTATTCGCAGAAAAATTTGCGAATAAAATTTTATTTGTATTTTTATATTTAATATATGTGAATAAAAATAAATTCGTATTCACACTTATGAATACGAATTTATTTCTATTCGTATTCACAAATAAATGAAGTACGAATTTATTTATATTCGTATTCAAAAATATATGAAGTACGAATAAATTCGTATTTTTATTTATAAATAAAATTATGCCCATCTCTGTTGATTTCCAATCCGTCAGTAGGTATTGCATGGTCTTTTGCGTACATCCAGATTTAGCATGGTGGGTCTTCTTCTATGGGTGTTGTACGCTGTAATATAATACACGGATATGTTGTGAGTTCAGTAACCTTGCTAATTCAATAATTGTCTCATACACAGGTAAGATTTTTTTTTTTATTCATCTACAAGTTGGTCATTAGCGCCGGGCTATCTACAGGTTGCCACCCTTTTCTAATGCCAACAGCACATGGTCGGTCACCCATACAGGTACTGACCACGCCCGACGTTGCTTAACTTCGGTGATCTAGGGGCACCGGTGTATTCAACGTGGCTATGGCCGTTGGCACACAGGTAAGATATCCTCAGATTATTCGAATTGCAACTAATCTCAGTACAATTTATAATTTGTGGTCATTCATTTTACAAACATAAACCATGCATATGTCAATGAGGGGAAATTAAAAAAACCAAAAAAAAAAAAAAACCTCAAGTATACTTATAAAACTCGGGGGGAAAACCACTGCTCAATTCAATTACTTGTTGAACTTGATGTTTTACTCCAGTGAAATATATCAAATGTACTGCATATTTAAACAATTTGATTACCACGAAATAGTCTCAGGTCAAGGATGTTTCATCAGATAAATAGTAAGTGGGCTGGATTGGGAACGTTTTTAGTAAGAGGCAAAGGCCCAAATCTCATTAGTATTAGGTAAGGCATACCATCAGAATAAGTGATCTGGCAATAATTATACATTATGCTGTGGAGGGGATTTGGCCACCAATTAGCTATAGTGGGATATTTCAATACGGAAAAAAATTGAATGTTTGCAAAGAAGTAAATAATTTTATTTGGGCATCTGGTAGGACACAACTCTAGTAGACAAAGGAACTGTGTATAGTGAAGGTCGACTATATTTACTTCCTATTTTCAACAGAAAATCAGTTTTTGAGCTCCTGCTGAAAGGAACATCTTACAAAAATCCTTTTCCCTTCGAATGGGATCTGAGAAGGGTGCAAACGCCTTAAGGACCTCCTTGTTGACCCCCAAAATGGCACTAAACGCACATGGCGGACTCCTAACCCTCTGTAAATAGGGGCAAATGATTAACAGCCATTCAAGATCTTCAATGCAAATGAAAAACTATCCAACCTCGTAATTTTGCTATACAAAAAAAAATAATTTAAACACTTTGGTAAAAATATCGAAAACTTATACTCAAAGTGTTCCTACTTTCCCATCCCAATTAGCAATTGCACAGATGCATATTTAACATCATTTGGTCCAGCTTCTACTACAATAGTCCAATTGAGTGGATATTTTTTAATGAAATACTCTATACTATATTAGCCATGTCACTGTTTTCTCAGGAAAAACTTTTCTTTTTATTTTTTTTTTTTTTTTATTTTTTTTTTTTTTTATTTATTTATTTGACATCTGTACAATTATTAGCAGTACAATAATCAAGTCTGTTCATGCAGATATTATGTACAATTTGACAAAAACGGTAAAAGTAAAATAAAAGAAAAGAAAAAATAAATAATAAAGACATACAAAATATGGAAGAAGACAACCACTGTTGGCACTTCCAGAGATGTCTTGGTAAATGTTTTAATGGTCACGATAAGATCAGATGATTAAATTGTCTCGAGGCCACTGTCTCTTGAGCCGCCTGGGAGGATTGTCTGGATGGGATTCGGATGATAAGGATAGACCTTCAGGATTAGAATGATAATACAATTTGGAGTGGAACACTTGGAATCGGGTTTTAGCAAGGTCAAGGACAAATGGGATGTTGAGGTCATTGTGAAGGGTTTTGTTGGAAACATAGAAAGGAGCATTTACAATTTTACGAAGTACTTTTGACTGGAATGCCTGTATTCTGTTGATGTTAGATGGTTTTGCAGACCCCCAGAGTTCAAGTCCGTATGTCCATATTGGTCGAACGATTGTTTTGTATATCGTTAGTTTGTTCTGTATCGATAATTTGGATGAGGGTCCAAGAAGTCGTCTAAGTAGTCCGTATCGTTTGTTCAGTTCTTGTCTTTTCAGTCTCGTGTGAGGGTTCCATGTCAGTCGGCTGTCAAGGTATAACCCTACATATTCCGGGATATAGATTCCGGGAGGGGAGTGTTTCTGAAGTAAACAGGAGGGCATGATCTTCGGTTGAGAGTGAATGTCACTTGTTTGCATTTTTCTGCGTTGATTTTTTATTCTCCACCTTTCACTCCAATGTTGTATGGTGGAAAGATGTTCCTGCAGGTTTTGGGATGCTACTGAAGGGTCAGGGGAAGTTGACAGGATCGTTGTGTCATCAGCGTATGTGGTAAGTAGGGTTTGGGGGTGTTTGGGAATATCCGCAGTGTAAAGAAGGAAAAGGAGGGGACCGATAATACTCCCTTGGGGGACCCCAGCATTTATGGGGCAGGTCGGGGAAAGAGTTGTACCATATTTGACTTGAAAGGATCTGTTTGACAGGTAGGATTTGAGGATAAGGAAATAGGTGTGTGGAAGTATAAGCTTTACTTTGTAAAGTAATCCCCGGTGCCAAACCCGATCGAATGCTTGAGCAACGTCGAGAAAGGCACTCGTGCAAAATCTCTTACGTTCAAGCGAGGAGGAAATTGAGTCTACGACTCGTAAGCACTGTTGTATGGTGGAATGCTGGAAGCGGAAACCAAATTGATGGTTGGGAATTGTGTTCGAGGATTCTATGAGAGGGAGGATTCTTTTGTACAGGAGTTTTTCGAATATTTTGGACATTAATGGGAGAAGGCTGATGGGCCGATAGGAAGAAGGGCAATCTGGAGGTTTGAAGGGTTTGGGGATAACGATGACGACTGAATGTTTCCAGGGATTCGGGAAATGGGTTTCAGGAAAAACTTTAAAAAAATATATTAAATTATAAATATTCTTCTATTAATAGATAATCTGTTGGAGTTTAGTAATATTTCAGAACATTAATGTTTTTAATTTTCGAGCAGTAGTTTGAATGCAGAAAACCAATTCAGTCTCGTAACGGGGCACGTGGGTCCAAAGAGGGGAATACTGCATTGGTATCTGATTTTGACCATACGACACACTACAGAGATGGTTTGGTAAGTACTATGCTCTGGCCACCATATTTTTCCCTTTGGAGGTACTCATTAATTGTGAGCCAAGGGACCTCCATTCTGACTAGGGAACGACGACAAAAGCTATATATATCTTTAGTGGGCGTTGAGTTTCTAACTCGGGTCCTCTAGAACATGAATCGAGTGGTGGTACACTGAGGTAAACTCATCACCTTAAAAAGTTCAAAACAGCTCATATAAAGATATTTTGTAGTTCTACTCCACCCACTCCGAACGTATTAAAAATGACGTCTATTAACGTCTTGCTTTCTACTTCTTCTTGTCCCCATGAAGAAACAAAAACTACATTGCGCTGGAACCTGTATAACCTCACTGACAGTTCAATAAACTATCCACTCTGGCAACGCATGACCCAACTGTGTTGTCAGTTATTATTCCTGACATTAATTAATATGTATTAATATTATAAATGAATAAATAATCATAATGACAGCATTTAATAATTCCCTGAGGTAAAATCAATACTTCAATTTTAACGTTATATAATTAAGAGACAAGTTTACTCCATTTTATTAATTTCCTTCTAAGAATTTATTTGGCTTTTGAGGTTAAACCCAAACCTGTATTTAACTCCTTATAAAGCACATATAAACATCATTTCTTTAATCTATCTGCTAGTTAAAGGTCAGTTGATTTGCCTGTTGTTGATGTATTTTTGTACCAAATTTCATTAGAATCGGACCATGTTTTTAG
The DNA here is from genome assembly GCA_946811695.1 of Gonocerus acuteangulatus. Classification (NCBI taxonomy): domain Eukaryota; kingdom Metazoa; phylum Arthropoda; class Insecta; order Hemiptera; family Coreidae; genus Gonocerus; species Gonocerus acuteangulatus. Next base: position 96,441,003 of record OX328132.1, on the reverse strand, counting down.
AAGACAGCGCAAACAGACAAACATAGACAGTATATACAAATTTGAATGACAATTTTTTTTTCGTAATCGACGTATAAGCGGGGATTGCTTCCTGTATACCCCATTTTACATGTTCTAGTTCATATTAATTAAATAATAATGAGAAATATACAAAAGTTACTGTTTACCGAATCAAATCCCGCTCTGTCCTAATACCAAGTTCTCAAAACGGCTTAAGAATTTACCAGTTAGTTAAGAAGTTTGCCAGTTAGTGAGGCCAAGGAGTTCATGGACGAAGGCCAAAAGGTCCTATTTTCAGTTATTTTTCTGTTTTCAATATTGAGGTTTTCGGAAGTAATTTTTCCCACTATTATTAGGTTGAAAAGCATTGCTGGTTTGCGGTGGAAGTGAGCGGAGTATGAATGTTCATATTTATGAGCTATGATCAATATCAGGTTGCGACCTGTTGCAACCACTTCCAGCACAACAAACTCCAAAACCAAACTCTATCCAACAGCATTCGCAAATAAAATACTCCTAAATAATATAGTAATCCTATTTTGTGAATATTAAAACTTATTATTTCATCCAAACGTCCTTTTTTTTGTATGTTTTTGTTTATTTAAATAATAGAAATTTCCAACCCCAAGGTAAAATCCCGCCTCAAAAGTAGTAACTTATTCCATATTCCTAAATTAATAGAATTGGTGCAGGAATAATGAGAAATTATACAAGACAAAACAAATTTGAAAAACTAAAAAAAAAAAAAAATCATAAACAGAATGGAAGACATAAAAAAACTTCATGACTTAACGGTTTGAAAAGTGTGAATTATAACCAAACTAGATTTTTGAACATAAATATTTCTCAAGTTTTTTTTTATTCAATAATAATGATCAATTTGGAGAAATATATTAATAAAACCTAAAACATAAATTTCTATTTGCAAATGTGATGCTTCCTTTACGTACTTGAGACAATTTCATGGCAGCAATAGCAAAATTATTTATTGCGGAAATAGAGTGTTAACAATAAAAATCTCACGATTCTGTTTTTATATCTAAGATTCTATTTTATGGATCAATACTCCATATTCGTTAAATGGTTAACGAATAATAATAAAATTTCATAAAAAAAATGAAATTTTAAATAGATTCTGCCATTTGGACCCTTCAATTCCCTGTAGGCTGTGTGGAAAAGAACAGCCCGACTCACATCCTTATTGAATGTACATGCCTGAGAAAAGCTAGGGAAGAACTCCTGGATATCCATTTACAAGCTAATAACAAACCAGCACATAAAATTGATAGTCTATTGTGTAATCTTTCTCACAATAACGTAAAAAGTATATGCACATTCTTAAAACGTTTTAAAGCATTAAAACGTTGAGAAACAGATTTTATTTTTATTTTTATACAGGACTTTTATTTATATTAATGTAGTCTAATTTAGTTACTATTATTAAATATCTCTGTATATACACAAATATTAGCGTGTTTATGTGCGTATACATATATAAATATATATGTACTTTTGTGTGTGTGTGTGTGTGTGTGTGTGTGTGTGTGTGTGTGTGTGTGCGCGTACATGTATACATTATTTTATTTTTTATTGTTATTATGTTTTGCTCTCTTATCGTATCTTATTTATTTACATAATTATTTTATTTCTTCTCTAAAAGTAGCAGGGTTCTATAAGTTGGGTGCATATCAGTTTTTTCTTCAAGTAATGATGTTCATTGTATGTAGTGCAAATATTGTGTATTTTGGTTTTAATTTGTGATGCTTCTAAATTTATTTTTATTAATATTAATCTTATCATGAAGATTAGATAGTGATAAGCAAACATGGAATAGTTGGGATTCGGCTAAAAAGAAACCTCTATACGATTTTTGTAAAAAATCTATATTCAGGACGTTTCGGCTACTCTTTGGTATCTTTCGTCAGCAATGAAAGTGCCGGGAGGCAGAGTTTTTACGAAAATTTACGATTTTTTACAAAAATGGTATTAAGGTTTCTTTTTAGCCGAATCCCAACGATACCATGTTTGCTTAATATTAATCTTAATTAAATAGGGTAGACTCTTTGCTCTAAAATTATAAATTTTTAAGAGCAATAAAATATTCATTCATTTAAATAATTAAATTTTCAAGATGATGCCAACTGAAGTTATTGGGGTAAAGCTTTCGCCACTATTTCGACTTTATTAGGAAGATAATTGAATAAAGAATATATGTTGGATTGTGGCCAGGTATAAATTTAAATGTTGCTTTATCAATGTTCTGTGACGGAGCGTTATTATGTTACACATCAAACATCTATCTCCAATTTTACTTGATGCTATATTTTTTGTACTCAATTATGACACTGAAGGTTTTGAGAACATAGTGCAACTTGACTTATTCTGGGGGTCATTCACATGCTGTATTGCACAATTAGCTCATAGACAGACTATACTTTTGAAAACAACAATAAGTCTGATTTAGAATTTGTTTACAATTTCTGGATGGGTATTACTTTTCCAGACAATTCCAGATGAAATCCCAGCTACTGACATCGATCAATGAAATGAATCTCTGAATCTAACAGACGAGTACCGTATCGTACGTATAGTTCAGAACGTATAGACCAAAAATAGAACGGGCGTCAGCTGCGCCAGAAAAGTTCGCATTTCGACGTCGCGCTAAATCTCGAAAGAGTCGTCGCAGGAAGATCTCGGTCCCATAACCAGAGCATCCAAGGCTAGAAGGCGCGGCTCCTAAAAGCTCGAGCTCCCAAAGCTTGGGCAGGGCTCGATAGAAGGCACGAGCCTTGAAGGCTCGGCTTAGCAGAAGGCGCGAGCCTTGGAGGCTCGCCTCGGGAGAAGGCGCACGCTTTGAAGCCTATTACTTTTCATTTCCAAAATGGCGAACGGCGGGCAAACAGCTGTTCCATGAAATGTACTTTGGTAGATTCGTCCAAAATTGTTTCTGCCACACTGAAATTATTTGCTAGCAATTAAATTTATCATTTCATCGATAAACTAGATTATATGGATCACTAATTGATTAAAAATAGTAAGTTCCTCTAAAAAGTAAATTCTGTTAGACGGTGATGGCAACACTGTCACACTTCTTAACTGTATGACACTGTCACACTTTTATCTCCCTTAAATAATAAAAGTCCATACAATTTTTCATGGAGATTTTAATCCATAAGAATACAGAATTTAAAAAATCAGCTAAATGAGGCACTTTATTTAGCGTAATCATTAACGTTATAAACTGAACTCTGTTGAATTTTAATAAATTACAAATGAAGCAAAATAAGCTCTACCTTCCCAAGGCTCCAAGGCCGAGCCTTCAAGGCTCGAGGGAGAACCTTGCCAAACCTTCAGGGCTTGATAATGTTAGGCTGAAGCTTCACTCCCGAGCCTTCATGGGCTGTAGAGGCTAGGTTCAAGGTTCAGGCCTGAAGCCTCTAGACAGGGCTCGCTTTTAACAATACTACATCCAATGCTGCCTTAATGGAACCCGACCCAGAGACCAATAGGAATACACGACTTATACTTAAATATGCTGATGAATGAATTTTGTTAGCCGACTTCTCATAGAGATGAAGTCACGTTGTTCGCCAACATAACCATCAATAAATACAGTAGCCTATTCAACCTCATCAATCTATGTTGAGTGCTGTGAAAAGTAAAGTTTTTATTTTTAAGATTATTCAAAGCGGAAAAATTTAAAATATGTACATATCTTTTTCGATATCATTTTGTGCCAGAGAAAATATTCCCTTAATTATTACTATTATTTTACTTTATATCGTTTTTTTTTGTTGAATAGGTATTTGATGATTTTCTCTCATTATTATTTTTAATTAATACCACAACTGCTTATAAAAAATATAACCAGACTCCCTCTAAATTGTAATTGTAATTTACAAAATAATTGATATAGTTCAGAAAGGCCTTTGGAGAATTAATTTCTTGCGCTGAAAAACCCAGATGTATTTTTCACTATATATTATTTTATCGAGTAAAAACTTTCTTACGGTTCTTGCGGGTCTTAGGATTAAAGATTTCTACATATTCATATAAAGTTCAACTTTCGAAGTCCAAATCCTTTAGTATCGCTCAGTTCTATGGGCGTATATAAGCGGGGGGGGGGGCAGAGGGGGCTGCAGCCCCCCAAAATTTTGGTTTGATCGAAAAATGTGTCATAAAACCCTTAAAAATGAATTAAATAAGATCACTTAGTCCATAAAAAATATTTTATTTTAGGTGTGATAGCGTTTTAGTTGCCTAAAACTATTCCAAGTCATAAATTGTTAGTATTACATTCCCCGGAAATGGTCCCAGTCCCCCCCCCGAAATTATTTCCTATATACGCCCATGCTCAGTTCGAAGGATAAGTCTCTGTGTTTTTCTCTATGATACAAATATTTCTCTCATGTAAATGATGAGAGACACATTTCAAATAATAAATAATATTGTTATTAATATTAGTGTTTTTAACTTTTCGATAAAGATCTTGAATGAGAAACTTTTCAATAAAACTAAACTATCAGTTCATTCTAGTTACACCTTCATACGATAATAATGCTTTATAAACAAGAATAAAATTTAATTTTTGTATGAAATATGTTTCAGTGCTGAGATCTAACTACCTACCGCAGAAAATGTAGTCCATTCGACCTAAGTGGGATTGCGGTGCTACAACTTCATCGATAAGCCATTAATATTTTATCTCTATTAATTTCAGTTCTGCTGAATGCAGAGCCCAACCCAAAGGCTCTTGTTTCTCAAACTCTCATTGAACTGATTAAATATTAGCAACACTAATTATACAATTAGCATAAAGTAATTAGGCAGTGGCCTTTATAATATACCGGCCTATGAATTCTGCATTGCAAGAAAATATTTCGACTTCAATTTTGAATATTGCTCCATAGTAAAGAATAAAAATCCACATCATATAGTATAACAGGAGTAACATATTTGAGATTCATCTCAACAGATAGAGTTATTAGCAGTGTATAAGTATGTGTGTATATGTATTAAAACTACACATCTGTTCTTTACTACCATATCACTCACTGAAACTAGACATAAGGCATATTAAACACTAACATACATCTTGTCACAAAATCCACATCATATAGTATAACAGGAGTAACATATTTGAGATTCATCTCAACAGATAGAGTTATTAGCAGTGTATAAGTATGTGTGTATATGTATTAAAACTACACATCTGTTCTTTACTACCATATCACTCACTGACACTAGACACAAGGCATATGAAACACTAACATACATCTTGTCACAAAATCCACATCATATAGTATAACAGGAGTAACATATTTGAGATTCATCTCAACAGATAGAGTTATTAGCAGTGTATAAGTATGTGTGTATATGTATTAAAACTACACATCTGTTCTTTACTACCATATCACTCACTGACACTAGACACAAGGCATATTAAACACTAACATACATCTTGTCACAAAATTTCACAACCCAAAACTAGCAAAGTTAAAATCTGTTAAATTGTTAAATTGCTTAATTTGTTAGTATATCCTACTATTTGTATGATTAAAGAAATAATAAGAATAGTATTCTCCTATTTTTAGAAGTAGTATAAGCTATGCAAATATAGTGTAATGTATATTTGTATACTTTGATGTATATATAATAATGTGTTTGTATGCTCGTATGTAATAATCGAATTGTATCTATGTATATATGTATGTATATGTGTATGCATGTGTGTATGTATATATTATTAATGATTGTTCTGAGCAAGTCGCTATAGTTGCGAAAAGCTCATAAAATAAATAAATTAAAAAAAATGCTAGCTGTGTAATACTCATGTCACCGAGAATAGAAATCAAGAAGTCCTAATCTTCTTATAGTTCCCAATTTTAGCGTGTTTTATTCCTTGAAAAAGTTTCATTTCACATAAAAAGTCAAACAAGTATTCCTAAAATTTTATAAACGCTAAACTGTAAATAGTTAATGTTTAATGTGGAGTTTTTGTAGTTTAGATAAAGTATTTTTGGGCCTAATTTCTTAGAAAATGAACTGGTTCTGTCGATGCTAATGTGGAATCGGACAAACAATTCAATGTCCCTCCCAATGACAGTAAATATTTTTGTCTCAATAAGACGCCACTTTTAAATTTACACAATTTTTATTATTTTGAACTATCGGTATTTTGGGGTCTTGTCAAATGTTAATTAACATTATTATGTCGAAATGAAGTTAAATAAAGAGTTATTATCTACTGTTATCTGCTGGCCTTTGCCATTTGTTTGAAAGACTTGATTATGAAAATGAAACTCTAAGTTTGGGAAATTGTGGTAAATGGAAAGTGATTGATGGTTGATGGTGATTCGAAATCTTACTAAATTCTCGACAAAAAACGTTCGAAAATTTCGATTAGGCGATGTCAAGTCGAGAATCACCCATCAAAACTACGAATCGACCTAAATAAGTCAATTTGAATACTTGATAATGTGATAAACATATCCGTAATCTAAAAGTAGAAATATTTAAGGCTATTACTCATAAAAAAAAATATATAATGAAACTACTAATGTTACATCATATTGAAATATATCAGTCCAGTCAACGAACAGTTATAGATGGAAATTTTTGGAACAAAATTTTTGATTTCGTAAATTTTTTTGGGCCGGATAGAAAGTGAACATATCAAAAGTCCTCGCCCCTAGCCTTTGTGCCGGGAGGAGGGGGGTTTAGAAGGTCCCATTTTTCGGGTTTTCACTTATATCTCGGAAACCCTGCGTCCTAGCGACATGACTATTCTATAACAAAAAAAAAAACTGATTAAATTTCCTACAAGTTCTATTAATAAAGTTTTTCGAGATATCTTTAGTTTTCGAAAAATTCGCTCGTGAAAGTCTGTCATTTTGGGGAAAAAAAACACTTTTTTCTATTATCGCCCGGATATCTCTTCAACGATGAACCCAAAAATTAAATGTCGGCTATAGGGTTGTAGGACATTCCATTTCCGATAAACTTTATTGAATAGAACTTGTTGGAAATTTAATAAGCTTTCATTTGTCATAGAATGGTCATGTCGCTAGGACGGAGGGTTTCCGAGATATTAGTGATAGCCCGAAAAATGGGACCTTCTAAACCCCCCCCTCCCCCCCCGGCACAAAGGCTGCGGACCAGGACTTTTGATATGTTGACCCCCTAACTAGCCGAAACAAATTTATGAACTCAAAAATTGTGTTCCAAACATTTCCACCTATAAATCATAGTTTCCTGGGCTATTATTCGCTAAATTTCTGATTTCACGATGAGCACTGAAACTATTTTCACGCTTGAAGGAAAATACATAAAATAGCAAAGTAATATATATTATTGTAGGGAATACAATACTCTACAACCCTATGACCGTTATTTATTTTTTGGGATCATCGTTGAAGAGTTATCCCGTCAAAACGGGGAAAAAATATGCAGCGAAAGTGTTTTTCCCCAAAATGACAGACTTTCAAGAGCGGATATTTCGAAAACTAAAGATATCTCGATAAACTTTATTGAATAGAACTTGTAGGAAATGTAATCAGCTTTTATTTGCTATAGAATAGTCATGTCGCTAGGACGCAGGGTTTCCGAGATATAAGTGAAAACCCGAAAAATGGGACCTTCTAACCCCCCCCTGGCACAAAGGCTACGGGTGAGGACTTTTGATATGTTCTCCTCCTATCCAGCCTAAACAAAGTTACGCAGTCAAAAATTGTGTTCCAAAAAGTTCCACCTATAGCTGCTTGCAAGCATTCGTTGCCTGGACTGTTTGGGTATTATTGCATATACGTATATATTTCTCACATGAGAAAAAAATATAATAGACAAAACTGGTTATACAAATAATTAGCACAGTTCGAAACGTTATTTTTATTATATTACATTCTAGTTGGATAAAGGAAGGTATTAAGTCGTTGTATAATTTTATTGTTGTATTAAATAATTAAATACACATTTCTGTAAATTTCTTCTTCAGTTAAATAAATGAGAAATGTTCAGAAATGAGATTGAGTAGCAAGAGGTGAGATTAAGTATTTGAATATTTTAAATTAAAAAAAAAAAAACAAAAAAACAAAACACTTTATTTTACGGTATTCTAGATAGATCGATTCTTTAATAGATTGGCCCTTGAAGATTGATTAAAAAAAAAGATATAGTGTTAAAAAGATCCATTCAGTTCGCCCAAGTCTATTACAACCTGTTCGATTTGACGATGCTACTTTTATGAAGAGAAGGTTATCATACCATCGTAGAGGCAGGAGGCGATCTTCTTCTGGCTACTTGTAGGCAATACGTAGAATGGCGGTAGAATACCTGGCCGGTTTAGCCGCCTAGTGTGTGCGGTTATGGCAGGACAATTACAAACCTGAGCACTATTCGTCGAAACTTCAAAGGGTTGTTATTGAGGATTAATGTATAGCCCGAAAATGCATACCGGTTCCCACGGTTGACGAAGGTAGCACACGAATTTAGCTACATTGGTAAAATTTTAAAACGAAATTTCCATAATTAAAGCAAGGCAAGCTTGTATGATACCAGAGTAACCAAGAAATAACGAAGAGACATCTATCTTATGTTAATCCAGATTCATCTGTGCTAGTTTAAAGTGACGAGTTTAGAAAGTGAGCCATCTCTCTGGCTTAGCATTAGCTTCGGCGAGGTTTCGTATTCTATAGCCTACTACAGTAGTTTTACTTACTTCATATTATTAGGCAAATTTCCCTTACCAGTTTTTAACCACATTCTTAGAAGGAAAACTCGACTCCATTTGCATTTTCTCTATTATTGTAGCGCGAGTTTTACTGATTGCTTGAGTCATTAGGCAGCAGATGGTTCATACTTTCCACCGCCTGTTATAATTTGGCAACAGAACAACCAAAAAGTGGTTTCTGGAACTTTAATCGTCCAACGAATACAAATATTGATAACTTGACAAATACTACAGTATCGTTTATAACAAAGAATCTATTTGAATAATTCAAAAATGAAAAGGCACTTTTAAAAAATTTGTTTGGTGGATATATGTTTTATGGCCAATAATCCATTGTATATGTGCAGCTCGTGCAATTTCCAGCTCACAGTTAAAAATATTTTACATATTGCAGGTCTTATGGACAACTAAACGCGAAACAGCAACTGGTAGACTTTTTTGACTAATGTTTAGGAGATAACACCAAACTAATGACACGACTTTTGGTAGGCAGAGAATGCAATTGACGAACCGTATACAGTCTAACAATCCAATAGGAAAGCATAAAAATCGAATTCTTAATAAACGAATTAAATAACCAAATTTCCAGTAAATAAATACTATATTTTTTGTTTATAGATATTATTAGATGTTCAATACATTTAGTGACAAACATCGTAATTTATATATATATATATATATATATATATATATATATATATATATATATTTTTTTTTTTTTTTTTTCGATCAGCCGTAGGATATTCAGGATCTTGGAAGAGAAAGGAAGAATCACGAATCCTGGGTGTTGGAAAATCAAAGTAAAATTTCTGAAAGTGCATCAGGAAGGGCGAATGTTTACTCTGCGGAATCCTGATTCGTAAACCTGATTGAAAAAAATAAGCAATTGCAATTCAATATTTTAATTATAATTTTTACGAGTGATTTATGGGTAACAATGTTCTAGGAGGGGAGTTTCTAACCCAGGATTCGCCTTTGAAATCGGACATTGAATTTTTCATAGATGATGGTGCCAGTCACTTTTACTTAAACCCGTGAGAGAACTGACGTAGTTTTTTTTTTTTTTTTTTTTTTTTTTTTTTTTTTTTTTTTTTTTTTTTTTTTTTTTTTTTACGGCGCATCTACATCTAGGTCATTAGCGCCGACATCCAGGGTGCAGCGAGGAATTTTCCTAGCGAGCCCTGAGATGAGAAAATTCCTGCCGGAGGCGGGAATCGAACCCACCATCTCCTGCTTATGAATACAGCGCGATAGCCACTAGACCATGGGAGACCCCCATACTTTATATTAAATCAATTCTTACGATATTGAAACAAACGAAGTAATTAAACTATGGACTCCTCAGTATTTTATTTTTAATTGGAGTGGAGAAGGTATTAAGGATGCTCTCAATTTGAAGGATGGTTTAATAAAGTTCAAAATGTTTTTAATAGTCGATTTTTAATAGTTTTAATAGTCGAAAAAGTAAAAGTTATAGAATAACTTTTTCGCTTTTAACTTTTTTTAAAAAAGTTTCTTTTTGACAGTTATTTTTCGACTTAAAAAATAAAAGTTTTAAAGTATTTGTTATTAAAATACATAATAAGAAAAAGTTTAAAGGAATAAATTAAATCTACTAATGTTTATTTTATGTTTTGTGTCAAAAAATACATTTCAGTAAATAAACAGTCATAAATTTTTAAACAAAGAACATTTCACTTATTTTTATTTTCTTCATCCCTAAAATTCTTGATTAAAATACTTAAAAATTTGATTTAACATTGAATAAAAATAAAACAAATGATTAATTTATCTTCTATTTTCATGTACCTAATATTAGAAGTTCCTAAATAACTTTTGGAGGCCCGGTGGCCCTGAGTGTTAAGGCTTGAGCACTTCACACTCTGTGCCAAAGGTCGTGGGTTCGATTCCCACTATGAGGTGGTGGATTTTTTCTTTAGAATAAAGAAAAGGCATCAGCCCTGTCCTGGCTAGAAAAGGGTGGTAACCTATATATAACCCGTCCCAAAATTCGTAGTTAATAATAATGGAGGTTAAAATTTAAATAAATAACTTTTACTCTTAACACCATTAAATAAAAGTTTATTTAACTGTTATTTTTTAACTTATAAAATAATTTTTTTTAACGGTTAAATTTTAACTTTTTTGATACAAATTTAAATCCCTGTTTTTAATACATTGAAAACAAGAGACTAATTGCTATTATTATAGCACTAACTATTATTATTATTTTTTTTAAATTTATTTTAAGAGTTTCGCAACGAAGGTGACTTGCTCTTTTTAAAATACAAAAATACAGTTTTATACAATAATACAAACTTATGGAGCTAAATACTACAAAAGTGTTAAGGGAACATGAGACAACATTTGGTAGAGATGTGTACAGATATAAGAGCTAAACATTATTTACAGTACTGCTATTTATACTATAGTTATTATATTTACATACGTATGACTAAAACTACTAACATTAATTAATGGGTCATGGAAGACACTACATTTTTGAGGCCTTCCTGTAATGGCCATTACATGTTGGGGGAAAAAAACTATTTATTTAAAAAAAAACAAAAAGACTATTATTTATTATTTGTTGAGGCAGATCAAGCAAATAGTAGAGGATTGGCCATCCGGCTGGAGAATTACCCGAAGAGAAGAAGTCCTTACTCAAGAACACCTGATGATAATAGTATAACGAAATACTCGCAATAAAACATATAGTGCCGAAGTGCAAAGGACAAAATTATTTAGACATGTCTTTAGACTTCACCAAACTTCTAAAAAATGGTAGCCACCATCATATTGAAGCAATAATTCAAAAGCTTAAAATACCAGCATATACGCACAAATTTAAAATAATATGTTTTCGCCCACTGAATACGTATTGTTTTATATATCTGCGTAGTTAAACATAGACGATTAATGGATTGACAATGTAATTCTAGCACTTGAAAGATTGTCGCTAAGTATTTTCCTTCAGTTAAGGTTGTACAATCTGTATGGTGGTGTTGGGAAAAGTAAGGAGAAATATGAATCTAAAGTGGGAGCCAGTGCTAAGGAGCTTTGCTAGAGAATGCAAGGATTGGATGGGAAGGGAGCCTCTAAATAGAATTTATGTAAGATTCAGTCGCCGTAAAAAGCATTAGCCTTTAAAATGATTTATATTAAAAATAAAGCTTTTCCACGCCATTACTGGTTTTTATTATTTCCCATTCACTGGTCAACCATATTTTATCTACTTATTCTCTTGAAACATTTCATTGTCGATTAGATAAACAGAAAAGGCATAAAGAAACCTTATTTTCAAGTTCTTGTGTATTTTTATTACAGCTATATAACGTTGTACAACATTTTTCAAGGTTCTGTACCGGCAAATATAGCTGAAAAATTAAATATTTCCCTAAATATATACAGGGTGTTTCGCATCGAGATGTCATACCCTTAGGGGTTTATTTTGCACCTCGTTTATAGTTCAGGGACGCAGACATGAGCGTCCTATCTCAACATGTAGCAGAGATATTCAAAGTGTTGCCTATTTTCAAATCTATTGGTTTTTCTTTATAAAAACTGTGTTTCCAGATTTTTGGTTAATGTATCGTAAATAATGACCACATTTGTAGAATCTGTATTAAATCTATATATATAAAAATTACGTGTCTGTCTGTTTGTATGTTTTTCTGTTTGTTCCTTATACAAATCTACACCGTTTGACCGATTTTGACCTGATTTGGCACACAGGTAGGTCTTGATACGGGAAATCTCCTAAGCTAGGTCAATTTTCAACATTTGGCCAAAAGGTCAAAGGTTTTGTTCAAGAAAACTTGGCTACACTGAACCATTCAGATTGTGACGGCCATTTTAAATCGACAGCCATTTTGAAAAATGTCTCAAATTTATTGGTTGATGTTCCTGATAATTTGAATAACTCGAACTCATCGATGACTTTACATCATTTTATAATTATGTAATGCAGTTTATTTCAATTTTATTTCAATAGTCACTGTCTAACTAAGGAGCGCTGGCCTTTCTTTGATAAGAGCTATCTTACTCGCAAGCTTCTGCTGGCCTCTGTTGGCTGTTATATGCCTCTGCCGATTGCATTATGAACTAATAGACAGATATAAACAAATTCACAGCGTTTGATACGGGGAGAGTCATATTTTAAGTAGGTGTAACATGGCACACTGGGTAACATCTAGTTTATAATAAGAAACACCCATTATTGAAAGGTTGTCATGTAAATTATGAGCTATACTAAGAGCCATATTGATACGAACTATTGTTATTAATGTTTTCTTAACTCATTCAATATTTTCTTAATCAGCTATTTGTAGACTTAGAGGTTTGCCTCCGCCTCAAAAGTTGCCTTATTTAATAAGCTTGACTTAGAAATCAGAAAAAAATTAGATTCAAATAAATTGTTTTTTTTAACAACGAAGTACCATTTTAAAGCTTATTAAATAAGGCAACTTTTTTGGCGGAGGCAAACCTCTTTGTCTTCAAATAGCTGATTAAGAAATTATTGAATAAGTTAAGAAAACACTAATAACAATAGTTTACATCTATATGGCTCTTAGTATAGGTCTTATTTTACATGAAAACATTTCAATAACGGGTCTTTCGTATAGGCAATTTCATGTAGATTCGAAAAGGTTGGTCGTTATTTACGATAAAGTAAAGTTAAAGTTAAAGTTTGAATACCTCTGCTATATGTTGAGATAGGACGCTCATTTTTGCGTCCCAGAACTACAAATGAGGTGCAAAATAAACCCCTAAAGTTATGACATCTCAATGCGGGACACCTTGTATATATATATATATATATATATATATATGTGTGTGTTTATATGATATATAAACCTATTGGGTGTAATATTGGGCATTGATGATTGGCGAGTAATGTTAAAAGTTATTTAACACATATTACAACACAAATAAGACTAGTCTGAATAGGAGAAAAAAAGTTATAAAATTCAAATTGGAGTAAAAGGAAACGCTGGAAGATAAAGAGAGTTATCTATGTGTGTAGAGCAGAAGGGAAGGGGCTTTAGAGTATGAGTAAGAGTGAGTAAATATTATAGAGAGTGAGTCGGAAAAGACACTAGAGTTCTAATGAGTAAAAAACCTACATACCCCTCCTCAGCACCCCTCCGTCCACTATATTCCCATCACACACGCTCCCTAGTTACTTACCCACATCAAGAAATTCTCAAAATTAATTTTAACTAAACTTTTACGTATTCCTGAGCTAATTGTATATTCGTTTAGTTTTTAGAATTACATATTACAGTTCTAAATTGATAAAATTAATCCCAATTAGAAGTTAATTCGCAATGTCATTTTGTTGTAATTCTAATTATAACGATATAATTAGAATAAATTGTACACTCTGAGAATCCCGGAACAGGGTACTCGGTATATTAGGCTTAAAAACCGTTCGATTTCCTCATTTCAAAATTTGCTGATATTTCGAAAAGTGGATATACCCAGAAATTCATTACTCACTATTACCACATAGTTTTGGCACATTACCTCTGCGGTAGGCACGTCCTTGTTCATGAAACCACTTGAGCCTTGACGACAGGTGTAGCCATATGTTAAATACTTAATTTATTATACTATGTAGATTACGCATAGGACACACTTTACTAACTCACTCTTATTTAATGACAAATAAAGAAAACCCATTTGCAGACAGTGTAACGTTCCAATGACAATAAAACACTTACTAACGGAATGCAGAATACGAGAACAACTAAAATTACCTTACAACTTACAGGAACTACTGACAGAGGGTAGCCTCTTCATTAACGATTTATTAACTTTTTTAAAACAACACAACCTACACACAAAAATTTGATTCCAGGATAAAATTTAGTCGGACGGAAGCCTTTATACATATTTATTTCGATGGTGGGTCAATTCACGTCAAATCGCCCAATTTTAATATATGTCCGTGCCATCATATCTCAGATATTTTTCAAAATTTTTTCATAAATAGAGAAGTATGAGATAATCTCAAATTAATTTTTCGTTTTTTTTTATCAAAAATTGAACCAGGGTGAATTTTTTGAATTTCTTGTTTTTTTGCATGATTTTGGTTCCTGCCTTTCTGATAACAGTTTTGAAAAACATTTGTGTTTTACTTTTTTTTCAACAAATCCGGCTGTTCTTGGCATCAAATTAAAGCTAATGCTTTTCTCTATTAAAGCTGCTGCTTTTAATTTGATGCCAAGAACAGCCGGATTTGTTGAAAAAAAAGTAAAACACAAATGTTTTTCAAAACTGTTATCAGAAAGGCAGGAACCAAAATCATGCAAAAAACAAGAATTTCAAAAAATTCACCCTGGTTCAATTTTTGATAAAAAAATCCGAAAAAATTAATTTGAGATTATCAAAATAAGCTATACAAAAATAGTGATACTATAGGCAATAGTGTCATGCCACTAATCGCGTAAAGTTATTTTTTATACTTTTTGATTAGGTAGGTTCAGTAAGTCATACCTCAGAAATGACAATTACCTCATGCATCATAATTTTTTTCTAGAATGATCAAACAATGTACTAGTTATGTTCAAAAAATAAAAATTGTTAGCGGTTATGAAAAAAAAAAAATGTTTCTTAGGAAAAAGATCACTTAAAATGTCAACTTTGTAAAATGTAAATTTAAAGTTTTTCTGAGCTCAAAGTAACTTAACACATTTATTACAACCAATAAAACTATAACCTATTATATTACAAGGACATTTGACATTGATTTTAGATTATTCACTATTATGTACCTAATTTTTATAGTGGAAAGTCATATCGTAGTAATTTAGTTAATAATTTTTTTTAACACGTAATGGCCATTAAAAGCTTTATTTTTAATATAAATCATGTTAAAGGCTAATGCTTTTTACGGCGACTGAATCTTACATAAATTCTATTTAGAGGCTCCCTTCCCATCCAATCCTTGCATTCTCTAGCAAAGCTCCTTAGCACTGGCTCCCACTTTAGATTCATATTTCTCCTTACTTTTCCCAACACCACCACATACAGATTGTACAACCTTAACTGAAGGAAAATACTTAGCGACAATCTTTCAAGTGCTAGAATTACATTGTCAATCCATTAATCGTCTATGTTTAACTACGCAGATATATAAAACAATACGTATTCAGTGGGCGAAAACATATTATTTTAAATTTGTGCGTATATGCTGGTATTTTAAGCTTTTGAATTATTGCTTCAATATGATGGTGGCTACCATTTTTTAGAAGTTTGGTGAAGTCTAAAGACATGTCTAAATAATTTTGTCCTTTGCACTTCGGCGCTATATGTTTTATTGCGAGTATTTCGTTACACTATTATCATCAGGTGTTCTTGAGTAAGGACTTCTTCTCTTCGGGTAATTCTCCAGCCGGATGGCCAATCCTCTACTATTTGCTTGATCTGCCTCAACAAATAATAAATAATAGTCTTTTTGTTTTTTTTTAAATAAATAGTTTTTTCCCCCCCAACATGTAATGGCCATTGAAGGAAAGCCTCAAAAATGTAGTGTCTTCCATGACCCATTAATTAATGTTAGTAGTTTTAGTCATACGTATGTAAATATAATAACTATAGTATAAATAGCAGTACTGTAAATAATGTTTAGCTCTTATATCTGTACACATCTCTACCAAATGTTGTCTCATGTTCCCTTAACACTTTTGTAGTATTTAGCTCCATAAGTTTGTATTATTGTATAAAACTGTATTTTTGTATTTTAAAAAGAGCAAGTCACCAGGCCGAGCTCAGCCTACTACGATTACAAGAGGTATTAGAGCCGATTTTTACACTTTCGTAACATTAAACCAGTTAGATGTTAACTTATGTTTGACACAGGTATTATACACGTAGTAATAGATGTGAGTAAAATTGGAAAGTTTCATAATTCTACAATGAAGCGTTTCTGAGATAGAGGCGATGGAATATCGGAATTTATACGACTTACTCACTCATCACAATTATTAGGCACTTCCCGAAAAGCTAGAGGCTTGACATTTTGCAGGATGATAGACATTAAAATATTATTAAATGCAAAAATAGAAAAACCCTGAAAAGTTGTGTTTGACTCCATTTCCAGGGGGGGTGGGTTGCCCGTACTGTACTAGTTGTTCCTTCGGAAACCCATCATGTATGGTAAAAAATTACTCTTATCGTTAAGGAAAACCTTTATATGATGTTTTAAGTAACATTTAGACGCGTCTTAACATTTTTAAGTTCATAAATAGAGTCTTTTATCACGATACCCGCCAGAGTTTTTGTTATTTTATAACAAAATTTAGCATGTAGCAGAGATGGGCATAATTTTATTTATAAATAAAAATACGAATTTATTCGTACTTCATATATTTGTTAATACGAATATAAATAAATTCGTATTCATAATTATGAATACGAATTTATTTTTATTCACGTATATTAAATATAAAAATACAAATAAAATTTTATTCGTAAATTTTCCTATATATATATATATATATATATATATATATATATATATATATATATATATATATTCGTATATACTTTCGGACTTTCTTGAAATTTCATATTCTCCTAGAAATGGTAGATCTAATATAAACTAATTTAAACCTAGAACCCAACGCAACTACAATTATTCCTAGTGACTTTAATTGCCGCCCAGCGAAGATTCGCTTCCATGCTTAAGATCCTTTTTTGTTGTTGTTGTTTTTTAAACACTAATGGTTATCTCCATTCATAACACGCTTGTGGCATTTGGTGATTCGTGGATGAGCGCGAGTGTAAATAGAAAGAAGTGAGATAGCACGTGTATATTTAGACAAATGTTGTATATGTATAAATATAAATAGTCTATATAGGATATATTTATTTATTTCTAATGTGCATACTAAACAATATTTATTTAAGTCGATACAAATAAGTTATTTTTTGGAAATTATAAGTTTTAAGTTATTATTGTACTATAAATGTTTGATATCGTTGTACGTAAGATAGCAATTAGATTAACATATGCCTCTAATAATACTAACATTATTTATTTATTTATTCACGGAGCTTCACAACGGAAAGGTGATTTGCTCACATAAAAATAACCGATAAAAACTGTATGAAGGGTAAAGAATTACTAACATTAACTATACTTATATCATTATATAAGGCCTACTCCTCGCTATGGGGAAACCTTGTAAGCGATAAACAAAAATAAAAAAAAAATATATTCGTATTAAGATGATATTACGAAAGTTATTAAAGGTGATTTTTTTTCTTCCTCTTTTTTTTTTTAAGGCGCTTAACGTCTAGGTTGTCAGCGCCTAGATTTAGTTTTTAGTTTTTTTTTTATGGAGGTACAGATAACAAATTATGTCCCTGCAGCGTTGTTCGCGGTGCCGCGGCGGGGTAAAAATAAAATCTAGGTGCTAATAACCTAGACGTTAGGCGACTTAAAAAAAAAATGTATTATCATTTCAACGTTAATTCGAATAAATTCATAATTTATTTGCGAATTTTATTGTGCATACATTTGTATTCACAAATTATAATGTGAATAAATTTGTATTTATATATTTTAATGTGAATTTTTTTGTAATCACTTGATTTTTTGTGAATATTCATATTTTTTGTGATTATTTACAATTTCTTCTGTGAATTTATTTGTATTCGCAGGAAAATTTGCGAATAAAATATTATTTGTATTTTTATATTTAATATACGTGAATATAAATAAGTTCGTATTCATACCTATGATTACGAATTTATTTATATTCGTATTTACAAATATATGAAGTACGAATAAATTCGTATTTTTAATTATAAATAAAATTATGCCCATCTCTGGCATGTAGTATTCCCCTAACAAACGATTGAACGAGTTCGTTATTTAGACACAATGCTCCATCTGGAGGGGTGGGTTATTCCGAACCAAATTACTAGTTTGCCAATTCCGGCCATAATTTTTGTTATATTACGACACTCGGTATTTGTAGTAGCCATCTAGAGAGATAAATATTTGCAATTCGCCAAAGATGAGGTGCATAAAACCAATAATAAATAAAGGGATAACATTTTTTGTAACAATAAACTAAATCAGTTGAAAAGGGGGGTTTCGCCGAATTCTTTTTACATTCAATTAAGCCGCCAAACCTCAGGGTTGGTTGTTACTTCTGCCACTAGGGGTGTTATGCGTTGTTATGATTTTGGGATTTTCTCTTCTTACACGTAAAGGCTTTTATTATTCACCAAGATTAATAAACTAGTATTTCAAGTTTTTGTGTATTTATTATTTAAAACCCCCCTTTTTTGTGTTAATTTTCTTTCCATACTCTGGAAGAATATTAACTTAAAAATTTATAATTGAGTCAGCTGCTCTATAGAAATATAGAATGTCAAAAGTATTTTTTTTTTTGTATTTATAATGTCTAGGAAATGAGCCTGTGAACCTAGGTCTAAGAAACTAATAGGCATGTGAAATTCCTAGTAAAGCACACAAGATGGGTTTCCAGGAAAAGGATGCCAATGCTGCCATTCCGTGTGACCACATGCTACTTGTTATGAAATGGCATTGGACGTAAATGGAGAGGACGTTTGATGTAATAACGGGAGATAAAGCACATGTTTGCCATGAGATACTTCCAAATATACGATTGTGTCCACGGTTAAAACGGCCAAAATTGACTAGGCCAAGTTAAAATATCAGTAAATCTGTCGCTTAACTCAGCGACACTCCCAGTACTGTTTGAAAAAAAGATCGCGGAAAACTGGACTAAAGCAATACTTTTTCTCCAGAGGAAGGCTATGAAAGATGTTGTTGCCTTTTACTCAGCCAATAAGCAGGTGACAAGCCCCTTTGCAGGAATTACAAAGCTATGGAAGAAGCCCCTATTCATATTATCTGCTTATCTGTCACTGTACTTATGTCTATTCTTGAATTTTGTATCTACATTGAACCTTTCTTTTACTAAATAACTGAAATATATAATATTTTCTATAAAATTGTGGCATTATCTTCATAATTAGGTATTGCTTGCTGTAGCTGAATCTTTGCAGAATGGTGCTTGTGTGCATGCTGAAACGTTTCCATGTAAGATGTTTTCATAACCAGGATTCTTCTTAGACGAAACCATATTATATCTAGCGGGTATGTGTGGTAGTGTAAATTTCAATATTTTATTTATTCTCGATATTTCTTATGAACGTATTTTGTGTGACGGGTTCAGTAAAAGAATTTACACAACATGATTTTTCAACAACTTTATTAAATGTTTATCAGGCCCTCACGGCCGAATCCCATGCTTCACACACACAGCACAAACAAAACACACACATATATATATATATATATATATATATATATATATATATATATATATATTAATTATGTTTCATGTAATCTTAATGATTAGGCTACTTGGTATGAGAAGTATCTGGGCATTCTGGTCATCACTGATCCTCTTTGAGTAGGAAATTACTTAAATCACGCTGCTTCTACAAGACAGAGTTTTTTCTACTCTTGAGTTTGTGTTCATGAATGGAACTTTTAAGAACTTCATAAAACATTCTTTAAAACTATTAAGCATATAAGGAAAGGGAGTTTAACCACTTCCAGTAGTCCAGATTTTCAGTAACTTTGGTGCTGCATTTTGAATGGCCTAGACGACTCAGTCCTTTTGTTTGTTTTGACTAACTGATTGAATTCATTGTGGAAAATATAGTATAAAAGAAAATACATTTAATATTTGTTATAAGTGTCTTCCTCCTCGGTTTAGTTTATGCAGGACGAACAATTAGAAAACGTATCTTTTTATTTATGCCGTCAAAGTATTGTAATAATTGGATTTCTATTTAAGAATTCACTATATCAGATATTTTAAGTAAAACCTTCCATTTTATTATAGAAATTGTATTTATTAATTGAGTGCCCTAATGAATTTAAATATTCTTTAATAAAGTCTACAATGTGCATCTGAGGCATGTGAACGTACCAAGGTTGCGCGTTCCAGTCATTTCTGCTATTTATTCTATTCTCCACATTTGTTCAGAATTTAACAAATGTGGAGAATAGAATATTATTCACAACATATGTTATTATACAAATTAATTTCACAACTTCTGTTCTTAATGATTTTTTTTCGAAAATAGCGGAAGATATCTTCGCTAAACTATTTTATTAGGTGTTCTACGTGTTTGCATGTCACATGGAATATTTAGGCCTTAATCTAGGATGATCTTCCACGGGTATTTCCAAGACCAGCTTTATTTTTTTATTGGTAATTAACTTCTGTATATGAATACATTTCATAATTTAATATCATATGAAGATTCTGTGCTCAAGGCCTCCCAACCTTTAAACAATAGTTTAGGGAATTTAGAGGCATGCTTTGGAGCCTTTTTAAAAATAATAATGGCCCACATGGGAACATAAAAAAAATCAGGGTGGCTCAAAAACATAGTGAAATGACGATCAGATATCTGGCACCAATATTTTTAAGTTTTAACTTTTTTTATTAATGATAATCTTTGACTTGAAAATAAACGGGATGACACAAACAGCAAGGAGGATAAACAGCAAGGATTATAACAAATGTTTATAATAAAAAAAAAATAATTTGTAGAACACATTTTGAATCCTTGTTTAGAAATTAATAGCACCAACATCTTATAACGCAAAATTATACCCAAATGGTAGAAGAGAATAATTTTTAAAGTACGACGGATGCCGCTGCAATCAAAATTTGATACTTTCTTTCTAAATATAACATGCTTAATAATACAAAGAACAACCCCTCCCCCATGAACACCATATATATACCAAATTGTTTCGCCATGTGTATGAATAAATGAAAGAAAATCAAGCCGGCCATTATAAGAAAAACAGTATGTTTACAAAACCGCTTAGAGAAATCATGTTGTTAAAAATAAAAACACATTGGACTTTTAAAAGGTTGTAATACCTGAAATTATATCAAATTCACGATAAGAAAATATTGACATTATTAAAAATATTGAAACATCAGTAAACCAAAATGGAGAGATGAAATATTTAGATTAAATATATTTTTTATATCTCAGGTTTCGTTCTCTAAATGCTCTCTCTCTCTCTCTCTCTCTCTCTCTCTCTCTCTCTATATATATATATATATATATATATATATATATATATATAAACGTTGCTCCTGAAGAGGTGTCTAATGACATGGAACATTTAGAGTAGATTAGAGGATATTAGACGTGAGATTAAATTTAAATTGATGACCTACTACCATTTAATGAAAAATAAATAAAAATAACTGTACTTGTATTTTCAGTGCATTTTTCTTCATTATTTCTCAAATAATTGGCAGCGTTATTAATTTTGATTTTGTTTTGTTTCTGTTTTAAGAAAGCTTTCAGTCTTGAGTGTTTCTGAGGAGACCAATTGACAAAATGTATAAACTCTTGTGGAATGGAAGAAGAACAACACAAGCTACACCAATATTTTTATTGACATCACATTCATGAGTTAAAACATCTATTTGAAACATTTGTAGAATATATGACTTTTAAACACACAGAAGTTACAAAATCACTTGAATTCATTTAGTGATCAAATCTACTTATACAATGAATAATCTACCAATTTGTAAGAGATTTCCAAACGTATATTGACAATACTAATTTATCGTTGACGATTTTACAAATCAGATTTTACTGTTACCTTCATTTGACTCCCGGACCATTTCGTGTACAAAGCCTATCTTTTTCACCATCTTATACAATAGAAATTGACAATATAATTAAAAATTGAAGTAAATGTTTAAAGCAATGCATTAACTTTGTTATATATAACACAAATAAAATGATTTTTAAAATTAATTTTTAATCAATATCAAACACAATAATTTTAATCCCACATCATGCCTAATTAATTGAAAAATATGAAACTACCTTTAATGGACAAAACTATCTAATATGTACTAACAAATATATAAATTCTTTTAAAACTACTTATAAAAAATATTTATAAACAAATGTTCTGAAAATAAACTCTATTAAAATACGTAGCATTAAGTAGAAGATAATTTTATGGTCTAAAACTAACTAAAAGTTATAAAGAAAATAACTCTCATTAAAAAAGTTTTATAGAAAAAGAATTAGAAAATAGTTCTTCAATTATTCTTTTTATAAATATATACTTAACTTACTAAGATTACAGCCTTCTCTCAGTCCGTTTACTTATGCAGAAAGCAGTCTCATACAAGGCAAACATCCTGCTTGTGCCTTTAAATAGCTCTTTTTTTTTTTTTTGGAAATCTCTTCGATACTTATACAATACACCGACTAACAAATATATCATTAAATGTACACTAAGCCAAAATACGATTAAACATACAAATACATATGTTAAAGTTACATCTAATGGTTACATACATTAAACATTTATTGTTACACGACACAAATTACACGTAGATATTATATATGCCAAATATATTTAAACATTAAGGGCGCGTGAGGAAGGAGGCTGTACCTTTTTGCAAGGAGCAAGATGATATGAATGGCCTGCAAAACGAATGTCTTGTAATGAAAATGTTTTACAGCTTGCTCCATTTCTTGACGTCTATCATTTCCTTTCAAGGTTAGAGCATCAAATACCACTTAGGCTATTTCTTTGGTCTCCAGTATTTCTGAAGACCTTGTTACACTCTTATTAAACCGATAATTATTAAATATCTTCTTACAGTTAAGGGTTAAATTCATCGAGATTGTATTCTAATTTTAATTTATTAGAAACACTCATATGACAGCAAGTAATATCTATCACTATTTGTTCTGCTAAATGAACCGGAGGACCTTCCACTTCTTTTTTTAATGAACATATTTTGTCCTTGTTAGATATCCTGTTTTGAGTTTCTTGAAGCTCAAACGTTTTACTCATTAACAATTATTAAGCCAATCGATTGTTATCAATTGACAGTTACAGACTTTATTAGAAGATAACCTCTTATACTACCTTGAGGAATACTCAAGATGAAATCAATTACTCAAGCCGCCTTTTTTTCTATCCTATTAGCTTGAGATTGTAGGAGCTGGATTATGAGGGTACGTTATGGCTCACCATTCTTTTGAACCAGATGTCTTCGCATTATATTAAGCTCGTGTCTCGAGAATCTCTTAGAATTAAATATCCTGTGGTGGGATTAATAACTGAATAATGAATGTTTTTATTAAGTTAGAGAACGAATCACCCAGCCTCAAGTTTTTCCTCACTACACAGCCATTATTAAACAATAGCTTATTATTAAATATCGTGGTGTGTGAGACTTCTTTATGTTATTAACCTAATTAACTAGCCTTGTAGTCCACAGCCCTTAACTTTCGAATTTCATATTATTAAATACCATGTCATGTGTTCTGATTCACTTAGAATCATTATTCGCCCAATTTATTTTCTATACTTAATCCTTCATGAAACCTTATATGATATTAACCTAATTAACTAGCCTTATAGACCACAGCCCTTAACTTTCGAATCGCATATTATTAAATGCCTTGCCGTATATTCAGTTTAACTACGAAACATTATTCTTGCAATTTATTTTCTATACCTAATCCTTCATGAGGCATTATATGTTATTAACCTAATTATTTAGCCTTGTAGTCCACAGCCCTTAACTTGCAAATCTCAAATCATTAAATTCCCCACTGTGAGTACCGTATCACTCAGAAACATTATTCGTGCTTTTTTTTTTTTTTTTTTTTTTTTTTTTTTTTTAATAATTTATCCTTCATATGGCCTGATAACCGAAGTAATTTAACAGCCTTATGTGTAGGCGTTTCCACAGCCCTAAATGATAGAAAGTAGAGAGTAATTTTTACAGGAGTGCCAGAAATAAAAAATATACTGTTCATAGTGCTAAAAAAATCATAATTTATCATATTCGAGAGAATTGTAAAACGTGAAAGTTTGTTACAAACGAAAACTAAATTAATCTTATTACATTTTCAGCAGAACGAGCATTTTAAATTTCAATTCCCATTCACGATTCTGAAGTTCCACGTTTGGAGTTAGTTGGTCAATTGGCAACAATTTAAATTAATATATGCAACAGCAAAGAAAAGTGGCTACTATCGATCTAACATAGACATGAATACGTGAAAAAAATGTTTTCTATCCGGAAAAAACTTTCTACATCGTTATTGGAATGATGATGCAAACTGTAGATTTCACTTTTTTATTATATGCTAATTTTCTCCTTTGGGTTCTCATGAAAAAAATATATGCGCTATTCTACACTAATATGGGTTATTTGTTTCTTGATTTTTTTTTTTTTAAATTATAGGTGGTCCCACTACCAAGGGCATTAGCACAAAATATGGGCTATTATACGCAAATATGTCTTATGCTGCAGAAATGTGGGAGGTAATATCGGATATACTTAACAAACAGGGAATATGTAGACAAATTTGGGATGTGCTATATTTTATGACCTCTGCCAAAAGAATATAATAAAGAATTGAATTGATTCCGCAGCGCCAATTTAAATGAATGGGAAGAACATGTAATTAGCAGTTTCATTTCAGCTTCGAAGTTTCAGAAGTATAAAATTTCGAAGCAAGTTCAAAACTGAAAAGAAGAGATGAAAAAAAGCCAACATCATAAAGGGAATCATTTTTGAAATTCATCTCTTTTATTGAGAGAACCTTAATTATCTGACAATAAATTGAATATTGATACCTATTTTTTTTTTATTGTTTGACATTTTCATTGAAGGACCAAACACAAATATATACTGGAGTACAGCAGGATTCGCTGAAAGCTTGTTGAACTTAAATTGTTACGATATGTTATTCCGTAAGTAATTTCCCAAGTTCTTCTGGAATCTTCATATTAGTATTAAAAGAAAAAAAATGGAATATGACAACTTATTTTTGTTATATGACATTTCCCAGAACGTGATGGAACAATAATTTAACCCTTGACCCTACTAGCGGAAAGGTCTCGATGTCCTTCCGGCAGGACTGTTGAATACAAAACGGACATCCTCTTGACAGCACGCAGTGATTGGTGGGACGCTATTTAGAAACCTCCTTCAGCGAGGCCTTTTTGAAAGGGCATTC
The DNA here is from genome assembly GCA_946811695.1 of Gonocerus acuteangulatus. Classification (NCBI taxonomy): domain Eukaryota; kingdom Metazoa; phylum Arthropoda; class Insecta; order Hemiptera; family Coreidae; genus Gonocerus; species Gonocerus acuteangulatus. The sequence goes on along the minus strand of OX328132.1, from coordinate 96,415,175 downwards.
CTCTCTACGTTCTATTATTAAATAGATATTTAATTATAAAGTACATTTCAGAGAATGACTAATTCTTTCCATAAGATAAAAATGATGAAACTAGGATGGCTAATGATCCCTTTGGTCGAGCTTCTAACCTAACCTAGTCCAAATCCCAGCTTGAATTACTCCTCTCCACTTAAATACTGTACCCTCCCTCCCCCTCATTTACTCCAGCCCTTATTTTCTAACATCAAATACACATTTATTTCTATTTCACTACTCTAAAAAATAAATGCTGCTTCCTTTAATAAAATTACTAAACTCACATCAAGAATAAAACTATGTATACAAAGTCGATTCAGACAGATTCCGGAGAAACTTGTCCAAATCCTATAAATACTACATTTAGAATATTACTTCGCTCCAAAATCTAAGGATATTGTGAGCAGAAAAACTACATATTACATAACACACAGATTTAAATATTACACACATTTATTAAGAAAAAATGTTACAAACGGACAAGAAAAGTACATACTTACTGCATAAAATTTAACAACATAGTAATCACATAAATAATATCATGATGGAACATTTAACATTTATCTTATACTTATCCCAATAGTAGGCCACTTGTAGGCCAATTATTACAATTAATAAAGCGTCATGTTTCCATTACTTTAGGTAAGTACAGAACTTAACCCAATTCAAAATATATATACAGCAAATAATTATTTTTGGAAGCAGCATTTTACAAAGACAGAGGGTAATGATTATTCAAGGATAATCGTCATAAAATATATTCATAAAGTATTTTAAAAGAGGTCTAACTAGATACCTAGGTTTATTTTTACTACTTGAGCGAAGTTATTTTATGAAAATAGGTTAATGTTTGAACAATATACCAAATTACTTTTTATAATATCTTTTCAAATGATTTTTTATGGCGTAACTATTTTTTTGGGGGGCAAAAACTATTTTTGGGTGGAATATTACGACCTTGTCTCTACCGTTTAAGGTCACTATAAAGTTTTTCTTAACTCATTGGTCGTGTCAGAACTTGGATGACATTGCATTTACTTGAAAAATTGAATATTGTCAGCTAAACACTTACAGATTAAATAGAAGGGGACGGATTTAATTGAACATTTACTGATTAAACTCTTTAATGACATCCAGAAGAGATTGTTGACCGTTTTGATTACCCAGTGTGCAAATACACGAGATCATGTCTTAATAGTCGATACAAATATATTTTAAAATAAAATTGAGTAATGTTAAGCTGACCCTTTACTTCAATCTTCGAATTTTGTTAGCGGTTAAAAATAAGAACTTCACCTTCACGTTTTACATACTTTATTTTACCCTACATATTTCGCACCCTATTGGTGCCTCTTCAGGGGAGCACGTTATAAATATAAAATAATTTACAGCCTCAATTTAAGGAGCAGAACCTTCCACTAGTAGGGCAACGTCTAGGCTGGTCATGGTCTGAAAGCATCCAATATCGGTACAGCTACTTCGAAAACGAATTAAACAGCTTATCATGCTATAAAATATAAACATAATCTTGATTTTGAAAACATTAGCACATTGTAAACAAAATGAAACAGAATTTAAAGAATGATTAAGGAAAATATTCACATAATAAAAAAATAGAATGAGAGTGGTAAATAAAAAAAAGTAAAAAATAAAATAAAAACGAAATACATCTAAATAACGTTTTATTAACTTATTTGATAAATAATAAAAAATATGTATAACTTGAAAGAGGTGTTAATGCATAAGACTATAATTCTTATGAAATATAATTTCATACTTATCAAATATCGACAATTGATCAGCTGAGTATTTTCCGCCATATTGGGTTCTTTCAGACCATGACCAGTCTAAACTTGGCCCTAACAGTGGAAGGTTCTTCTCCTCAAGTTGAAGATGTAAACTATTTTATATTTATAACACGTTCCCCTGAAGAAGCACAGGGGCATGTTTCGCCTGGGTGTGAAACAAGTAGGGAAAAATGAGGTTTCTAAAACTTGAAAGTCAAGTTCATATTTTTGATCTTCCATCTAAAAAGAAAAAAAAAAGTTTATTGTACATGTTTTGGCTTAAATTTGAACCCCAAATATTTACACACTGGTTAAATGACATTCGGGCCTCCTACACATTTTTCCGAACGCACAAGCGAATTTGATGGCTTTATAATCACTGTAGGAATAGAACATGAACAATCTGTTTGATAATATTACTTTTTTTGAATAAATTAATATAGGTTATGGGATGCAAACTCAACAAAAAATAAAATAACGAATAAATACAAATTCGAATGTTTCAGGAAAAATTAATGAGAGGTAAATAAAAATATTAAATAATAAATGTAGCTCCCTTTTGACGTTTTTAACATGTATTATTTCTATAAGGTCCTCAAGTTTTTTTAATTAATTTTAAAGGATAACATATTATTATATATTAAATCTATTTTGTTTACATATATTGGCTATTTCCTGTTCTTATATTCTTTATATAATCAAAAGTTCTAACAATAAAATTTTTTCTGCCAAATCAATGATAATAGACAGAGAACTCCACCCTCCCAGATCAACAAAATAAATATTTATTTTAAAACGCCGTATTTATAAGTAAAGTGATTATTTTTCTTCTAATAAAAGCTGAAAATATTGTTTACCTATTTCAAACATCATGTTCATATGTTTTTTTTTAACATTTACTTTGATTAAACCCATAGTTGAATCATAAAACGCATATTAACTACTACTATTATTAAATAGTTTTTATTAGCTTAATAATCTCTGTGACCAAACCATGATTATATAATAAAAAAAAAAGTTTAAAGTTGGAGATTAGTAGAAAATAATTAAATATGCATTAAAGGACATAAGTACAATTTTCGGGTTGTAAAATGCTGTGACTAACTATTTTATTTTTGTTTACCTTATTAAAATATTAATGGATGTAAATATTTCGAGGAATTGCTGTAGTATGTTTAAAAGGTGCTCTTTTCAGATAGAATGCAAATAGACGGGAGGGGGAAAAATGTTTAATAGGAAGGGTGGTTTTGAAAGTTATCTATTGATATACACATGAAACTTTGAAGGTGTAAAAATAAAACAATAAATAAATAATAATAAAATAAATAAAAAAAAATAAAAAACATCAAAAAATTGGGTCGTAATTGAGTGAGATAAATGCACATATAATACAGAAGACGTCAAAATGTAATAAACGTACACATAATTAAGTATTCATTACCTTTTAAAAAGTTCATGACATCAAAATAAGGGAGAAAAATTAAATTTTATTTAATTCCCGCGGATCAAAATGGACATTTAATTCGGACTAAATTGATTGCTTTTAAATGTTTATTAATATTGATCGAAAACATTTTTATCTGAAATACTGATAAGGAATTTAGACTTGATTACAAAAATCTCTTGTGATTAAAGTCATGGAATAATTAATTTCAACTATAAATTTAAAACTAATCATATATTTTATTTACTATAAAAATAAAGATTCATTATTATAAAGGAAAAAAAACACTCAAAAATATAAAACAGCGTTATTAATAAGTTTTTCTTTCTCTATTTCCTATGTTGGTTATAAATTGGGGATTATTGTTTTTTTTTTTGTTATAGAGCCTTCCTTAAAGTTTTACTATGATTATTTTAAATTTGTCTTGTAGTTAATGTTTTCTGAAATAAATTATCTTTCCAGTGGGTTGTTGATAATCAAAAAAGTCAAATAAGAAGATAAAATATTGTTACCAATGGGCGAATTTCAATTTCATATCACGTTCACTAATCAAAAGTTTTTTTTTTTTCTTTTTCCTCTGGAGCATCGACTGCTATGGTCATTAGCAAGTTATTTCTATTTTAAAAAAGTTGATTGTTCTTAAATACTTCTTATTATTTATCAAAAATATTTGATCCAGAAATAATGGTCAATGAACGTTTTTTAGCTTTTATCACATGAAAAAATGACTCTTGATGAAATTGTGGGACAATATTTAAGAGCTGCAGGAAAAACATTTGTGGTCAAATCCATTTTTTTTTTTTAATTTTTTGATACCAAACCCTGGAGTGGTAAAAATGTTGGCGAACGTTATAATAAATAATCTCCCTGAGATGAGAAAGAATCTATTAAATTTTGCACAGCCAAGGAGAGAATTAAAAACAAGTGGTAACATTAAGATCTTATACATTAGGTGGAAAATATTTAAAAAAATTCATCATATAATTACGAACGGCCTTTTGGTAATAGCAAAATCTACGGTAAAAACTCATAAAAATATTTTGTTTTGTGTTTTCTAATATTACTGTTAGAAATACTATGAAAAAAGCAAAAAGGTACTATTTTAACCTCTTTTAAAACTACCTACATATTAAAAAATGCCATTGCTTAGTAAAAATTATTTAAGCGTATGATTTTTAGAAATATGTGAGTATTGGGACTTTCATGAAATGAATTAAACAAAAAAGATTTTAGAAAATTAAGAAAAATAACCTAAGACATTAAATATTCACTACCTCTACAAATAACAGCCTTATTTGATGTTAGTAGAAAATCCACTATATATATATACATTTTTACATCATCTTGAATAAAAAACGTCAAGTACGACTTATAGCTTATGCGGGATTATCTTCTGAATTCCTGAAATAATAATAATTGAGGTCAACGTAATTAAAAAATGTTCCGGAACATTTTTTTTCCAAATAAAAATCGATAACTCCGAAAATATTCATGTCATAGACCTTCCCAAGGTCTATGACATGAATATTTGCAATAAATTCTATAATGTTTTATGCAGAAAGCTTAAAATTGATTCGCGGCTAAGCAAAATAGCAATAAGTACTAAAAATAAGGCAAGAAATGGACATTTTCCGGCGATTTAAACTTGACTTTTGACTTACTAACTTTTACAAATTGCTGAAGCTATCGAAACTGACCGATATTCACTCTGTAAGATGTTTTTATAACTTTTAGTGCCTTATCATTTTTCTTAAAATATTTCAAAAGTTAAATGAAATTTCGCTTAGATTTTTCAGCAATTCTCAAAATTTTAATTTTTCCGCTGATACCTCAATTGCGAAATTCTTATAGAAAAACTAGTAAAATAATTTACACAAACGTGAGTTATTTTATTCTATAATCAACATTTTTTTTTTGTAGAATATGAAGAACGTAAACATATTTTGAATAATCGAAAAAAATTATATCAATAACGCTAATTTTTATTTTTATCTTGCTTCGCCACAATGAGGTACTATTATCCATGAATTATTATAGAGAATTGTAATAAAAGTTTGTTTACCCCTTGGGGAGTTCTCTGACATGAATATAGTTGTGCTTATGAGCGAAAAAAGTAAAGACGTGATTTTTTAGATTTTCTTGTTTTACATTTATATATATTAAAAAAAAAAATGTTTCGGGAAATTTTAGATCTGCGCATAACACAATTATTGTAATTTTAGATATTCCGAGGACCTTTCTTAAAATAATTGCTTGCCCCCTCCCAACATTCAGCTCAAAAAAATATGCGCGCTGGGGTTTAAACAACATTTCTCGATAACTTTTACAGGGTTGTATCGTAGAGACTTTAAAAATAAGGTTTATCTTAATTAATATAAGTCATAGGTAATACAAAGGCTATTTTTGGCTATATACCTTTAAACCTTAATATATTAACTGGATGAAAGGTAAATATCCAAAAATATCCTTTGTATTGAACATATGTTGAAAGGATTGAAACAAAACTTTATTTTCACAACTTCTACAACCTTTCCGTGCAATCCAATAGAAAGATCGAGAAAAAGTAACACCGAAAGATATTAATCCGTTTAAATTTAGGGCTCTTGACGTTTTTTAATTCAAGGATTCCAATTAGCTGGACAAAGAAATATAAAATTTAAAAAAAAATGATTGTATCTATATTATACATTGAAAGAAACTATGTAAACAATACTAAGTCTAATATCATAAATTATTGTTGTCTTTTACAGAATTTCATTAAAAAAATTTAACATCAATAATTCTATCTTTGCATTCAATTCTACACATGTAATTAGCACATCAAGATATATTCTATTTTATAAATAGAAACATCTAAAAAATTTAAAAAACATTTAACCAGATTTTTAATCTACACTACTCATTTATCAAAAGTTAGTAAAATTACACAAATAGTGGAAATTTAAGGAAGTGTTAGGAAATGAACAGTTTGGTATATTCATTTACATAAAACCATTTCCCTCAGATATTCCATCTTCATGAAAATTATATCCATAATCACAGCCATTTCATTTCTTTTCAAATGCTCGTCCGAAGTATTTTGTCCCTCGTTTTACTATTCACATCACTCCTAACCTCCTTCTTTCTCCTTCTCAAATGCTCAGCATCACCCTTTTCTTCTATCTGCCCCTCTTCCAATTACTCATATTCACAATCCTCCTCCTTTCTCCTTCTCAAATGCTCAGCATCACCCTTTTCTTCTATCTGCCACTCTTCCAATCACTCATATTCACAATCCTCCTTCTTTCTCCTTCTCAAATGCTCAGCATCACCCTTTTCTTCTATCTGCCCCTCTTCCAATTACTCATATTCACAATCCTCCTCCTTTCTCCTTCTCAAATGCTCAGCATCACCCTTTTCTTCTATCTGCCACTCTTCCAATCACTCATATTCACAATCCTCCTCCTTTCTCCTTCGCGAATGCTCAGCATCACCTTTTTCTTCTTTCTGCCACTCTTCAAAATCACTCATCTTCACAATCCTCCTCATTTATTCTTCGCAAATGCTCAGCATCATCCTTTTCTTCTTTCTGCCACTCTTCCAATCACTCATATTCACAATCCTCCTCCTGTCTTCTTCGCAAATTCTCAGCATCACCCTTTCCTTCTTTCTGTCACTATTAGGATCAACACTGATCACAATTTCCCTTCCACTCCCTTTTTTGTCTTTTCCACACAATATTTATTATATACCACTTATTATTTCTTTCCCTCTCCCCTTATTCAAATTAAATATCACTCCCACAGACTTTTGACACTGTTTTTTATTTATTTCACCGTCACAGCACTTCGTGATGTTCCACTGTCACTATTTTATTATTTTTTAACAAATATCACACAATTTTTTTGTCACCCACACATTGTCTATTTGTTATTTACATTTAAAAACTCTAATTAACCGTAAGAATCCATTAATTCACACATAGTCTATGGTCAACCCTTACATTCCCTTCCTCTCTGCCGTCAAAATTAGTAAACCATACATTTAGTTTTCCTTTGCAATCTCCCATCTTTCATCTATTACATTTATAACCTACTATTGACAACAATTCTATCTTTACCCACCATTTAATCACTTCGTCCTTCAATAAAAACTCCGTCGAATGACTAATACCTCAGATAATTTCTTACCACTCCCCCTTTCAGTCTCTGGCCCCAACTTTCTTCTCATTAAACACATGCAAAAATAAGTACATCAACAGTATATTGGCCATCAGACCTTTTAATTTCATTAATGCCAGTTATGTTAATATTGAACATTTAGTAGTGAGTATGTCTTAATTGTCACAAACAAATGCCTGTTATATTTGGGTTTTTTTTTTCCATTGCATTGCATACCAAATAATATTTGATGAATGAACTACGTAACAGAATCATTAATTAACAGAAACCAAAATTCTAGCTGAAAAAAAACAACAGAGGTTTAAGTTTATTTTACAATATCGGCAATAAACAGGATTTGTAAAAAAAAAAGTAGGAAATAAATTACATGGAAGACTTTACAAATAAATTAGAGAATTAATGTAAGTATGTAAACATATGATTATATAAATTTTACCCCATGATTCAAGAATCAATTTTGAAGTAGTAAATATTATAATTTTTCAATTATTTTACAATGTAATTGGCCCTCGAACCATTGGAAAAAATGTATTTGGGGGGGGGGATAATATAAGTATATATATATATATATATATATATATATATATACACATACATACATACATACTTATATTATCCCCTATAAATACATTTTTTCCCTTGGTTCGAGGGTCAATTACATTGTAAAATAATTGAAAAATTATAAGATTTACTACTTCATTATTGATTCTATGGATAATATATGTGTGTGTATATATATATATATATATATATATATATATATATATATATACATATATAAATATTAATTCTTTTGAATTATGACCCAATATAACTTTTTTCTAATTTCTTTCCAATAGAAGGGAGACGATAAAGTAGTAAACCATACGTTCGCATTGACTGTTTTATTTGAAGTTGACAAAACATGTCGGGAGTTTTGTGCCGCACTTCCTCAGGGGCTTTCCTTGTTAGGAAGTCCTCTCGTCATGTTCACTCTTTGGAGCCTGGCCTAATACTACTAGTATAACTTCCTGACAAGAAAAGCCCCTGAAGAGGTGCGACGCAAGCACGAAACATGTCGAACAAAATACTTCAAATAAAGTAGTTAATGTGAATGTATGGTGTACTACTTTATCGACCCCCTACCATTGAAAAGAAATAAGAATATATATATATATATATATATATATATATATATATATATATATATTCTCTAAGGTGTTTTTAGTAAATATTGAAACTTCACGCTATTTTTTTTTTTTGGTGGGATCGAGCCCACCATCTCCCGCTCATGAATCTAGCGCGCTAGCCACTAGACCACGGGAGACCCCTTCACGCTATTGTACAATATTTGTTTTCGATCCAGAATCAAATATATTACGTCACAGTTACAAACTTTGTCTATGTATTTATTGTAGAAAGACGAAAATTAATAAGGAAAAATCGAAAGAAAATTGTAGATATGTGATATTACACACTTACAGGCATAAACGGCGATGTTTCAGGCCAAGGAAAATTCCAGCTGTTTTTGGGGTCAAGAAGAGGAGTAACATTCATTCTTCGCCATGGTAGGTTTTGGTTGACCAAAAGAAATTTGTATGCACCTAGAGTACATACTACTGGAATATGTTTTATGTAGGTGATATTGTAGACTTAGCTTTATGGTAATTATTAATTTATTTAATAATTATGCCTCAGTAGAAGAAGCGCCAGTGAATTCAAATTTTATCTGGCTAAGTTAATTGAGCTCTTCTCAAGAAGTCCGTAGGTGAAGAGCAATTGATGAATGGTTAACACTTCAGAAGCAAAGAAAGATTAAGCACACAAATATTCGCGAAGCAAACAACAAATACAAGCAAGCTAATACTAATAATCTAACTTAATACCTAACCATCCTTTTAGTCGCCTCTTACGACAGGCAGGATATACCTTGGGTGGATTCTGACCCCTACCCACAGGGGTACCTCTAGGAAAACGATCATTTCCAGTGTCCTTTTTTATCCATATCAGAGGGGAAATTTCTTTTGTTTGTCCTGGCATCCCAAAAGTTAGGAATATACGAAGCCAGAAAAGCCATCCAAGTAGGAACGGCAGTTGAGGTAGTTGACCAAGGCAAATCTGCAAGAACTTAGTTCGACGTTGAGAGGGGGCAAGCTAATTTTGCGGGAATATATTCGGATGGCCTAATATAATAATAATTGACGTATCTATCATTTTCCGAAAAAAAATATATATTTCTTTCGCTCATAACTCCACAAGTATTTGTCAGACAAAAAACTTTCGGATGGATTCCTCAGGTCGAAAGAAACCCACCAATATGTCCAAGATGTGATGAGACTGTCTACAAAACCAGGGACCGAAATAACTATTAATTATTATTTAAAATGAGTTTCACTTTATCTTTAATTTTTATTATTGTGAAAGAAAAATAAAAATTTATCGTAATTAATATATTTTGTTATTTTTTTAAAAATAGTTTTCTAATGATATTTATTTAAAAAATTCTAAAAATAAAAATTATTTGAATAATGTTATTCCATGTTTTTTAAACGTTTTAATACAATTTTTTTTATAATTTTAACTTTTAAACATTAATGTAAATAAAAACCAATATTAGGAGATATTTAATTATAAGAATTAACAATTCAAAAATCCTATGGCATACAAAGCAAAAGATACTGAAATAAGAGATAAATATTGGAAATTATAAATAAAATTGACAAGGATGGTAAAATTTTACAATTGCAAAATATATTACCTAAATTTTCAAGCATTGATATAAATGTTATAGACATCCATGTTGTCTGTTGTTATGTTAGCACTCATTATAATACGTCTTATATTAGGTGCATGAAGTATCATATGTATGTCTGAAAATATTCACATTAAAAGTAAAAACACACTTTAACGCATGAAAAATATAAAAATTATTATTATCAGAAAGGATATGAGGAAATGACAATCAAGCTTTCATGCATAAAAAGTAAATGAAAAGAATCATGAAAAGATATAGTAGGCAATCTTGTAAACTTTTACTATCCTTCTCAATTTTATTCTTAATTTTCAATATTCCTCTCCTTATTTAGTATTCTTTGCTTTGTAAACCAGAGAAATTTTGATTGTTTAAAGATTTTTTAATTCTTATAACTAAATTTTTCCTTGCCTGAATCTATGTAATATATGATTCAATTATTTTATGTATTATGAATGAGACACATGTTATTTGCACATAACCTAATAACTTATATGAGTTATATTTTTTTTATAGCTTGATAATGATCCTGAGGACCGAAATGCGGCTGCATCGCTTGTGTTAATAAACTGCAATTTGAGAGTGAATTTTGGGCTTCTTTATCCTATTTAAACGTTTCCTTAGCGGTCATCACCAGAACAACATAATGTTAAAATTAAACTGGAATTTTGTTTAGGAAAAAATTATTATTTACATTTTTCCAACAATTTATATCGAGAACATTTTTAGAAAAAGGGTATTTCATAACGTTTATTCATTAATTTTAAAAATATAGATTATGAAGTAATTTATTTGTCATAATTTTTTGGAAACATTTAATTTTTATTTCGGTCCTTGTAAAAAACACATCTTAGTCCACCGCCACTACAACTGAAACGAATTAGACAAATTGAAAATCCCTGCAAATATATGTTACGACAGTTAAATAATACATCAAATAATAGCCTTTCTTAATAAATTCGATTTATATAAAATTTAAGAAGGATGAATAAACAAACAAAAAAAAAATCAAAAAAAGTAAAATTTGGAGGATATAATGAAAAAACAAAGTAAAATAAAAATATGAATAAAAAATTATAAAATAAATAATGAGTTGAAAAAAAAACAAGAGAGGGAGAAAAACATTCATACAAATTGCACAAACAAGAGGCATACATTATCATATTTAAGCAAACAAAGCTGACAAAAATAACCTTGAGGTTTTTTGCCCTAAAAATCGAAACAAACTAAACTATTTATTTCAGAGACCTCCCAAAGCGTCAAAAGATTTGAAATAACATTTTATATGATGTTACATTATTGAGTAATGTTAAAACTGATTGGCGGCTGAGGAAATAGCGGTAGGTATGAAAAATAAAGTAAAAAGTAGAAATGTTTTTATATCATTTTTCGGCACCTTAAATTGAATTCAAGACAACCATATTCCAGCAGTATAATGAAGATTGTATAGTAAAATAACCTACCAAATATCTTTTAAATAGGTTAGATAGTTTTTGCACAATTAATTCAGCAATTGAGGTATCAGCCAAAAAATTAACATTTTTCAAATTGTTGCCAAATCAAAACAACATGATCTACATATTTGAAATTTTAAAAAGCAAAAATCGTAATTATACTGCTTGAATATGACGGTCGTATTCTAATTCATTTTAAGGTACCGAAAAAAATGGTAGAAAATACCTACTTTTTACTGTTTTCTTTATACTTATTGTTATTTTGCAAAACAGCGAATCAGTTTTAACATTTCCTAATCACTTGACACTATAGAAAATGTTAGTTCAGATTTTTCGACGCAAAAAAAACGTATTTTTTTCCTATTTAGAAAAAAAAAATTATTTCTGGGAATTTTTCGATTTACGCATGCATCAATTATTGTTATATGAGTTGTTCCGGAGATATTTATGCAAAAAGTAACTTGCCCCCTCTGAACATCCTCAAAACAGATGCGCCCTCAGACAAAACAGAACAACTCAGGACTCGACTGCATTCGACCACCTCTTCCTTCCATATGCTCAAAGTCAAATAGGAACTTGAAGAAGTCCGGAACGTGGAAGCTGCCGTCAGTATACATATGTACAAATAAATAGAGACAAGCCTAGCTGGCAGATTTTGGAAAGAAGTATAAATTCTCTCGACAAACAGAGAGAGTGAGTGTTTCAACATATTTCTTGCTCCAGCGTTCTATGTTCAATGCTTCTTAACAAAATGGCTTAAAAGAACCCCCACCCAAATCAAAAAATAAATAAAAATATTATACAAATTGTATTTCTTCATTTATTTATTTATTGTATAATAGCTCAATTTTTTTTCTTAAAACGGTGGTGTTTGAAGGGGGACCTCTATTGCCTTCTTTTGAAAATAGGTAGAAATTACAAAAAAGGGCGTCCGAATATCCCAAAATCTTGATTTGATTGAATTCGTGAAAATTGATGGCGCCGGCTAATTGTTTATTTCTATAAACGACGTAAATTGTAAAATGTATTAACGCCGCCACAATAAGAAAAATGAGAGACACAATTTTAGTCATTTTCACTCTGCTTCAATTTTAATTGTTGTAGAAATATTTTTGTCCAAGGTAATCATGGATTGGTAGGTCGTTGAAGGGATTCTTTAGAATACCACACCTAAATCATTTATCAGAAAACATATTTTTTTGACTTGGCCTGATCCTGAAAATCTTTTGGTACTTGAAAGTTATGAACAACGAATGTTGGATTTTGTCCGAGGTTTATCAATGTGCATATCATATAATAAGAAAAGTACAGGTTCATTAGTACCTCTGAATATTCTCTAACATAAATATTGTCGATGTCTAAATGAATTGTATAAAATCCTCCAAGAAGGAACTGAAAAATATTTACAAAAACTATATGGAATTGTTTAAACATTATTATCAATAATTATTAATAAGTTAAATAATACAAATTAAACTATGCCAACATTCTCCGTGTTCGGATTTGTCCGATCAGATTTGATTCTGTCACGTAGTTCATGAATACAAATGCAGGCTGCTGATGTATAACACACTGTTATTATCAATGATACAACAACAATCACTACAATTGCCAACATTTTTGTAGCTTACAATTCTTTTTTACATAAGACAAAATTTATTTTTTGGTATAATAAAATATGTATGAAAAAACTCGCTCTGGCCAATTTAATTTACTGTTATGAGATTTGTTTTTCACTTAATCAAAGCAATGAAGTTTCGTAAATGAAAATGAAGGCTTCTTAGCGATGAAGGCTGACAATAGAAAAAGTTAATCAGAAGAAACCGTCACGGCTCCCCAAACTGCCGAAACAAGCTTTTTCAAAAGATAGTGTACAACATAAGCTAAGTTGTAGAGAGCGTTAATAGCACACATCAGACCAAAGAGCTTAATCGTTGCGCAAATACCAAAAAAAAAGATACTGTTAAAAAGAACAATCATATTAACTTCTGGCGAGCCTAAGTACATTTCTTCCTCGCGGTCTTCTTCCGAGTATTGCGGCCGTGCGGGAGGAATCAAGCGTCTCCTGTGAGTTGTTCTGTAGGTGCTCATTGCTGGTTGTGAGTAAGCATAGGGGGTCGAGAGTTGGGTGTTGTTTGATGGCTGTTTTTGAGTTGTTACGGGAGCCACTTAAAGGAAGAGAGTAAAAAACAACGGCCTGTTGTTCTTTACCCACTCTTTGTCGGGAAATACTTGCATATCACCAACAGCAAAAGTCCACTCCTTCCGGCAACCACACCTGCTCAAGGGGAAAACATATAACTAAACTAATAATGGCTACATTCTGGCAATTATAGTTAGACAGTTAACACTTAGAATTTTAATATCACATATTACATTTTGTTCGTTTGAGGTTTCATATCGTCATTGTTAAATCATGCGAGTTTCCTGAAAAACCTTGTTCTTCAGACAATTGTGATCTAGCTTCGCCACACATATATAAACTTTTATGCCTTATAAAACACGAATTATTATGTTTAATTGAACCTTCAAATTAATCAATTGCCGTATATACTTAACACATTTCAAACTGGCTTAAATATTAATTGGTAAAGGTAGTACCAGCACGGAACGTCTTTACCGGACTCGATGGAACTTACGAGAAAATTGAATTTTTAGCAGCTACTACCCCGTCGTTTGGGCCTTAATCATACATTTATTTTTGTTTTTACTACTCGTAATAACCTTATTAACTACTGATTAACACACATTATGATGAAGTAAGGGCTTATATATGCGGGCCCAACGCTGAGCACTCGCCCTGGATTGGATTCGAAACATTATCTGCTCCGTGGAAATCCAATAACTTGACTTTAACCCTTCAATGGTTGCACTGGGTCTGTGTGACCAACCTTTTACTTTGTATACTATGTACGCCTTTGTCATGAAACCTTTAAATCTGTGATTCCTAGTATCATTCAGTGAGAAATTCTGTATTACTAGGGAGGCGTTATCCGTAAATAAACTCTAAAATTAATTAAATTATTTTGGGACTAAGTGGGGATTGAATATGGCTAAGGTTCACTCAGACCTGATGCTACCACTGGCGTTGGAGTTTTCTATTCGAATTCCGTGAGGTTACATTGGGTGTAGGGGACCTAAGTTGCCTTTTTTACCCCATTCCCTGGCCATGCCAACCAATAATGGATAAAGGTCGACACATCACCATGGAAATTTGGCCTGGCTACGGCTCTCGTAAAGCACAGGCTTACCATAAGCGGACCTCTTTTAAAAAAAAAACAAAAAAACCGACTACTTTTTTAGACAGACGAAGGAACAAATGTTCTCTAATTTTGCATCCCAGAAAGAAAAATAATAAACTGGTACTCATTTTATCCAATTTAGATCATCACAACAAAATTGATTCCTCAATAGGAAAAATGATATCTGAGGCTCTCAAATTTTATAATTCCGCAAATGGAGGAGTGGACATTGCAGATGTGATGTGCGTAGCTTATATTACAGCTCGAATTGCTTAACCAAGGCAATGATCATATTCTAAGCCTATAACTAACACTGACAACTTTGAAAGAAAAGGAGTTTTTGAAATAACTGAGATTAACCCGACAACAATCATGACATAAGCTCCACCGCGTGGAAGGAGAGGTAGGTCTAAAGACAGCTAAATATCAAAAGTTGAATTAATTCTGTAGATTGTGCTCAATCAATAGCTGCCCATAAAATGTTATCTGTTTTAACTGCTATGAGAACTATGAAGAAGAATAAGTGTCTTACCGAATTATAAAAACCATATTCTGGGGCCCAGAATCTGGGCTAATCCAATGTTTATTATTCAATGAAATAACATATTTTCTACTGGTTGTTATTATAAAATTGTTATTTTTGAAAAATACAGTTTTTCTCAATTTATTCCTGGACTCCAGAAAAATTTGTATCAGTAATTTTGAGAATGTTATTAACTCTAGAAACCAAGTCAGAGCCAAGTTGATTCGATGCACCAACTAGCGTTGGGGTGCCACCACTGAAGCGTCAAAAACTCCTAACTATATAGGTTCTTATTATATAATTGTGAACCATTGTTCTCAATAAATTTATTTAAAATGGCAGGTCATACGTACATTTAAACACTTCATCTTCTCATAATATATTTTATTTTATGCGCTACACAGGCACCTCTTCAGGAGCAACTTAAAATAATAAATACATAATTTGAGCCGTACTACGGAAGACCTTCTAATGGTAGAGCAACGCCCAGATCCTGCCGATGGTCTTCCGTAGTAAGGCTAAAATTATGTATATATTATTTTAAGTTGCTCCAGAAGAGGTGTCTATGTAGCGCATAAAATAAAGTATATTTTGAGAAGATGAAGTGTTTAAATATACGTATGACCTTCCGCCATTAAAAAAAAAAAAAATTATTGAGAACAATGAGTCACAATTTTGCCTCGGAAGAGACGTCTGGGAGCTTCTTCTTATGACGAGCGACTAAACATTTTTAAAAGTGGAGTTGGGTGTGAATGATAAAGTCTATGATGTGGGGGGGGGGGGAAGATGTAAGAAGAAATTGTGCGAGGGAAGTCATGCTCAATGGCTTCTAATCTTTAAATATATATACATATATATATATATATATATATATATATATATATATATATATATATATATATATATCTTTCTTCCCCAATTTAAACAATGACAATATGAAACATAAATTTAATATTGTTTAATTGTTCATTTCGGAACCACTAATGTGTTTTTTAAAATTCCAAATTAAGTTATTGGCCAATAAATGAAAATACCAGTTTCTTTTTGTCTTCTCTGTACTCTTGATATTTCTTACGATACAATTTCAGGCTCATCAAACATAAATGTACCACGAAAATAAGTCCAAGAAATAATAACTTATATCTTTTTTTATTTTAATTGTGCATCGACTGGGTCATTAGCACCATAATAACTTAAATAAATTGAATCATTTTATTCTTTGCTTAAATATAAATATTATATTAGTTACGGATGAAGCTAGTTTATAATGATCCACTGTGATCTGAATCTTAAATTTTCACCTAAGAACAGAAAAATTAAAATATAAAAAATATATTAGACCTATATTTATATTAAGAATTATGATGGAACTTAAAACATAGTATAGGGTGAAAATAAAAAAAAATTAATCTAAATATTTTCGCATTTTGGAATATATATTTCGGCGCTAAAACAGCGCCTTTCGAGGAAATTTATTTGAATTTATATTTTTCGGAAAGACGAGAGAAAATGTATTCATAATAACTTATTAACGTTTAAACAAACAATTTGAACTTACTGCAACTAACTAACTGCAACGGACTTAAAAAAAAAAACAGTGATATCGAGTTTATTAAACAGCTGTATAATATATTAGACAGTAAATTCCCTCAGTGGTTTCATTTTCAAATGTTTATTTTTTATGAAAATTAACCCACCAGGTTGTTTTGAACATAGAATATCTCGTTTTACGCTCGGTTGGTTTGCACTATCGGGCTTAATATCACAGCCTTATGATAAGAATGAATGAATTTATAATAAATCAATTTTATTAATTATATAAATATTTATTTTTATTACTTCCACCCTGTAATGTATTTTAATTATATTCCAAAAAGCAAACTGTATTCGTGAAAAAATATTTATATTATATTTCTTGTATTTGAATTAATATCTTCCAACGCCTAAATATGAGAAAACAATATATATCCGTATTTATTATTTACACTCGGGCTTCATATCACAATGTATAAATAATAAATTAGAATATGCAAGTGCACTTGTTTTTTAAAAAATGGATGAATACAATATCGAACTAACCTCAGGGAAATAATTAAAAACCATTTAAACATTTCCATTTTTTTCTTATTATTTTTCAAGGTTCACCTAAGAAAGCCAAAATATATAATATATTTTATTTGTGAATTTGGAAAAAGTCTGGATCACCAATAATCTATTATTATTAATTTAATAAGCAAACACGGCGCTAATGGCCTAGGTGTCGAAGCGCCGTAAACAAAAAAAAAATAAATATATAATAATAAAAAAATAAGCAAACAGTGAAGAATTAGTGGATACGTTATTATTATATTGATTTTACATAACATTTTAATTTATTTATTTACTCAATTGCTTTTTTTTTTTTACTTCATGCTTTATATTATTTTAAAAATTAATTGGTTAAAACGATATTACTATAGTTACAAATTGTTAGTAACCAGGCACTCTTTTGTATAGGGCACTGCCCTGAAAACAAATTTTGCAATAATGATGCATGTGTGGACAAAGAAATGGACGCAGAAGCTGATAGGTTGCTTTACCAACCATTTGAGCAGAATGAACATTTTTTCGAATTATATGATAATGATTAAATTAACTTTCTATTGATCATCTGAGATAAATAATTAGGCAAATGATTCCATTTTTTAGGCGTATTATCCTTCGTGGTTATGGACACCATATGAGATGCATTTTGCTCATACAATTTATGGATGGATTATTTTATATACTGATTTCCCCCTTTAATAAGAAGTTATTTATTCAACAATGTTCATTAAGTGGCGGACAAAATTATTATTGATAGTTGCAAACATTTAGATTTTTTTTTTACACACATAGGTACCTACATACACATATATAAACCGACATATACAGGTGAATGCCATAAAACCGTGAGCAACACCATTTATAATTCGTTAAGAATTTGTACGAGTCAAAATTTCCAATAAATTTCTGATTTTGGTTGGATTCTTGTTGAAGTTGGATTTAGAGTACTCTTTGTGGACTTTCATGAACCAATAATTATAGGTGAGGCCAAACTATTACACTATCGCCACACTTGAACACTGGTACCCAGTTACAATTCGTCCTGCTACAATACTTATATTCTTATATTTACATTATTATTAGCATAATTTAGAGAAGCATTTGACATGACAACAAACACAACAAAAAAAAAGTTAAAAATAACCTTTTTTTAAAATCCACCACATATTTCCTACGAGATATAAAATTTATAATTTTTTACTTACACGATACCGTATATATTTATTTTAATATTTTTGTTTTATTTCTATTTCGTCGTCAAAACATATATTTATTACTTCTATGTTCAAATCAAGTTTATAATTTCTAGTATAATTTTATTATTACATTAGTACCGAGTTCTATTTTTTTATTTCTATCTAATTTTTTTTGAATTCTCATATGCGTCAAACATTTCTAGAGCTAATTCCCCTATATGGTGGAGGCGCACCAAATGTAAGTAAATAAATATTAGACTTTGATGAAGAAATATAGCATCTTGTGAGAATGAACAAAACTAATTCAAATAATCATTTCAATTATTTCTTCATTGATTTACAGAACCCTTTCCTGTTTAAATAAATTAGCAACCGGAAATATTTCTTTATTGTGTAAAACTATTAAATAAGGAATTATTTCAGATTTGAAGTAGAATGTTCGTTTGGATTTGGTCAATTATGTGAAAGTCGTTATTTTTATATAAACCTTTTACAAAAAGAAACTGGTTACTTATTAATCCATGATTAAAAAGTGTATGAATGCAATAAATTATTGACAACATTACAGTTATAACAATATATCAATAAAATTATATATATTTAAGATGTAATTAGTAAATATAATTGTCAGGCCTTTATTATAAAGTATATAACAACGTAACACACTAAAATATAAAATATTTCCATAACCATAAACATTAATTATATATAATTTTTGAACTATTTAATCATGCAAACATATTTGGAAGCAGAAAAACACATCTATGGAATAACTTACTTGATAATAATTTTATAGGAATGCTTTAAACATTTTTTTTTTACATTTAAATAGCAGTAACAAGATAATTTCACACTATTTGTACATTTTAATAATACTATCATACCAATAGCTCAAGTAATTATGCCTCAAATTTTATTTTTACTCCTATATAGGTTTTGTCACTTCTATCAAGTAACCCACCATATTTAGACGACTGTAGGTAGATTAAAAAAAAAAAAAAATACGCATTGAAAAATAGAGTTTATGGATATTGAACTTGTCAGATCGCAGAAGACCAATTATGATCATCCTGACGTTGTAACGGAGAATGTCTAGGAACCGTACGTGACACGTTGCAAAATTGTCTTATTGGCGTCCAGCTCATTCTGCTGTTATTCCTGAAGAATGCAACCAATGAGCAGAGAAGCCCGACAACCTGACAAGTTTCATAATAGTTTCATTGGTACGTAACTCATTCTACTGTTATTCCCGAAGACTACCAATGAGCAGAGAATCCCGACAATCTGACCAGTTTCATAATAGTTTCATTGGTACGAAACTCTTTCTACTGTTATTCCTGAAGAAGACTGCCAATGAGCAGAGAAGCCCGACAACCTGACATGTTTCATAATACAATAGTTTCATTGGTACGTAACTCATTCTACAGTTATTCCTGAAGAAGACTACCAATGAGCAGAGAAGCCCGACAACCTGACCAGTTTCATAATAGTTTCATTGGTACGTAACTCATTCTACAGTTATTCCTGAAGAAGTCTACCAATGAGCAGAGAAGCCCGACAACCTGACCAGTTTCATAATAGTTTCATTGGTACGTAACTCATTCTACTGTAATTCCTGAAGAAGACTACCAATGAGCAGAGAAGCCCGACAACCTGACCAGTTTCATAATTTTATAATTGTTTCATTGGTACATACCTTGTACCTGAACTCGTGCTCCAGCTATTTTATTTGAATAAGGATGCCTATTCCATATACGAATATGGATTCTTCAAATCAGCTTAAGAGTTCTTGTTTATATTACCAGACCAAGCTTCAATTGTTTTATTTAAATTAAGTTCTAATGTATTGTTACAAGAACTAGCAATATTAATTATGTAAATGTTAATAATTCTTTTGTCAATTAAATTAAAAATATAAACAATTTCTCCCAGAGGGTTGCCCACGTCTTGCATAACTGACCCACTTAAGCAGCGTGATCAATTATTTTCTTCAGAACAAGATATTCCCTAATTTCGTTTGTTCAATTAATACTCTCTTCTTTTATCATGGAGTAATAACGATTTGCCCTCATATTTTGTTATGGTTGTTAAGGGCACCTAATTAAAATTTAATTTATTTAGTCTGAAAAAAGATTCTTTTGTGGCTTTGTATTGAAAGAGTATTTTATTTATCAAGTATCACCTTGCGCTTGGAGACACATTGTAGTGATAAAGACAACAAGGTGTTGCCATATCGCTCGTGAAATGAACGAATGATTGAAAAACACACTTTATTCCCTGTCATCAGACTCTAAAGAATGCAAATTAAATTTACGTTAATTGTAGAATAAACAAATGTGTATATGGAACAACGTAAGCATCAATGGAGTAAACATTTCATTCAAACGGCAAACATTTACCATGCGATTTAATACATTTATTTAGGTTTCGGAGTACAGAAACAACTCATGTTACATCAAATCAACTTGAATCGTTGGATTCTAATACTCCTGATATGATATATTGCATATACTTTACATAAAACCTCCAAAATTTTCTAATAAAAATATATAAAAAATATAACAACTAATTGAATCGGTGAGTGCAGAAACCACGTAAGTCAAGAAGAACTTTAGATTTTGCAGCAGGGAGTAAAAACATCATAACTACAAATAATCGAAACATTTTTTCCTCCGTCATAGCATGTATTTATGTTGCTGTCATGCAAAAATTACATACTTTCTATTTAAATTGTCCCCAGAAAAATTTAAAATGTAATGAAAAAACTGAAGTATTTTCTGCTGATATAAATTGTTAAACTCCTTTAAGTTTGTAGTTCTCGTATTAAAATAGGAAAAATCCAGCTAAATGATGGGCCTTAGATTGTTCAGAACAACATCTGCGTTTTCAACGGCCTAAGACAACATAGCGTTCTTAGCTATGTAGTAAGTGACTTTATCGTTGAAAGTAAGCTTTATTACTTACATCTGAGAAGTAAATAACGTATTCATAGGCGTGTAATTATAATTCAATGTTACAGACACAATTGGGCATTAGTTTGAAATTTGTAGACATCTTGGAAAATTTCACAAAATATTCTTCATTCACACCTTTTCATTCATCAAAATGTATGAGTCACACAGTGAGTCTGTTAGCGGGAAAGCGACAGAAATTATTTATCATTCGCAATAAAAATAGGCATAT
The DNA here is from genome assembly GCA_946811695.1 of Gonocerus acuteangulatus. Taxonomy (NCBI): domain Eukaryota; kingdom Metazoa; phylum Arthropoda; class Insecta; order Hemiptera; family Coreidae; genus Gonocerus; species Gonocerus acuteangulatus. Next base: position 96,393,355 of record OX328132.1, on the reverse strand, counting down.
ACCATTTGAATAATGAACAAGGACGATTTCGTGAAGCGGCGAAGGCGGCACACTAGGACTAGGAATTTACTTGAAACTTACATTACAGATTAAAATAATGATTTCTGTCAGTTTTAATTCTTATTTTGTTTTACAACAAAAAATTGAAATTTCATTCAAAATTAATGTCATGATTTATTCAGCGAAGTAATCAAAATTGATGCAGTGGGATTACATGTTTAAATAATTCTCGGATAGCAGGAAAATGGAATCGAAAAAAGAAAAACGCGTTATATATAGTTCCATTGAAACCATCCATGAGACAAAGTTCTCCTTTAATAAATATTGAGCATACACAACTAGGGCTCAGGATGCAGGATCCCGTGTGAAATTTTAAAATTGTCCTCCCTTGGGGGGTGGAGCTTATGGGCTAAATTTAGTATCATTGCAAAGCTTATATGAAATTATTAACCATTTGCTTTTGGTTCTTCGAATAGATGTTGCTATTTTCCGGAAATTATTGCGGCATCCATCGCTTACTAAAGAATGTATTCAGGCAAACTTACCTTACCAGTGGTAAATATTGGATTAGTATAATTCTACTTGAACATGTCCATTGATGATTTTCTCCCGCCCCTGGGAACTCCTTGAGTTCAGTAACAACTTTCATCGATCTAATTTGTAGTTTTTTATTAATTTACTTGCGTATTCTGAAACGATCCAACCCGTTTAAATAATATTAGGATAGTTGCATGCCTACACCTACTGATATACTCAATATACGGTTATATTCAATGAGTAATCTGAAAAGAATTAACTCGCCAGACAAGCATAGAATTGATTAATTTTAACCATAACATCAAGTTGAAACTCATTCTTTCGTTTCCTCGTAATGAAGACGTATCTTTTTTGTTTTAGACGTCCATAACCAAGTCGAGACCGATTGCCTACCGGGTGTGCTATTGATTTACGAGGCTATAAGACGGCCAGCACCCCGAGTGTGCAATAAAAATAATGCGCAATTATCGGTTTTGCTGAGTAAACTAGTCAACGAAATATTATTTTTCTTGAACTAATGAAATCTGGAAAATACAGGAAAACGGTGCGGATTGACCACAATCCGCTCCTTGCATTAAACATTTTCCGAAGGATGCTCTTATTTATGTCAATTCACTAAAGAAATTGTGTCATCGCCATTGTAAACATGATTTTCTATTAAAAAAAAAAAAAAAAAAAAACAGAATTCGCTCCTGGGGACAGGGTTCGAAAAATATGATCGCCTCGAATGGATTAATGAGAGGGCGTTTGTGATGTTATATTTCAAATGGATGGGAGTATTGTCTAATTAGGGGTTCAATTTTGTCTCAAATAATTAGAACATTTTTGACGGAGATTAAGCATATTTGACGGATTGTTTAATACGAGCGAATAATAAAGCGAGAGGGTTGGTTGAGATTTGTACGTGAAAAGGAAATGAGATTGGGCAAGGTCCGGAAGCAGGTAGGACTAACCATTAGCCAACTCCCAAATAGAACTTCCTATTGCCTTGCTTAAAGCGATGGATACGCTATAGGTGACCTGGAGACCCCCAGATAATGAGTGAAGGTTATTAACATGATACCTCTGTTCTATGAATTGATTTGGCGGCTTTTGTGAGGGACTCGAAACAAGATTACCACAGTCTGTGGGCCTATCTGGGCACACATGACTATGTCACACGTCTTCAGTAGGAAGTCACTGCCTGCTAGAAAATAGTTAGTGAGACAGCATACAGCACTAACATAAACATGGATTTTGGCCTAATTAGATAGGTTACAGTCACGTCTCCTCAATCCCAGGGACCCGCTGAGTTTCCCCAATATATATATATATATATATATATATATATATATATATATATATATATATATAAAATCAGTCCCGTAACAGGCCACGAGGACCCTAAGGGGCAGATACTATAGAGGCATCTGATTCATGACTGTACGGCAAACTAGGGAGATAGTATGGTCAGTACTATGCGCTGGCCGCCTGATTTCCCCCTTGGCCGCTTCGACTGCTGGAGTCATTAGCACCCAAGGTACCCATTATTAAATTAAATAAAGGCTGGGTCGGCCTAGGGATGGTCAGGGAGGCCGAATTCAATCCATGAACGAAGACACTAGAAGAAAAAATCTTTAGTGCTTGCTCGGGATTTATTAGTACAGAGCTCTACCACAGAGCTAACTTCGCCCCCATATATATATATATATATATATATATATATATATATATATATATATATATATATATAATTACAGCTACGTAACGTCCTTCAAGAATACTTTTTACCTCTTATAGGTTCTCATTTCCAAAAGGCACAAAACAATATAAATTGCACAGTAATAGGGCTGACGGAATTGTTTGAAAATATGTCAACAATAGAACCCATGCTGCTTATAGAGTATCTATATATATAAAAATCACCTGTCTGTGTGTTTGTCAGTTCGTCTGTTTTTTTGTCTGTTTGTTCCTTATACAAATCACCGTTTGGCTGATTTTGACCAAACTTGGCACACAGGTAGGTCTTGACCTGGGAAGTCTCGTAGGCTAGGTCAAAAAAATCTACCAGATGTCTGTCTGTATGTTTGTTCCTTATAAAAAATCCACACCGATCGACCGATTTTGACCAAACTTGGCGCACAAGTATATCTTCATCCGGGGATTGTCGTAGGGTAAGTTAAAAACGTCTATCACCTGTTTGTGTGTATGTTTGTTCCGTATACAAATCCAAACCGTTTGACCGATTTTGATCAAACTTGGCACACAGGTAGATCTTGATACGGGGACAGTCATAAGCTAGGTAAAAAACGGCTATCAACTGTTTGTCTTTCTCTTTGTCCCTTATAAAAATCCACACCGTTTGACCAAACTTGGGACCCATGTAGGTCTTGATCCTGGGAGCGTCATAGGCTAGTATAAAATCTTCTAGGACTAACAATTCCGAGGTAACGGATTCGAAACTGTGAACCCGAACAGTTACAGATTTGTGTTATTAGATTTTAATATTACTTATTCGGTTTCTAATTTATTTGGGCTTTTCTAGATGCAGGAAGTAGGTGTAGCATGGCACGCCGGGTAACAGCTAGTGGTAAATAAAAAAAAAAAAAAAACGAATTTCTTGCCAGAAATAAATATTCCGACTTGCAGGAACTGCGTCATTTTAGCGCGTTTTCGTTCTTATCCCTAGCGTCATTTGGAAAGCTAAGAATAGAAACAGATAATGTTTTGTTTTAGTCTTTCGTGAAAAATGTAAAATGAAATAACGAAGCGAATTAAGATCGTAGGCGCCACACCAGGAAAGTAACAAGATCCTGAGCAGAAATCATTCGCCTTAAGCATCGGTTTCTCCAAATGATATCGCTCTATCAACAAATGCATACGAACCTTTTTCATCAGAGATTTAAATTAAAAAAAAGTCCCGTAGCAGGCCACGAGTGCCCAGAGGGGCAGATAATATAGAGGTATCTGTTTCATGACCATACGACGCACTAGGAAGATAGTGCGGTCGGTACTATGCCCCGACCACCTGATTTTCCCATTTGCAGGTATCCATTAATAAATTAACTAAAGGCTGGGTTGTCCTAGGGACGGTCAGGGAGGCCGAATCTAGACACTAGAACGAACGAAGACACTAGAAGATAAAAATTTTGAGTCCGGCTCGGGATTTGAACTCAGGTCTTTGAACATATTAGTCAAGAAATTTAATAAGCTTTCGAAAATATGCTTTACATTTACTATGCTTTCGAGATACATAAGAATATATTCAATAATTTCAAGAAGAATCTAGTATTTTCCTCCAAAACGGTTATACGTGACCTTGGAAATGGTTTAATTAGTTTCTCTACGTCCAATTACTTATAAAACGTGTACCTGGAAGCCTAGCAACGCAAAAATTTAAACGATACGATATTTGTTGCGTGTATTACGCCACAAAACAAGTTCCGGTTGCTAAAATGTTCATATATATAGGTCAAACTCATAAGTGGCACAGCTTGTTCAAATTTTTATGAGCTATTTCGGTGAAATACATTTTAAAATATAAAGTAAAAAGTTAAAAATTTCGACTTATATAAGCAAAAGAATCGTCCTACTGAAACAAAACGCAGGTTGTGCATTGAATTGAGTTATGGTATTTGGCGTTGGGACTTCAGTGCTAAGCCAGTTGGAATTCAGCCTTATTGTCTTGACGTCTGTCAGCTCTCGTCCCTTTAAGACGATAGGGTGTTTTCTATTTACCCATGAATGTACCGTATCTATATAAAAGGTTATACAGACTAAATATTTTTTTTCTAGTAATAATGGCTTGAGCCATACAATATGCAGTAGAGGCGAAAAAACAAAATTTGATTCAGACAGCTGATAAAAAGAAATCTTGTTTTATGAAGCATACTTTGTGCACTAAAACATGCAGAGGGCTTGTGTCCGTATTGTGAATTGTTGCTCTTGAGGTTAAACAAATATACTTTCTGTGCATATTTTTTTACTTTTCGGAGGAATGTAACTAGTTAGACCGCAGTCATAAAAGATTTTTTTTACAATTTCGAAAATGAGCCCCTTTAAATTCTATCTCTCTCTATCTACATATATATATATATATATATATATATATATATATATATATATATATATATATATATGCATGTGTGTGTGTATTTCTGTTAGCACGATACCCGCCGATAGCATTTCTCTAGCAAACGATCAGCGAAATCGGTACATCTTGCGGGGGGGGGGGGTTATTCTGGAGCCAAATTAATAACCTTCTAATACTGGCCGTATTTTGGGTTATATTGCAACGAAACTTGGTATTCGTTGTGGTCATCTAAAAAGAAAAATATATTGTTAAAATAAACTACAGGGTTGATTAGGTTGAGTGAAGGCGTGACTCAAGACACGATTACTAATTTCGTCATACCGGTCGTAATTGTTGTTGTATTGTAACGAAAATGGGTATACGCCGTCTATACCTAAAAAGAAAGATATGTCGTAAATATAAACTACGTCGGTTCATCGGGAAGGGGCTACTATTTACTATTTTTAAATTGAATTAATCGCGCTGACGTAGGTTGGCAACTGTATCCGCTCTCTGCGTTGTTGTGATTTTAAAAGATTAGTTTTCTTTCTAAATGGGCAAAATTAATAAACTAAAATGTGAAGTTTTTGTGTTTTAATTAAGTATTGAGGTACCTCGCAAACACTAGTAATTAATTAAAATTAATAATTAAGCCACCTGCTCACTACAGATATTTTTTTTATATGTTTAAATTGAATTAAGCCGCCAAATCGGCTCGGGCATTGGTTGTTATTTCTTCCACTAGGAGCGCTGAACAGGAGCAATGTATCGGTTTCCTGCGTTATTATTGTAGGATGTTCTCTTTTTACATGTGGACGCTTTTATTATGCAATAAGATCAATAAACTGAAATGTGAAGCTTTAGTGTATTTTTCAAGGACCGAAATTAAAATTAAAGGTTTCTAAAATTATAAGAAAAATATTACTTCATAATTTATATTTTTTAAATTAATGAATAACTGTTATAAAATTATTTTTATATAACTTCGATAAAAATTTTTGGGAAAATTTTTATAATAAAGTTTTTTGAAGATAAAATTCTAGTTTAATTTTAACATTAAAAAAAATGTTATATTGTGAGAGTAAAAAAATGGATATATTTTTAATGTAGTTCAAGAAATAATGATATACAGCTTATTAATTTAATAATTAAAATTTAATTAATCACTTATCACGAGATCTACAATTAATGTTTTTTATCCTCAGGATAAAAAAAGAAATACTTGATTTGGAATCTTTTGTTTATTTGAAGTTATTTGTTTATGTCAGTAAATCAAAGTTTCTATTCATTATGGCACTAATATTGTTTTTTATTTTAAATAATGTTTAAAAGTTAAAATAGAATGACAATATTCAAATAATTTTTATTTTTAAGCATTAAAATGAAAACTATTATTAACAATAAAATATATCAATTATAATAAAATATTTATTTTTATTTCCCAATAATAAAAATTAAAAGAAAAGTTAAACTCATTTGAAATAAAAATTAATAGTTATTTTCGGTCCCTGGTATTTATTAAGTAGTGTAGAGCCACGCATCAACAATATTTTGGAAATAAATTAAATGAAAATTAATAATTGAAGCAGCTGCTTATTAAAAATGTAAAAGAGCAAAACTATTCTATGTCTTTGACTTTGATTTCTTGATATAGATAATTTTAAAAAAATTATTGAGGAATGCAGCCTACACTACCGAAATTTTGAAGAGCGTGCTTAGTTATGCAGCTCCTTCATGAGGGCCTTTTTTCTTGTTAGAAGTTGTAGATTTGTGGACTCGGGTCAGGGGCCAACGAGTAAATAGTAACTTTTTCTTGACTCTAATCCTGCCCTCCTAGTCCCAAGGGTAACATCGCCCCACTATAGATCTAATCATTCTCGACTCAAAGAATCTCCTATGGTTGCTTTTTCTTCTTCTACTAATATTGTTCTTATTTTACACAGAGTTATTAATTCAGAAATGTAATTTCTCCCTTGATATATAAAGCTAACTCTTGTCAACAACGTAATTTAAAAAAAAAAGAGAACTGTTATTTTTATTTTTAGTTATGAGGATTATTGACGGAGCGAATACAGATATTTAAAAAAATATACGAAAATTTCAAGGAAAATCTAAAAAAACTAGATTTTTCTTGCGATTTTCGTATATTTTCTTAAATGTCTGGAAACTGTTAGGTAATCATAGTAAGTTTAAAGCATCAATTTCAAAGGCGAACAAATATTCTACAAACGTTTCAAACGTATGCAAATTTTAATAGAGCAATCTCATGCAGAGAAATTGGTCCGTAAATTTGCATGAGTTGGGTTCGTTCTTTTAAACGGTTTTTTGTCTCTGTGTGCCTCAGTTTTTAAATGATAGTAAATTTCGTAATTGCATTTTTCTCAATAGATGGCCCAGTAGCCGCGAGTGTTAAGGTGAGAGCACATAACGCTCCGTTCCAAGGGTCTTGAGTTCGATTCCCACTTCTTTAGAAAAAAGAAAGGGTATCAGCCCTATCCTGGCTAGAAAAGTGTGGTAACCTATCGATAACCCGTCCTAAAATTCTTAGTAATAATGGACGTTAAAATTTAAATAAGTAAATTCTTTTCAATAAAACACAATATGTACATGAGCATGTTTGTATTTGGTGTTTTTTTCTTTTCTTTTTTTTTTTACAGCGCTTCTGCAGCCAGAATATTAGTGCCGGGCTATTTATAGGTTGCCACCATTCCTAAACATTGATGGTGGAACAGGGAATCTTATCAGCGGGCCTATAGATGAAAAAAAAAATAACCTGCTGCAGACGGGACTCGAACCCACGTTTCCCGCATGAAAATCCTTGACATTAGCCACTAATCCACAGAGAAACCCTATATTGATTTTAGTTTGAAAGAGCGGATGTAGGAAGGCGGAGCTAGTAGCTTCCGCTTCGAATTGGCTACCTCCAGTTTCCTGTGGATTGTGGTGCGTAAATATCGCTTTTCGGTTTGATGTTTCAGGAAATATCAGAACAAAGAATTAACTGTTTCTATTCCAAGCTTTCCTTAATGAACGTAGGGATAAGGATGGAAATGCGCTAAGAAGACGCAGCTCATGGGAGTCGGACTTACAAACTTTGAGATAACTCTAATAAAAATAAAATTTGTTGAGATTTGATTTTGTTAAACAGAGTGAGCGATATCTTTCTCCAAAACATTTAATGTACCCAATGATGATTTCCCAAGATAATGACAATATTTGACAGTACTTATTTAAATTGTTTTGGCGGATGAGTCTAAAAATTTAACCCTCAGAGCATCCAGGAGGCAGGGCAATATCGGTAAACGATTTTGCTTGCCGGTGGAAAGACATGTACAGGATTTCGGGCAGGAAAGCCCTTTTGTCCTATCCGGAAAAACGTCGATGATCGCATACATCGTTATAATGAGAATTTATAGGAAAATTTCATTATTTAACACCGTAGGTCCATTAGAAGAGGGTGTTTAATTGAAACTCCTTTTATGTCATAACAAAAAAAAATATATATATATTTAGAATTATAAGGTATCTAATCCTAAATTTTTTGTAATCTTAAGCGAAGACGATATAAGAATACAATAGAATATAGAAAAAGAATAAATTAAAATTACGAAAATGAAACTTAATTAATAGCCAAAAAATAAATTGAATGGAATTCTAAATAAATTAGCAAGTCTACAATTATCAAATAGTTATAAAAAAATAAACTACAACTGAACGATAATTTATTCATAAGATAAATGAAAGGCTTTAATTGTTCTCCTTGCGAGCATAGTACGATTTTCCGAAGTAATGTAGCTTTTGAGGTTGCTATTATGAATGAACTTTTGAAAAATGTTTTAAAATCTTCATTGATCCTAACTAGTAGATACTGAAAATGTCCTCCTTAAAATTTATGTATATATTCACTTATGTGTATTATATATTAACTCGCAAGTGTTCGTAATTTTATTTTCGCTAAGAAACTTCGTTTAAGGCATTTCCATAACGAGTTCGTTAAGAAGCAAAATCTGTCCATCCGAAGAAGTGTTTACTCTGGACCCAAATTATTTGTATGCCCTTAACGGTCAAAGGATTTGTAATATGGAAATGAAACTCAGAACGCATACTGGTAATCAAAAGAGAAAGTTGTAAATGTTGAAATCTTAAGAAAATAATATGGAAAAAGATATAGGAGAACTTCTTTCCAAAGGAAGTATTTGTAGCAAGTTCAAGTTTATTTGACAGAAAATTAATTTAACATTAAGTGGCTCTTAAAATCAAGCAAGCGTGGTCTGATGGAATTATCCAATGGACGAGCAATATTGTCGTAGTCCGGGGAACAGCTCCCTAACAAAGTCACCCGGGTGTATTCTAAGCAACAAATCAAGTTTCTTTTTTTCTCACAGCTGCCACCCTAGGGTACACTTGATGACTGAGACTCGTCATGTACTTACTGTGGCTAAGTTACGGATCACTGATCAGACTCATGTATTTTTTTTCGGAACACGAATCTTTAACATGTACATTCTTGTTGATAGAGGACGATAGACAAGTTTAATTCGTGAGTAAATAAAAAAATAGCAAATAATAACGAATGAGGCGCAAATACTATCTACCAATTCAGGTTGGCAATCCTGTTGAGCATGCCGTATTTACTCGTATGTGCTAGAAATGATACTGCAGCCACCAAATTATTACAAAATGGAATTTTGGCCTGCGCAAATGAGCATTGAGTTAAAAAGTAGTTCAATTCGAAAGTCAGGCTTCACTACCGACTCTAAGCGTTTGTTTCTACAAACGTGAAAACAAAATATAGGGGGGAGTTTTCTCCCTATAAGGAGAGAAGACACGCCCTAAAATAAAAACTAATCTCAGTTGTGATCTGCTCCCCCGTTGCGAACTACCAGGAATGCCTCAAAGTTATTTTATGCTGGCATGGCATCACTACTGTATGAATCATCGGATGTTCATATCGAATCGTATATTCGCATTTATGTAGAATTGTATCATTTGTATGAAGTGTATCATATCGACTGCATCCATAATGGCAGTTAACTCATTCAAGACAATGATTTTTCTCGAACACGGTCCCAAGGTGCGAAATATTTTTCTTTACATTGTTCATATATAATAAAAAAACAAATTTTTATTGCGAGGAGCAATTTCAAATTAAACTTTGTTTTCCTGTACTTCACAGATTTCATTAGTTTAAGTAAAATCATACTTCGACGACTAGTTGACTCAGACTGATGATTGCATGTTACTGTTATTGCACATTCGGTGTGCAGGCCGTCCTATAGCCTCGGAAATATATTGCACACTCGGTGTGCAGGCCGTCTTATAGCCTCGGAAATATATTGAACACTCGGTGTGCAGGCCGTCTTATAGCCTCGGAAATATATTGCACACTCGGTGTGCAGGCCGTCTTATAGCCTCGGAAATATATTGCACACTCGGTGTGCAGGCCGTCCTATAGCCTCGGAAATATATTGCACACTCGGTGTGCAGGCCGTCTTATAGCCTCGGAAATATATTGCACACTCGGTGTGCAGGCCGTCTTATAGCCTCGGAAATATGTTGCACACTCGGTGTGCAGGCCGTTTTATAGACTCTGAAATAAATTTTGTGCGACATAAAATTCAACTTTGTGCCAGACGCAACATTATTTAACTACGTTTCTACACTTTTGAAAATTTTCAAAAACTCTGGATTCTTCGATAAACGGCCTCACATTTATTTAAATAACTTATTTTAGCCTTGTACATATATTGGAAATTTAATCTAGTATCTAGGTACGCTGTGAGCCTGGGAAAAAGTGTTTTCATGCTGCTAGGATTTCGGAATATCCTTTAAATGAATGCAGATAACAATATTCTAAAGGTGATCTTAACTACATGTTAGGAGGGCTACAAAACCTTAACCTGCCGACTTCAATCCAAATAGATTATAGATAGATATTATTAAATAAAAAAACTATATTAAGAAAGATTGAAGAAGAGGCATCAAGTCCATTTATCCACATGTAAACAAAATCTTTTTTTGCTCTGTATTTTTCATGAACACAAATATTTAGAACTTTCTTTTTATTCGAGACATTGCATGACATATTTTTATTGATTGTTATTATTACTTGTAGCTATGATAGAGAGTGTTATTTGCATTGTAACTATTTTGTATGTAAATTTTATGTACAAATAATGTGTTTCCCATTAAGAGATATTATGATGAATATTATATTACCTATGATATTACATTACAATTTTTATTTATTTATAACTGAGGGTACTTACGCATACTTATCCTTTATCAACACTTAACATTTAATGAGCATTTAATGTGTTTTTCTAAAAATATTTGAGTGGCTTGCTGAAAAAGATACTTCTTTTCCCAGGCTTAGAAAGTGTGGCGAACATTATAACGAGAGTATGACTGTATATATAAAACCTTTATTTTAGAGTACTGGTTATGCTGGAGGATCTCAGATCAAATCCCGAGCAAGCACTAAATATTTTTATCGTCTGGTGTCTTCGTTTATGGGTTGGATTCGGCCTCCCTGGCCGTCCCTAGGACAACCCAGTCTTTTTAAGGATTTATTAATGGGTAACTTGGTGCTAATGACCCTAGCAGTCGAATCAGCAAGGGGAAAATCAGGCGGTCGGAGCCTAGTACTGACCACACTATCTCCCTAGTGTGCCGTATGGTCATGAATCAGATACCTCTATAGTATCTGCCCCTCGTGGCCTGTTATGGGACTGATTTTTTTTTTCCAAGTGCAATATAAATTCATAATGTAAAGTAATCAACATACAATAATTACTTTATTTGTAAATAATAGTAAATTAATATCATCTGTAACAATAAGTTGGAACGGGTCCATTTTAGAACATTGGTCCGCCCCATTTTCATCCATGCGGTCCCATTTAGTGTACTTCCGGTACATAGTTATCCAGCTGTTTCTAGAATGCTATCTTCCCAACCCGTCTTTTGGATCCCTTCTCTTCTTCTTTTATATTGTGAAAATCGTATTAATTCATTGCCTATCTTGAATTCTGATTTAGTTTGTGTTTGCGTCCTACAAACCAACCAGTATTGAAAGCTTTATCTGGTACATTTCAGCCAGTGTGTTTATAAGTCCTTCAAGGTACGTGGCAAATAAATGTCTGATTCTTTTTTAAAGCCACCCCGTTAGATAATTAAAATGCGTGTCTCTCTTATTTAATCTCTTGATAATAATCTTTTTCGTGGTTTAGCTGATTGTGCTAATTAAAATGAAGCTGTAGAACGTGATATTCTTTCCTGCATTGATGGTTACGAATTTCCAATTAGGTAGAATGAATAAATGTTAGTTTACTGTTAGTATGGTGTTTGGTAGATCGATGGGTATTCAGCATTACCCAAACTAAAAGGTTTGTTGTGTCTCTTCAACGCAAAGGTAGATATTCTTCCTCAACGCCACATTTCTGGAATAGCGGTGCGAAATTCGCGATTTTTATTCAGCCTGGCATGCCCAGATGCCTACCTTTCATTAATTTCCGTCTTGTAGGGGAACGTTATATATTTTTCTTCTGATTTGTCAGAAAGCGCTTGGTTTTCCAAATGTCTTAACTGGGCCCAGTTAATTATGGCATTTTCACCTTGGCCAGAGATAAACCACAAGCTGGGGCAAGACCGCAAAAAGGTCCTTCCAAAAAAGTCAGGTGGTCAGTCTACTCAATGATGTTTTATTGTTTTTGTATACTCAGGAGGCAACATCAGCAATTTGCCTGATACAGTCTTTATCAGAAATTTTTTTCTTTGTTATTTTAAATAATTTTTGACACCGACATATGGGCCATTAGTGCCGTCATCCAGGAATTTTCTCAACGATCCATGAGATGAAAACATTCCTGCCACCGGTGGGCCCACCATCTCCCACATAAGAACATGAGGCGTTAGCCACTAGACCACGGGAAGACCCTATTAAATAATTATATGTACTTCGGGATATGTTGTGAGTGGTTGGTTCATTGGAGTTCATCAAAGATGTGGTATTTTTTTGAATCTTTAATCATTTTTATTCATATATCTGACTGGAAATACTCAGCGATAAATAACTTTTTATCTTTACGACCCTATTCTTGAGTAAGGCAGGATTTTATATTTGTATTATGTTATATTCTGAAGTTTGTTCAGAAAGAAGCACAAAGTTAGGTCGATCTGTACTAATTTATTGTTCTAAATAATATTTTCCTGTGCACATAATTCCCTCTCCATCGTTTTGGAAAGGATACTTTTAAATAGCTCTGAATAGTACTTTCATATATTTTTGGAAATGTGACTGTATATTTTTATATAACAGTGATTTGAGGGTAATGATTTTTTTTTAAATTTAATTTGTTGTAAGGATATTTCTCAGACAACCCTCCAAGCTTTTGCAATACAACTGTACTGGTTCTCTGGACTATATAATAATTTCCTGGCCTTCCCCCAATTAAAGTGGTAGGGTACATAGACAAATTATTTAGTTCTTAATAATAGAAGAAATCAAAATATTTTGCCTAAATTGTCTGAAACAAAAAATGGAAGAATTCTTTTACCGTAAATTTTAAATCATAAAATCTCAAAAATAATCTTCGATCAACTTTTATTTTAATAAATCTACAGCAGGAAGACAATCGATATCTTAGACTCATGAAAAACTGATATATCTATACATATAATAAAATTCTAACGGATCACTGTCTGTACAAGGAAGATAAATAGAAAAAAATACTATTGGGGGCCTTTATCAACGCAATAGTAACCAAAACAATTATTTTAGAATTTTTGTCTGTATGTCTGCTGTCTGTAAGACCCTCTATTCACGCTTAGTGGTTTTGCGTTTCAGCAATCCTAGCAGCCTGTATGTTTGATCCCCGATGGCTATACGTCTGATATCGGGCATAAGGAAGCATTACTGTAGAGAAGATATTCTTTAAAAAATACCGATACACCGTGTTTGTAATCCAAAAGAAACCAAGAGGTATATCCAAAAATTCTGCCTTAAGTCACTATTCACGCTATATACAAGTATATAAATGTATAAATGATATCTATAAACCAATTATACTCTCAACAAACGATACTTTTTAAACAAAACTGAGAAATAAGCTTATAACAAATTGAATTAGGCCAATTTAAAAAAAAAATAATTAAAAAAAATCATTACCTACAAATAACTATTGTTTAAAAATATATACTCACATTATCAAAAATATATGAACGTGAAACTTCCGGAATATAACATAAAAGAAAAATAAATTCTGCCTTGCACAAGAATAGGGACGTATAGATAAAAATTAATTAATCGCTGAATATTTCAAGTCAGTTGACTTTAAAATACTTAAAAATATACGAATAAAAATAAATAAATATTCAAAAATACCACGTAGTTGATAAACTCCAACCACTCGCAACACATCCCGAAGTACAGGCAATTATTTAAAAAAAAAAATTATATAGAAGATATATATCCGATGGAAATATTTTAATTAGTAAACTTGTGGTAATGTATTAAACAAGCAATTCCCATCACTTTTTTTAAGTTAAAATTGAATGTCCATTAAGTTCTCTGCTGTATTATGGGAATATTGTGGTCACCCCGGGAGATGTGTATGGGGAGTAAGCTTAATCTTTTTGTTCAACACACTTTCTAGCCTCATTAGGAGCAATACTTATAACTTAGTGGAGATTAAATTTTTACAAACAGCGTGAGGTTGTAGCTCGAGGAAAGAACAATGGCGCCAACCGTATCAGCTGATTACAATCGATAAAGCTCACACACCAATCAGCTATTGAAATTAGCCAATATATTGTGTCCATTGTTCTCCCTTAATGTTAATATTTTACCCTTCACTTACTCAGAATAATATATACAAACCAATCCACTTCTTCTTATTTATGATACCAATTTATTATAAGTAAACAGATTAAATGCTCATTATTGTTTTACATGCAAACAATTAACAATATCTTGTTTAAACCAAATACCAACAATGATGATATTGACGGAGGGGGAGGTGTTGAGTGCAAACATGTAACATAGCACGATTAATTGTAATATAACACATAAGCAAGCACAGAACAATAACAAAACAATCAATATAATATATGAACATAAATCTACAATGCTATAAACATTTAGAACAAATACGGTTTATACATATAGGACATAGCAGCAAATAACATTAACATTTAAGAGGAAAGTTCAGGGTTTCTACAAATGACACATTCATACAACAAAATATGGTAAATCAGTATACCAGTATCATGGGAATGTAGCTTTAGAAGATTTCATAACATGAGGTGACATTGATGACCAAGAATAAGTAAGATGAGGTGATATTGATGACCAAGGAGAAATAAGATGAGTTGATTTGTCAAGTTGGGTTCTACCATGGTTTATTTCAAGAATATGCTTATACTGTCAGAAATAGATGTCTTCATTCACTTATAAACCTTATATGGTTGTCTTAAGGTTTCACCCATAATGAAAATTTTAAACAAATCTTAAAACCTCAATCTATTCGATTAGATTATAAAAATGTCCATAATTATCGTGTATGTTTATTTATTTAAATTTGATCGTTCACTTAAAGATTTGTTGACGGGTTATCTACAGGTTACCACCCTTTTCTAGTCATTATAGCGCCCCTTCCATTTCATTCAGCATGTTTCCTCCCTCCCTCCGTGGGGAGGAACCCCGCGGAAAGTATACGTTTTAGAAACAATAGATCTCAAAAATAACGGCGCTTCGAATTTATATATATATATATATATATATATATAAATATATGTGTATATATTTTCCGTTGGAAAATGGTATTAGGGGTGAAATGCGCGTGAAAAAATCGTAACGCTTACTTTTTCCAGTACATATGCTTGCAGACACTCGTTTTATAGGTTTCTTCGCGTAGGAAAA
Organism: Gonocerus acuteangulatus; assembly: GCA_946811695.1. Classification (NCBI taxonomy): domain Eukaryota; kingdom Metazoa; phylum Arthropoda; class Insecta; order Hemiptera; family Coreidae; genus Gonocerus; species Gonocerus acuteangulatus. The sequence continues at coordinate 96,377,849 of OX328132.1, read as the reverse complement.
AGAATGAAACCATTTTTAAGGCAATATCTGTAACCGTTTTTGAGATGAGTGGAAAATATATGTTTGTAACTCCTTTTCGATTTGGGTAATTAGAATCATCGGATTTAATTGAAATAATTGCTAGATGTTTAAAATTCATAAAAACAAAGATGTTTAAATTTGGTTACGTTTGGAGTTAAGGAAGGATTGGAATAAAAAATTGTATTATTAGACATGAAAAGTTTTGGGATATTTGTATATTTTTGCAAATATCTCGAGAACGGTTGGAAAATCGTGGTAAGTGGAAAGTAACCATTCGAAAGCTTACTAATTTCTCTATAAGAAAGATTCCGAAGGTTTTTTCAATTAGGCAATATCGATCGGAGAAATAAGTATTTTAAACTTCAAAGGTGTTTGTTTTGTTCTTTTTAACGGGGTTTGTGATTGTTGTTTTTTTTTTAATTGCATTTATCTGTAAAATTAGTAATATAGTAAAAGAATACAAGAAAGTGCGTGTGTGTGTGTGTGTGTGTGTGGAGGTGCTATTTATAAACTATACTGTGCGATTTTAACTTAGCGTCATTCCTCCCTCCATCTATTTAATTTTACAACCAAACTCTGTAGGTAATTTTGAAATAAGAATATAAATAAATAGATTCTTAATCGGAAAAATGTTGCCGTTGGACGTGGGGATTTATCAATAAACACTCAAAACAAAAAATAAATAAATAAGACCTTATAGCACGTATTTTTTCTCTTTTCCTGATGAAATTCGCTAATTTTAATTCAATACTACTGTAAATTCGATCCATTACGAATAATGGTTTAACAGCATCAAACCTCGAGATGAGAATATAATCGAGTCCCTAGTTTATGTTTTTTTTTGTTTTGTTTTTTATACATACAATAAAACTCACTGTTCGATTCGAATTTGATGAAAGCGATATGTTCTGTAAATCTGCAAAATCCTTTAATTAAGAGTAGGGACTAACATCGAACCCAACATTCAAACGCGGCCCTCGTCGGGTATTTACATTTTTCACGATATACATACAATACAATAGAGTAGTTCCGTTCCTGTGGACTTGGCTTCCTTGCCCCAGGGTGTCATTTAACAACAAAACCAACAATATTGTTCATTTTTTTCCCCATCTACTCCTAAGGTTTTAGTTGTAGCGGGCTGTATACCATTAGTTGAGTACTATGAACTAGCTTTCCCAGGCTGGTTTAGAATCGGCACCTCTGAGGTTTCAGTTAAGAGTCAACTCTTATCATGATTGCTCTAACCATGGCAAGAGGCTCGGACTGTGATACTTAACCCTTCCAGCGGAAGATCTTTTTTTCTTCTATTAGGAGGAACATCCGTCTCTGAGACGGGTACCTTGATTTCCACATTGTCAACACCCTACTAATTATTTTTAAGTCACTTATCATTTATCTAATGATTGGTACGTAGTTTTGTTTGTTAAAGGAAAAATAAATGCTACAAACGAAAAATATTTATTTTTAAATTTCGTTAAAATTATGAAATGTTTTAATAGGAAACTCAAATTATTTCTGGAAAGTCAAATTTACAGTGAAAAAAATAACGAGAAAAAAGTTGCAAAATTAAAAATACAAAAATAAGTAGTAAAGATTTTTGAAAATGTAGACTAACAAAAAGTTACGAAAAAGTAAACTCGTAAAAAATGACCATGAGAAAAAATAGAAAAAGTCAAAACTCGAAGAATTAGACTAGAAAAAAAAGTACAAAAGTAGACTAGTAAAAAGTTACAAAAATGTAGACTAATAAAAAGTTACGAAAATGTAAACTAGTAAAAAATTATAATTAGCAAAAAAAAAAAAATGTGTTTTGTACGCTCCTGAATCCTAATATTTTATTTTAGTGCGCATTCCTTGAAGTTCTGCGTAAGTCTGCGTCACAATGAGTACATTAATCGCAACACGCGTCTAGCAGACGGCTACTCCGAACGTACGCTAGTAGGAACATCCGTCTTATAGACGGAGTGTCATTGAGAAAAAGCGCTCTTACCGACTCGAGAGACGGATGTTGGCTAAACTACCGCGATGTCCGTCGAGGGAAAGGTGTAAACTGAGCAAACTTAAAGCCACGCCAACCTTAACACCATACAACCATACATATGGTTACTTCTTTAGACTCTACCCGCCTGAGAGAAGGATGTTCCGTTGGAAGGGTTAAAAAAAGTATATTTAAAACAAAAATTTGATTTTTCCCGTCTATCGTTCTCTAGCCTTTACCCGCATAAAATAAAAGTATAAAAAAAAATACTTTTCATGTTTCAAGGGTATGTAGTTTTCTGTTAAGGCATCATCAGAGATACTTAGTTGGAGGAAGTAGTCTTCGTTCTCGTTCTAAAAAAACTGACTAAATTCAAAATAAATGAAATTTTGTAATTATAAACAACATGAAGCTCTCTATTTGTCCTTCAAATGATATCTAGGAAAAGGCGTAAGATTTGAACTCAGGGACCTCAAAAACATACGCATGCATTTTTTCGGATTTTTCCTACTTTTTTTTTTCTCTATTTGACCTTCAAATGACCTTGAATCTGATATTATGAAGGTTAACCCACAATCATCGTCATCAGTGACCCCAAAAAAACAATGAGGAACTTACCGATCCAATAGTTTTTTTTTATCCAATATTGCATGCGTTATTGTTTGCAAAATATTTTTTCCTGGGATTCTAAAGGATCTAATTTGCTAAATGTTATAAGTGAGTTATGTTGTGAAAAAAGAATACATATATATATATATATATATATATATATATATATATATATATATAAACTCAAGACATTTTAATAAGAATTCAAGGAATGGTTTGGATTTACATAAAAATCTATATTGCGAGCTATATCTATATTGGCGTGCTTTTTGGCGGCCTTGTTCAGCTCAAAACGTAATATACATAATTAAAAACGACACTAATAAAAACAGTGCGGACAATGTGGTGTTATACATCGTAACAATAGATTAAGAAACAATTTTTCAAGTGAATATTAGGTAAAAAAAACATTTTGGTAATTAGTAGGTAATATCAATATAGGTTTGAGGTATTTTTTCCAATAATAATAATACGTAAATATTTACTTTTATCAAAACATGTACTTTTTTGGTAAGACATAGAGAAAAACTTTGACTGTAATTAACAGATATTTAGAACTTTTTAACGAGTTTTAATGGATTTAAAAAAGTAATTTGAAGCAATATTTTGATTTCAAATACTAGTTTTGTAAAACTGTTTTTTAACTGACATTGTTCCCTGGGGACCGATGGTTACTGTGATTGTGATTGTAACTGTGATGATTCAGAGCCAATATCTGAGAGTTACTAAGATCAATATAAGCTCTTAGGGCTCTAGGAACGATCTTCCGATTGCAATACCTGTTATATAGGAGGTATATACGAGTTATCTCGCTGATTCAGTGCTATCATCTGACTAATAGGACCAATACAACCTCTTATAAGTCCAAGAACGGCCAACGGTATCCAAAACCTGTTGGAGGTATGTACTAGTTAAATAAGTGATTCAGTGCCAATATCGGACTGCCTGGATCAATATAAGATCTCTATCTTATACATGTTGGAGGTATATACGAGTTAGCTCGCTGATTCAGTGCTATCATCTGACTAATAGGACCCATACAACCTCTTATAAGTCTAAGAACGGCCAACGGTATCCAAAACCTGTTGGACGTATGTAATAGTTAAATTAGTGATTCAGTGCAAATATCGGACTGCCTGGATCAATATAAGACCTCTATCTTATACATGTTGGGGGTATATAAGAATTACACAAGTGATTTAGTGTCAACTTGGGATTTAGCAGAGCATTTAACCCTTTCCTCAGAAATTTTTCAAAAATTCCATCGTGAGTGCAACCTGCTGGTTGCACTTGATGTAATTTCTGAAAAATTTCTTCGAATCTTTATCGATCCTACCTAGTTCTCCGTTAAGACGATACAGGCCAGAGTTTTTGTTTTTTCGCCACGAAACTTTGTATGTAGCATTCCTCCTTCAAACGATTCAACGAGTTTGTTAACCAACAAATCCGGAGAGGGCCTATCCGGAGAGGGGGTTTACTCCGGAGACAACGTAGTTATTTGACAATAACAGTCGTAATTTTTGTTATATTTCAACGAAACTCGGTATTCGTTCTGGTCAACTGAAGAGAAAAATTTGTTGTCAAAATAAACTAAATCGGTTCATTAGGAGGGGGGATTACTCCGGACCCAAATTACTAATTTGCTCATACCGGTCGTAATTTCTGTTGTATTGTAACTAAACGCGGTATACGTCCTGGGTATCTATTACGAAAGAAGTGTTGTAAAAATGAACTAAATCGGTCTATCGGAAAGAGAGGGGGGGGGTTACTTTGTACTATGTTTGAATTAAATTCTCCCGCCAAACGTTGGTTCGCGAAACTCCCAGTAGGAGTGCCTCTTTTTTGATATGACTTTATGTGGAGAGATTATTTTTTGTGTAGAGTTCTGATGTCTGCTGCTAGAGAGGGACTCTATCCTCATCCTGCATTATTACTATATCCCGTTTCTTTTATTATTCATCAAGATCAATAGTCGAAAATGTAAAGCTTTGTGTATTTATTGCGTAGTGTAGTACCACGCATACACAAAACTCTGGAAGGAAATTTATTACGAAAGTAATAATTGAAACAGGTGCTCATACCAAATTCAAAAGATCAGAACTATTTATGTTTTTATTTTATTTATCTATATAGGTTATTTTAAGCAAATTATTAAGGAATGCACTCGAAACTACCCAATTCTGAGGAAAGTGCTTAGTAATGCAGCTCCTACGTGACGGACTTGTATTGCAAAAGCTTGATTGAATTGTAAAACCTGGGCTATAAAGGGCTTTCCAGTAAGAGCTTTACAACTAACAATCAGATATCCACTGACGAAATTGTAAGGTCATGCTTAAGGTGATACAAATACAAGAACGTGCAAATTAAATAATGTTTGAAACGTCCGAAACAGGGCTGAACAAGGTATGACGAGTAACAGTCGTCAAATGTACACAAGGTTTTAATCTCATGACAACATTTTAGCAGTTCCTATCGCGAAATATGTTACGAGAAAAACCGCATTGCGGGTACAAGCCCTTAAAGACAAAGACGAAACTAAGCTCTTAACTCCCCAAGAAGTTTCTTATATTAATCTTTTTACCAGGCTAAACTCGATTGCGAAGATGCTCTACAAATTTTAGTTTGGTGGAGGTTGAAACTTATGAAAAGTTAAGCCAATCCATCATATCGCCAAACAATGATGAACTAACCCGTTTTCCCGTCTTGTTTAATGGTAAAAATTATAAGCAGATAGAAGGCGCTAGCATGGGTTCAGCACTCAGCCCAGTAGCAGCGGAATATACATAGAGGAGTTTGAAAAGACAGCTATAGCCACTGCGGAGTTGAAACCAAGGGATTATTTTAGATATGTTGATGACACGTTCGTGATTTGGGCTCATGGAAAGGAGGCATTAGAACATTTTTTCGAACACATAAACAAGATTCACGACAACATAAAGTTCACTATGGAAATTGAAGAAGTCGGGGTATTGCCGTTCCTTGATGTAAAAGTAGAGAAGATTGGCGACCGTTTAGAACATTCAGTTTACAGAAAACCAATTCACACGGACAGGTATCTAAACGCAGCTTCTCATAACCACCCAGCCCAGAAGAACACCTCGATCACTACCCTCATGACGAGAGATATCAGGAATTCCCAACCAAACCATCTCAGAAAAGAAGAACAAGAAAGACACCTGAAATCAGCTCTAATAAAAAGGGGTTTCACGGACGAAGTTATAAAGAGACACACCACCAAAGGAAAAAGAAATGTGAAGTCGACGGAAAAGGGAGTGCAAAAAGACCCAAACGAGAAAAAGGTAATCCTCCCCTACGTGAAAGGAACTACAGAGAAGATTACGAAGATTCTGAATAAACTTAAAATCAAAACAGTTTACAACACTGACTGCAAGATAAGTCAAATGATAAATAACCCCAAGGATAATTTACAGTTGAAATCACCAGGTGTCTACAGTACCCCATGCTCCTGCGGAAAAGAATATATTGGACAAACAGGAAGATTATTATTGGTATGTACAAGAATTTCAGAGCATATGAAGACGGTTAAGAATGGCAATATTGAAAAATCGGCGGTAGCGGAACATTTTTACAACACTAATCATGCTATCCAATTCGACAAAGCATTCTGGCGAAAATAGAAAATTACCAAGAACGGATCATTAGGGAAGCTATAGAAATAGTAAGATGCCCGGAAAATTTTAACAAAGAAGATGGGTAGAAGCTCAGCAAATTATGTCATCCGGTGATTAAACCTAGATAAAAAAGAAAAAACGAAATTCAGTCAATCAAAGGCCCAGATGGAACCCACCAACCAGAATCAAGCAAGACTGGGACCAACCAATCAGGGACATGGAAGAGTAGACTACGCCCGCGGATGAATACAAAGACAGGTATTTATACAGGACAACTAGAAGAACATCCTCATTCTCAGACTAAGCCCTGAGGAAGCTGGCAGTATGACTAGCGAAACGTCGGCAAAGAAGTTTGTGACAAGGTCAGTACCAGAAGACTATAATATTTGTAATGACTCGGACCGTGGAAGCCTACGAGTCAAGCTAACCCGTTCTCTCATTCATTGATACTGATCAATTATATCAATCTACGATCATCATGGACGTTTTCATGTTTACATTTTTTGGCACACAAACTATTTGCAGTAGGCTCTTTTTAATATTAAACGTCATAAATATATATATAATACATAAAGTGTATGCCCAATGCGATAGCAACTATATTTTTTATTCTAAAGTAGGGGTTCCCAAACTTTTATGTACGTCTCATCTTTTGGTAAAGCTTCCCATGCCTCCCTTACTAAATTAATGGATGGATATAAAAATACAAATTTTAAATTGAAATCCGTTTTTTTTTATTGTTAATGTTACAAAATACTAGTTTAGAAATTTAGTTTAAGTAAACTGGGAAGTGAACTGGGTCTCCCTGTGATCGAGTGGCTAACGCCTTAGATTTTCTTGCAGGAGACGGTTTTATATATATATATATATATATATATATATATATATATATATATATATATATATATATACATACATACATACATATATATATATATATATATATATATATATATATACATACATACATATATATATATATATATATATATATATATACATACATATATATATATATATATATATGTATATATATATATATATATATACATACATATATATATATATATATATATATATATATATATATATATATATATATAGTTTAAAGATTAGAACTTAGCCATTGAGCAGCATGTCTTTCCTCGCACCATTTCCTATTACACCTAACATCTTTCCACATCTTAGACTTATCATCTACACCCAACTCCACTTTTAAAATGTTAGATGCTCCTTATTGGAATAAGTTCCCATAACAAAACTGCACAATCTTTTCCTTGGCACTTTCATACTTGGATACTCATTATTTCGAAGGGAATAATTACAATTAACTCTCCAAATAAAGCAAGCACATTCAAAATATACTAGGAGACCATTGATGCCAACCTACAATAGTAAAGCCTATATTTTTTAATCTGAAATGGGGAAAAGGGCCCCCCGCGGTCTTGTGGCTAACGCTTTGGATACATATGTGGTAGACTGTGGGTTCGATTACATCCGGTGGCAGACATATTTCTCATCTCAGGGCCAGTTGAGATGTTCCTTGCCGCACTATAGATGTCGGCGCTAATTGCCCTGTTGTCGGTGCGGTGTAAAAATTAAAAATAAAAGTTGAAGAACTCTTTTTAACAGAAAGATAATTTATTTCTAATGAGATAAATGAGCTTACATTTTTTGTGAAGTTGACAGTTTGTTTCAAGCCTAAGGAATTTGTGAGAGTGAAATCCACATTTGTTTCATTAGCAGAGGCGTTTAATTTATAGACGGATTATTAGTCCTTCTAAACATTTAACACAAACTTAATACGTGCAAGTTTATAATGTACTGTCATTTAACTATACGCCCCCAGGATGGGAATTAGAGTTCTAAAGAAGTAATACCCGATATACAACTTTGACATAGAGAAAAGGGTCCGTCAGTAAGACAAATCGGTCAAATGGGAGCGGGGTTTTACCTGAAACAATTTAATACAGCCCAAATTATTTATAATTATTGCAGCATTGATTGATTGAGTAAAGACAAGAAGAAGTTTGTCTATATTTGTTGAGAGCTTTCTTCTTCTGCTTCGCTGCTTGATTAAACTCATTTTCCACCAAGGTCTTTTTATTATGGAAGGCCTGCTTTCAGGAATGCTGTTCTCTGCTGATTGAATAATGGACTTGTCCATTGAAATTTCCCCCTGATAAAGTGCCTATCGTTGGTGAAATAATTGTCGGATAGTTTTCTCAATCGGCTAAGTTGAATTATCTTCGATAAGATATCATTGAATCATTCACTCGGGATGAAACTATAGAATTATTATTAGAAATTTAGATGAATGAATGAATGAATAAGTAAATATATTTCTTCCAATATTTACATTGTTATAACAATAATTTATGCATATTTACAAAAGAAAAGCTTGGGCAAGGCCCGTTAGCTGGAGTGGCATTCTGCGAACCCAGATTGAATGAAAAACGTACAAATATAATAAATCAATCCTCAATAATCATTGACAAATAAATTTTTTTTTTTTTTTTTTTTTTTTTTTTTTTTTTTTTTTTTTTTTTTTTTTTTTTTTTTTTTTTACGGCGCATCTACATCTAGGTCATTAGCGCCGACATCCAGGGTGTAGCGAGGAATTTCACCAGCGAGCCGTGGGATGATAAAATTCCTGCCGGAGGTTGGGAATCGAACCCACCATCTCCCTCTTATGAATCCAAGGCGCTAGCCATTAGACCACGGGAGACCCCGACAAATAAATATTTAAAAAACAAAAGAATAAATATATCAAACCCCGAGTAAAACAATATAAACAACAAAAGAATAAATATATCAAACCCCGAATATACAACAATATCAATAAATTAAAACAAAAAACCACTAATAATTAAATTGCAGGACCAAAAATTGCCGATATTTATAAATGGCGTCGAGATACTTGCAAAGGACGTCCCAGTTTCTCCCATTTAGCTCCTTCCGTAAGTCTTCCTTAGTAAAGGATGTTTTCCCATAATACCTCAGTCTGAACTCCTTCAGAACGGGACATACTGCAAGAAAATGGAAAGTATCTTCGTCTTCTTTCAACGAGCACATAGAGCAGCGGGATCTCTCTCCTTCTCGCCAAGGCTTCTTATTAAGGTGTAACATCTCTGATCTTGCCCTTATTATCAGCCTTATTCCATAAAGATGTCTCCCATCTGCTATGTACGAAGTACTGCTTTCTTGGAAGTCCAGCTGCTTGTACAGGAGGTGGGACTGTGCAGCAAGCAGGTTTTCCTTCCTCTTCTCTTCCTCCAGGGTTGCTACTTTAGTCAGGATCCTGTTGATTGCAGCTGATCTCATTTCCATGGATCCATGAAAAAAGGCTTCAATCCTCTCCCCGGTCTTAAGGAAGATTCCCTCCAAATCTCTATAGATGGCCCGTTCTGTACGAACTGCTTCTTGAACAAGCTTTTTCGGCAGGCGGCGATCAGGCATACTCAGTACTTTATTTATGTAGAGTAGATGCATTTTTAGAGCTTTTACATATAGAGTAGACCTGCGAGTCTCCAAGTAGAGGACATAGTTAGGAGTGTAAGATGGAAGGCCTAACAGTCGTTTCATAAAGCACCTATGCACTCGCTCGATTTGGTCGTACTCTTTCCATCCCCATACCTGCGCTCCATAGCAAAGGATTGCCTCGATAGCTGCATCGAATATCTGAAATTTGGCAGATATTGGGATTTCTCTTTTATATATGAAACGACTCCAAATAGAGTTAATTGCATACTTGGCTATGCGACTCTTCTCTTGGAAGTGCTTGCTTAGAGATAGCATTGGAGTGAAGGTGATTCCTAGATACTTGTATTCCTTAGCAACTTCAATAGCATCCGCTCCTAATCTCCAAGCATCGCTTCTTGCTGCCTTTCCTCCATTTCTGAAGACCATCACCTCTGATTTACTTAAATTGATCTTCAACTTCCAGGTCAGACAGTACTCCTCCAGATTCCGTATCATTAGCTGCAGCGATGCTCTGTCTTCGCTCATCAAGACTATATCGTCTGCATACATGAGGCATGGAATCCTGGTCCCGAGTATTTTCACACCTCCTCCGATACTTGCTGGCAGATCATTAATAAATAACGAGAATAAGAGTGGGCTGAGAAATTTAGATAGTGGAGTGGTCGTTTCCGTGCACATCATTAAACTCTTTTTCTATTGCAGTCTGGAAGAAGCGAACAATGCTGAGATCGACGGCCGATAATAATAAGTGTTTCACATAAAGTTTTATCAAATAGAATCGCAATAAATAAAATGAAATAATGATTTTGTGACTTTATTGACCCTACGCCGCTCCTATTTCTGATATTCATTGCCCGTAAACTTAAATCATAAAATCCTAGAATGCTCGATAACATCTCTGCAAGCAGCCAAGGGCTTAAAAGTATAAAAACCCTTCCAGGTTTTACTTTGCCTTATTAAAGAAAAGAATCCATTTATATTTATTTATCTGAAAATTTTATGGAAAGTACTATATAATTTATTGTATTAGGGTTAATTATGCAACACTATTGAATAACTTGTCAGCCATTAGGTGCAGCTTGAGAAAGCCTCATAGACTTAATATTCAATAAAATTTCCTACTGCATAAAAAGATAATAAAAAATAAATAAATTTATTCAGGGAAAAGATAATTGTTTATTTTTGTAAACAAAAAAAAAAATGTTTGCAAAGGAAAACCTCTGAGGAGATGCGACACAAAGGCACGGATCATGTTGGGGAAAAAATAGCAAATAAAGTAATCAATACGAACGAATGGTGTACTGTTTTATCGACCCTCTGCCATAAAAAGAAATAAGAAAAAGTTAAATATATATGTATATATATATTTTTTTAGATGGAACGGCATTTTTCTCCAGCGGTGGCACTCCTCCTCACTGCTTCCTGGAATATTTCGATGGATTCATCTCCATCTTCTTCAGCCAGGTACTTGTTTCTTCCTCGGTGGTAGCCAAGGGAATGAAGCCATCGAAACATATAAAACCTTACGGCGAGGAAAATAAAAGCAGGAGAAAAAAAAAATTATGTATTATCTGTCGCTGCTAACGGACAGAATCCCAACTACACCAGGGAGCTTCAACACCATTCGTCCGCCGATACTGTGGCTAGAGGGGAGAAAAGGCGCCCAGATCGAGAAAAATGTCATTCCCTTGGCTACCACCGAGGAAGAAACAAGTACCTGGCTGAAGAAGACGGAGATGAATCCATCGAAATATTCCAGGAAGCAGTGAGGAGGAGTACCACCGCTGGAGAAAAATGCCGTTCCATCTAAAAATACTATCCCAGCGACGAAAAATAACATCAAACATATATATATATATATATATATATATATATATATATATATATATATATATATATACTTATATTACTTTTTTTTTAATCTTCGCTTTTTGTTATCTTTTTATTTCTATAGTTGACATTTTTCTATGATTCAGTTGCAGGAAATATAATTGAAAATTATCGCTTCCCATTTATGAGGTTTTCTTATCATCCAAGTAATTAGTGACAAATTATTTAATCTTGTTGCACAATTAACCCCAATTTAATAAGTGATCGTTTCCACACAACCTTCAAATAAATAAATATAATTGGATTCTGGTCCCTAAGAACGGGAGTAAGGCAATGTAGAACCTGGGAGGGAGAGTTTTTATACTTTTAAGCCCGTAGATCTTTGTTTATCGAGCAGTCCACGATTTATAATTTAAGTTTTTCGGGCTATGGATATCAGAAATAGGAGCAGGGTAAGGTCAATAAAGTTGCAAAATCATTTCTTCGTTTTATTATTTTTTTTTTTATTGTTTTTACGACGCGATTTGATAAAAATGTATTTAAAATATTTTCTACCAATCACCTGTTAACTAATAATATTATGTAAAAAGGTTTACATGAGACAAAGGAGTTTTTAATATTTTCTAAATACATTTTTTTTTTTTGTACTTTAAGGTAATTTTATGCTATGGGTGCCATTGTATATCGGAGTAAGAGGAGAGAATCTAAAATAAAATATTTTTTTCGAATATATTTTTTTCGAGACGAATTTAAAAGATGTAGAAAATAATATTTCAATTGAATCCCACGATTCTAAGTACCCACGAAAAAAAAAAAAAAAATTAGTTACAAAAACATTTGTTCCACGTTTCTCAAAAACGGTAGCAGATATCGGCTTCAAAATGGCTGCATTCGTTTTTCTATGTTAATTATTCTATGAAACGAGTACCTGCAAGCATATGAACTCGAAGACGGAAGCTTTATGATTTGTTCGCGTGAATTTCGCTTCAAACACCTTGTTCAGGTGAATGAATTCTGCTGGTTAACGAACTTGACCTCTTAAATTAGGCGAAAGATTTTTGTACCTAATTTCGTCAAATTTAGACCATTTTTCAGGCAGCCACCGTTCAAACAGACGAATATATATATTTGAACAACCGTTATTTTCGTAATCTATGGGATCTGAAACGTGAAGTTTTCCGGCACTTCCGGATTGAGTCATGAGGTCAACCTTGTAAGCAGGTTTCCTCCCTGTGGAGGGAGGGAGGAACCGCGCTAAAATTGGATAATAATAGGAGATTTATCTTAACTATTAGAAGAAAATTTTAGCCTACTACTACAAAGGGTTTTATATTACGAAACCCGTGAAAAATAGCAAGTAATCAATTGAAAAAAGACACATTTAAATGATATACTTCCAAAGGTACTTTTCGAATTAGTTAACAACCAATGAAGTACTGTTAACTGTTCTCGACTTATTCCTCTTTATTAAATTTTTCGCTTATAACGAACAAAGTAAAAAGAAAAATATAGAAATATAAAAAAATATTAGATCAAACGGCAAATAGCACATTCGATTGTGAGGATTCTTCACCTGTCGACAACACTGCGGCGCTGCGGCGCTCCATGAGCCGTTAAATAGCTTTACGTCTTCACGTGGACGAAAATAGTAGTGAAGGTATGCCTCGAGCCTGCGCCTCTTAGCACGAACCTTGTGGGCTTAGCTTTTCCATCCGGATCTACGTGACACCCATTTGATTAGATACCGTTATACGGTTTACCTTCGTGTCGGCGTACAACTAACTGAACGAGTACGGAAACTCTATTAATATGAAATAACCAGTGATATTCAAAAATTAAAAATAATATTTGACTTCATTTCTTTAATATTCAAAAAAATTGTTTTTTTTTTTTTTTTTTTTTTTTTAGTCACCAAATTATATTTATTTTATTATTTTCATCGAATTACTTACCGAAGCTCCATCCTAGTAAATAAAAATGCACCCAAGGTTTACACAATTCGTCCTTCCTCACCTCGATACCTCTAAAAATAACGCTCCTATAATTTACAAATATGTTACACAAAAGCTCAAATTCATATACACACACGCCATTATGTTTCTGTAAAAAATTCCTTAATTATTTATTTTATTTTGTTTTGTGTGCTTCGACTGCCTGGGCCATTAGCACATCCTTAATTATTTATTATTAATTATTATTATTAATTATTAATAATCCTTAATTATTCTTGGCAACTTGTGTAAAATATGTATATTCTTCAGTGAATAGGTATTTTTTTAAAAATACAGCTCTTTAACACATTATGGAAGAGCTGAAGTTGCACTCAATATATATATATATATATATATATATATATATATATATATATATATATATATAATAGAGTGGCCGTTTTGATTATTTGAAATATCGGTCCAGAGAGGGGATTAACCCGATAACCCGAGTATCAATTGTAAATAATATAGTGGTAATATTTCTTACTTTTTGTAACTAGCTAAATAAGAAATAGAAAAAATTAGAGTGGAGGTGTTTCTCAAAATAAAGATAAAATATGTACATTATTTATATTTCTAGTAAATTAGTTATATTCTAAGCATTCCAAGTGTCATTAGGAATAAATAAGTATGGAAATACGCTGAGATAACGCAGTTCATGCGGTTTGGACTTTTTTTTATTGCTTGTTGTTTTAATTGATTTTAGCATTAATATGAATTTTCCGTTAAAAATTTCATTGGAGTTGGTTTTTTAGTTTTTCCAAAAATTTACTATTTATATTGTATAGTGACCCAATCTTCTTCAATCCAATATTTTTCAGGCGGAAGGTCAATAAAAGCGAATTAACACAGTCATTTCATTTATTTGTTCTTGCTCTACTTGTTTCACACCTTTGGTGCCTCTTCAGGAGCCAAAAACTCATTAAACTAAAACTTACAGCCTAATTGTATTAAGGCGAACCTTCCTGTACAATGGACGTGGCCAACATGTAGAGCAAGAACAAATAAATGAATTTACTGTGTTAATTCGCTTTTATTGACCTTCCGCCTGAAAAATATTGGATTGAAAAATTTACTAGGGATAAAATAAGCTCTAAGATGACGCAGTGCCTGTTAATTGGACTTTTAGAATTAACAAAAGCAAATGAAACAAGTTTTCAATGAATCGATGTACCAGTCTCACATAATTTACAAACGTTAGTTTTTTGTTTTCTTTTCTTTAAAACCTACTAGATTAGATCAGAATCTTTTGATATTCACAGGTTGTTTATTATTATTGTTAATAATTGAGTCTACTGGTTTTAAATCTCGGGAGAATCCGTTCCTCTCCACCAGTGTTGGGCATTATTCGAATAAATTATTACACATGGCTCGCAACGTTGCATTTCTTCCCGTATTAAGGTGGAATGACATTCATTGCAATTCCACGCGCGATCTAAGTGCCTTCATTTACTTCTCGCTCTGTTTTGCTGCTGTTAAGTTTTTGGTAAACAAAAGATTATTGTACGGTATTGTTGAGATATTGTCGACATAACAAAGAACAAATTTACCGCATGAGCCCCAACGAACACTTGATCGGGCGATATATGGGAGACAATAATATAATTTTAATACTCAAATTCATACTTCAGACATTGTCATGCATTAAATATCGTATAAAGAACCAAATAGAACGTAATAGGCACACCAATTATTAAAAACCTAAATAATACATAAAATAAAAAAAAAACTAATAAAAAGAATACAAATAATAATTGCGTGCCTGGGTGTATCCAGGAAACAAAATCAGGGCTCAAACAGAATTAACCTTATCCGACTACCAACAATTTCAAATTAAGGTGACGAGGGCAATGAAAAAAAAAACATCTAGAAGTGGGAGGAGCTGCCACACTCTATCATATCATAGCGGATTTCCGTCAGGCGTTACCCATTCTTATTTACCGGCTACAGTGCTTCACAAGGGTTAACGATACTTCATGATAGTCTTGGAGAGTAAGTTGTTGAGTTTAAACAACCCCAGCAAAACAATGCTATTAAATTATATAAATTAAATATAATACGAAATTATGCGGCCATAGCCACGTTGAATACACCGGTTCCCATAGATCACCGAAGTTAAGCAACGTCAGGCGTAGTCAGTACTTGAAGGGTGACCGACGGTGTTGGCATTAGAAAAGGGTGGCAACCTGTAGATAGCCCGGCGCTAATAGCCAAATAGTTGATGCGCCGTAAAAAAAAAAAAAAAAAAAAAAAAAAAAAAAAAAAAAAAAAAAAAAAAAAAAAAAAAAAAAAAAAAAAAAAAAATTATGATGATCGCGATATTCCTCGATAAAACAGCAATATGAGAACGAGGACAAGACGAATTGATGGATGAGAGAATCCAGATGGGAAATCGACCTTTTACTTGAGCGAAATCAAGCAACGGCCAAATAGCTACTGACTCCACCCCCTCACTCTCCCTCTCTCTCCAAGCTTACACTCTCCAAGTCCAGCCTTTTCCAATCTTCTCTCCCTTCGTCTGCGATCGTTAAGTCTCTAAGGAACCGCACTGCTTTAATACAATTACACAGCTACCTCTCGATAAAATATACCTCTTCGACAGAGGACTCTTGAGTAAATGAAA